>CM023102.1:25045948-25645948 GCA_013103745.1 Gardenia jasminoides | reverse complement strand
CAACCAATTTGACCTTCTTATGGACTTAATTTCATAGGGGTGTTTTCTAACAGTTTTTAGATCTTTCAATCTAGTTTCTAGTATATGAATTTCATGATTTTTAGATTTATAGAATTTGAGTTATGATTTTTCAAAAACTATTGCAAGTGATGAACAGTTTTCCAGCCAAGAAGCACTTTGGTGCATTTCGCAATTGTCTCACACCTCTTGGTTCTAAATGCATTCTATTCACTCCAAGATACCCTAGACTTCTTGTTTTGGCATGTACATGACTTTTCCTTAAGTGGAGCAAGCAAACCATGTAGTTTAGGAGAGTTTCAAGGAAAGAACCTCTTGAGACTTTTAGTAAGACTTGGAAGTAGTACTTGCGTAATTGTTATGATTTGGAGTAGTGGCTTTTATTGTACTTCATTTCCTTGATATTAGGACTTGGAGGAGCCGAAGGAGCACTTGAACTAGACTTGTGAACTTGGCATTAAGTGGTGAGTGTTTCAATCCTTTTTCAAATCAAATATTCTACTATTATTTGAAATGACTTGTGAAATAATTTACTCGGCTCATATTTGCAAAGAAATGAATTACCACTATTTCCAAGTAAAATGCTTTTACAAGTGAAATAATTTATGAAGAATTTGTGAGTGTTCCTTGTTGCTAGTTGTACTTAAATGTTTCCATGATTTCATTCGGTGCCTAATTGATTGATTGGGCGTTTAATTGATTGATTGGGCGTGTTTAAATATATACTAGCACTTTTATGCAAAGTGAACTTTAACTGTTAATTTTGATCGTTATAAGTGAATATTTGGATTGGTATTTTACTTATATTGATTTAAAAGTCTTTTATTACTAAATGTGTTCTATTAACCTATTATGTTTTGTTTTAAATAAAACTTGTTCTTCACTTCTAATGAGACTTGAGGTGAAGAGACTGACCATCAAGGGTCCCCTGCTCGTGAAGGTGAGTCTATACCTTATTGCACTCTCTTAATGGGCTTGAAGGTTGAAATTGATTGTTAGTTGTCCCTTGCTTCCAAAAATGTTCGATAGCTATTTATCAATGTTTGAATTACTTGTGCATGAATGTAAGCCATTAGCTAAACTGACCCCTAGCCTCTCGTGGTTAACCATTCGAGTCAGTAACAGACTTGGTCGCTGTGTTAGCTACGTTAGGACACTGTTGGTAAATTCGAGTATTACCTTAAAGTCTGGTGGAGTACTGACTGACAAATGACTGAATGTAAAGTGATAAATGCAATGGGGTTTTAAAATATTGTCAAATATTTTTTGAGGAATAAGGCGGATGGTAGGTAGAATGAATGAATAGCTCCAAGCGAGTACTCGTATCCTTCTAATGATTGTTTTAATTGAATGAATGAATGGCTTCAAGTGAGCACTCGTATCCTTCTAATGATTGTTTTGATTGAATGAATGAATGGCTCCAAATGAGCACTCGTATCTTCTAATGATTGTTTTGATTGATTAAATGTTAAATGATTGAATACTTGAAAATTTTTGATTTGAATGCATTTCTCTTGAATGGTTACTTGCCAAAAGTGAGTTATTGAAAGAAATATTTGTGTTACTCTAATGCTTTTAAATGCTTGTTGTTTCGGAACCTCACTGGGCTTTAAGATCATACCACGCCTTTGTTTCTCCTTAACAGGACTTGATGATTAAGCTTGATCGGGTAGCTTCTTGTTGGAATTTTTGTACCATGGCTTTGGGTGACTATTAATATTTTCTGTTTTGGGTGAATGTAAAAACATTTCAACTTTTGGATGTACTTAAGTTAAATTGGGAGACTAGTTGTGGAGTTTTACAACTATCCTTGTGAGGGCTTCAAAATTCAAATTTTATTTTAAAATATAAAATAATATTTATATTATGTTTATTCACTAAAATATTAGTGAATTTATGTTTTGAGTGATTATTTTCTATTTTAGAGATTTTTTCAAGAATTATTTACCGGTGTGTGGTTTCGGCCAATGTAAGTGTCTAATTTTTGTTCTGAAGCATGAATAGTGACTTTAAGTGGAAACCAAGCATATGTAATGATATTATAGAGATATATTTAAGGTTGGACAGTGTCGGAATGAGATAAAACAGTAAAAGTTAGAGTGTCGCGTTTTGACGTGACAAAAAGTGGTCGTTTGACCACTTTTCCATGATTTAAGGAAGATGCACTTTTTGTCCCCTTAAAGCCCTTTTTCTTGCTTCATGTTGCTTCATTATTTTCAGCCACACTTGGGCTTAGAGAGAGAGGGTGCAGCCGATTGGAGAGAGAGAAAAAAGAGAGAGAGTTCAAGTCTTGTTCTTCCTCATCTTTTTCCTCAAATTTCTTGAAGTTTTCAACCTCCATTGAAGACATTCCTCCTCCTTCTTGGAGCTGCCATGAGAGAGGGAGAAAGAGAGAGAGAGGGCCGAAAAGAGAAAGAGATTAGAGAGAGAGTTTGAGGGTTTCTTGCTCATCTTCTTCATCTTCCAACCTTTGAAGCTTGAAGACTCCATGGAAAGCTTGGCACTTGTTTCTTCTTCCTCCCTTGGTTGCTGAGAGAGGGGGTGGTCCGAAGTTTAGAGAGAGAAAAGAAAGAGGAAGAAAGTTTCTTTTTGGTTGGCTACTTCCTGTTCTTGAGTTTGGAGACGGAATCCATCATCAAATCAAGCGGATCGTGGGCTAAGGTTGGAGCTTTTGGAGTTTCTAAGCTTGGGAGTATCATTCTTGAAAGGAGTTCACAAGATCTTGGTTGATCTTGTTAGATCTAGTCAGATCTGAAGGTATAAGACTCAAATCTTTTAGATCTAACTTGATTAGTGTTAAATATGGTAGATCTACGATTTATTTTGTTAGAAATGTCTATATTTGGAATTTTGAGTTGGGCTCTTGGATTCCCAACTTAGGTAGCGAACTTGAGGTGGCTTTTAGGTAGCGGACTTGAGGACTTGATTGTGGTTGTGTTTGTTGTTTGTGAGATGAGATTATTTTGTGGTTAGAAAGTAGATTTTGTAGTTGAAAATTTTGAAGGAAAATGATAAGGGTTGGCCGAACCTTGCTTGGCAATTTTGATGTGTGATTTCAAAATTTTATGATGTTTATTGATGAGATTTTTCATGAATTTCGTGCATTGAGACCTAGTGAAAAGTGTTTGAGAAATGTGTTAGAATTTTGGTTAAAAGATTAAAAGTTGCCTGGATGGAGTACATCGATAGAGTTGTTTGGTTATGTGAAATTCTGAATTGAAAATAGAATTTTATAAAATGAGTTTTGACCCGAGTGATTACTTTTCATTTGAGCAGAGTTAATGGAATTCTGTAAAGAACTTTGATAAGACAAGTGAACGAGTTATTTGAGTCTAGTTTCGCTATTTGTGAGATGAAACTTATTTCTTTTTTTTACTTGATTATAGGAGGTGAGGAAGGATTTGAACCAGATCCCACCTTGGAAAATGAACTTTGCTACTGTGGTGAGTTTCCATGCATGATACTTGAATATGTGAATTTAATTTGGAATGTGATAGATTAAGCGAGTGATGTGAAAATTTGATTTTCGATCCATCAAATGAGGTAGTGTGTACTTTATCGCACTTACTCCTGTTTGAATGGTAAGTTTTGTAAAAGCGTTGTCGTAATATTTCAAATATGTTTTGAACCTCTTGACTTGTGATATGAATCCTATTTTGAATATATGAGGTGATGTGATGTGTTTTGTATTTCTTATTCTCGAGAATACTCAATCCCCTTGGTAAGTTATTGACTCGAGTCGTTGGGAAGACCCAGGTCGAGAAGATTTAACAACCTTGGGCTACGTGACAAGTTGTGTGCTCTGGACTTGGCATATGGCCTTGTCCCTGTTGAAGAGCAAAACACAAATATATAAATTTCCTGTTAGGCTAGCGTGCCCGGTTGGGGGTTTTGGTGGAGAAAGGAGTAAGTGGTGGTCTACTTGGTTTGTAAGTGAAAGTTAACGGAGTGTCAACTACGAGATTTGTGCACTCGTATGTTCATGAACGTGCTCCAGTTGAGAACTGTAGCCCCTGAGGGCTACCCATATCCTACCTATGTGTTGTTAATCGCTTTCTTTATTTGTTTATTTATAAATATGAATTTTGAGGTGAAATCTCATATGTGTTATGTGCTTTGCATGTTTTTGGAACTCACTGGGCTTTTAGTTCATCCTTTCAAATTTGTTTTCCTTAGCAGGGACTGAGAACCCAAGCGGAGGGGCCAACCGTTAGAATTAGGGTTTTCTTTTGTATCTGACTGGTGAAACTTGAGTTGTGAATTTGGAATATTGTAATGCGGAACTTTGAATGTGTATTATAAGTACTCTATGTAATTTGGAATTTTAAGGTTTGGTGAATGAATTGTGAATTATCGTTTAGTTTATATTGTTATCTCAATTTTGGGTTTGTGAGATTGAAGTAGTTTAATTATGAGCTGATTGTAAAGTTTGGGATTGATGTTTAAATTGTTCCTTTGGGAATTAGTGACCATTTGTGTGAGTGAGTCCTGGCGAGAGTTAAGCAGGCAGTCCACTGATACCTTAGGGTATGCCCTAGGGAGAGGTGGGACTGTTACAATCCTAGTTAACCCTTAACAAGCTACAATTGAAAGCTCACTCTACCAATTAAGAACTACTATTACAAGTGAGGCAACCTTCACCAAGGTTTTTCTGCTCCTATTGAGTAACCTCACAAACCCCACTTTTTCCATACCAATACAACAAACAAAGAATATTTCTACCCAAATATTTCACTTGTAAGCTTGTATTTCATGTAGGCAAAAGTCTCTTATCCTCTTGAACTTGTGGGTACTGATAGAGTGTGAGAAATGGCCTCAAGAAACTCTCCAACGGTAAAAAATATGGCTGTTAAAAAATAGCTGTTAGGGTTATCGAACGTTCGATACAATGTTATGAGTCCGATGCCATCGTCTGAAAGGTTCTTCTCAACATCTATCGGACGGCCGATGGTCCGATGGAGTCTGCGTTTGATGCTGGTCAGAGAGTTTGGATTTCACTTTAATTCTATCGGACGTTCGATGATAATGATATGCGTTCGATAGGAGTGTCCGATACTATCCCTGTCTATCGGACGTCCGGTACTGCAAGTTGAGTGTCTGATGGAGTGTTCTCAACTTTTATCGGACGTCCGATACAAGCTATTGAGCGTCCGACAGAGTTTAATGTCTTTTACTACTTTTGGTTGAGTTCTTCAATTGCAGCATTTGCATTAACAACCTGAGCTACCAATTTACTCAATGTAAATCCTTAAAATGATTTTTTCAATTGTTTTGTAATTGTCAAAATCCAAGATCACGATTTACATTCTCCCCCTTTTTGATGATGACAAAACAATTGAATTCATTTGGTGAAATGAAAGCTTTTGATAAAAAACGTATATAACTCCCCATCATTTTGTGAATCGTACACAACTTGTGTTTTGAGTATAATTTGTTTAGATTGAGCATTCAAACCATTTGATCATATTCAATACGTAACTCCCCCTTTCTAGATCAACTAGATCAACTAGATCAACTATATTTTGATCAAAAACATCCAATCCAAAAATTCTTGATCAAAATCATCCAAGCCAAAAATTCATTCAATATAATTAGGCCAAACTTCTCCCCTTTTTTGTCATTTCAAAAAGAATCAAACACATTGTAATCCTCAATACCAAAAAAAAGAATCAAAACCAAATGGTTGAAATTTTCAACACCAAATGGTTGAAATCTTCAATACCAAATGTGTCACAATTCAAATAGCAGAAATCTAAGATCAATACCATCTAATACGCCATTCAATGCACAATCAGAATTCCAATGATTCACAAGACAAAGCCACAATATCCAACAAAACCAAGATCATAATGCAATACGAGGTCATCACATATCCAACAGAACCAATATCTCAACAAGAGAACCAAATCCACAAAACCAAGATGAGTACCAAAAATAATATCAACACAACATAATCTTCAATACAATACCATAAATACCATATAGCAAGAACAAAATGCTGAATTACTTAATATCCAAAACATCCAACAGAAATACTAAATACAAAATAGCAATAAGGAAAGTAGCAAAGTATTTAATACATTATAGCCCAAAGTTTTTTTTTTTTAAACCAAGAGAACATTATAAATGCGAGTTAGTACAACATGATCTAATAATCCACATAGATTTCTTGCCTTTTCTTATATTTTTCTTCACATAACAATCATTTTACATATGTCAAAATTGGCAACAAAAATGACACATAATACTAGAATCATTCACAAAAGTAGGTTTAATAAATTTAGTTCCTCTTTTTCTAGAAATAATAAAATCATTTTGCCATTGTAAAATATGGTTTTCTTTTCTTTGTAAAATATTTTGTTTCTCCTTTTGGAGAGAAGCATTCAAATCATTAATTCTTTTCTTTAAAAGATTTTGTTCCTCCAATATTTTTTCATAAAACTTTGTTTTATTTTCCAACTTCTTTTTCAAATCATTTTTGCAATCAAAATCAATTTTGTGCTTTTTCAAATCATCATTGTCTTTTCTCAAATTCTTATTTTCTTGAAAAAGTTTAGAATTTTCTTCCAATAAAGTATTTATTTTTATTTTCAAATCTTTGTTTTTGGCATAAGATTCTTTCAAATTTTTATGCATTTTGATCATAAGAACTTGCATATCATCATTATCATCATCTTCATCACTAAGAGAGTGATTAGAGTTTACCTCATTATCTCCAAAGGCCATAAGTGCCATTTGAGTCGATTCTTCTTCTTCTTCCATTTCTTCATCCAAATTGCATTCATCCTAAGTGATTTTAAAATTCTTGAATTTTTCTTTTCTATCATTACTTGCTCTTCCTCCTCGACAGCTCCTTTTATTTAGAAGTTTCTTCAATGTCCTTGCCATGTTATTTAGTTTCACATTTTCATCATCTTCTTGTGAGGCCTTGAATGCTATGCCTCTCTTGATTGTGTTTTTAATTTCAACTCATAAGAAGTTAGCGAATTTACAAGAGATTCAATAGACATAGAATTTAAATCTTTTGCCTCTTCTATAACGGTGATTTTATTTTCCCATTCTTTTGGCAAGGCATTCAAAATTTTTCTATTTTTCTCACCCAAAGTGTATACCTTGTCAAGCAATTCAAGATCTTTAATAATATCATTGAATCTACAAAATATTTTATCAACATTTTCATGAGGATGCATTTTAAAAGATTCATATTGGGCAACAAGTATAGATTTTTTTTGTTCTCTAACATTGTCACTCCCTTCATACATATCTCTCAACTTATCCCATACTTCCTTAACTGATTTGCACCCTTTTATTCTGGTAGATTCATTTGCATCTAGGGCATTATACAATACGTTCATGGTCTTAGCATTCAGAGAGAGATTCATTATGTCTTGAGCACTCATTTCACTTCTAATTTTAGTTCTATTTCTACCGATTGTTTCATCTATAATGGTAGCCTCATAAGCCCCTTCACTAACAATAAACCATAACTCTATTTCTATAGATTGCAAAAATATTTCTATTCTATCCCTCCAACTAACATAATTTATACCATTGAACATGGGAGGTCTAATAATGGATTGCCCTTCTAAAAACAATACATTATTGATTGCCATCTTTACTCCTAAACCGATTGAACTTAATCTCAAGGAGACCAAGCTCTGATACCAATTGTTGGTCCCGAATGCAACCAAAGGGGGGGGTGAAATGGTAGTTTAACAAAACAAGTAAATATGCAAGAATTTACCCAATAAACCAAGCACAAATAATTTTTCAAGTGTGCACAAAGATATGTCAAATTAATTACACTAAAGATGTCACAATTGAGCTAAAAAGAAAAGAGATAGAAAAAGAAATGCAAACCAAATTTTCAAGTTGCATCGAACTTGGATACACTCCACTAGTAGCTTCTTCAATTGAAGGTGAAAGTAATCAACTTGTACAAGTGAAGGTTCACTCCTTCCTCATTCTAAATGCCTTTAGTTGAGCCTAGAGTTTTACAACTATCCTAGTTAACCCTCAACAAGCTATAATTGAAAGCTCATTCAACCAATTAAGAACTACTATTACAAGTGAGGCAACCTTCACCAAGGTTTTACTGCTCCTATTGAGTAACCTCACAAACCCCACTTTTCCCACACCTATACAACAAACGAAGAATATTTCTACCCAAATATTTCACTTGTAAACTTGTATTTCATGTAGGTAAAATCTCTTATCCTCTTGAACTTGTGGGTATTTATAGAGTATGAAAATGGCCTCAAGAAGCTCTCCAACGATAAAAAATATGGCTGTTAAAAAAAAGCTGTTGGAGCTATCGGACGTCCGATACAATGTTATGTCCGATGTCATCGTCCGAAAGGTTCTTTCCAACGTCTATTGGACGGCTGATGGGTTTTGTGCGTCCGATGGAGTCTGCATCCGATGCTGGTCGGAGAGCTTGGATTTCATCTTTAATTCTATCGGACGTCCGATGATGATGATATGCGTCCAATAGGAGTGTCCGATACTTTCCCTGTCTATCGGACGTCTGGTACTGCTGGTTGAGTGTCCGATGGAGTGTTCTCGACTTTTATCGGACGTCCGATACAAGCTATCGAGCGTCCGACAGAGTTTAATGTCCTTTGCTCCTTTTGGTTGAGTTCTTCACTTGCACCATTTGCATTAACAACTTGAGCTGCCAATATATTCAATTATTAATACCTACTAGGATACTTGTCTAAATGATTCCGAGGAAAGTTTGAGAGAGGTTGGCCTTTATTGCTATATGATTCTCTTTTTTTCTTTTTTTTTTTTGCTTTGAGATATTAATAAAGTTTTTAGTGTGATTTATTTATTTTTCTCTCCCACATATATTTTCTAATTATTTTTTACTTCAATTTTATAACCTTGTGCATTAATATTATTAGGACTCATTAAATTTTAAAATTCACAATTAGTATCAAGAGCCAAACTACTAGATTAGTCTTGGGTTTTGCATTATTAGAGAGATAAGGCACAAGGTTTTTTGAAAGTGTTCTTTTTTTTTTTTGCTTGGGTACCCATTTTATTGAACTCATCAAACAATTACACGAAAGAAGATGGTATAAGCCTGACCTCTTTTTAAGAGCAAAAAATGAAAATCAAACCCACGTGCCCATACAGCGTGCCCACGTCTGACGAAGCCTAGGCTTCTGGTCGCCACTGTTTGTGTCAGCATGCCCACGCCTTATGAAGGCTAGTCTTCTATCCTCCCCCCGCCTTTTTTTACCTCCTAAAGCTCATACACCTTCTTAAATCTAAAAGAAGGAATATGTAACCTATCCATATTACAAAGGCTACAAACCCTTTTGGGTAATTGATCAAAGGAATTGAAAACAGAAGCTCTTCCAAGGCTGCCCAATGCGGCCAATGCATCAGCAACCGAATTAGCTTGCCAGTAGCAATGTTGGACGGAGCACATGTGGTCATGAAAGTATCTGATATGTCTAACAAAAGGCCGCAACTTAAAAGGAGTCGCCATTCTACCTTTCAGCATTTGAACCAAGGTCTTGGAATCCAATTCCACATGTACCGAAAGAAAACCTCAATCCTACACATTTCCAAGCCGGTGACTAGAGCCCGCATCTCCGCATACAAAATCAAAGCTTCAGCATAATACTGTTAATCGTGATCCCGAATTTTGACAATTATAAAATAATTGAAGAAATAAGTTTAACATTTTTCATTGAGATTATTGGCAGCATAGGTTATCAAAGCAAGAAATCTTTTTGAAGAAACCAACAAAACAAGCATTTGGGACTGTTGTCTGTCGGACGCTCAATAGCTTGTATCGGATGTCCGATAACATTCGAAATTTCGCTGTTGGACACTCAACCTATCATACCGAACGTCTGATAGACAGGGAATCCATCGGACACTCCTATCGGATGCACAACTACCTCACCAGACATCTTATAGTACTCAAGAAGTTTTTTGAGCTCTCTGGTCAACATCGGATGCAAGACCCATTGGACGCAAAAATATGTATCGGCCGTCCGATCATATTCAAGAAAATTCTCTGAGCTCTCTGGCCGCTGTCGGACACAAAGCTCATCGAACGCAGAAATATTCATCGGCCGTCGATAAAGATCGAAACTACTTGTCGGACGCTAGCATCGGATGCTCAACTTGGTGTCGGACGTCCGATAGCTCCAACGGCTAATTGACTCTTCAGCTTCTCCTATCCGTTGACCTCAATTTTCAAGGCACTTTTTGGTCCCCTATAAATACAACTTTGTCTGAACTTCAATGATAACTTTTGTGCAGTGAGATTACAAGTTCTTAAGAGTGATTTTAGCAAGAAAATACTCATAGAGTAAGAATTGTTAGTCTTGAAGTGTGAGTTCATTAGTAAGCTTTTTAATTGTGAGTGAGTTCATCAATAGTGTAGCTTTGTGACGGTTTTTCTGTGAGATTGTAAACCTTCGTAGCTTGACTAAGTGCAGCTTGGGGCAAGGAGGAAGTGATCCTTCCATTGTACACAAAGGTTGATCGAATTTCATCAAGTTGAAGTTGCTTGGATTGAGGATTTTTCTTCAACCTGAAGTAGAGTTTTGAAGAAGTTTGGTTTGCCTTCTATCATTCTATTTTTCAGCTTACTTTCCATCTCATTGATTATTATATTATTCATACTTCTCAGCCTTGTTTGCTTATTTGATTGATAAATCAATTGTGTGAGAAGTTGAAGTTTTTATTATAAAAGAAAAAGGGGCACTAATTGATTAGTTTTTGATCAACTTAATTCACCCCCCTCTTAGGTTGTCTTTGGGCCTTACAATTGGTATCAGAGTTTGGTCTCTAGGATCAAGCTTAACCTCTTAGAGAAAAGATGACAACCAACAATGCCATGTTTGTGGAAGGTCAATCAGTCACTAGGCCACCCATATTCAATGGATCAAATTATGTTAGTTGGAAAGAACGTATGATTATTTTCTTACAATCTATTGACATTGATCTATGCTTTATTGTTAATGAAGGTCCTTATACTGCTACTATTGATGACCCTATTACTCATGTTCTTAGACTAAAAATAAGAAATAAGTTAACTCGTGAAGATAGAGCTAATCTCACTTTGAATGCAAAAGCCATGAATGTTCTATATAGTGCATTAGATTCAAATAAATCCATTAGAGTAAAAGGATGTAAATCTGCCAAAGAAATTTGGGATAAGTTAAGGGAGATTCATGAAGGTAGTGAGGATGTGAGAGAACAAAAGAAGTCAATTTTAGTCACTAAATACGAGTCATTCAAAATGGAACCTCATGAAAACATAGATAAAATGTATTGTCGATTCAATGATCTTATTAAGGATTTAGAGGTGTTGGATAAAGAATACACCCTTGGTGAGAAGAATAGAAAAATTTTGAATGGTCTACCCAAAGAGTGGGAGATGATAGGGTGTAATTTTAGTTATTTATTGTGTTAATATTTCCTAATTGTTTAGACAAAAAATTGCATTCTTGGGTGGATTTTACTAAATTCATTTAATTGGTGGTCAATTGCAGGATTTGGTGAAATTGTGTTAAAAAGGGGAAATCCAGAAGCATTTCCAGCAGTTAGGCGTGGGCACGCCTAAGTCATACGTCCAGCTTCAAGTTTCCAAGTTTTCCAAGGACACGTGGGCAATTTCCAAGAGTTGTGGAGTCCAAATTCTAAAAATATTGTGGAGTTAATTGTGATGTTTTGTTATTTAGTAGTTGATTTTGTTTAGGGAACTAAGTTGGTAACTTGTTTTTAGGAAATCTTTTTACAATAGGGAATTCTTAATAGAGTGGGAATTTATTTTTTAGTAGATTTTCATTTCTTGAAGACAAAAAGGAAAGGAGGAAAAACGTGGCGGGCAGTTACCTTATGGGTGACCATAGCAGACTTGGAAACGGAGTCTTGACTTGGGAAGTGAATTTGGAAACAAACTAACAAGAAGAAGTGGGGCCATGCAAGGTATACAGAACCTTGAGGATTAGTAGATTGAAGGGAGATCCATCTTCTGACGCATCATCATCTCTTGCTTGGAGGAGATCTTCTTGGCTGCGTCCTTTGCTTGGGAAAAAGACGAAAGACTACGGACGAAGAAGCAAATTGAAGACAAGCCATAGTTTCTCCATTCCTCATCCTTTCTTTCGATATTTTCCTTTGGAATATTAATAGTTGTTTTTGCTATTTTTCCTTAGAAACACTTTGGTGAATTTCATACATGATGTGTGGCTAATTCATCCTTCTAGTCAAGGAGCACTTGAAGATTTGGTCCATCTATTACTGTGAGATCTAATCAATTTTATTTATTTCTTCTATTCATTGGTATTTGTATATTTTCTATTTTTATTGGTGGTGATTATTGTGTGTGATTAAATAGTTGCGCAATATTTAATTGCTCACATAATTTACTAGCTAATTAGGGTAATTGAATCCGTAATTGTTTGATTACTCTAATCCCGGTAGCAACTGACATAATTGGGTTTATGTCAGGAAAATATACAATCTAATTTAAATGGACCCTCGTAGCGTGTTTGTTAATTAGAACAGGGTTTCTCTAATTTTTAATGCAATTAGGAATTAAATTCTATGGTCGTACCTAGGGTTATTCCTGTATTAGGGAAATAGTCAATGATCGTACTTTGGCTATCGAAACAGTAAGGAGAGACTGCTGTCAGATCGTATCGGCAGTGAAAAACCTGTTTCTCAATGAATGTTGGAATTATATTTGCATCAATGATCAGTTATTTGAACCATTTCTGAAGTGTATCCTTGGCTAGAGTTTTTCCTATTAATTCTCCCTTTTTAATTATTTTTCATAGTTGGTTAATTAGTTAATATTTTGTTAGCAGTTAATTCTCAAAATCCCCCATTTCCTATAACTGAAAAAGGAGTTAATTTTTCCCAGTTCCTGTGGAGATGACCCTATTTGCCACTGTATACAAAATTAACTAATTTTGGTATATTGGATCAAGTATACTCCTTGGAATCAGGGTGAAGGCCAGTAACCCATTGAACATTCGGAGTCCCTGCTCCAGTACCTGGGATTAGCTTTTAGTTATTTTTGTTGGTATTAGGTTTATTAATTATTATTGTACAGGCTCGACACCTGTCAGGAGAACAAAGTGACTGCTATTGAGGAAGCCAAAGACTTGAATTCTATGTCCATTGAGTCTCTTATTAATTCTCTAACATCTTATGAATTGAATCTTAAAAGCAAGGTACAAGATGAAGAGGAAGCAAGAGCCAAAAGAAGCATTGCTTTAAAAACTGCTCAAGATGAGGATGACTTGGCCTCACTAGATAAAGAAGATGGTGATTGTGATGATAGCGATCTTGCACTCATTACCAAAAGTTTCAAAAGGATACTTAACAAAAGGAGATTCAAAAGGGAGGACCTAGCAATCAAAATCATAATCAACTCAACACAAGATACAAAGGAAGACAAGATGCCAACAAGAAGCAAGGAGATAAGTGCTTTGAGTGTGGGCAGCCTGGTCATTATGCGGCTGAATGTCCAACAAAGAAGAAGAAAGAAATGAAGAATCAAAGAAAACCAAGGTTCAATAATTTCCAAATTACTTGGAATGAATGCAACTCGGAAGGAGAGATTGAAGAAGAAGAGGAATCTGCTCAAATCGCTTTTATGGCAATTGGTGACAATGAGGTAACTTCTTGCAGTCCTCAATATGAAAGTGATGATGAAGATGATGATCTTGAGTCATTTGTTGAAAATTGCATGAAAGTTTAAAAGAGTCTTATACTAGGAATAAAGAACTAAAACAGAAAATTACATTTCTTTTGCAAGACAATGCAAATTTGTTTCAAGACAACAAAAAACTGAAATATGACAATGATTGCCTAATAAGAGCTGAAATAGAGTTACAACATGAACTCGATAGAAAAACAAGTCTTTGTGAAATGTTTAAGGAAAAATAAAATGACTTGAAGAGAAGAATGAATAATCTAGACATGATCCTTCAAAACAAAAAACAAAAAACAAAATGTTTCTACAAGAAATGTATTGAAGCCTCACTTTAATGCCTATGAAAGGAAACTAACCTTTAGTGCAAATGAATTCACAATCTATAGAAAAACAGGAGTTAGGTTTATTAAACCAATTCATGTGAATGATTCTACCATTGTGTGTGATTTTTGTTGTCAAGTAGGTTATTTGAAACATGA
The DNA here is from genome assembly GCA_013103745.1 of Gardenia jasminoides. Lineage (NCBI taxonomy): Eukaryota > Viridiplantae > Streptophyta > Magnoliopsida > Gentianales > Rubiaceae > Gardenia > Gardenia jasminoides. The sequence goes on along the minus strand of CM023102.1, from coordinate 25,631,755 downwards.
ATGCTATGTGAAAAGGAATATGAGAAGAGGAATGAAATGTATGTGGTTAGTCAAACATGATTCTAACCATCAAGGACCCAAAAATTAAAAAGGGTACCAAATTTTCTATCTCTTGTGTAGGTGAAAATTGAAAAAGGCATAAAAGAATCAAATTGGTTCATTGATAGTGGATGCTCAAGGCACATGACCGGTGATCCTTCACAATTCATCAAGCTCAAATCAAAATCAAGTGGAAAAGTGACTTTTGGAGATGACATGAAAGCTAAAACAATTGGAGTAGGTGATGTTGGTAAGAATGGTGATACATTTGTGCATAATGTTCTTTTAGTGGATAATATAGGCTATAATTTGTTAAGTGTTAGTCAATTATGTGATAAAGATTTATTTGTTTTATTCAAAAAGCATGAATGTTTAGTTCTTGACTCAAAATTCAATATCATTTTTAAAGGAAAAAGATTCAATGACATTTATGTTGTAATTCTTGAGAAAATTGATTCTTCTAACTTTAAATGCCTTAAAATTTCAAATGAAGACCCTTGGTTGTGGCATAGAAGACTTTGTCATTTTAACATGGATGTGATAAATGAAATTTCCAAAAAGGAACTTGTTAGAGGCTTGCCTAAAATTAAGTTTGAAAAGGATAAAGTTTGTGATGCATGCCAATTTGGTAAACAAACCAAAACCTCTTTTAAACCTAAAAGAAATAGCTCTACATCTAAGCCATTGGAGCTTTTACATTCATTTATTTGGTCCTACACCAATTGCTAGCCTAGGTGGTAAGAGATTTTGTTTTGTAATTGTTGATGATTATTTTAGATATACATGGACCATTTTTCTTGCTCGCAAAGATGATGCTTTCAAAAGTTTTGTCTCTCTTTTTGTAAAAGTGCAAAATTTACTTAGTTTACATATTATTAAGGTTAGAAGTGATAATGGTTCAGAATTTAAGTATTGTGGATTTCCGGAATTTTGTAATTACAATGGGATAACTCATGAATTTTCTATTGTAAAAACCCCTCAACAAAATGGTGTTGTTGAAAGAAAAATAGGACACTTGTTGAAGCCGCAAGAACCATGATGAGTGAAAATGATTTACCAAAATATTTTTGGGTGGAAGCCGTAAATACGGCATGCTATGTAATGAATAGAGTCTTGTTAAGACCTACTTTGAACAAAAGTTCTTATGAGTTGATGTTTAACAAAAAACCAATTGTTGGCTATTTCAAAGTTTTTGGATGCAAATGCTTTATTTTGAATATTAAGGAACATCTTGAAAAATTTGATAAGAAAACCGATGAAGGTATTTTCTTGGGTTATTGTGAAAACAAAAGAGGATATAGAGTTTATAATAGAAGAACTCTTGTAATTGAAGAAGCCATACATATTACATTTGATGAGTCTAATGGTGATTCTTCCAAAAGTATTTGTGTAGATGATGATGTAGGTATTCAAAAGGAACTTGAAAAGCTTACACTTCAAGAAGGAAACAATGATGAAGTGGAAGAAAATTCAAAGAAAAGTGACTCTCAAGAAAACCGAATGCTAGATGAAGAAGACAAGGATGAAGATGCACCAAAGGATCTTCCTAAAGTTTGGAAATTTATTCAAAATCATCCCAAAGACTTGATTATTGGTGATCCATCCGAAAGGGTAAGAACTCGTTCTTCTTCAAAACTACTACTTGATAATTTGCATTTGTCTCTCATATTGAGCCCAAAAATATTAATGATACTTTGAAAGATGATTATTGGATAATAGCTATGCAAGAGGAACTAAATCAATTTGATAGGAATAATGTTTGGACTCTTGTTGAAAGGCCTCAAAATTATCCGATTATTGGCACAAAATGAGTGTTTAGAAATAAATTAAATGATAAAGGTGAAATTGTAAGAAACAAAGCTAGATTGGTAGCTAAGCTCAAGAAGAAGGTATTGATTTCGATGAAACATTTGCTCCCGTAGCAAGACTAGAATCCATAAGAATGTTTCTTGCATTTGCTTGTTTCAAAAGCTTTAAATTGTATGAAATGGATGTTAAAAGTACTTTTCTAAATGGTTTTATCGATCAAGAAATTTATGTGAATCAACCCCCCGGTTTTGAAAATGATAAATTTCCCGATCATGTGTTTAAGCTTTCAAAAACCTTATATGGTTTGAAACAAGCCCCTAGAGTTTGGTATGAACGCCTAAGTGGCTTTTTGATTGAAAATGGTTTTAAAAGATGTATTGTGGATACTACCCTTTTTACAAAGCAAAAATCAAATGATTTTCTTATTGTGCAAATTTACGTTGATGATATTATTTTTGGTGCTACTAATGAGTGTTTGTGCAAGGATTTTCATACCATTATGCAAAATGAATTTGAGATGAGTTTGATGGGAGAGTTGAATTTCTTCCTCGGACTCCAAGTCCTTCAAACTTCGTGAAGGAACCTTCATAAATCAAATTAAGTACACTAAAGGGCTTCTCAAGAGGTTCGGCATGGAAGATTCAAAGCAAGTGGGAACACCAATGTGTACGTCCACCAAAATCGAAAAGGATGAAGAAGGTACAAATGTTGATGAGAAAAATTATAGAGGTATGATCGGAAGCCTTCTCTATTTAACCGCAAGTAGGCTGGATATTATGTTTGCCATATGCTTGTGTGCTCATTTTCAATCTTGTCCTAAAGAATCTCATTTAAATGCCATCAAGAGAATTTTTCGTTATTTGAAAGGAACTATGAATTTTGATCTTTGGTGTCCTAAATGTCATGGATTTGCCTTATGTGGATATACGGATGCTGATTTTGGTGGTTGTAGAATTGATAGAAAAAGTACTAGTGGTTCATGTCATTTTCTTGGTAATTGTTTGGTGTCTTGGTTTAGTAAGAAACAAAATGCCATTTCCTTGTCAACAACCGAAGCAGAATATGTTGCCGCTAGTGCATGTTGTACTCAATTATTATAGATGAAACATACCTTAAATGATTTTGATTTAATGTATGATAGTATGCCAATTTTCTGTGATAACACTACTGCCATAAATTTGACAAAAAATCCCATTCAACACTCTAGGACAAAACACATAGATATTAAGCATCATTTCATTCGTGATCTTGTTCAAAAAGGTGAAATTTGTGTGAATTATGTTTGTTCAAAGGACCAAATTGCTGACATTTTCACAAAAGCCCTGCTCTTAGACCAGTTTGTTAATCTTCGCTCTAAATTGGGAATTTTGGAAAAGAACTCTTAAACATTTCTGGTCGAATTCTATCGGACGTCCGATCTTGATGAACAGATGTCCGACAGTGTTCTTAGCCATTTTCCAGAAAAATTCTATCGGATGGATGTGTTGAGCAGCTTCACGTTGTTCGGACGTTGACACACGAAAAGTCACTACTTATCAAGTCACCTCATTTCATTTCCATCAGTCAACCTCCATTAATTTGGCATCTTCCCACCTATCTGAATTCAAAACTCCAAGTTCCCAGCAAAATTTATCACATTTGTCAAAATTGAAAGCACAAACTTCTTCCCTCACCTATTGCGGACCAAAAATCATCAACTCTCTTCAATATAAATCACACACTTCTCTATCCCCAAATTTCATCCGAAACCCTAAGACCAGTCTTCTTCCCTTTTTGGACCGATTGATCACTGCATTGTCCTCAAATTTGCTGGTTAGACACTCAACACCTCACTTAGTCTCTTAATCATCACTCAAAACACACACACACACACACGAAAATGGTGCACACCCGTGGAGCTTCCTCTGCTACCGGACGCAAACAGACTATAAGGGATGAAGCTACTCCTACTCCAACAGCCAAATGATCTTCATCAAGGATCAGACGTGGTTCTGCAACTTCACAGCCAAACCGTACTACTCAAACCGATGCTAAGGTTACTACAGAACCCACTCCTCTGCCTAAATTTATTGATAATGAAGCTGGGTCTAGATTTGCCTTATTTTCTCAAAAGAGCTTCATTATTCAAAGGTCTATTGTCCCCTCTGAGTTTAGGAAAATAGATCTTGATTCAGTCCTTAAACTCTTTGAATTCCAAAAATGGTCTCATATCATCACCATGCCAAACATATACTATCCTGATATGCTATACCAGTTCTTTGCTAATCTTAGGAAAGGAAACTCTCGTGATGAGTTGAAATCTCGTGTGAATGGTGTTGATTTGGTGTTTGATTCTGATGTGGTAAATGAGATTTTGAAAACAACCATCGAATTTGGCTGCAAAAGCAAAATTGTTAATTTCTTTTCTTATGAGGAAAATCCAACGAGCATGAATCATTTTAATGCTGAAAAGCTGATGACATATTTTCAATCTCCTTTTCTAACCCCTACGGATGCTAAGTTGGAGGATTTAAATCTAAAGAATCTAATCATTTTCTCAATCATATCAAACTTGCTACCTACTGATGGCCATCGTACTGATGCCAATAAAATGGAGTTATACTTGTTTTACTGTTTTGTTGAAAAAATCAGGATTGATTTTGGTTTTGTCATGTGCAAATTCTTGATGAAACTTTGCACTAACACAAGAAGAAAATTGTCTTACGGAAAATTTTTAACCCCTGTTTTCGAGCATTTCAAAGTTCCCATCAGTGGTGTATGTCCAAAGGATACAGTCAATTCTGTTTTCTCAAAAGCTTACTTTGAAAGAAAAAACTTGAAATTTCTTGATAGTGTTTGGTGCACTAAGGAAGCTACATCTGAGTCTCGTTCCAAGAGAATTCATGACACTCCTATCTCTCCTAGTATCACCAAAACTCTTCGATTTACTCCTGGTCCATCCATCCATCCTAGGAAGTCAATGTCTAAACCAACTTCCTCTCAATCTGAGATCATTGAGTTGCTCAATGAATTTACGAATCATGTCCTCCTCCTTGAGTATGGTCTCATGTTGACCATGACCTCTGAACAAAAATCTGACTATTTGGACAAAAAAGGTCTGCTATTCCCCTCTGTCTTGAATGAAGATGTGTCTCAAGTCAAGGAACCTCGACTTGATCCTACGCTGATCATTCAAGATGTGATTGAGTCTCTAACACACCAGCGTGATCCCTCAACATCTGAGAAAGGCAAGACTCCAATCATTAAACCAACTGAGGAAGAGGAAGCAGATGATGAAGAAACTGATAAGGAAGATAATACAGCCTATCATCTTATCAGAAGAAAACCCAGCACAAGATCAACGTTCACCCTTTAGGCACATTTAGAAGCACTTGCACTTCACCATTAGGTTGTGTAGACACCAAATTTTGACTATTTCAATTGTTTTATTATTTAGTTATTTATTTTTGAGTATTCTGACATATTTTCCTATTTTTGTAGGGTTTTATGAAAAAAAAAAGTCTCAGAACTAAAACGCGGACCTGTTACGTGGAGTGGTCCGCGTAACAAGATCAGAGATGAAAAAAATATGCGTGCGACGTTTCCAAGCCCTTTCTCACTCATTTCCAGCTGTAATTTCTGATGCTTAAGCATCAAGAAACCTATTTAGACAATTCCCAACTCACCCTTGATCCCTTAACACTTCATCTAATGTTCAAAATCAACCCACCTTACCTAGAAAGATCAAGACCCTCAATGCTAGGGTAGAGTGGCTATAAATAATTCATGATAGGGTTTTCTGAAAAAGAGGATAAGAAAGAGGCTGGAGTTGGTTTAAAAGAAAGAGGCTACGAAACAGAAAAATGGAAAAAAAAAAGAGAAAAGGAAAAGAGAGAAAAAGAAAAAAGAAGAAGAAGAAAAAGAAAAGAAAGTTTCTTCTTAGGGTTTTCAGGTTGAGCAGCCAATTTTAAAGGGCGAGATTTCCTTTGCTTAAGGAGTTGAGAGCTAAATTTTTTTTTCTAGGAATACCTGAGATGTAGAGGAACAATTCTTGTGAAGAACTCCATTCGAGAAAACCACCGTAAAACCTTCAAATCCGGCCTTCAAGTTGCTAAGAAGTTAACTCCGGGAGCAAAGAAGGAGATCACTTTCAATCTGAAATTCGTCCATCTTCCTTGCGATCCTCTTGTAAGCAAAGAGGCTCAGGTGATTCCCCATCCTTATTTTTGTCCTTTGAACGAAAATCATGTTGAAAAGTGTGACCTTTTGGTGGAACCAAGGTCATGAGTTTTGTTTCCTTTTGAGTTTTATGATAGATAATAATGATTCTGTGTTGTGGTTTGAGTATGATTTCATTTATGTAATCGTGTTAAGGTCCGTGGACTTGTTTTGATGTTTAGAATCAGACGTTCGATGCTCCTGTGTTGGTTTTGTTGTATTTCTTGCAAAATTTCTGAAAAAATGTTTTTCGCGCTTTGAAGATATGAAGAAATGCGGGTTACTTGGGCGGCCTCATCCATGTAACATTCCGCGTTTCCGTTTGAATGTTTGAAGATGTGAAGAAACGCGGAGTAGTTGCACAGGCCGGTCAGCGTAACACGCCGCGTTTCTAGCCTGCAGTTCTTCTCTTTCCTCTTTTCTGTCTATTTGATTATTTGATGATGTTGATGCTTAAGATTTGACCTTTTTGGGTCTAATTTGTTTTGATATGATCTGAATGATGATATTTATGCCTTGAAATTGATCCTCCTGTCTCTGATGATTTTATTTGTGTTCTTGTCTAAAAAACTGGAAGCAATCTTCTTGGATTTTTTTGAAGATGGGAAGAGACGCGGGTAGTTACACGGTTCAGTTCCACGTTTCCCCTCTGAACTTCACATTTTGCATGAAACGCGGCCATGGTTGAGCGAACTGTCCGCGTAACCCTCCGCGTAACCTTGCTGTTCCTTTGTTTTGTTGTTATTTTCTGCTCTTTTGCTCCAGAAACTTACTCTAGTGTTCATGTCTTTCGGTCTTGTCCAATTTTCTTGCATAATTTGTTTTGATATCTTTTCTTTGAATTTTTGGTCAATTTTTCCTTTAAATTGGTACCTTGATCCCTTTTTGTTGACATTGAGTTTTAGATAGCCATTCCCCTTGTTTATGCATTCAGTTGAGGCATCACATCAAGGGATGGTAACTTCTTTCCCCCTATTATATGTTCTTATGTGGTCCTATGTGTTTTATGGGTTTTAAATGCTTCATTAGTTTGAATTTCATTTAAGTCATTTAATTGCTTTGCAAGTGGTTAAGAGGCCCTTGAAGGCCAAGTTGTAATAGAATAGGTAATTATTTTAGTTTTCTTTTACGTCTTTCCCCCCTTAGATTGTAATTAGGGCCCTAAATGTAATAATCTTTATGTGCTTATGTGTTTAGGTTACAGCTTTCCTAGGGTTATGCTTATGTGTTATGTGTTATGTGTTTATGTGTTTTTATGTGTTTACTTGCTTTAGTATCATGTCTACATGTTTTATTATGTAAATGTATTGACGTCACCACACTAGTCCAATGCTAGTTGTGGTTCACACTAGTCCAACACTAGTTGTCGCTTTTCCTTTCGATGTCTCACTAATCCAATGTTAGTGAGAATCTTTAGACGAATGTTAGTCCAATGCTAGACCCTTAAGGCCGTTCATGCATTAGATACAAGTTTCACACACTTTCCACTTTCAGGATTTCTTTTCCATTTTTGCATGTTATTTTTCTCCCATCCCGTATGCGAAACATGTCATTTAGTTTTCTTTTATAGATTAGTTTTTTTAGGGCATTACCCTTTGAATAAGGGAAAAGAGCGAGTATGGCTCTCTAAGCCTTAGCGCTTTTTAAATCCCTTCTATGAAAAGGAAAATTGAAGTCACTAATTTAGTTCTCCACACCCATTATGTTGCATTATCCCTCTTTAGGGCATACATATGCATTATTTTAAATTCTATCAAAATCATTTCTTTAAAAAAAATCAAATCAAGTTTCTTCTTTCTGTTTAGCAATTCAAAGTCAAAATCCATTTTTCTTAAAATTTCATCTTTTGAAAATCAAGTTCCTTTTTGCACTTAAAAATTCATCTTTTCAAAAATCCAATTTCTTTTCCCTTGAGATTTTATAAAAATTGCATTTCTTTTGAAAACCCTAGTTTCCCATTCTTTTCGAGTCTCATCATTTGCATTTCTCGTGACCTCCTCGAGGGATCAAATTTGGATGACACAACTAATGTGATCAATTCCAATCAAATCTCAAGGAGACATTTTGCCCCTCTCGATCCAATATGTGAGGCCCCGAGTTTTCCCAAGTTTTGAAAAATATTAAATAATGTTAATTATAGTAATTATTGTTTGCCAAAGTGTTTCTATGGCTTGTTTTACTTCTTAAAGTGTTTTGTTTTAACTATTTTGTTTTACAAGTCTAAAAACCCTAATTTGAATTTAAACCCTAGTTTGCTTTGAAAACCCTAAATTTTGACAAAACCCTAATTTGTTTGCACACTAAACCCTAAATGTACCAACCCTACTATATTTTCTCGAAACCCTAATTATATGTACAAATCAAGCGTTGTTATTTCAAGAATTTTTGGTGTGAATTTGCATGCTCACGGAGTTAATTACGTAATAGTGGGTGATTAGTGACCTAGCTAGGTGTAATTAAGTATTAGTGGACTAAGTTGGATTTACAACTTATGGACTTATTTGATAGGAAAAGAAATCACTTGGGGCAAGAGTGAAATACAACTCAAATGGAAGGATTAGTTTGGCATGACATGGTTGACTAGTTGACTAAGCATAAATATCTAAGGAGTTTAATCTATTAGTCACTTGAAGCTTCAAGAACCGACTCAAGCAAGGCTGCAAATAAGAGGAGAAAACCGTGGAGCAAAGGGAAGGAAGAAAGGAAAGAAAGAGAGAAAAAGAAAGGAAAGTTGGAGATTCAACCCCTGGCAACCGCCAATCTTATCCTTGGAGTTGGAAGCTTGAGTTTTCATCCCAAGTTCATCTTCTTGAAGGTATCAAAGTTGGCATTTTCTAAGTTGTTGGAATTTGATCTAAGTTGATGAAGTTGTTGGATTTTGTTGTTGTTTTAACTTGCCGATCATTCTTAGCTTCTAAGGTGATTCCATGGATTGGTTTTATTGTTTTGCTTGTCTTGAACTTTGACCAAGAGCTAGGGTTAGGGTTTCACTAGTTGCAATGCTTGATGTTGGGAATTGATGATTGGAAGTTGATTTTAGTTTGCTAGGAACTGAATTGGATGGTTGGAAATTGGTTGGTTTGGGTGAATTCCAAGTTTTAATTTTGTTTGGATTTTCTGTCCGAATTTGGCTTGAATATTCGAGTATGATGGAGGCTGAATTAGCCTTAGCTTAAAGCATGAAAGTTGTGGAAAATTGAGTGAGGATTCTACCTGTAAAATTTCAGATCAATCGGAGCACTGTAGCCTGAGAAATGTCCAAAATACCCTGATGCCCTGTTTCTAGCAGAAATGGTTTTTTTACTGTAATGGGTCATTTTGACCAGGAAGATGAATGTTTTGCTTTTGATGTCTTCTTAAGAATTGTAGCCCTGTATGTTAGCTTTCTAACGGCTTTGGAATTTCTGGATTCGGATTTGTGAGCGCCAAGTTATGAACGTTTGAATGTAGCCTGTCGGCAATTCTGACGGGGAAAATTTCTGAAACTGTTCGACATTTTTCACCTAGAAAGAGAAAATCTAGGCAGAAGTTGTCTTCACGAAAGTTGTAGCTTGTTCTCTGAGCTTCGAAATGGCACCTCGTGCACTTCAATCCGACACTCGTACTCATGAGTTATGATCAAAATGGCAAAAGGACCTCAAGGTGATCGAGTGACCAAGGCATCGTGGTGGTGTCCCAAACTCTTTAAAAGGAAAATCTTAGTATTGTTTACAAATGAGTGTTTTGATGAAATGATTTGCTAGTAATTATAAGGAAGTGATTTACCACTATTTCCAAGCAAAACGCTTTTACAAGTGAAACCATTTATTAAAGTTTATGAATGTTCAAACCCGCTTTAAGTTAAATATTTTACTATTATGTGAAAATGACTTGTGAAAGGATTTACCGAATTTATATTTGCAAAGAAATGAGTTTGTTAGTGTTCCTTGTATGTTGTGTGAATCACATGCCTACGGATGAATACTTGATGTTACTGATTTCATAAGTGTGGAAATACTTGTTTCTTGTGTGAATTACATGCCTACCTGATGAATACTTGTTGTTACTTGATTTCATAAGTGTGAAATTTATGTCTAGGCTAGTGTGTACCTTATCGCGACTCTAATCTAGCTGTTATTAACCGTTCAACCTGCTTTACTCTTCCATTATTTGTATATTACTTTATGATGATGTGGCCATGTGTACTTTTACCACATTGGTGAATAAGGCCTTTCCCCTCGTATCGGCCCATTCCGAAATGTGTTCGGACTCCGGTAGGTTGGTACCTTAGGCACTGTATGGTATACTCGAGTATTACCCGAGGGATAAGGCGCATGGCTAGATGAACCAAGGGATTGCTCAAGAGTTATAAGGTGATGTGGACCAGTAAAAATAGCTCCAAGTGAGCTTGTATCCTTTATAATTGATTTAATGTTTATTAAGCACCATCACCTAGTTGAGACAATCCGAGCAAGTCTCCCTCGAGTAATCTCCAGTCGAAGCTGAGTATTGTTATCTCCTAGTTGAAAAGTGTACCATGAGTGTGCTTGATTATTTGTCAAAGAGCTTGTGTGATGAAGTGAATTATTTCGTGAATTGTTTTTGTCTTGCAAATTTCTAGTGAAAATACTCTTCCCGTGATTTCAAAGATTTGAATGTTCCAATGTTTTGTACTGATAAAATAGTGAAATTCTAAAATATTTGTTTTCTGAACCTCTCGAGCTTTAGCTCACCCCAAAAACATTTTATTTTTTCCCTGTGGCTCGAGGTGAAGGAAGGCATGTGTAGTGATTCCTCTTAGTATGACCTGGTCGAGATATCTCTTGTACCATTTGTAGTTTGGACAGCTTGGACCTTTAGAGTACTTTGGATTCATTGGAAATGTAATTATTATTTGAAGATCTTGCATTGTAATTATTTGAAGTTTGTAATATGATTGAGGAATCAGTAATGAGTCCCATGAGTCAAGTAGGCTCACCATACCCTAGGGTTCGCTAGGGAGGTGGCACACAATATTAGGGTTTAAGTTTTGCATCCATATAGATAACATCCAAAGGTGATAAATTTTAAAGTTAGAATTAGGAAATTTTTAACTAAATTATGTAACTAGCTTTGGTTAGGTTAGAAGGGTGCCTTAGAGACGAGTAACATCAATCTTTGCCTTCCTCTTTCAACCGCGGACCCTCGAACCTTTTCTCTAGTTTTCAAAGACCTGGTCGCCTAAAAAAGGGTTTTCTTAGTTTATTTTCATTAATTAAAATTTTTTGGGTGACTTTGTACACCTAAACTCTATACCAAGTATGACTCCAAATTTTTTCTAAAACCCTTTCTAGACTTTGTTTTGGATTCAAATCGTCAGATTTTTTTTAGTCACATGACCCATTTCTTTATTTTAATGTTTCAAAGATCAAAGATCAATTTTTTAACGAAGAGTCTTTTTCAACTAAAACCCAAACGACATGATTTCTTCCTCTTTCAAAAATGGGCCATTGCATAAGTTCTTTTGTTTCTAATTGTAATGGTTGAAGTGTATTAAACTATTTTGCTACCTTGTTTGTATCTCCATTGGAGAATCAGACATTTATGTTTATTCTCCACCTTTTCCGATATGATGATCTCTTTCAGATTTTGATGCATGTACGAAGCTTGTGATTACTTTGTAACAACGGGATGCACTTGATAAATATATGATAACTTGGGTTGTGATGCTGGATGCTATATCATATTAGCTTAATGATGATTTGGTATTATGGCTTTGAATTGGTATTGGATTTGGTATAATCATATTGATAATTTATTGGATTTGATATTAGCTTATTTTTGTTGATCTATTAGGATTTTCTTTTAATAAGAAGTTTTCAAAGCACATTTGGTATTGAAAATTTCAATTTCTTGAATACATACTTTAAAAGTACTCATTTGGATTGTCAAGATTGTATTTGAGATGACAAAAAGGGGGAGAAAATTGTCTACTGCATTTATTATTGTCTACTTAATAAATATATTTAGCATTTGAACCAAGGTCTTGGAATCCAATTCCACATGCACCGGAAGAAAACCTCGATCCTACACATTTCGAAGCCGGTGACTAGAGCCCGCATCTCCGCATACAAAATCGAAGCTTCAGCATAATACTGTTAATCATGATCCCGAATTTTGATAATTACAAAACAATTGAAGAAATAAGTTTAACATTTTTCATTGAGATTATTGGTAGCACAGGTTATCAAAGCAAGAAATCTTTTTTAAGAAACCAATCAAAACAAGCATTTGGGACTGTTGTCTGTCGGACTCTCGATAGTTTGTATCGGACGTCCGATAAAACTCAAAACCTCTCTGTCAGACACTCAACCTGTCGTACCGGACGTCCGATAGACAGGGGATCTATCGGACACTCCTATCGGATGCACAACTACCTCATCGGACGTCCTATAGTACTCAAGAAGTTTTTTGAACTCTCTGGTCAACATCGAATGCAAGACCCATCGAACGCAAAAATATGTATCGGCCGTCCGATCATATTCAAGAAAATTCTCTGAGCTCTCTGGCCGCTGTCGGACACAAAGCTCATCGAACGCAGAAATATTCATCGGCCGTCTGATAAAGATCGAAACTACCTGTCAGACGCTAGCATCGGATGCTCAACTTGGTGTCGGACGTCTAATAGCTCCAACGACTAGTTGACTCTTCAGCTTCTCCTATCTGTTGACCTCAATTTTCAAGGCACTTTTTGGTCCCCTATAAATACAGCTTTGTCTAAACTTCAAAAATAACTTTTGTACACTGAGATTACAAGTTCTTAAGAGTGATTTTAGCAAGAAAATACTCATAGAGTAAGAATTGTTAGTCCTGAAGTGTGAGTTCATTAGTAAGCTTTTCAATTGTGAGTGAGTTCATCAATAGTGTAGCTTTGTGAGGATTTTTTCTGTGAGATTGTAAAACTTCGTAGCTTGACTAAGTACAGCTTGGAGCAAGGAAGAAGTGATCCTTCCATTGTACACAAAGGTTGATCGAATTTCATCAAGTTGAAGTTGCTTGGATTGAGGATTTTTCTTCAAGCTCAAGTGGAGTTTTGAAGAAGTTTGGTTTGTCTTCTATCATTCTATTTTTCAGCTTACTTTCCATCTCATTGATTATTATATTATTTATACTTCTCAGCCTTGTTTGCTTATTTGATTGATAAATCAATTGTGTGAGAAGTTGAAATTTTTATTATAAAAGAAAAAGGGGCGCTAATTGATTAGTTTTTGATCAACCTAATTCACCACCCCTCTTAGGTTGTCTTTGGGCCTTACAAATACTCAGCAAAAGTAAAAATCACCTAGCCACCTTCATCCCGCAGAACCCCACCCTCACCACCGCGACCATCCTGCAAGAATGAGCCATCCGTGTTTAGCTTAAGAGCTGCAACGGGCGACTTATACTAGCAAATTGGTATCCCCCGCAGCCCAACCTTCACCTGCATAGCCAAAGCAATAAAATCAGTTCAGTTGATCCTCTTGGCCCGGTGAAACATCTAAGGAAACTGGATCACCGTCAAGTCCTTAAGCTCATCACAGATCGACCTGCACGTGAAAGAGAAACTGGGATCCACCCCATCATAGATAAAACAGTTACGTGCCTTCCATATATGCCAGATAATGAGAATTGGAAGCACTTGGAAAATCCAAGAGAGAATCGGTGATCTACTTGATCGTAACCACTAGATAACATGCTTCTTGAGCACCTCCTTACCTGCAGAGGAAAACCCAAAAGGACCCTCAAAAAATTCCCACACCTTCCGCGAGAAAGTTCCATGAGCAAAAATATGTTGTACCGTCTCCCCATGTCTATTTGTGCAACGAAAGCATCAAGACGGCCCATGGATAAGAAACCTATGCAAATTCTCCATCTTAGGAATTCTGTTAAGCACCACCCGCCAGAGATGGCAGGACATCTTAACCAAAACTCATTTCAACCAAATCCTTTTAAAAAACCACGATGAGGCATATCTCCCAAAAAGCAATCTCACCACCAAACTCACCCGAAATTCACCTGCCACAGAGTCCTTCCAAAACATGACATCCCTGCCCGAACCATCCAAATAAAAATTTCCCTCCACAATTTGGCCCACCACCTCCAAAGTAGAAACCGAGCTAGTAGAGGAATATTCCATGCAGGTTGCTGCCAGAAGTCCAATGCCCATTCATCCATAGTGTGAGAAGGAAGCTGCCATGCCAGCGGACCATCGGCCATCCAATTATCCCACTAAAATGATACCTCCCCGCAAGCCACGTCCCAGTAGCTATTGAGCTCCACCAGCGGACGAGCCCGAAGCATATACTTCCAGAGCGGAGAGTCAATCATAGACGCCACGAACTCGTTTGGGTGAGACCTTGAGCAATAACACCGGTTCATAAACCGTACCCATAAACATTCTTGTTGTCGGAACCTCCACCATAACTTACATTCAAATGCTTGCAAAACTAGCTCCAACGGCCGAATCCCCAACCCACCAACCTCTAATGGCCTGCAAATCACAGGCCATGCAACCCAATGGTAGCGGGCTCCAAATTCAGACACATCCCATAGAAACTGCACAAATAGCCTTTTCAACTGAACAAAAATCCCTCTGGGTGGGTGCAAAATAGTCAACAAATGTATCGGTATTGATTGTAAAACCGATTTTAAGAGAACCAATCGACCCCTAAAAGAAATCCACTTAGAGCTCTATGTCTGAATATGTGCATTGACCGACTCCACCAAGGGCTGAAAATAGGAACACTTCATACGGCCACAAAACAAAGGGCACCCAAGGTACTTAATAGGAAACGGCAGATAACTGAACCCCGTCAAATGGGCAACCTTGCTCTTGACCCGCCTCGAGACTTTTTCCCCCAGAGTAAAACAGCTCTTATCCTTATTAATAAGCTAATCAGAGCACTCCTCATACTCCTGTAATACATGTATTACACATTTTATCGAAGAGGCATCACCTCATAGGAAGATGATCACATCATCTGCATAGGCCAGGTGGGTCACCTTCATAGCCTGTTGGGACACAAAAAAAGGAGAAAATTGTGGCTTTTCCAACAAACCATTTAAACCACGCGACCGACCTTGGCAGAGATAATAAAGAAAGTCGGAGATAACAGATCACCCTGACGAATACCCCTCATAGCCTTAAAATAACCACACGATTGACCATTAACCAACACTGAAAAGTGGCAATTTGAAATCAGCCTCCAAACCATATCAATGAACACCTCACCGAACCCAAATGCCCGTAATACCTGGATCAAGAACACCCAATCAACCCTATCATACGCGTTAACCATATCCAATTTGAGCAACACATTGGATCCCCGAACCTTTTTCCCAATGCTACGAACCAATTCCTGAGCTAAAAGTACATTATCTGCAATTGCCCGACCTCTTACAAAAGCACTTTGTTGAGGCAAAATAATTTGTTGCAGAACCCCCTCCAACCAATTTACTAACAACTTAGACACCACTTTATTGAGAAAACTACACAGGCTAATCGGCCGAAATTGCGAGAATGATGTAGGAGCTGGAACCTTCGGGATCAAGGCCAGCAATGCTGATGTGACACCTTGAGGAAGGTCCGCCCCCAAAAAGAAATCCTATACTGCCTCAATCATGGCCGTACCAACAATTTCCCATGCAGCCACAAAGAAACGACCAGTGAATCCATCCGACCTAGAAGCAGAATCCCCATCCATAGCGAAAATGACCTCCTGAATCTCCTCCGGCTCCGGGGCCACTTGTAGCAAACCATTGTCACCCGCTGTCACCACCTTAGGAATTAAACTCAACATCGTGATGGGTATGCATTTCTTATGCTCCTCGAAAATGTTTTTTGAAATACCGCCGCCTTCCTCGCATATCTCATGTTTCACAATCACTCCTCCGACTTTTAATATAGTGAACCTGGAGACGAGCCCTTTTTTGCCGCACTGAGGCATGGAAGAAACGCGTATTAGAATCTCTAAGATTTAGCCACCAAAGCCGGGCCTTCTGGTTCCAAACTTCCTCCTCACGTCTCAAAGCCAACTTCAACCTCGCTTGAGCTGCATGAACCTCGGTATTGAATTTCGAGGGATCATTATCAATCAATTGCTCTTTCTGCCTTAGCTCCTCATCAGCTTGCCGAGCATGGTCTGGTATGTTACCTGTTGGAATTGATCCTAGGTTTGGATGATAACAAAACAAAACAATGATTTGGACTAATGTTTTTATGTGAGAATTATGTTAGAGCAGGTCCTTGATTCATTGAAAAAAAATGAAATCAATTCAAAAAGAATTGAAAAGGTTTTAACTTATCGGACGCAAGGATTGGACGATGAATAGAGGTTTGGACGTCTGAAAGATTGAGAAGGAAATTGAGATGGCTACTGGTCCTGTTAGATGGTAGGTTCGAACGTCCGATAGTTTATGACAACACCTTCGGATGATACTTTTAGAGGCAGGACAGGGGTTCAGATGTCCGACAGATTGAGAATGAAATTTAAATAACTACTGGTTCTATCAAACAGTGGGTTCGGACGTCTGACAAACAAATTTTTGGACGTCCGAAACTCCAACGGTTATTTTTCTAACAGCCGTATTTTTGACCATTGAAGAGTTTCTTGAGGCCATTTCTCACACTCGATAAATACTCACAAGTTCAAGAAGATTAAAGACTTTTACCTACATGAAATACAAGTTTTCAAGTGAAATATTTGGGTAGAAATATTCTTTGATTATTGTATTGGTGTGGAAAAAGTGGATATTGTGAGGTTACTCATTTGGAGAAGTAAAACCTTGGTGCAGGTTCCCTCAATTGTAATAGTAGTTCTTAATTGGTTAAGTGATCTTTCAATTGTAACTTGTTGAGGGTTAACTAGGATAGTTGTAAAACTCCTTGTGATATGAATGTAAATTCTTGAAATCAAAGATCAATCAAGGCTAATCACGTCCAAACCTTAACTTGTGAAGTCCAACCTTGGTCGTGGGTTAAGAAGACTAGATTCATGTCAAATTCATGTCCAATTAGTATGTTTAATTTGTGTTAGTCAGTTAAAGCATTTATTTTAGGTTAATAAAGCATCGGTTAAATAGTTTCCAAATATGATACACCTTGGCCGAATGCCTATTTAAGTTGTTTCCTAATTGTTTAGGAGTTAGGTTATTAGTAGTTGTCTAAAATGCTGATTTCCTAATTGTTTGTTTTAGGTTTCCTAAATCTTCTAGAGCTGGCCGAATTTATACTTCCAATTTGGCCTAGGTTTCTGAGTCTTGTAGGCTATAAATAGCCAACACTTTTTCATTATTCAATATGAAGACAACTTTGATGAAATAAAATTGAGAGTTTTTTCTTTTTTTGTTCCTTAGGAACGACCGTTGATACAAAGTGAATGAGCTCCTTTGTTCAAGTATAGGCTTATCAATTTAAGATCGCATTGAGTTGTGGCGCCATTCTACCCAAATTCCTTAGTTCACTAATTCGCTAGATTGTGGGTTGAGATTCAATTCAAGGTTCGCAATCTCGAGGGTTAGAGGGGTCGTAGGATTTCCATCCCTTTGCATCCATAACTTATTCAAGATAGATCATTCCGTTGCGTAGCAAATTCATTTCTTCAAGAGCAGGACCTTGGAGATTTGGGTTTGTATTAGTTGGTATCAGAGTTTCGGCTCTTGATCCAGGTTAATATCTTTTTCATTTTATTATTCTCCTCTTTCTTTGTTTAAAAAGAAAATTCATTACTGTAGCGATTACTGTTCACCATTACTGTAGCAGAATTACTGTTCATCCAAAAATTTTTTTTTGTCTTGTTTACCTTGTGTTCATTTTGTTCATATTCCATAATATCTTGAAGTTCTTGGAATTGTTGGTTGTGACCCGAAGTTCTTGTTCTTGAATTCATGTTGGGTTGTTTTTGATTCAAAGCTGCCAAAAAAAAAATCAAGAGATCCATGAAAAGGAAAAAAGCAAAAAACAAAAAAAGGAAAGAAATTAGATCCTAAAAGAGAAAAGGAAACAGCCTAGCAAACCAATTCCATTCTTGACAAGGATTACTTTTCTAATTTGTTCAAATCTAAAAATTAATTCCTTATGTGAATTGGAAAGCTTAGGAAATATTCCAAATCCCAACTTTACTTGGAAAAAGGGGTTAAATCAAATTTTCTATATTTATCATTGCATTCCAAGGTCAATTGGATTAGATTTTCAAATTTCCAACTTTGTCCTTTGGGTAGAGTTCTAGGTTTCCAAAATTTCTGCCGTGTCTTTGTTTCCTTAATTTCAACCACTTGTGCCTTCTTTTCTAGTCTTATTTGTCCATCTTGTGTGTCAATATTCTTGTCCTTCTTGAGTCAAGTGTCTTCAAGAGTCTCTTCCGAGTCGAGTTTCATTTGTGCCCTCAAATTCTCATACATTGTCACATGCCAACCGGATTGAATTTATTAGTCTTCTTAAACAATCGTGAGCCAATTCATATTGTCTCAAGGATTGTGAATAAGGACTTGAAAGAGTTGCTAAGATTACTAGAGTGGAAATTGAGTGTATGCACGAGAGTTGAGTGAATACACTAAGGGAGTGCGTGAGGCTATTATCTTGTATTTTTCCTAACCTTTCTTTGTAGATTTTATCACCATGACATGCCAAAGATCTATGTAAAATCCTCTAAAAGAATTGTTGTTGAAATTTCGTGCTCTTCGACAAGGCACCAAATTGGTAAAAAATACTACAAAGAGATGTGTTCAATCATCGACCAAGCCAGAATTGTGGAGGATTCAGTTGTCATTGATCAATTCCTGGAGGGTTTAATTGATCAAATAGCTAATTGCCTTGGGGTGAATGATCGTATGGAATTGTACGAAATTGCCGCTATGGATATCGAAGAGAAGCTTGAGAGGAGGCGTCAGTGGAGACTTTCCTTGACCAAACGTGCTTCACTTGAGAAGCATGAGCAAGCAATTAAATGGTCACGTCAAATGTCCAAGAAAGATTCTTTTACGGGACGGTTTGAGCAAATATTGGATACCTATCTAAAGTCGTACTATGAACGTGAAAAGAATGAGATTGAACTACCCACTACACTAACCACTAGTCAAAAGCTAGTTGGAAAGGAATTATGTGAGGAATGTGAGAATATTCATGAGGTAACATCCGAGTGCAGTGTGAATAAAAAAGAAAGTGAGTTGAGTGAGGAAGTAGAAGGAAAGAGTGTATGTGAGCTAATTGTGAGTGGAAAAATAAGTGAGCGTGAAGGGGTTTATTGTTTTCCTAACGATCTTAACTTTGCTTTATTTAGTGTTTATGGCTTTATGCAAGTTAAGCAAGGTGAAGTAAAGATTCTTATGACATAAAACCGCTCCTAAGCCCTGCTGGAAGAGGTGAAGATCTTTCATGGAATTGCATATTTCTACCAATCAAGCAGCGAGGAGCGCACACCTTAGCGATTCAGTTTACTATCTTGAAAGGGAGTTTTCAATTTCGTCCTATGATTAATTCTTTGGATTTTGTTGGTCATGCTAGTTGCTTGTGTTTTGTCAGTCATTTTGATAATTATTTGAGTCATTTTAAGAGTTCTATTTGTTTTACTTGCGAGTGTCCAAAATTGAGTCCTTATGAGTTATTTGTTCTCGTTAATTCGTGTGGCTATTGTGTTAGAAGTCACGATGCATATTCATTTAGTGAGTTGAGTTTGTTCGTAGGTTGTGTTAAAAATCGTCTAATGATGCATGGGGTACAAACTTTTCCTACTTGTTATCAATTAGGTGAGTTGGGTGAGTCTATGTGTTTGTTGCTACTCATTCTTCGTCTTTCATTTTTGATCCAGATATCGATTCGAGGTCGAATCATTTTCATGGGGGAGGGAATGATAAAAGCCATACAAGTGATCTTTGGAAAATGGGGCATGCGCATTGGTTCATGTTCGTGATAAAATTGAGTTGGCGACATGCTTCATGGCTCACTTTTATACACATATTCCCCAATGAGCTTCAACATAAGCAAAGCGCAGATTTGAGGACAAATCTCTTTTAAGAGAGGGGGAATGATATGAATCTAGATTCTTGAAGTCAATGATCAATCAAGTCTAATCACGTCCAACCTTAACTTGTGAAGTCCGACCTTGGTCGTGGGTTAAGAAGACTAGATTCATGTCAAATTCATGTCCAATTAGTATGTTTAATTTGTGTTTGTCAGTTAAACCATTTAATTTAGGTCAATAAAGCATCGGTTAAGTAGTTTCCAAATGGGATACACCTTGGCCGAATGCCTATTTAAGTTGTTTCCTAATTGTTTAGTAGTTAGGTTATTAGTAGTTGCCTAAAATGCTAATTTCCTAATTGTTTGTTTTAGTTTTCCTAAATCTTCTAGAGCTGGCCGAATTTATGCTTCCAATTTGGCCTAGGTTTTTTAGTCTTGTAGGCTATAAATAGCCAACACTTTTTCATTATTCAATCTGAAGACAATTTTGATGAAATAAAATTGAGAGTTTTCTCTTTTCTTGTTCCTTGGGAACAACCCTTGATACAAAGTGAATGAGTTCCTTTGTTCAAGTATAAGCTTATCAATTCAAGATCGCGTTGAGTTATGGTGCCATTCTACCCAAATACCTTGGTTCACTAATTCGCTAGATTGTGGGTTGAGATTCAATTCAAGGTTCGCAATCTCGATGGTTAAAGGAGTCGTAGGATTTCCATCCCTTTGTATCCATAACCTATTCAAGATAGATCATTCCGCTGCGTAGCAAATTCGTTTCTTCAAGAGCAGGAGCTTGGAGATTCGGGTTTGCATCACCTTAGCTGAACTAAAGGCTTTTAGGGTAAGAAAGGAGTGAGCCTTCACTTGTACAAGTTGGTTAGTTTCACCTTCAATTGAAGAAGCTACTAGTGGAGTTTATCCAAGTTCGGTGCAACTTGAAAATTTTGTTTGCAATTTTTTCTATATCTCTTTTCTTTATTGCTCAATTGTGATATCTTTATTGTGCTTAATTTGACATATCATTATGCATACTTGAGCAATAGTTTGTACTTGTTTTATTGGATGAGTTCTTGCTATATTTGATTGTTTTGTTAAACAATCTAATTCACCTCCTTTAGGTTGCATTTGGCACCTACATTACCAAAAACCTCATGACTCCAGAGGGTAAGATGAGCTTTAACCGCCTTCAGCTTGATCAAGAGCTTTCTCCAAGGCCTACCCTCACAATCCACCTCCCAAGCCTTACCGCACCATATCCAAAAAAGAATGGTACGAGTACCAAACGTTTAGAAAGTGAAAACTTCTAGGTCCACCCTGATCTAACTGCCTGCAGGAAACAATAAGAGGAGAATGATCTGAATAAATTCTACCCAAATGTTGCACTGACAAATCCATACCTAACCGATCCCATCCCTGATTAAATAATAAATGATCAAGCCTCTTCCAAATCCTTGCTCGCCCATACCGATTATTACACCATGTAAAGGATGGCCTCGAGAAACCCGCATCCATCAGACCCGATGACTGAATAAAATCGAAAAACTCCAAAGTCTCAGCCACATTAAAAGGTCAACCCCCCTTCTTCTCATTAGCTAATAGAATAACAGTAAAATCACCTAGCAGTAGGGTTAGAAGATCCAACATACACAGTTGAGATAGATTAGACCATAAAGCTTGACGTAAAACACCATCACAAGAAGCATGCACAAAAATTGCTAGAAAAGAATCCTTGAAATGCCTGTGAGAAAGGTGTAGAGCTAGGAATTGGCAATCTTGAGCTTCCACCTGAGCCGTCAGCTCATCTGAATGGAAAACCTAAATTGAACCATGGGAGTTAGTGATAGCATGCTGAAAACGTAGCTGCTGCAATTTCTTTCAAGCTGACTAGTGTCAACCTTCAGCTCACAAATAACAATCAAAAACAAAGATTGCAATTTCTGTAATTTTTTCAGACGCATTCGGGTGGATTCATTAGCAATCCCCCTAACATTCCAAAACATGGATTTAATTATCTAAAGAGTACGAAAATCATGTGAAAAGGAATGACCTTTTTTCACAGCCGCTGATCTATCCATCAAAGAATCGTCTCGTGTACATAACCCATCCAAATAATGCTTCAACATTTCGAAGGACTCCAAAGCACCTCCAAATTTTTGAGGGGATAAATTCAGAGCCTTCACAAAGCCAGTTTACTGAGATGAGATTTCGTCTAACTCATCTGCACTATCGTCGTCCTCACTTTGCCCTACCGGAGAAGCCTGGTTGACAACCTTTTCCGCCATTTCTTCCAAAATATCATCAGCCGCCTTTGAAATTGCCTGTTCAACCATCGGCTTCAATAGGTGCACCTCCACAAGGCCGGGCCCTTACTCCTGATCCAATGGTGGCCGCACGCCCTCCTCCATCTGGGACTCAGTTGTTGTACCTGCATTCTCCTTCTGCGCATCACCCTCCTGCTGCTTCAATGACAACACCCTGACTTCCTGTGCAAGCCCATCAGCAACTAGACCCGCCTGCTTGGAATCCACCAATGGCAGGTCCTCCGATTGTATCTACAAATTCGCAGAGTTGGTATCCTACATGCGCACTTGCTCCTACATACCCTTCCGCAGCTAAGTGCTTTACATGGCAATTATCCGGCACATGACCTTGCCGGTAACAAAATGAGCAATACCTAGGCAGATTTTCTAGAATAAGTGGTTGCCAAATACCATCATGCTCCCTCAATCCAATCCATACCCGAGAAGGTAGCTCTTTAAGGAGGTCAATTTCAACACACACTCTAGCCACACTGGCTCATGACAATTTTACCGTGGTAGAATCCACGAAAAGTGAGCATCCCAAAACCGAAGTAATCTGGAAAAGACATTGCTTGTGGAAGAGGTGAATCGGTAGTTTAGGGAGTTGGAACTAGACCAGAACTAGCGAGGATTCCTTGTCGACATGGAAGGACGATGTCCACTTGAAGACCCTCATTGGAAAGCCCTTCATGTACCAGATACTTTGTGACCAGAGGTGAAGGAAATCTGCTTCATTCGATAGCCGAATCAGCACATGTCGATTGTCGAGAAAGCCAAGGTTGGCTGCTTCTTTCAAATCTAGCGAAAGAAAAAACTTTTGCAGTTCCTCCATTGAAGGCCTATCTTACAAAAATTTCCCCACAAGCCTGAATTGATAAGGCAGCAATCACCTGCAAGGCGGATGAATCAAAAACAGTAGCTGGTTCTCCACGATGATCACAATAGAAGCCCTGATGTCCACAACCGGGCCGGAAACCTTGAACAATTCA
Organism: Gardenia jasminoides; assembly: GCA_013103745.1. NCBI lineage: Eukaryota > Viridiplantae > Streptophyta > Magnoliopsida > Gentianales > Rubiaceae > Gardenia > Gardenia jasminoides. The sequence continues at coordinate 25,608,470 of CM023102.1, read as the reverse complement.
AAGAAAGCTTTCCTTTGAAACATTGGCGATGACGAAGTTGCAAGAGAGCCCATCATAGCCAAAGCAAACCCTTGAAAAACCCTAACTTTGGAGGTAGAGAAGAGAGAGAATCTGAGATGGGAGATTGGGAACGCTGGCTACTTTTTTTGAAAGTATTCAATTTGATTGAGTAAGACCACAAAAATGATCTTGAAGTATTCAATTGGTGACCATAGTATTGGTTCAAGATTATCAGACTGAGCATGGATATTAAGGAAGAGATCTCAAAGATAGAATAATTAATTACTATAGGTTATCAAATTGATGGATTTGATTGGTTTATCAGACAATGGACTGGAAAATTTTGAAAAAGGGAACCAAGATTATTCATCAAGGTACTTGTCAATGGTGAAAAGCTCAAAATTTTGCATACACATAGCAATGGTAAAGAAAACTTTGAATGGTAAAAATTAATGTGAAAATATTTTTAAAAATATGGTCTGGATAAATTACTTGAGATAAGTTTCAATAGAAGTGGTTCGTCAACAGAAGTTAGGAAAAGGAAGGTGAAATATTTTTTTTAATTATGCATAAATCCATGGTTGGAAAATTTTATTGAGACTCTTGAATGCTTCTTTGTCCCCTTATTAGTTTTGGTCAAATATATTATATTTTATGTGAGAACAACCTTCAGTCTTATATCTGATGTCCCAAATTCATTTTTACCTCACTAACATGTTAAATATTAAGTTTTTCTCAATTGCCTATAATAACACAATCACCACCCCAATTTGGTTGCAAATTATAAGATTACTTGAATCACTTAGCATATGTGTTGAAGCACTAGTGTGAGCAAGCTATTCTTCACTATAACAATATAGTGTAGTCACAGAGGCTAATACTTTGGGAACTTTCTTTGGTTGAAAATAATGATTTATCAATTCGAACACTCCAAAGCTGTATGGTTGAAATTAGAATATATTTGGCAAATAACTTGTTCATTTGCACCACTCCTTGCCTGAAAACTTTTGGCTTGAGTGTTGTGTCATGGTTGCTATCCTTTAGGTTGATAATTGCCTTTGTTTTTCTAGCAAAATTGTTGAAACGCTCTACTATTAGAGTTCCATTTTGATTGTGTTTACCATTTCTAAACTTTTTGTTAGGGGTGTGTGTGGCGGCCCCACTTTCCCCAAAGGTGAACCAGAGGGGTCACGGACTGCCTGCCCAACTCTCGCCGGAACTCACTCAATCACTTAACAAGTTACGCAAGTAAATACCATAAAATAACTGGTAATTCATGCTTAGAAAAATTCAAACTTATACATATCCATTTTACAAACCCAAAACTAAGTTCAAACCCTAGAAATTGTAATAATAATTTATAAGTACTTAATATAACAAAAGATCCGTCCTCAGAGGTTTTGCAAAAAATCTCAAACCACCAACCAAACTTTAACCCAAGGGAAACAATTAAGAGGGTAAGACTAATGCTTAGTGAGTGTCCCAAGAGCGCTAATTTAACATGTAACACTTTCCCAAAGGCATGTAATTATTTAGCATGTAAACCGTAACCCGATCAATAGTAGTATCATGTAAGTCTCTAAATGGGATCAATAACGATCATGTATCAATGTATTCCACTAATTGTGGACAAGTGAACAGTAACACTTTCAATAAAAGGATACGGTCCGGTACAATCGCTGATGCAGCTTTAGTAGTCTCTTGTTGCCAATTCCCTTGCTCCCAACTTTCAGGCCCAAACACCAACAGGCAGTAGGCGGTAATACTCATGAGCAAACCTTAATAGTACCCAAGGTTCATTAACTTGCTCGACCTAACCCGATGCCGACTCGAGTCAAGCCACGTCGCCAATGGGGTTGGGATCTCGGAACAGTGAATGCAAATTATGGTAAAGTACACAATGGTGCAATCAGGCATGCACAAGTACTTTTCATGTTTAGGGCTAGTGCAATAAAGTACACACTTGCCATTTTCCACATAATTGCTAATTTACATTGTAGACACCAAATTTTGACTATTTCTTTTGTTTTCCTATGTTTTTATCTATTAATGTTTAGTTATTTATATTTGAATTTTCTAACATTTTTTTTTTCTCATTTTTGTAGGTTTTTCTTTAAAAAAAAAAAAGTCAAAGTCATAAAACGCTGACCCTGGTGAGTCAGAACTAGTCCTCAGAACTGAAAAAAAAAATGACGCTGGATTTTTCCGTAAGCTTGGATCATCCTTTTCCACCTGTATTGATGCTTGAACGATAAGAAACCTATTTAAACATTCCCCAACTCACCCCTAAACCCCAACAACTGATCTAACGCTCAAGATTAGCTCACCTCATCCCAAGAACATCAAAACCCTTAGTTCTAGGTTTGGGTGGCTATAAATAGCCTAGATTAGGGTTTAGCAAGGAGGTTGGAAATCGAGAGAAAAGGAGGCAATTAGAGAGTTTTGAGAGAGAAAAATCAGAGAAAACGGCTGGAAATTAGAGAGAAAAAAGGAAAAGAAAGAAGAAAAGAAAAGCTAGGGTTTCACCCTTGAAGAGCTTATTCTTGGAATTTCTGGCCTCTTCCTTCATTTTTTATTCAAGCTTCCATCTGTAGCATACTTATACCCCATTTACCGCTTTTGATCGTAAAATTGTCTGAGATTTGGGCCTTTGGTGGAACCAAGGTCTTGAGTAGTTTTTCTTTATTTTGGGATATTTGATGATGATTATCACCTGTTATATGAGCATGTTAGGTTTATAAAGCCTTGTAAGGCTAGTAGATTGGTTTTACGCTTAAAATTAGACGCTTGATGCTTCGTGATGATGTCAAGCAGATTCCCGAGAAATTTCTGGAAAAATGTTCTTCACGCTTTGAAGATGTGAAGAACGCTGACTACTTACGCTGATAACTCCGCTGAACGGTCCGCTTCCTCTGAATGTTTGAAGTTGTGAAGAAACGCGACCTCTTGCGTGGACATCTTCACGCAACACTCCGCTTCGGTTGAATATTTGAAGATGTGAAGAAACGGGTGTTACGCAGGCCACCGAATCCCTCGCTTCTATCCCGACGCTTCTTCCCTTCCTTTTGCCTATTTGATGATGTTGATGCTTAAGATTTGGCCTTCTTCGATTTTATCTTATTTTGACATGATCCAATGCTGGTATTTGATGCTTTAAATAGATCCCTTGCCTCGAGGATTTTGTTTTGTGATATTGTCTCAAAAACTGGAAGCAATCTTCCTTTATTTTGAAGATGGAAGAAACGCTGTTACGCTGGCTGAGTCCGCTTTCCTCTCGGTCTTTGATTTTGCCTCAACGCTGACTGTTGCTGGATCGTCGCGTTTACCCGCTAACCTCTCTCGCTTTTTGTATTTTGTTGATATTTCCGCTCTTTTGTTCCGAATCTTACTCTATTTCCAGCCTTGTCTATGTTGCTTGCAGAATCTGTTTAGACATCCTTTTCTTGAATTTTGATTGATTTTCCCTTTAAATTGGTACCTTGATCCCTTTTGTTGACATTGAGTTTTAGATAATCATTTCCATCATCTAAGGATTCAATTAAGGCCTCATATCAAGGGATGGTAACTTCTTTCTCCTATTATGTGCTTATTATGTGTTTTGCATGATTTTGCATGTTTTAAATTAAGTTTTCCTTTACTTTCATTCATGTCTAGTCTTTATTTATGTTATTTAATTTTTGAGTAAATCATTTGGAGGTCTTGGATGCCAAGTTGTAATAGATAGGTTTAATTTTGGGCAAAAAGTGTATTTAGTCTAGAAAATGTAATAGTTAGGTTATTATTTCGAATTTTTCCCTTAGAATGTATTTAGGTTCCCCCCAATGTAATAATTAGTTTTTATATGCTTATTTTGCATGCTTGCATGATTATGTGTTTATTTGCTTTCCTAGGGTCCTTGCATCTAGATATTATGCCTATGTGCTATGTGTTTATGCGCTTTTATATGTTTACTTGTTTTATTATCATGTCTACATAATTATTGTGTAAATATATTGACGTCACCACACTAGTCCAATGCTAGTTGTGGCCTTCCCCTTCGATTTCTCACTAATCCAATGTTAGTGAGAACCTTTGACAAGGGCTAGTCCAATGCTAGACCCTTAAACGCCATTCATGCATTAGATACAAATTTCACACACTTTTCACTTTTAGAGTTTTCTTCCCATTTTGCATGTCACTATTATCCCACCCCTGTGTGAAACATCTCATTTAGTTTTCTTTTATTAGATTAGTGCATTTAAGGCATTACCCTTGAAATAGGGAAAAGAGTTTAGTATGGCTTCCTAGCCTTAGCACGCTTTATTTCCTTCTATGAAAAGGAAGAATTAAAGTCACGAATTTAGTCCCCCGCACCCATTATGTTGCATTATCCCTCTTTAGGACATACATGTGAATTATTTTAAATGCTATCAAAACCATTCTTTAAAAATCAACTTTCTTCTTCATGTTTTAGCAATTCAAAGTCAAAACCATTTTTCTTAAAATTGCATCTTTTTGGAAATTCAAAATTCCTCTTTGCACTTAAAATTTATCCTTTCAAAAACCCAACTTCTTTTCTCTTGATACTTTATAAAATTGCATTTTGAAAACCCTACTTTTTGTTCATTCGAGTCTCATCATTTGCATTCTTCGTGACCTCCTCGAGGGACCAAAATTGGAGGACACAACTAATGTGATCAATTCCAATCACACCTCAAAGAGACATTTGCCCCTCCCAATCCAACATTAGGTCTAGGTTTTACATCCATATAGACAACATCCAAATGTGATAAATTTTAAAGTTACAAATTAGGAAATTTTCAACTAAATCTTGCAACTAGCTTTGGTTAGGTTAGAAGGGTGCCTTAGAGACGAGTAACATCGAATCTTTGCCTTCCTTCTTTTCAACCAGGACCCCTGAACCTTTTTTTCTAGTTTTCAAAGACCTCGAGTCGCCTAAAAGGGTTTTCTTTGTTTATTTTCATTAATTAAATCTTTTGGTGACTTGGTACACCTAAACTCCATACCAAGTGGCGACTCCAAACCTTTTCTAAAACCCTTTCTAGACTTTTGTTTTGGGTCCAAACCGTCAGATTTTATAGTCCCATGACCCTTTCCTTTCTTTTCAAAATCAAAATCCTTTCCCTCTTTCCATACCACATCAAAAAATGGCTTAATTCCACTAGGGATTTTCCTAAGAGGGTCCGAGCACTTGATTTAGTTGATTATTTCCTTTTCTAACTTTCTTATATATCACATTTGATGTTTTAGGTTGCATTCCTTTTCTTTTCTCTTTAGGGTTTTTCGCAATCGCTCCCCACACATCGCATACATGATGAATGAATTATTGTTTATTTATTTACTTGTACCGCTTGCATTTGGAGTGGTGCATCTACCCTAGAGCCTCAAAAATGCTTGATGTTTGAATCCTCCTCTCAAAGGGATCACTTTCATAATGCATAATGATTTTACTTTGACCCTACTTTTTTTACTTTTAGTGGCTTGTCACGCCACTCTTCCCTATTAGATTAGGATTGATCCACTTGGACATGTGGCCGTACGCGCACGTAGCAATGTCTGGGATCACCAACCACCGATTTGGGGCATTTGGATTGATGACCTTTGCCTTTGGTCCAAGGTTTGGGAGCCTGTAACCTTTATCGAAGTCTAGATGCATTAGTGAGCTCAACCTCATGCATCCATGTTAGAATTGCCTAGGGGAGAGTCTACCTTACCCTATTAAGGATCACTAGACACCTAGAGGAGGGATTCCACCCCTTTATTTTTGTGCAATTTGTTGCTCCAACGCAGTTATGTGATATCTCTGATTAAACTAACTTTTGTTGTCTTCCTTTTCTTGCATTTCACAAACTATAGAAAATAAGAGTCTTACGCTTCTTTTAGACAAGCCATCCTTCTAGATAGGCTATTGCACGCTTAAATTTATATTTTGCATTTGAATGGTAATTGCATATCATTTTAGGCTTACCCCTGCTCAAATGGGGCTCCTATAGGCCATGTTTCATTTTGCACCTTACTTGCTTTTAATAAATTGGCATCATGCATAAACCATAGAGGGAATGCCGTATAGGGAATCCCGTGTTAGGAATAAACCACCTTTGTGTCTCGGATATATAATCCAATGAGACTTGCATGTTTATGTTTTCAGTAACGTCCAAAGGGGTAGCGCACAAGGTAAGGTAGGGTCCGATCCCTTCTATGATGGCACCAAAGATATGGGGTGACTTTCATATGCTAGAATATAAGCCCCTAATAATCACTTTTTGGCCATTTTATCAAAGTTGGTAAAATCCCATGCATGAGGACACTAAATCGAAAAATTCACAAATAATTTTTCATTGTTGAGATAATGATTTTATCAAGGCCAAATCTTGATTTTAGAGGCTTATGAGCTAGTGTGTGGCAAATAACATTGAGATGTGGAGTTACAAGTAAGCAATAAACCCAGCCGCTTTTTTTTGAGTAAAACTATCAATCCCGTCCCCATCCATATTTCCTCAAAGACGAAGTCAAGGCACTACAATTCCTTTGAGAATAATCCTTTCATGCCAAATTAACCTTTAACCTCTCTTCACATATCAATTAAAGTAATAAATTCATTCGACTTTGTCCTCGATACATCAAGAATCACATATTCTTTTGGTCGATCCTCTAGATTGTTTTACTAATCACATATCGCTGAAATGATCGGACCCATCGTATTGTATGGTGCATACCCCAGAGGATTGCATTTTCATGATAGGCCGACCCTTGGCATAAAAGGGCTCCCCCATAGGACATGCATACTGGTTTTGCAATTCTACCTACTAACTCTAAGTTTTTTTTTCTTTTCTTTTCCCCCCTCCCTTGCATTCATAAAATGTGGGCGTTGATAAGAAAGAAACATTTTTCTTGATCTAATAAAGTTTTGAAGATTAGAAGTGTTATTTGATTCTTGGATAAATCTTGCGATGCAAACTATGGAGAATTCATTTTGGGAAACACAAGCTCAGAGCATCTACGAGAAAAATGGGTCAATATTTTAGAAAAAAAAAAAAAAACCTTTTTTTGGAACATTTTTATGATGTATTTTTTGGGCATACCCAAGGATCAAATAACACGTCTTTAAATTTGCTACTTAAAATTTGGCTTTTGATAAGTTAGCATACTTTTTGAGCAGTCATCATTGCATGATAAATAAAAGAAAAAGAAGGGCAAATTTTTTGAGAATTCAAGTGCACATTATGTTTTGCAAGTCCCCTATTTTGTGCAGGTATTCATGGCTGAGATCCACAAGAAGCACAAGCTAAATTTTTGCAGATCCAAAGATCGAGCATGAATAAAAATCAATAATGCTACATTTCGAGATGATGGCATAGCCTATCAATTTCAAAGGAGCGCCGACTCTAACAGCTGGTTTTGGGATTTAGAAGAAGAGAGAATTTTTAAATGGCCCGCTGAAACAATGTTTTATTTGATTAAACTGGGGCAAATTTTGTTGGTTGGCTACATTAGAGCCAATTTTTATTGGATAAAACTGGAGCAAATTCTCCATTAACTAAATTGGAGCATTCTTTTATTAAATTGAGGCAAATTTTTGGTTGACCAAAATAGGGCAAATGCTTAAAGGAAAATTGAAAAAAAAAAAAAAAATGAAAAAAAATTTCAAAAAAAAAAATTGAAGTGACGCGGGTGGTTACGTGGACCATCGCGTTTCCCTCGCGTTTCTTTACAAATTTATATTCTCGAGAAGTAACGCTGGAGGTTATGGAAAAGTCCCGCTTTCTTACAAATTCATGTCCCGAGAAGTAACGCTGGTTGTTATGCGAGTAGTCCCGCTTCGCTGCTTCTTTGAAATTCATATCTTCTTCTCGTAACGCTGAGCCTTACGTGCAGGTTATCCGCTCATGCTGCTTTTTTTTTTTATTTCATTTTTCTGAACGAAACGCTGCACTGTTACGCTGAGTCACAATCAAGCCTTTCACAAGCTTCATATTTGACAGAATTCTGTTCATATGGTAACGCTCAGAACGCTGATGATTCCACAGACACCCTGCTTCTATTGCCCAAGCTCAAAAGCTGAAGCTGACGCCTTCCCTCACATTTTTTCTTCTCTCCTCACCCATCGAACTCACCCAAATCCTCAGAAATCCGCTCTTTCTTCCATATTTCTTCACCGTAACATCCCGTAGCATTCTTAGAACCTTTCATCCAACAAAACATCACGAAAACACATCAAAAGTTCTGGATTGAGGTTGTTTTTTCCAAACTAAAACCGTCAATTGGGGTCAATTCGCGCTTTTTTTTTTCTTGCATCATTTCACTCCTCAAACACTCCACTCACGGATTATGTAAGAAATCCTAACGAAATTACATCTTTGAATTTCCAAAATTCATTCTTTTTTTCCTTTTTTTCATGATTTTTCTGTTTTAATTATAATGTTTATTGTTGTTGTTTCTAATGATTGTTAGACTTGATTATGTGATTAAAAGATGTTGATGAGCCATTTATCTATTTTATTTGTTTTATTTTATTTGTTTAATTATTATTTATTTGAATTGTGTAATTTTGTTAATTTGTGAATTTAATTTTTGTATTGTTAATTAATAGGTTGGATATGATTGTTAGATTAAAATTGAGCACGCTTGAGTGGTCAAATGTAGAAATTGTAGAATTTTTGTTTAATTTGGAACTTGTTGAAATTTCTAGTCCCATTTGGAATTTTGTGTGATTTTGCACTAGTGTAAAATTAGAGTGAAAATTAGAAATCTGATTTTGTACTTTTATAGAAATTGGGATAAAATTTGTGAATTGTTGATTGAATTGTTGAAATCTTTGTAGTTTATAAAGAGTAGTTGAATTTTCGTATTTTGTGTGGATTTTCGTTAAATTCAATAAAATTTGTGAATTGTTGATGGAAATTTATACGAGTTTTTTGTTTATAAATGTTGGTGATTTTTGTTTTATTTTATTATTTATTATTTATTATTTATTCAAATTGTGTTAATTTGTATCATTTTCAGAGTTTAATTTTTATATTGTTAATTACTAGGTTTGATAGGATTGTTAGATTAAAATTGAACACGTTTGTGTGGTCAAATCTAGAAATTGTAGAATTTTTGTTTAAATTGGAATTTGTTGAAATTTCTAGTCCCGCTTTTGGAATTTTATGGATTTTGCAACCGTTGTAGAATTAATGTGAAAATTAGAAATCAATCCGAATTCTTTGATTGTTGTATTTTTATAGGATTTTGGATAAAATTAGTGAATTGTTGATTTTCTGTGGAAATTTATGAAAAGTTGGGAGTTTTGAATTTCACAAAATTAATTGAATTGATTTGAGTTTTAGGAATTGCTGAATTTTAGGTTTTGTGTGGAATTTCGTTGAGTTCTTAGATTTTAGGAATTTAAATGATTTTATGAAATTTATTGGATTTTTTTAGAAACTTTATTTTTGTTGTAAAATTCTTGAGACTTTTTTTTATAGGTCTTGTTAAAATTCTTAAAATTTTGGAAAATTTGTTGAATTATTGCACTCTTTGTTCTGTGCACTATTGTGGGATTTTTTTAAAAAAAAAAAAAATTGAAATTCCTACCTTTTTTGTGAATTTAATTGAAATCTTTTAGAACCTTGTTTCTTTTTGGGGCTCTGTAGAAGTTGTTTGAATTTCAGGTTTTTAGGAATTTTGTTTTAGGGTGTTTTCCAAGAATTTCTAATTTATTTATGTATTTACCCGTCGCTTTGTCAAAATTGTTGGCAATTAATTATTTCAAAAATTTTTTGTACTATGTCACGAAAGCACGCAGGCAAGGGTCGAGCCACCTCCGCATGGAGGAGAGGAGCCGTGAGACGCCATGAGGAAGAGACGGCTGACAGACAGCCTCCACCGCCAGATTTTGACATCACCCTGCTTCTCCTCTAAGGAGAACCGTGAGTGGTACCGTGCTCGAGAGAGCATAGACTCGTATGAGCTGCACATAGCTCGAGGTGGACGCCGCCCACTGACATCGCCGCCTTTCGCAATCGGGCTGGGCCCCATTCTGCATTGCCTATCGATCTTCCCCGACTTGGTCCGCGAGTTCTATGCGAACATCGAGGACAAGAAGGGGCACAGTGGAGAGAGGATCGAGACCTCTGTTAGAGGAGTCCGATTGGAGATCACCCGGAGCACTATAGCTCAGACACTGGGGTGCAGTGACGAGGGTCCAGCCATTGATTTGAAGAAGGACTTCGCCACCGACCGAGTGGGATCCCTCACACGCTATGGTGCCATTTGGAGTCGATATGAGGAGTTCGATCCCTGAGCCGCATCGGTTGGCTCGATCTTTTCCAAAGACGCCACCGCATATTTTATACACCCGCCCACAATGTCATCCCCAAGAAGAGCTGCAGTGAGAAACAAATGATCTATACTTTTAGATCGTATGTTCCACGGTCGACTCACCATTCGCCGCATTCCCTGTCAACATCATTATCGCCATATCGACGACGCATGGCGAGGACGCCCACATCATTCCACTTCGGTTTCCGACTTATTTCACTTCTCCTCCACAGGGTGATTCCCGCTATCCCACCACTCCCCGAGGCCGCATCTCGAGATTGATTGTGAAGGACTACATATAGACGACGACATCGGCCTCGACGAGAGCCACCCAGAGCTACTAGACAGAGGAGGGAGAGGTGGCTCATCGTCCGCCGCACCACCACCACCACCACCACGCCTGGATGGCGTGTCATGGACACTCGGGCGGATTTCAGACCCGTGATGATCGAGATGGGATCGCATGGAGACACGCTCACCCTCACTGGGGGCGTATGGAGGAGCAGATCGGGCTTTGAGCACTCGGGCCGAGATAGAGATTGCATTCACCATGAAAATCTTATCTGCAGACCACCGCAGCGATGGTGGAGTTGAGGGGATATGGATCCTCCCTGATTTGCGCTCATTCTATTCTTACTTTATTTCTTTTTGTGTTTGATCTTGTGTTCTGCTTTTTTTTTTAGACATAGGTTTAACTTAGAAATACTTTTGATTCATTTGCTTGCATCAGAATGTGTATATTTGTTTAAATTGGGCTCTTATGTGCTTATTTATGTTTGAAAAAAAAAAAGAAAAAAAACTTTGTCTAAATTGCACATTTGCCCCACAAGTTGATTTGTTCTTCAAAATTTGATTCAAAAGGGGTGCAAATGTCCAATCATTTGGTTGCAATTGCTTTCATCCTTCTGAAATAAAAGCCCGTGTGATGCGAAAAATCCTTTTTATATCTTACTCGGAAATAATTGTTATGTGATTACGACATTGGCATTTTAGAAAGTATGTTTTGTAAAATAGGAAAAATTATGCCTCGATTTTTTCCCATTAAATGAGATTTCTTCTTTATTGATTTTACAAGAAAATGATTGATATTGTTGGCAAAATGATCCTTTTCAAATTGATGTGAAAAAAAAAAAAAAAAGAAAGAAAGAAAAAAGCAAGAAAAGCAAAGTGAGAATTCAAAGTTCTACCCAATGATTCTAGTACTAAGTAACCGAGGTTTAGCATCTACAAATGTTAACTTTCAATGTAAAACGGTGCTTGTAATTACGAGTATGCAAAGCAGTTTGAAAAGTAAAATGTTGAGTAACCGGATCTTCACCTAAAAGTGTTGATTTTCGCCAAAAGACATCTTTACTATTTGAGCAAGAAGGCATATGTCGAAAACCGAGTCTTCACCTAAAAGTGTTGATTTTCACAAAAGACATTGTTGCAATTTGAATAAGAGGATGTGTTTCAAGAACCTTTAGGAGTAAAATCTGAAAAAATATGGAAAAGGCAAGCTTGATTTGACTATATGAGTCGTTTGATTGCAAAATTTGGTGAAAGTGAGAAATCAAGCTTGAATTGTTAAAATTGAGGTATAATTGTCTTTCTTTTACTTGACATTATGAGTACTTGATGCAAATTGAATAATTGCATAATGATGTTTTGCCTAGTTTATGAGGATTTGGATTTCCAAGATCACAGGGTTTATTTCAATCCCATAGCTTGTTTTGATGAATATTCCCTATCACTTGAGAACAAGCAATGCTTCATAAGCATAAGTGTCTCATAAATGTGTTCAGTGCATGATTCTGATACGTTTTAGTCATTTAATTGCCAACAGTTGTGATCACAAGAGTTTCTTACACTTTATGGTTAAAAAAAAAAAAAAAGAAAGAAAAGAAAAAAAAGAAGGAGGAGGAATTTTGAATTGCCATGGACTAATTGGTTAATATTTCATGACTTCTGCAGGGTTAACGATTCAGTTGACACTGGGTAATTTTGTTTTGAGAGAAGTGTTCAAATTTTGATAATGCATTCAAGATTAATTTTGCTTAAAAGGTTTGCGATCAAGACAATGGCAACATATGTGGATTTGTTCCAACCCTGCAGAGGAAAAGTTTGGGTTACACTCTTCAATTTTTCAAAAATTTATCAATTCTTGAAAAAAAAAAAAAGAGAAGAAAAAAAAAAGAAAAAGAAAAGAAAAAAGAACAAGAAGAAAAAGAAAAGAAGAAAGAAAGTCTTTGCTCTTATCAATCACTTACTTTTCAAGTCAAGAAAATCAAAAATCAAAATTGCACCATTTCATCGAGTGCATCATTACTTGCATTTTACATTTATCTGGTTTGAACAACTTGTGTTTTATTTTTCAAAGTCCTGCAACCCAAAGATTTATGTTTTCATCTAGTCATTCGTGCTTGGGTCCAATCCCATCAATAGTTTCTTTTAGTCATTCGTGCTCGGGTCCAATCCCACCAATCAGCATGTTTAGTCATTCAAGCTTGGGTCCAATCCCACCAATAGTTTATTTCAGCCATTCGTGCTCGTCCAATCCCATCAATAGTTTATTTTAGTCACTCAAATGCTCGGGTCCAATCCCACCAATCTATGTCTACCTTATTCGTGCTCGGGTCCAATCCCATCAATAGTTTATTTTAGTCATTCAAAGCTTGGGTCCAATCCCAATCAATAGTATGTTCACCATTCGTGCTCGTCCAATCCCACCAATAGTTTATTTCGTCATTCAAGCTTGGGTCCAATCCCATCAATAGTTTATTTCAGCCATTCGTGCTCGTCCAATCCCACCGATTAGTTTATTTCACCATTCGTGCTTGGGTCCAATCCCACCAATAGTTTATTTTAGTCATTCGTGCTTGGTCCAATCCCACAATAGTTTATTTTAGTCATTCGTGCTTGGGTCCAATCCCACCAATAGTATATTTGTATTTTCCCATCTAGTCATTCAGTTTGAGGTCCAATCCCACCAATAGTCTAAATTTGGAAAGAATTTAATTATTGCTGCTCACCCCTGCCAAGCACCCCTTCTATCCCTCCGCTTCATGCTCATTCCTCTGAGCACCCTTCTATCCTCTCGCCATTGGAGTTCTCAGCTCCGGGCACCCTTCTATCTCCATTCTTCAATTTAAATTTATGTTGGTGAGTCTCAGCCTCCGCCGGGCACCCTTCTATCCCCATTCTTCAATTTAAATTACAGGAGGTCTCAGGGCCCACGGCACCTTCTATCTCCATTCTTCAATTTAAATTTATACAGAGTCTCAGCCCCTTCTATCCCCATTCTTCAAATTCTACCTCATTGAGTCTCAGCCTCACGCACCCTTCTATCTCCCTTTTCACTTTAATTTTGTTGAGTCTCTGGGCCTGCACCTTCTATCTCCATTCTTCAAATTTAATTTATGTTAGAGAGTCTCACTGGCACCCTTCTATCCCCATTCTTCAAATTTAAATTTCACATGAGTCTCACCACTGCACCCTTCTATCTCCGCTCTTCACTTTAAATTTTACAGTTAGAGTCTCAGCCTCCTGCACCCTTCTATCCCATTCTTCAATTTAATTTATAAGGAGCCTCTCAGCCACCCTTCTATCTCCCCGTTCTCAAATTTACTGGTTTTAGTATTCATTTCATTATAGTTCATTTGTTTGAACTACGCTTGACCCGATTCTCATGTCGAGATATCGTAGGCAACTCTACACCAGTTCGTCACATTATGCTTGTTTGGTTTGAAAATTTGGCAATCTAACATTTCTTTGGTTTACAATGGTTCGATACAACCAAATGAGACTGTGTAAGCATTTATGTTTACGCCTTTGTCTAGAATTTCTTCAAACTCGCACAAAGAGGGTAAGTCAGAAACCAAATTTTGACTATTTCTTTTGTTTTCCATGTTTTATCTATTAATGTTTAGTTATTTATATTTGAATTTTCTAACATTTTTTTTTTCTCATTTTTGTAGGTTTTTCTTAAAAAAAAAAAAAAAAGTCAAAGTCATAAAACGCTGACCAAGTTACGCTGTGAGTCCGCAGAACTAGTCCATGTAACCTGACGTGGTTTAAAAAAATGACGCTGATTTTTCCGTAAGCTTGATCATCCTTTCCACTGTATTTTCATGCTTGAACGATAAGAAACCTATTTAAACATTCCCCAACTCACCCCTAAACCCTAACAACCGATCTAACGCTCAAGATTAGCTCACCTCATCCCAAGAACATCAAAACCCTTAGTTCTAGGTTTGGGTGGCTATAAATAGCCTAGATTAGGGTTTAGCAAGGAGGTTGGAAACTGAGAGAAAAGGAGGCAATTAGGAGAGTTTTGAGAGAGAAAAATCGAGAAAACGGCTGGAAATTAGAGAGAAAAAGGAAAAGAAAGAAGAAAAGAAAAGCTAGGGTTTCACCCTTGAAGAGCTTATTCTTGGAATTCTGGCCTCTTCCTTCGCTTTTTTATTCAAGCTCCGATCTGTGTAGCATACTTATACCCCATTTACGCTTTTGATCGTAAAATTGTCTGAGATTTGGGCCTTTGGTGGAACCAAGGTCTTGAGTAGTTTTTCTTTTATTTTGGGATATTTGATGATGATTATCAGCTGTTATATGAGCATGTTAGGTTTATAAAGCCTTGGTAAGGCTAGTAGATTGGTTTTACGCTTAAAATTAGACGCTTGATGCTTCGTGATGATGTCAGTGATTCCCGAAATTTCTGAAAAATGTTCTTCACGCTTTGAAGATGTGAAGAACGCTGACTACTTACTGATAACTCCGCTGCGAATGGTCCGCTTCCTCTTGAATGTTTGAAGTTGTGAAGAAACGCACCTCTTATGCGGACATCTTCACGCAACACCCGCTTCGGTTGAATATTTGAAGATGTGAAGAAACGCTGGTTACGCAGGCCACCCGCTGAATCCTCGCTTCTATCCCGACAGCTTCTTCCCTTCCCCTTTTGCCTATTTGATGATGTCGATGCTTAAGATTTGGCCTCTTCGATTTTATCTTATTTTGACATGATCTCAATGTGGTATTTGATGCTTTAAATAGATCCCTTTGCCTCGAGGATTTTGTTTTGTGATATTGTCTAAAACTGGAAGCAATCTTCCTTTATTTTGAAGATGGAAGAAACGCTGGTTACGGGTCGAGTCTTTTGATTTTTGCCCTCAACGCTGACCGGTGTTATGCTGTTCAGTCGCTTTCTACCCGTAACCTCTCTCTTTTGTATTTTGTTGATATTTCCGCTCTTTTGTTCCGTAATCTTACTCTATTTCCCTAGCCTTGTCTATGTTGTTTGCAGAATCTGCTTTAGACATCCTTTCTTTGAATTTTGATTGATTTTCCTTAAATTGGTACCTTGATCCCTTTGTTGACATTGAGTTTTAGATAATCATTTCCATCATCTAAGGATTCAATTAAGGCCTCACATCAAGGGATGGTAACTTCTTTCTCCTATTATGTGCTTATTATGTGTTTTGCATGATTTTGCATGTTTTAAATTAAGTTTTCCTTTACTTTCATTCATGTCTAGTCTTTATTTATGTTATTTAATTTTTGAGTAAATCATTTGGAGGTCTTGGATGCCAAGTTGTAATAGATAGGTTTAATTTTGGGCAAAAAGTGTATTTAGTCTAGAAATGTAATAGTTAGGTTATTATTTCAATTTTTCCCTTAGAATGTATTTAGGTTCCCCAATGTAATAATTAGTTTTATATGCTTATTTTGCATGCTTGCATGATTATGTGTTTATTTGCTTTCCTAGGGCCTTGCATCTAGATATTATGCCTATGTGCTATGTGTTTATGCGTTTTATATGTTTACTTGCTTTATTATCATGTCTACATAATTATTGTGTAAATATATTGACGCCACCACACTAGTCCAACGCTAGTTGTGGTCTTCCCTTCGATTTCACTAATCCAATGTTAGTGAGAACCTTGACAAGGGCTAGTCCAATGCTAGACCCTTAAACGCCATTCATGCATTAGATACAAATTTCACACACTTTTCACTTTTAGAGTTTTCTTCCCATTTTGCATGTCACTATTATCCCACCCGTATGTGAAACATCTCATTTAGTTTTCTTTTATTAGATTAGTGCATTTAAGGCATTACCCTTGAAATAGGGAAAAGAGTTTAGTATGGTTCCTAGCCTTAGCACGCTTTTATTTCCTTCTATGAAAAGGAAGAATTAAAGTCACGAATTTAGTCCCCCGCACCCATTATGTTGCATTATCCCTCTTTAGGACATACATGTGAATTATTTTAAATGCTATCAAAACCATTCTTTAAAAATCAACTTTCTTCTTCATGTTTTAGCAATTCAAAGTCAAAAAACCATTTTTCTTAAAATTGCATCTTTTTGGAAATTCAAAATTCCTCTTTGCACTTAAAATTTATCCTTTCAAAAACCCAACTTCTTTTCTCTTGATACTTTATAAAAATTGCATTTTTGAAAACCCTACTTTTTGTTCATTCGAGTCTCATCATTTGCATTCTTCGTGACCTCCTCGAGGGACCAAAATTGGAGGACACAACTAATGTGATCAATTCCAATCACACCTCAAAGAGACATTTGCCCCTCCCAATCCAACATTAGGTCTAGGTTTTACATCCATATAGACAACATCCAAATGTGATAAATTTTAAAGTTAGAAATTAGGAAATTTTCAACTAAATCTTGCAACTAGCTTTGGCTAGGTTAGAAGGGTGCCTTAGAGACGAGTAACATCGAATCTTTGCCTTCCCTTCTTTCAACTGTGACCCCCGAACCTTTTTTCTCTAGTTTTTCAAAGACCTGGAGTCGTCTAAAAAGGGTTTTCTTTGTTTATTTTCATTAATTAAATTTTTGACTTGGTACACCTAAACTCCATACCAAGTGGCGACCCAAACCTTTTCTAAAAACCCTTTTCTAGACTTTTGTTTTGGGTCCAAACCGTCGCATTTTTATAGTCCCATGACCCCTTTCCCTTTCTTTTTCAAAAATCAAAATCCTTTCCCTCTTTTCCATACCACATCGAAAAATGGGGCGCGACATACATGTATACAAGTAGTCAAGTAGCATGTTGATAATAATTAACAAGTAAACAAAGGCAACAAGATCGGTCCTCACGTAGGTCTATGTCTTGCTTGTCGGCTCAAGGGTCCTTCTAACTCCCTATTGGTCCCTGAGTAATTAGGTATTAGGTGCTGACTTTTAGCTTATTTTCTTACTCAAAATAAGTTGATCAATTTATTTCTATTAATAGGTTAACAAATGAATCAGGTTTTAGGTTAAAAATTAGAACACGGTTTAGGGCTCGGGTCGGTATCGGGGTGGTACAGGTCACGGGGTGTGGTGTTGTTAGGTGGTCGGCACAAATTGGCACGTTTTGTGCACGATCGGCAATAGTCGGCATGGGTTGGTAGGTTCTAGGCACGACCGCAGCGGTCGGCACTGGTTAGGTCTTGTTGGGACACACCGGCACTTTTTGGTGCGAGTCGGCACTAGTTGGGTGTAGGTTGGTGCTGGTCGGCAGCCGTTGGTGCATATCGGCACCAGTCGGCACCATTTCGTGTGAGTCGGCACCGGTTGGTGCCTGCGAGGGTAAGTTGTGGGTGTCTGGCACTTGTTGGCCCGCTCGTGGTGAAGTTGGGGTAGCTGATTGGCCCAAGTCGACCCGGGCCAAGGTCCGATCGAGGCATGTCAAGGACGCTAGCGCGCCGCTTGACTGGGCATAGGAATAGTGTGGAACGGGGACGGTCGGTTCCTTGCGACCGTGCACGACCAAGATCCAGGTTGTTTGCAATTTTGACCGTTTCAGGTTGTTATGGGTCCGTTGGGTGTTTAACGGGTAAGGTTGGTTGTCTGTGGGTATAGGTTGTCTCAAGGTATATAGGTAGTTTATGGTAGTTGGGGACAGTATCGAGTGGTTGGTTGACGGGTGCACATGAGTTAACGGTTGAGGTCGTGGGTGGCTAGGGTTGACGGAGGAGATTAGTGCTGGGCACGGCCGGTGCTGCAGGCTAGGTAACGGTCGTGGCCAAAGTGCACGTTGAGGTTAACGGTTGACTAGGCACGGGTCATGGCTGGTTAACGGTTACTAAGGCTATTGGCTACTGGTGTTGTATCATGATAACGGTTACCTAATCAGGTGTCGGTGCTGGGCCTTACCGGCACCAATCGGGTGACTGTTCTGCAGGTTAGGCACGGAAACTGTTGGTTTCATTGTTGTGTGTAGGTCGGGTGCTAAGGTTATTGGCACGTCGGGTCCGTTTAGACTTCCATTCTAGCTAAGGACTTGGTCAGGGTGCTAGGCATGGCTTGTCGGTTCGACTAACCTCCATGGGCACGGGTGGTGTCTACAGACCTGGGTAGTCGGTAGGTAGTCGGTTTAGTCAACAAGTTAGGGTACATAGGTTAGGGTCTAGCCAATCCGCTAACTGGAGAGGCACGATGGTTGGTTATCCGTTAACCGGTTGGGGCATGTCGGCTAGGGCCAGTGTGTTATGGCTAGGCAATTCGTTAGTGGTCCAGAAAGTTAGGCTAGGCAATTCGTTAATGGTTCGGCAAGCTAGGCTAGGCAATTCGCTAACGGGTCGGCACGACGGCTGGATAGTCCCGCTAATGGGTCGCACGGGGGTTTGGCAGTCTCGTTAACGAATCGCACGATGTCTCGTCATTTTTGCTAATGGCCGTGCATGGGACAGGCCTATCTGCTAATGGATCACACCTCACGGCAGGCAATTCGTTAACGGACGTGCACACGGGCAGCAACGGGGCGTGCAGACGCAGCCAATCTGCTAATGGATCGTACGACAGCTTGGCCACCGTTCGCAAAATCTTTATCAAGCCGTATCTCAGAATCCACTTATGCATTTTTGGCCCATTTTATACCGTTGGAAATGGAATTCAGAGCACTACATTTTCTTAGAAGACAACATTTCCAGATTCAGGCTATAACAGGTTCGAGTTCTATCTTAAACATTCAGCAAGAACACAGTTCAGGTTTAGCAGGTTCAAAAAATCAGTCAACTTCACAGGGCTACTTCGGGCTGTAGAGATAGAATCTAGGGGTGTATGATATACCAACGGAAAGCTCTCTAAATCTAGTTTCTAACACCGCCAACAGCGCTCAAATCTGACATTTCTACAGTGAGATATGGCAAAAAAACCAAGACTGGTTTTGGTGGACTGTGATTTACCTGAAGTCTATGTTCTTGGCACAAACGTGGATTGTACTTGTTCTAGGGTTCTTATTTTTGCTTGAAACTCATAACCAACATCCCACACATATAGCTCAGCATATATAGCAAGTTTATGATCATAATTACAGCAGGAATCAATCAAGATAAAGCATCCAAGACATGCTACAAAAGCTGAAATTTTCTGAAGCATGTTCTTTTCTTGTCGGATAGATTTTCAGCATATAACCATGGATTTCCTTAGCATGTTAAACGAAATTTTGGACCATATTTCAAGTAAAACTTCAGCTAAAAAGTTACCTCAAACAAGAGCTGAAAACGTTGAGAAGATTGGAGCAAGAGGTACGTGGAAGCCAAGCAAGAATCGGCCAAGCTTCAAGCCAACTTCAAGCTTGATTGTTCTTGATTTTGTGGCTGATTTGTACTAGAGTTTTAGAATGTTTCGTGTATTGTTTTCCCAGAAAAATTTCATCCAAAGGGTAAGGGAAGAAAATGGTTTAATAGCTGAAAACATCAAGTACTTATAAACCAAGAAGCAAGCATGACAAGGACCAAGTATTGCCAACTCATATGGCTAGGTATTTGACATGTGTCCAAGTAGCTTAGTCATGTTTTAGAAGAAAATTCTTGTAGATTCAAGGCTGGTTTTGAGCTGCATATTTCGTCCAGCAAGAGGGGCTTCAAGACAAAAAGTTTTTAGATGGCTTTTGCTATTTTTAGAAGGGTTCGGTTGCAAAGGCTAATTTTATTTTCGGGTCCTTGAAGCTCAAGCGCGTTCATGCTTTGCCCCACACATGTTTTCTAACACTTTTTTGAAAAATGTTTGGTAATCTTTTTAGCACCATAAATAGGTGTAACAAGCGCTAAAATTTTTGGCAAGAATCCACATTTTCAAGTAAGAAGCGAATGCGATCAAAACAAGGCAAAATGGTCATTTGTATGACACGTACATGTACATTGACCGGTAAGGTGTGAGCTACACGGACGCTCACAGTGTGCATAGTGACTCGCATATTCGAAGATCTATTGGTATCGAATCATATCTAATCCAGTTAAACTATATATCTGACTTGCCAGATCTTCCGATTACAAATCAAATGCATGTATTGTTTATATGCGGGTTGAGTACGGGTTTTATTTTTGCATGCCTGGCAGATCTCCAAACATGTATCCGCATATTAGGGCTTTAGTATATTTTCACAATATTAGAGTTTATATAGTAATATCTAATTAATTTTATACATATCATAATTTTTTTTAATTGGATGCTTCTAGGAATCCACTAGCTACTATTTCGTGACTCTTGTTATAATTTTTTGTTCCCTACTTAACTTCCTACTTTTGAGATTTTGGTTAATGTAATAAGTTAGCAAAATAGTAAACCATCTGTTTTGTTTGGAATGATATCTTTTAAGTGATATTTTTTATTGTTTAAGTGATTTTGGTGAGTTGATTTATTTAAAGTTGGTTTGAAGATGTAATTGAGGTAGGCTAACATATAAATTTTGGATATGGATTGAATATCCGCATCCAACTCAAAAAATATGGATATCTGAAAAATGTGAATACATAGAATTAGGGATACAGATACAAATTGTAAAATCTATTATCCATATTTACAAAGTTGGGTCAAAATTATAGCTTACAGAGTTGATATTTGACTCACTTACACCCAAAATTTTTATTAGGAAAAATTTGCATCAATCGTTCCTCACATACCATTATGTAAAAATTTAGCTCCTTAGAAGGAAAATGCGTGGTTTTAGTCCTTACTATATACTAGCATTCTGATCCGTGCTATGCACGGGCTTATATTTTAAATAATAATAATAATAATAATCATTTGAAATAGTTATACACAAAAAAGACTAAAATTTCAAAATAGATTTATTATACTATATATGTCTCATTTTAACCTCTTAACTATACTAAAAAGTACAAAAAAAAAAAAGTAAACTCAATAAAACACCTAAATAAACACCAAAAGCACACCAAACACACACATTATCACCACTTTTCATATTCAATCCCGTCAAATCACCTTTTTTACCTTCTTCTTCGCTTAATACCTTCAAATAACTCTCCACTACTCTCATCTCATTTTCTTATCCCAAGTTTAGTTACAGCATTTCCCCTCTTGTCTGAGCCCTACACTCGCTTCATCCTTCCTGTCTTCCAATCAATTACCCCATTCTGCACTATTCTTGCAAATCCTATTATATGACTCTTTCCACACATTTATAACTACAAATGGTAACACACTTACTTTGACTTGCTTATCCACAATTGAGTTTATGTATGTACCAAATTTAATTGGGTCTAAATACATGAATAAACAAACCATTAATTAGTGGGCAAATTTAGGTAACCTATTTCGACCTAATTAAATTAGATATAAGTTAAACTCAATCATTAACAGGTATTAAGTAGGTAAATTTTAATGATTACCAATTCCAATAACTATATTCCTTTACTTTTCTCTACTTTTCATTCTTTTTTTTTCCTCTAATCCTACTTCCTTCTTCCATTTTGTAAAAATCTAATGAACTCTTTTTAGATTATTGTAAAAGTACTAAAAGTTGAACTCATTATGATCATCATTTTTGGTTCTTCTATGCAATTTTTTATTTTTATTTTTATTTTTATTCATTTTTAAATTTGAATGTTTTTAATTTTTTTTGTATTACAATGATATATTATATTTTTGTAGAACAAAAAATGAGAGAAAAAGTAAGTAAATTTTTTAATATGAATGATAAATAGATAATTGCATGCCGGCTCCCATCTAAAACTATAGTTGTTTATAACTCCTTTATTTTGAAATATTAACTAGGTGGATATATATAATTTCGTCCAAACCCATTAATTACCTATTTTGACAGTTGTATCTCTATGCCATAGCTACAACTCAACCATGACCTACATAATCCTCCCACAACCCTATAATTTTATTTTTATGAGGACCCGAAAATTTTATTTTTATCCGACCTATTTATTTAATTAATTATTTATTTCCTCTGAATAATTGATTTAAATTATTTTATATGCAAATGTAACATACATTACCTTATTTTATTTTAAAAACCATGTTTAACCATCAATTTGATTTTTCTGTCACTTAATTGTGAAAAATGAGAAAATACACGTTCTTCGAGGCAAATGTTTGGACTGAGAGTGACATAAGTTCGGAGAATAAGAATCATCATTAGTAGATTAAGAAAAGCTAATTGAGGGATTAGAAGTAAGTGTTTAGAATTAAACTCCAATTGGAGCATTTTGGGCCACAAATTCAAAGTTGACTTTTGGCACCATCAAACCAAGCTTTACGTCATTTCTTTCTTTCACATTTCCACTTTACCAAAACACCCAAAATCCCCTCTCTTCCTCTCTTGTTCCAGCCGACTCTCCCCCTCCCCTTGTCCCTTCATTTTTGTCTTCAAAAACTACATCAAACTCCATTAAATCCACCAAGGAAGCTTGAGGAATCTTCCACCACTTCACTTGAAAATTGAAGATCATCTTGTCTTGAGGGAGCCAAGCTTAGGACAGGTTAAAAGAAGGGGCTTTGGACCATTTCTAGACCACATCCTCTTAGGGTTTCGTTTGATAGGAAGAGGTAGTCTAGTTTCTTCAAATCTTTTCCTTTGATTTCATCTTGTAGCTTTAAGCTTTGTAGCTTCTTGATATTGTTCTTGTTGAGTTTGGGTTGTTGAAGTGGGCTCTATGAACTCCTACCTTTCTTGTTATTGGACTACCATGATGTGTATGTGTGTGTGATGGAATGAATTTGTGATAAATTCATGAAAGTTAGAAAGCTAGGAAGAAAGGAGAAAGGAAAATCGAGGGAGGAAGGAAATGTTATTTTGCCGGTTTCATTTCAGAATTTTTCCCCTATTTTGGCTGCAAATTTTCATGAGTTTCTTGGCTACTTTGAGAGCTGAAATGTTGGTCCATATGTGTGTAAGTTTAGTTGTAAAAATCATTCTATTTGGTGGGGTAAAATCTCATGGAAAGGAGAAGCCAAAATAAGGAAATTTTGTTCCTAATCTGCCCGAACTTGTGTTCTATTTTGGGGTGTTGTTTGGTCCAAATTGTTGCTACCATAGTACCATAATTTGATCAAAAAATTCTGCTAGAGTCTTGGTTTTAAAAATGGAATGGAATGGGGCTGTTTTGGATAAGCTAAATGTTGCAAAAGAATAAGAATTTTGTTTGACAGGTTCGAACTTCAAATTCTCAGTCAACTTTGGACGCATGGCTCACTGCCTTCCCGTGTGATTTTTTGGCTAAATTTAGGTACAAATGTAGTTCACATACTGAGGTTTATGCCTGCAAAATTTGGTGATTTTTGACTAAGAATTCGTCACTCATCTGAGGCTTCAAAGATGCCCTGCAAATCTGGAATTCCAGAAAACGCAGAATTTTGAACCTGCCCTGTTTGGACAGTTATAATTTCTTACTCGAGATTCAGAATCGAGTGATGTCAGTGAAATATGAAACTAGATACATAGTTATTTAAACTGTGTAAATTTCAGGGGTTAATTCATTTTCTAAAATTTTTGGCAAATTTCCAAAGTATGATGAAAAACCAGCCTGATTTGTCCTGTTCTCACTGAAGCAGTGTTTTTGTACGAAAATCTGGGCTATTTCTGTTTAGAATCTCACTAAAGTGTCTTTTCAAGAGTTTTATTTCGTTGGGTCTATTTTCAAACGGTATAAGATTCATTATTTTTGGACTAATTGAACTCAAGTTATGATTTTTCAAAGAATATCGCGCAAAACAGAAATTTCTCCAAGGAGGCGACGAAAGCTTAAAAAATGCCTTGGAAACATTTCCGGGTTTTTAGATGTAATCTTTTGAGTGTTTGTACACCATTCCAATTTTAGAAGATGGATTTCCCAATTTCAGAAGATGGATTTCCCAATTTCATGAGATTCCTTTTAATTTGAAATCGAAAGCTTAATTATTTGAAAATTGACCTTGAATGTATGTTTAGGTAATTTTGATTTTCATCTCTCAGGTGATCACGTGGACATCGAGAAGCTTGTTTGATCTCCTGAATTTTTCTAGCTTGCTCTCGGTTATTGGTGAGTGTCAAGTACATGATTTGTTGAATTGCTTGAACCTGTTAAATACTTGATTTGAATATGTTATTAAACTTGTCGAGGCGGACGTGTACTTTATCTCGTCCGACCTCTCTTACTTGACCTGACATGCTTGCTAGTATTTGTTGTACTTGAAATGACTTGCCTGAACTGTACTTGTACTTGATTGATGATTGAGCATTGTCTCATCATCTTACTTTTAAACCTGTTGGGGAAGCCCAAAACCTCATTGGTAAACCTTTCACCTCGGGCCGGCAAGGGCTTGGTCGAGAGATTGGTAAACCATGAGTCTTTATATATTTTCGTCGGTTGGAGTGCGTTCGCCGACTACTTACCTGGGTATACTCGAATATTACCAAATTTTCTATTTTGACGAGCGGGCCCGGTTGGGGGGTGAAACAGTGGACGGAGATGGTTGACGAGTGGAGTTCTACATGGTAATTATAAAAGTTGACGGAGTGTCAACTACTGGAATGTGATCAAGCTTCATGGAACTTGGCTCCTGAGAGCCCCTGTATCCTTTATTTAATTTGTAATTAAATTCCTTATTTGCATTCTTGTCTCAAAATTTTAGTTACCTATCTTGTTTAATAAAAGTGTATATTTCTTGATCTTGCATGCTTGCATGTTTTCTTGGCCTCACTGAGCTTTGCTCACCCCATAAGATTTGTTTTCCTTAACAGGTTTGAAAGTGGAGCATGAGAATCGAGGAACTTAATACTTTTGTAGGATTTCCTCATTTTGTATAAGATTGAAATTAATGGATGAATTTGATGGTTTATGGTGTTTTGGAGTTATTATCAATGAGTTATCATCAATGTAATTTTTGATGTAATTTTGGGGTTTGTATTTTGTGAGAGTTTATTAGTAACTTTAATAACTTTTAACGATGATTTTACGAATGAATGTTTGGATTGATATTTGGGTTTCGTAGTGAGTCCCGGCGAGAGTTGGAAGGTGTTCCACCCTCTCCCAGGGTAATATCGGATCTGCTCCTGGACTCACTACAAATTCCCAAATAATAAACCAAACATTCATTCGTAAAGTCATCAACATAAGATATTAAAATTTCTAATAAACTCTTACAAAATACAAACCCCAAAATCTCATCAAAATTACATTAACAATAACTCCAAAATTCCATAAACCATCAAATTCATCTATTAATTTCAATCTTATACAAAATGAGGAAATCTATAAAGTACTAACTTCCTCGATTCGTCCTCTCTAACCCGCTAAGGAAAACAAATTGGGATGAGCTAACGCTCAATGAGACCAAGAAAACATGCACAGGCAACTCAAAGCAATTAAATAAATTAATAAAACAATAAAAGAGCCAAATAGTGAATTTAGCAATAAAACTTTTAAACAATACAATTTAAAGGATACAGTTGCGCTCATGATTCCGCATTTCTCTGCAATTATCTTCTTTACCAGCATCAATTCAATCCACATGTTGACACTCACAACCACTCACTCTCACCCATATTCATCACTTTTCTCCCTCTCCGTCTACTTACACCCCTTGACCGGCCGAACTCCTAAATTTGAAAAGTGTTTGGCAACCCACTATGGTATGCCAAGTCGGTGGACTCATTCCAACCGACGTACTTTAAGCGGTAAAACCCATGGTTTCCCAACCCTTGCTCCTACAGCCCCCTCACGGTTACAAGGCATGGGATCCTCGATGGGGTTTGGAGTCCCAGCTTTAAAACAATTTAAACAATTCAATCAAGTCAAGCAGTTGAACAAGAAACCATTTAAACAGTTAAGCTCATTTTGAGACAAATTCAAGAATGTGGCTGATAAAGTACACGCTCACCGAGGAACACAAACATGCTTTCAATTTATTAACATCATTTAAAGCAAGTAAACATGCACTTGGACACTCACCGACAAAGTAGGGGTCGGAGTCCAAGTTTTGGTCAGTCGGAAATTCAGCACTTGGCCCTAAAATAATTAAAAGAGAACAAAAAAAATGAGTTTTCCTATTCGATGGTGAAGTTTAAAGCGAAAAGTCGAAAGTTCGACAATTTTCCTAGTTGAGTTGAAAATTTTGAAAAATCATAACTCAAGTTTTACAAGTCGGAATTCTGCTCATTTGGTACCGTTGGAAACCTATTTAAAAGCTCTAAAACTTTTCAGAAGACATCAAATTAAAATTATGGACGAAATTAACCCAGATTTCCGTTGAACATTCAGCTACAGTAAGTCGACAGTGTCCGTCAGGCTGGTTATCCAGCACATTTTGAAAATCTGCCAAAAATTACAGAAAATTAATTAACCTCTGAAATTTATACAAAATATAGTCCTACATATGAAGTTTTAACAGCCACTGACGGAACCCAATTCTGACATCTGAGTATGAAATGACAACAGTGCAAACAGAGGCTACTCGGAATTCTGCAGTTCTGGGATTTCGAAAATACAGGACAGCTTTCAAGTTGCTATTTGAGTGACGAATTCAAGTCCAAAAATTACCAAATTTGGTACACCAAAACTAACATATATAGGCTAGGTTCACACCAAATTTCAGCCATAAATTCAAGCAAATGAATGTCAAACCGAAATGAACTCAAACAGTGCTCAAAGCTGGGGAAGATTTTCCAGATTAGAGAGGCAGTTTTGAAACATCATTTGAGTAACGAAATGGTACTGGAAAAACACCAAATTTTTCAGACAAAAACCTCAGTATATGAGGTACATCTGTACCAAAATTTAGCTAAAATCTCGCACAGGAAGACAGTGAACAAAGCAATTAATATCAGGGCAGCAAGGTTCGATAAATCTGGAAACTGTTTTCCAGATTTTAACTTCATTTTTTTCATGCGATTTTGACACACCAAATGGAATGATTTTTGCAAATAAATTTACATACATATAGACCAACATTTCAACTCCCAAAATAGCCAAGAAACTCACGAAAATATGGAGCTAAAACAGGGCATAAAAATCGCTAAAGTGAAACAGGCAGCATAACCTTCCTCATCATTTTTTTCTCCAGTTTTTCCTTGCTTCAATCCATCACCAACTTTGCCCGACTCCTAAGGAATATGTGTGGGCAAATTTAACAGCTTAACCACCAAAATTTAATCATCAAATTCATCTCTTAAGTTAGCCAAAAATACAGCCACGAAAATTCAAGGAAAATCAGAAAAATGTACCCCCAATTTCCTTCCTCTAGCCGGTTTTCCTTGAGGTTTATTTTCCCACTTCATACAACAATTCTCAAGCATATACACACATATATCTCCATTTAACCAACAAATAGACAAATTCATATACTTTTGTGGGAATTCCAAGAGCCCACTCAACAACCCAAAATCAACTCAACAACAAACAAGAAGCTACAAGCTTCAAAACTAAACAATTAGAACAAAGGAATTAGAGTTTGTTGGAGAACTTTCACCTCAAATAGCTCAAGGAAATTCAAGCTTGAGATGTGATCAAACCCCCTCTCCTATCAAGCTCCTAGCTGGCTCTCCTACTCTTTCTTGTTGATCCTCAAGCTCCAAGTGAACAAGGGTGGAAGACTACTCAAGGTTTCTTGGTGGATTTGGGTGGAATTTTGGTAGTTTTTGGAAATGAATTGAAGGGGAAAATGGGAAAGGGGAGGTCGGCTGAAATGAGGAAGAAGAAGAGGGTTATCGGTTGTTTGGTAAAGTGGGAAAAAGTAAAGGGAAGAAGAAATATAAAGTTTGGTTTTATGGTGCCAAAAGTCAACTTTAATTTGTAGACAAAATGCTCCAATTGAGTTTAATCTTAATCACTCACTTCTAATCCCTCAATTAGCTTTTCTAAATCTACTAACGATCATTCTTATTCTCCGAATGTACATCACTCTCGGTCAGAATATTTGTCTCAAAAGCGTGCCCATTTTCATTTTCACAATTAAGTGATGTAAAAATCAAATTAATGTTTAAAAATAGTTTTAAAATAAAATGAGGTAGTATATGATGTAAATGCAATTAAAATGATTTAAAACAATTAAACAGATATTCAGAGAAATTAAATAATTAATTAAATAAATAGGTCAAATAGAAATAAAATTTTCGGGTCCTTACAGGATGGCGGCCCGCCGAACCCTCTGGTTCGCCTTAGGGGGAGATGGGGCTGTCACAATTAGTATCAGAGCCTAGACTTTAGATCCTTGTAGTGTATCCTAGACTAACTGTTTAGGGTGCCGGACTGTGGGATTAGTTTGAAGGTTAAGTGAAAAGACTACTTGCTTACATTTGTTTAAGATTTGCTTTCTAAGTGGATGGTTTGGAGTTAAGGAATGTGAAACTATATATGGTTGATATTTGATTTGTGATTAAAGGAATCTAGATGGTATGTCGAGCGAAAATGAGGATTAAGTTGATTTATACTTTAGGGTGGCCAACTTAGTGTTGATTGACTTTGTTCTTATTTTGGCGCCTGAATACAAAATGTTACAATTGAGAATATTTTCTATATTTGGAGTTATCGAAGTCCTTGTTTGGAGGTAAGAACTCGTAGTCTTCTTCACCATGCTTAACGGAGATATATTTATAGGTGAGGATTTTAATAGGATGAATGCTTTAGCAGACAATTGTATCTATTTTAAGAATTTTGAACTTGGTGCTTGATGTATTGACTAGCACTGACCAATGCTTATATTATTTGGACTTAAATCCTCCTAGATGTAGGATGAACGTTCAGTTGTGAACTAGAACAGGAAAGTTCTAGTCTTTTGTAAGCTTTTGTGAATGATTAGTTGGGGTGATGCTTTGTGAGGCCTCTAAACTTTAAAAAACCTAAACTTCAGGTACTTGTGTGCTATGTGTTGTGTGATTATCCTGAAATGAGTTGCTAATTTGCTTGTGAATTCTGAAATATATGATATATGCTAGTTTACTTGTTTTAACTACTCCCACTATTGACCTATATGTTCACTTTTTCTTATGCATGTTTAATTTTGTCTATGCATCTAGACCTATAATTAGGGCTATGGATGCTCGTGGTCATGGTGAGGTGGGAGTTAGGTGGTGGTGGGTGAGGAAGAGCGGAGTGGGCAGCCAACCCTCTGCGAGTGTTCACTTTGTGGAGGCTGAATCTAAGAGGGGACCAGGCGGTGGAATTAATGAGGATCAAGTGGCTACGGCCATCAATAGAATGACTGACATACTTGACCGTCTGGCTGATAATCAAGGCCTTGGACAGCAGAATCAACCTTTAGGGCCTGATCATAGGGATGATAGGGCTTTGGAGCATTTTCTTAAGTTTTCACCACCTAAATTTCTTGGAGGATCTGACCCTAATGCGGCAAAGAACTGGTTTGAAAGGATGAGTGAGATATTTGCCCACACACTATCTGAAGAGCAAGTGAGCTTTGCCATTTTCAGTTTGAGGGGAGGCGGCATGGGGCATGGAATGTAATTAGAGTTAAATGAGAAAGAGAACAAACCCCTTGGACCTGGACAAATTTTGAGAGGGAGTTTAATGAGAAGTTTCTTCCACCCATGATCTAAGAAAAGAGGGAGGATGATTTTATAAGATTGAGACAAGGGGCCTTGAGTGTTGCCGAATATGAGGAGAGATTCACTAAGTTATCTAGGTTAGTTGGTGATCCTTGGCGAAAAGGATAAGGCGATCATACAGGATTAAATGTGGAAATACAGGAGTCATTAGCGGCCCAAATTCTTATTCACGATGCTCTAGAGAAAGTACAAGAATGAGTGCTAAATTTCAAGTGAAGGTCTTTCAATCTAGGAAAAGAAAAGCCCCAAATAACTCTACTGAGCAAGTTGAGATGAGAGCACCGCCTCCCAAGGTTGAAAAGGAAACGGGAGATGTGAGAACCCCGGAACCATCGAGAGGAGTTTCTAGTGGACAAGGACGATCAAGAAACGTCTCTCAAGGGGGTCAAATATCGACTCCTAGTGTAAGTTATGAGTTTTGTGGGAAACCCAATCATACTGAGGATGAATGTTGGAAGAAATCGGGGAAGTGCTTGCGATGTGGCAATGCTGAGCACCGGATATACAACTGTCCCGAAAGGCCATTTGAAGGAAGCAATAGCCAACGGTCTAGACAACCGTCATCTAAGCAATCTAGTGTAAGAGGAGGTCGATCGAGAGTACCGGCTAGGGTTTATGCCTTAGATCAACCCCAGGCTCCCGATTCTGCTGAGATTGTTGAAGGTAAGACCCTCCATTTATCATTGCCTAGCTAACGTTTTAATTGATATCGATCCAATAAACTTTCTTGTAAACCCTAGTTTCATGAGTGGGGTAGACGTGAGATCATTTTGATTACCCTATAAGTTGGAAGTTAAAACATTTATGGGAAAACCAAGGTTTGATTGCCAATTTGATGTATAAAAAAAATATATAAGGTATGAATTTCAAGGATGAAATTCTTTTAAGGAAGGAGGTTGTGAGGACCCGAAAATTTATTTTATCCGACCTATTTAATTAATTAATTATTTATTTCCTCTGAATAATTGATTTAAATTATTTTATATGCAAATGTACCATACATTACCTTATTTTATTTTAAAAACCATGTTTAACCATCAATTTGATTTTTCTATCACTTTATTGTGAAAAACGAGAAAAGGCACGTTTTTCGAGGCAAATGTTTGGACTGAGAGTGACGTAAGTTCGGAGAATAAGAATGATCATTAGTAGATTAAGAAAAGCTAATTGAGGGATTAGAAGTGAGTGCTTAGAATTAAACTCCACTTGGAGCATTTTGGGTCACAAATTCAAAGTTGACTTTTGGCACCATAAAACCAAGCTTTATGTCATTTCTTTCTTTCACATTTCCACTTTACCAAAACACCCAAAATCCACTCTCTTCCTCTCTTGTTCAAGCCGACTCTCCCCCTCCCCTTTTCCCTTCATTTTTGTCTTCAAAAACTACATCAAACTCCATTAAATCCATGAGGAAGCTTGAGGAATCTTCCACCACTTCACTTGAAACTTGAAGATCATCTTGTCTTGAGGGAGCCAAGCTTAGGAGAGGTTAAAAGAAGGGGATTTGGACCATTTCTAGACCACATCCTCTTAGGGTTCCGTTTGATAGGAAGAGGTAATCTAGTTTCTTCAAATCTTTTCCTTTGATTTCATCTTGTAGCTTTAAGCTTTGTAGCTTCTTGATGTTGTTCTTGTTGAGTTTGGGTTGTTGAAGTGGGCTCTATGAACTCCCACCTTTCTTGTTATTGGACTGCCATGATGTGTGTGTGTGTGATGGAATGAATTTGTGATGAATTCATGGAAATTAAAGCTAGGAAGAAGGAGAAAGGAAAATCGAGGGAGGAAGGAAATGTTATTTTGCCGGTTTCATTTCAGAATTTTTCCCCTATTTTGGCTGCGAATTTTCATGAGTTTCTTGGCTACTTTGAGAGCTGAAATGTTGGTCCATATGTGTGTAAGTTTAGTTGCAAAAATTATTCCATTTGGTGGGGTAAAATCTCATGGAAAGGAGGAGCCAAAATCTGGAAATTTTGTTCCTAATCTGCCCGAACTTGTGTTCTGTTTTGGGGTGTTGTTTGGTCCAAATTGTTGCTACCATAGTACCATCATTTGCTCAAAAAATGTTTCTAGAGTCTTGGTTTTAAAAATAGAATGGAATGGGGCTGTTTTGGATAAGCTAAATGTTGCAAAAGAATAAGAATTTCGTTTGACAGGTTTGAACTTCAAATTTTCAGTCAACTTTGGGCGCATGGCTCACAGCCTTCCCATATTATTTTTTGGCTAAATTTTGGTAAAATGTAGTTCATATACTGAGGTTTATTCCTGAAAATTTGGTGATTTTTGAGTAAGAATTCGTCACTCATCTGAGGCATCAAAATGCCTTGCAAATCTGGAATCCCAGAAAATGCAGAATTTTGAACCTGCCCTGTTTGGACAGTTATAATTTCTTACTCGAGAGTTAGAATTGAGTTCCGTTAGTGGCATTTGAAACTATATACATAGGTATTTAAACTGTGTAAATTTCATGAGTAAATTAATTTTCTAATATTTTTGGAAAATTTCCAAAATATGATGAAAAACCAGCCTGATTTGTCCTGTTCTCACTGAAGCAGTGTCTTTGTACGAAAATCTAGGCTATTTCTGTTTAGAATCTCACTAAAGTGTCTTCTCAAGAGTTTTATTTCGTTGGGTCTATTTTCTAACGGTATAAGATTCGTTATTTTTGGACTTATAGAACTCAAGTTATGATTTTTCAAAAAACATCGCGCAAAACTGAAATTTCTCCAAGGAGGCGACGAAAGCTTAAAAAATGCCTTGGAAACATTTCCGGGTTTTCAGGCGTAATATTTTGAGTGTTTGTACACCATTCCAATTTTAGAAGATGGATTTCCTAATTTCATGAGATTCCTTTTAATTTGAAATCGAAAAGCTTAATTATTTGAAAATTGACCTTGAATGTATGTTTAGGTAATTTTGATTTTCATCTCTCAGGTGATCACGTGGACACCGAGAAGCTTGTTTGATCTCCTGAATTTTTCTCGCTTGCTCTCGGTTATTGGTGAGTGTCAAGTGCATGATTTGTTGAATTGCTTGAACCTGTTAAATACTTGATTTGAATATGTTATTAAACTTGAATCGATACTTTATCTGTCAGACCTCTCTGACGACATGCTTTGCTGTATTTGTTGTACTTGAAATGACTTGCACGGCTTGTACTTGATTGATGATTGAGCATTGTCTCATCATCTTACTTTTAAACCTGTTGGGGATGCCCAAAATCTCATTGGTAAACCTTTCACCTCGAGCCAGCAAGGGCTTGGTCGAGAGATTGGTAAACCATGAGTTCTTATATATTTTCATCGGTTGGAGTGCCTTCTCCGACTACTTACCTGGGTATACTCGAGTATTACCAAATTTTCTATTTTGACGAGCGGGCCCGGTTGGGGGGTGAAACGGTGGACGGAGATGGTTGACAAGTGGAGTTCTACATGATAATTATAAAAGTTGACGGAGTGTCAACTATTGGAATGTGATCAAGATTCGTGGAACTTAGCTCCTGAGAGCCCCTGTATCCTTTATTTAATGTGTAATTAAATTCCTTATTTGCATTCTTGTCTCAAAGTTTTGGTTACCTATCTTGTTTAATAAAAGTGTATATTTCTTGATCTTGCATGCTTGCATGTTTTCTTGGCCTCACTGAGCTTTGCTCACCCCATAAGATTTGTTTTCCTTAACAGGTTTGAAAGTGGAGTACGAGAATCGAGGAACTTAATACTTTTGTAGGATTTCCTCATTTTTTATAAGATTGAAATTAATGGATGAATTTGATGGTTTATGGTATTTTGGAGTTATTATCTATGAGTTATCATCAATGTAATTTTTGATGTAATTTTGGGGTTTGTATTTTGTGAGAGTTTATTAGTAATTTTAATAACTTTTAACGATGATTTTACGAATGAATGTTTGGATTGATATTTGGGTTTCGTAGTGAGTCCCGGCGAGAGTTGGGAGGGCGGCCAACCGAACCGTCTAGTTCGCCTTAAGGGGAGGTGGGGCTGTCACAATTTTTCACTCCTTTCACTATTTACAGTCCATTTCCTCACTTGTCTGGTACTTTTGGTCAAATAAAAAGTTAGAGTTGATGTCCTTGAAAAAAATTAAGTTTTGGATGTAAATTTTATGAAATTTTACTGTTTTTTTCAAAAACATCCATCAAAGAATAGTTTTTTATTCAAATATTTGGTCTAAAACAGTTTTTGTTACAAAGATGTACCATATTGTTTCTTTCACTATTCATGGTCCTATAAATTTATTTTTCACTCCTTTCCCTCTTACAACCCTAGACTTTTATTTTTCACTCATTTCACTGTTCACGGTCTATTTTCTCACTTGTCATGTACGTTTGGTCAAATAAAAAGTTAGAGTTACGGTCCTTGAAAAAAAATTAAGTTTTTGGATGTAAATTTTTCATAATTTTACTATTTTTTGTGTTTTTCATAGACATCCATCAAAGAATAGTTTTTTAATCAAATATGTGGCCTAAAACCTTTTGTTTTTGTATTACAATGATGTACCATGTTATTTTTTGCATTAAAATGATGCACTATATTGTTGCTAAACAAAATGTGTAAAAAGAAATAAATAAATTTTTTACTGGGTCATAAATGGATAATTGGGTGGCCTACTCCCATGAATCATCCATTTTGATAGCTCTATCTTGATCTTACATTTACAACTTCCTCTTAGCTTAGGTCACCTTTCTTGAACCCTATAATCCTATTTTTCCATTTCTTTCACTGTTCACAATCTGTTTTCTCATTTGTCTAGTGTTTTTGATCAAATAAAAAAATTAGAATTTTAGTTTCTGAGAAAAATTAAGCTTTTCAAATTTTGTAAAATTCTAGCATCTTTGGTGTTTCTCACAAATATCTATCAAAGGATTTTTTCATCAAATACTTGGTTTAAAATTTTTCTAAAACACTCCCAATAACAACCATTTAACTATATCTCTATTAATTTAAATTCATATATTAATTTTCTTTCAAATATTGTTTTTGATGTACATGTTTTTTATGAAAATTTATCCAAATGCTTGTAAAATATTTATATAGAATTTATTTTAAGTGAAAATGAAATGCCAAAATGATAATTCATATACTTCAAGTTTAATGCCAAAGTGTGACACCCAATATTAATAATATAAAAAATTTGAAAAGAAAAACCTATTGAGTAAAGTTCAGTTAAAAATATAAAACCAAGGAAAACAAATCTATTGAAGTGTCTGAGCTAGCTAAATATCCAAAAAAAATTTAAAAGAAAACAAATCTCTTTAATTAGTTTATAATACTATTAATGACTGCCATGATTCTTTATTAAAATGCATGTATGAAAATTTTAAATTCTATTAAAATTTGAATTATAATATAAATACATTCAATGAGACAAGAAGATTTTTAAGGAGGCAAAAAAAATTTACATATTTAAGTCAAAATTAAAGATTTGGAATATTTTTCGTATCGATTTGAATGTTTATTAGTTGTTATGTTGCCTTTAATTTTATTATTGTAAAATTAAATAGTTTTGGACTATTGCTATTTCCTTTTTGGTTATAGTCATTTATATCTTTTTTGAATTTTAGTCATTTATAAGTTTGGTATGTTTTCAATTTGAGGTCGTATGTTAGGTTTTTTCAATTAGTTGACTTTAGGAAATGCTACTAATTAATAACTTCAATATGGTAAGTACATAATTCAAACATTAAATGTAGTTTTATGTAATTAAAATGAATCAAAATTCTAAAAAAAAAGGATGAAATTTTCAAAACTCTCTAAGATGCAGAATTTGAAAAGCTGTCTTCAAGTATATTATATATAGATGCTCGTCTTTTATCTTCTAACATCTTTTCAAGCTAATTTTAGCTGAAATGAGCCATGGACCTATCACATATCCTAATATTTAAAGTGCAATCTTGATAAATCACTTATTACATTGACTCAAATATAAAGAACCCATGGCAAAAATCATGGACAATAACCGACCATGTCATTAATTTGGATTTAAATATCAAACATTCTATAAAAGTCTAATTTCCTAAGTTTAGTTATTTTCTTTTCTTTTCTTTTCTTTTCATGGAAAACTAAAACATGGTCAAGATACAATGGATCTTCCAAGCAAAACCAAGATTTTTTTTCTCCCTTTCCATAGAGGGAGGAACAACATGTGAGTTTAGGAAGTGGAAGATGAGAGAGTTGAGGGGATATATGGAGGTCGAAGCAGAAGATGATTTCAAATCCCATAAACAGAAACAAGAATATAAAGGAAGGCTGAGGTATTTGATTCTCAAGGAATTGGAGGAATTGGAGGAATATCCAATTGAGGGCTTTACCTCACATTCTCCATTGAATTCTTTCTTTGGATTCTTCAGTAACAAGCTGGTAAATACAATTTTTTTTTTGCCTTGAGATTTTTCTATATTCACACGAAATTCTCTTTTCCAAGACCTAATTTTTCAATCGAAATATTCTTCTAAAACCCTTCCACCAATATCATTTCCACACCTCCTGTTTCTTGCCGGTGCTGCCACTATCACTTCAACCACCCATAAAGCAATTGAAAATCCCTTGGAAGGAAAAGTGAACTTTGCAAAGTTCCGCTGGCATCAAAATAGATCTAGATATATCTGCCTCTATAATTTAAGTGGGTTTATTTGATTTGTTGTCTGAACTTATAGCTTTGGTGTGCTGCAGAATTTTTTATTTAGGTATGGATAGTTTTGTATAACTTTGGTTAGCAGAAAGGAAGAAAGCAAAAGGGATCTGGAATTTTTAAAAAGACGAGTTTTAGAAAGGGACATGATCCAAGAACGTGTAATATGATCCCAAAAGAAAGAGTGATATTACCTATCATATGGTAATGGTATGGACCATAAATACCTTTTTGGAGCTTCAGAGGATATAAATAGTGTAGAATGAATTGTCTTACATGATAAGGTGGAAGGAATCGTAAATAAGAGATCCTGAATTTAAAACCTCCTATTCAAAAAAAAAAAAAGGGATACAATTGGTGATAGGAAGTATTGTTATAGAACCAACCAGAAAACTGCTTTAACAATTACATCGAACAAGCAATCATGCTCAGAACCAAGAGATTATGTGAAGACTCCTCACTTTGCAAAGACTATTACCGTTCCGATACAACCAAGTAAGTAGCACAAGTCTTCTACTTACTTTATTAACCACCATACAGCTACTCAAGTCATGATCAGCTGTAGATAGCATGAGCACATTAGTTTAACTTGCCCTTTAAAAAAATGGTCTAAATGTTTTGGTCAGCATAATAAATGATTTTTCAAATTTATTCTCTAAATATGAGGCACGTGATGGGTCTGTGGCCCATTCTGGCCAAACTTGGCCAAAAAATATTTCAGAGGAAAAAAAAAAGTATAATTTATATGTTAGGAACTAAAATCATTTATTTTCATTTTCAAAGTGATATGTAGGAGACGATTGATGCAATCCTCTTTTTATTATTCTAGTGAAGAACTCCATATTTTTTGACCTAGGATCCATGCATGCTGATGCGAGTTCAAAGCCTTGCAATTGTGTTATAAGATCTCGAAAGGATGGCATTGGTGATCTTGAACATGTACATAGCAAAAAGAATCATATTGCTCTCCCTACCGATTCGAAAGCTAGAAACCTTTCTCATTGTCTTCAAGTGGACATCCAATGGCAAAATCAGCAAATTTTGAAGAGCATGAGTGTATATTCATTCAAAGTTGAGAAATCACTTCGTGAGTCATTTGAACTCTTTTTTTTTTTTAATTTGAGAATTCACATTCTTGTGTTATGAGAGCAAGAGTGTTTTCCAGCATAGACCATACCTCTGTAGAAGTATTGAGGCCCACCACCTTTGCAAGAACTACTTCTGAAAGTGCTCCAATTATCTTTTTTTTTTAATAATATAAAAGTTTGGATGGATTCAGTTCCAAGCATTGTTGATATAGTTTGCAAAATAGGAAGTCGTGTATTCAATATTGTAGCTCTTGGAGTAGAACTTCAGGTTTTTCTGAAAGGTTGCATGCTTATGGATATGAATGGTTTCTAAACTTTAAGGGTGTACGAAATTACATGTTTTAACCAAGGTTTTTAAAATCGGGATTTTACTTTGAATCATTTTTTACTTTGCAGGATCAGATCGTGGGATATATCGATCCTACAAAAACCGTAAAAAATAATCTTACTAGTAATTTTGATGTTTGCAATTCACATATACAGCAATAAATAATGCAACTCATGTATAATCAATATAATAGTATTATTAATTGAGGTTAAAATCGTATTATCTAAAATATTTGGGATAATCTAAAAATTAAATAAAAATTTTGGAACTACATGTGACATATTGTAAATGAATCTGATTAAATTAAAAATATTGTTCTTTCTCAATTTTGAGGCCAAATGCAATTACTGGCCAAGGTAACTGAAAAAATTGACTTTGTATATGTGTGTGTGTATCATTTAAGTATTTATTAATGAGACAATTAAATACCAATTTTTAAAGATTCACCAAATTTTATAGGTAAAGAATTAGCATAACATAATTATGTGGTTTTAAAGTTTTTTGAATCTAATTTCTAATGCAACAAATAGCAGAATTTTCTATACAAAATTATGATCAAATTATTAAAATTGTTATCATAATATCTTTAAATAGTAGGATCATATCAAAATCGGATCGAAATCGAAAGACATAATTCGGATCGTAGGATTGTAAGATCCCACGATCCGGATCGCGATCCTGACAACTAAGGTTTTAACACCAAAAAACTAACTTTTGTGCATTATTATTCTTGTCAAGACCAAGAACTTGCTAATTTGAATTCATTGTATCCTAGAGTTTTTGCCCAATACCAAATTAGTAAGATAGTGGGGGCAATCAAACTTCAAGGAAAGTGATTACACGCCTTGAATTCATCTTGATTTGTTCCCCATTTTAATAGTCTCATTTTCTTTGGTTAGCAACACTTTATTCTTAGTTTAAAAGACTCCATTGTTTATAAAACCCCTTATTTCTATCAATCTTGAAATTTGATTTTATCAATGGAGTCTACACAAGAGAGTTCGATCAAAGTAATGAATCAAGACTTCGTCAAATTGGATAAACTTGATGGAACCGGAACCAACTTTAACTATTGGAAGGACAAAATTATGTTCTTCCTTACTGCATTGAAGGTAGCATACATATTCAATCTAGATCTTCCAAAAATTCCTACTCCACAGGAGGGTGAGCCCGAGGAAGTGACAAACTAGAGGCAAAAGTACGAAGAGGACGAAATCATTTGCCGAGGCCATATTCAAAACACCCTCTCAGATAGCTACTACGACATGTTCCAAGGAGTGAAGAATCAGAGAGAAATCTAGGATACAATTGAGTGAGAATACACAATTCAAAAGCAAGGCACAGATAAGTTTCTTATTAAGAATTATTTTGAATTTAATTTGGTTGATACCTCTTCTCTTATCGACCAAATTTATAATCTTCAAGTGATAGTTTCAAAACTTAAGGATTATGGTGTCAAAGTTTCTGAATCTTTCCAAGTTGGTGTAATCATTGCTAAGTTGCCACCATTATGGAATGATTACCAAAAGAAGTTACTCCACACTTCTGAAACTTTGACTTTATCTAGTGTTTTGAAACATCTTAGGATTGAAAAAGGGGCTAGAATTCTTCACAAACTAGAAATTGATCATGATTCTAAGGCTAATATGGTTGAAGAGAGGAAGAATTCTAATAATAAGAGAAAAGGGCCTGAGAATACTAATTCAAAAGACAATAGAAAGAAGAATGGGAATTGCTACAATTGTAATTAGAAAGGCCATTGTAAGGTCGAGCGCAAATTCAACAAGAAACAAAAGAAAAATGATGCTTCTAGTGCAAATCTTGTTGATGAGTGTGTAGAAATTGTAGCAATGATAACTCTTGGTGCGGTGACTGAACTTCATATGCCAACACCAATATCTTCAAAAGATTGATGGTATGATTCTAATGCTACAATTCATGTTTGCAATGAAAAGAATTAGTTTATGAGATATGAAGTTCTTTAGGGTCATGAAGTGGTCATGGCAAATGGAGTGAGAGCCAAGGTTCATGGTAGAGGGGATGTGCATCTTCAATTCACATCCGGCAAGAAGTTGATTCTCACCAATGTGATTCATGTTCCCAATGTTGTTAAAAATCTTGTTTCTACGGATGTTCTTAAAAAGAAAGGATTGAAGGCTGTACTAGAGTCAGATAATGTAATTTTATCTAAGAATTGTATATTCATTGGAAAGGGTTATTCTTGTAATGGAATGTTTAAGTTGAGTACTAATAAAGTGAATGATATTTTTGTTTACTCTCTGGCTTCTACTTCTTCTTCTTGTTCTTATTTTTTATGGCATGGTAGGTTAGGACATGTGAATCATAAAGTGCTGAAATTTATGTTTAAAGATGGTCTAACCTCATATAATAATCTTGAAAATAAGAGGTGTGAAATTTGTGTTCAAGCCAAAATTACAAAGTTTCCTTTTCCTAAAGTTAAAAGACAAACACAAATGCTTGATCTTGTGCATTTGGATGTGTGTGAGTTCAATAGTTTTCCAACTAGAGGAGGAAATAGATACTTTGTTACATTCGTAGATGATTGTTCTAGGTTTATATATGTGTATCATATGAAACATAAAGAAGAAGTGTTTAGTATGTTTAAAACATGCAAGTCTCTTGTAGAAAATCAATAGAATAAGAAAATTAAAATTTTGAGAAGTAATAGAGGGGGTGAATACTTTCCTAGTGAATTTTCAAAATTTTGTGAAGAAAATGGAATTATACACCAAACTAGTGCACCATACACACCACAACAAAATGGTTTGGTTGAAAAAAAAGAATAGGACACTTGATGATGTGGTTAATGCCATGCTTGTGAGTTCAGGGTTGCCAAACAACTTGTGGGGTGAAACTTTGTTGGCTGTATGTCATGTTCATAATGGGTTCCTTCCTTAAAAACTAGAATATCCCATTATGAAGTGTGGAAAAATAGAAAATGAAACTTGTTTTGTTTGAGAGTTTGGGGTTGTATAGCCTACTAAATAGTCCCTGATAATAAAAGAACAAAGTTGGGACCTAGAGCACTCAGAAGTGTGCTGATAGGCTATGCAGAAAATTCAAAGGCCTATAGACTACTTAATCTTGATTCACATGTAATAATTGAATCAAAGGATGTTGAGTTCTTTGAAAACAAGTTTCTTAAAGATTCAAAGATTAATATAAATCCATCTCCTTCAAGAATAGCTTCTTCTATTGGTACAACAAGAAAAGAGATTGTCACTTCAAGTGAACCTAGAAGGAGTCAAAGACAAAGGAAAGAAAAACAATTACCTCCCAATTTTGTGTCTTTACAAGCTATTGTTTTTCTTGTAGAAGGGACTAGAGATTTTCTACTAAACAAAACTCCAATTTTGTAGTGTGGAGGATGATCCCAAGACATATAATAAAGTTATGAAATCTAGAGATGCTACATTTTGGAAAGAGACGGTGAATGATGAAATGGACTCAATATCATCTAACAATATTTGTGTTCTTGTAAATTTACTTCAAGGTTCAAAACCTATAGGTTGTAAATGGGTATTTCACAAGAAATGTGCCATTGATGGAACTATTCTTACTTACAAAGCTAGGCTATAGTCAAAAAGAAGGAATAGACTATTTTGACACATATCCACCAATAGCTAGAATAACCTCTGTAGGCTGCATCTAGTTTTAACATCTGTGTTAAGCCTTCATGTACATCAAATGGATCTTAAGACGGCTTTCTTGAATGGTGACTTAGAAGAAGAAGTGTATGTGGAACAATCGGAATGTTTTGTATTACCGGATAATGAACACAAAATGTGTAAACTAGTTAAGTCTTTGTATGGTTTAAAACAAACTCCAAAACAATGGCATGAAAAATTTGAATCCATTTTACTCTCCAATGGATTTAGGTGCAATAATTCTAATTAATGTATTTATTCTAAGTCCAATAGTAAGCATTGTGTGATTATTTGTCTTTATGTGGATGATATACTTATTGTTAGTGCTACTAGTAAAGGTGTAATAGAAACTAAGAAATATTTGTCTTCTAAGTTCAAGATGATGGACCTTGGTGAAGTAGATACTATCTTAGAGATTAAAGTTAAGCAACATAGTGGGGGTTTTGCCTTGTCACAATCACATTATGTAGAGAAAATATTAAAGAAGTATCAACATTTGAATGTGAAGGAAGTTGGCACTCCCTTTAATCCTAACTTTAAGTTGTATGAAAATATCGGCAAAAACCAATAACTCAACTAAAATATGCTAGTGTTATTGGTAGCCTTATGTATGTAATGAGTTGCACTAGACAGGATATTTCATATTCGGTTTGTAGACTTGTAAGATACACTAAAAATCCAAGTAAAGATCATTGGAAAGCCATCGGTAGAGTACTTGGTTATCTTAATAAAACCAAGGATATTGGACTCTTTTATAATAGTTTTCCTAGTGTTCTTGAGGGATTTTCAAATGCTAGTTGGATTACTAGTATTAATTATCAAAGACCTACTAGTGGTTGGAATTTTATGATTGGTGGCAGAGCTATCTAATGGGCTTTAGAAAAGCAAACGGTGATAACTCATTCAACCATAGAATCTGAATTTATTGCACTATCTTCAGCTTGTAAAAAGGTTGAGTGATTAAGGGATCTATTGCTTGTCATGCTTGATATTGATCTTTGGCCTAGACCAATGCCTTCGATAATTATCTATTGTGATAGTGAAGCTACTATGTCTAAAACATTGAATAAAGCTTACAATGGCAAGTCTAGACATATAAGCTTAAGGCATGCATTCAAAAAAAGAAATGCTTGCAAATGATGTTGTCAGTATTGTGTTTGCAAGGACACACAAAAACTTGGCAGATCTGTTGACCAAACCTTTGGTAAGAGAATTGGTGAATGTGACAACATCTAAAATGGGACTAAAACTCCTAAACTAAGATCACTTAGCAATAGTAACCCAACCTTCTTCTAGTAGTATTCCTAAATTGAAAGGTTTAAAGGGTAAAAATAAGTTGTTTTAAGTGATGGTAACCACTACAATTTATGTGTAGACCATTCCAAGTGATAGTGCAAATTGTAACTCGTAGGTGAGTAGGATGAGAAGTAACTCTTATGAACATATTTCTTGTGTTTTATTTGTTAAATTTCGAAACATAGTTTACCTATATAGTCATAGAAGTTATGCCGCTTCTAGCAAGAGTTTGAGGTAAGCTCTTGTATGTGATCATGAATTAGGATGAGCGCATGTCCAGTAATAGTGCTATAAATGGTTGTGAATATATGAATGCTTCTAAGTTCATGTGTGTAATGTTTTTTATTTTTGTAAGTCTTGGTTTAAGCAATCTAGCCACCAAAGACTTCACTTAAATATCTAAGACATTTACACTAACAAGAAGTTTTAAGATGAAAGTTACTTTCATTTAAGCATGAATTTTATAGAGTTAGTTTGATATTCCATTTTGTGAACTACGTAGGGGATTGTTGATATAGTTTGCAAAATAGGAAGTTGTGCCTTTGATATTGTACCTCTTGGAGTAGAACTTCAGGTTTTTCTGAAAGGCTGTATTCTTATGGTTGTGAAGGGTTTCTGAATTTAATAGAGATGGCAAATGGACGGAACTTGGGCAGAATTTATTTGGCATTGGAAAATATGGGTTATACCCAAATGGTCCCATATTAGCTATAGGACTAATATGGGCAGGGCTAAAATGGGCTACACTCATTTGATCTCGCGCAAATACCGAAATTAATCCAATTTTATTTATTTTTTAAGAAATACTCTTTCTTTTTCTCAATCAAATATCTGAATATCGTATTTTCTTTTTATATTATTTAGTTTGTTTATTTAATTTTGTAAAAGTTCTACACTCTTCTTTATAAATTATGCGATAAATTCTCAAACTAAATAAATCTTTCTAAATATGAAATCTATAAAAGACCAACTTCATATAAGTTGATGATTCTTTTTGGAATTCGTGTTGACTAAATAAAAATATATTGATCACCAAAATTTAATTGTCCCCAAAATCCATCTACTCATCTACATTATTTTATTTCCTAACTTTCAAGACCCAGTCTAAAAATTTTTCCAATTCTAAGGCCATTCCAATTTAATAAAATTCTATCAAGAATAGAATTTTGTAATGATGAAATTTTGTAGTTATTAGAGAGCACATGATGCATAAGTGCTAATCTACCTAACATGTACTACAATATTATAATATTAGTTTACAAATTTTGAGAAGAAAATGAAAAGAAAGATTGTTTGTTATTTTTATTATTATT
Organism: Gardenia jasminoides; assembly: GCA_013103745.1. Classification (NCBI taxonomy): domain Eukaryota; kingdom Viridiplantae; phylum Streptophyta; class Magnoliopsida; order Gentianales; family Rubiaceae; genus Gardenia; species Gardenia jasminoides. The sequence continues at coordinate 25,564,058 of CM023102.1, read as the reverse complement.
TTAATGGATACTCATGGGAGTTCCAAATAAATCCCATACATACCCATATTTATACCCAATAATATCCAAACCCATATTTTAGATAACCATCCCACCCAAATTAAATTTGGGTATGGGATCCCAATGGGTCTTGAGTATTTTTGCCACTTCTAGAATTTAATGGTGTACAAAACTACATATTTTAACACTAGAAAACTAACTTTTGTGAATTATTATTCTCGTTAGAGACAAGACCAAGAGTTTGTTGCTTGGATGTCTCTTTGAATTCATTATATCCTAGAGTTTTTACCCAATACCAGAGTAGCAAGATAGTGGGGGCAATCAAATTTCAAGAAAAGTGATTATGCGCTTTGAATTCATCTTGATTTGTTCCCCATTTTAATAGTCTTGTTTCCTTTGAATTTTCTGCACTTTATTCTTAATTTAAAAGATTTCATTGTTCATACAACCCCTTATTTCGATCAAGTATCACTATGGGTCAGGACATTGCCTCCGGGACCTTAGGCCACTTATAGAATTTTTTATAGATCGTTTATTAACACAGCCTTTACATTAGTAGTGGAATTCAAGCGCACAATTTTTTATAAGGAAGTGATCCATTCTTATTGATTGAGCCAACTTGACAAGTGTTTCAATTATCCATCGTCACAAGAGGAGATTTAAGTTCCTACGTAGGATAAAATCTGGGTCTTTCACGTCCCTCTTCTCCTTGACAGTTTTAGCATCCGAGGTGAATGTAGTTATAGTTTGCCATGGTGTCGGCCATTCTCCATTAATTAATCCATACAAGTCTTGACTCTCTATGAGTGCAAGCATTTGGGTCCTCCAACTTGGGTAGTTTTCTTGTGTCAATTTTAATGACACAAAGTTAGTAACGTTGAGGTTGGATGGATATGGATATTTGATGGTAGCAGTGTGTATATATATATCTATATACATATATATATATATATGTATATATATATATATCTATATACATATATATATATATATATCTATATACATATACATATATATATATGTATCTGTATATAGATATATATACATATGTATATGTATATAGATATATATACATATGTATATGTATATACATATACATATACATATATATATGTACATCTACATATACACATACATATATATATATATATGTATATATATGTATATATCTCTGTATATGTATATGTACACACACAAATAATCTAGAATCTTCAATCCATTGAGAATCTGTAATCACCTAACTTGAGAAATTCTTGGGCCTTAGATTTACTACTCCAACCAATGTGAGACAAAATTGACACTACAACTAATCGTTTTCCTTGTGGTAAGAGGGCACTTTTTTCCCTCCCTTGCTTTCATAATGTACTATGATTTATTTTAATTCCCTTGCGTTAATAGAGCTTCCCTAACGCAGCATTAGGGAAGCCTGGGAAAAAGTATGAGGTTTTACAAGACATCAAAGGAAATACTTGGAGTTCCAATCAATCATTGCCTGGTTTATTGACTTTTATTCGAAGGCATGCCATCTATGAACCATGCATGAAGCAAACTTGCTCTAAATACTCTTGGTAGAGTATACAAGCTCAAATACCAAACCAAGCTAATTCGACTAGGACATGCATGGACTGGAGTTGATGGGGTGTGAACAAACGCTAAGTAAGAAAATGGATTCCATTGTTTTCGGTAAAAATCTGCAATTGAAAAATAAGAAGGCTAAATTTTCCGCACTTTTAGGCCAAGCAAAACTTAGCCAGAATGTAACCTAGTACGATGACATTGTAGAACACAATCAACAATAGAAATATACAATTACATCCAGGAAGAAAAATTCACAATGTTAGAGAAAAATATTGAAAGGCAAAGTTAGCAACAATTCCACTCCAGATCTAAGACTTCCTTCCACATGTTCTCTTCCTTTGTGATGCCCATCCATAGATTTCCAAAAGCGTGGAGTCGGCTATCTTAGCCATATCCTCAGAAAATTATGCTGTTAATCAAATTTTTTCAGTGGACGACACTGCTTAGTAGTACCATCTATTTTTCTTTGAATCCTGTCCATGGTTGCATTCCAAACTTAGTTACCTACAAGTCAGTAAAGCATTCAAACAACAATTCATCATCCCGGGGTATTAACGCAGGATGGTTTTGGCATGCATATGAAACTGATGGATCAATCACTTGTGGAACAAGTAGCTTATCGAACACTTTCCAATCATTATACTGGTGGCAGTATATATTGCTCTTCACATCTTCACAATCTTCATTGGCTAAACTGCTGTTCTCAAAAGCCTGATCTTTTGTTGCCAAGCTTGTTGAAATAGAAGGGCTGTCAAGTTGTGGAATTTCAGTGAGTTGATTGTCGAAACGAGCTGCGTGGTTGGATAATAGTTCATGATGATCTGCTTGCAAGGGAACCTGCTGAAAATCAGGCCCCTGGATTGAAATCGTATTGACAGCATGCATTGAAGTAATTGGTTTGTCAGGAAATGATGGAGGCTGGTAGCTTCCGTTTTCTCTTATGCAATAAGCATTACTCCAGGCTTCAAAACCTTGCTTGTGACTTGGACAAGGCTTCTTGAATGCCCTGCAAACAACCCATCCTTCTTCCTGTAATATCAACATCCTAGTTAGATTTCACTCCAAACAAGTAAACTGGGAAAGTCTAACGAGTTTTAGTCTCACGAATTTGTAGGTTCTAATTGTAATCCAGCTTTTATTTGGTTTTGAGTGAAGGTTAAAAAGGGATGATAGTGTTCGGAAAGCAAATCATTTGGAAAATTTTCTTGTATAATTTCAGAAACACTACATCTTATTCTTACTTACATCAAATCACAAGTGTTACAATAATCAATACAAAGAATGAAATAACTTTCAGTTCAAACGAAGGATCCGCTCGAAAAATTTCTGTGTTACTATAATCAATACAAAAAAATCAAATAACTTTCAGTTCAAACGAAGGATCCACTTGAAAAATTCAACTTCTTAAGTTTTGACTAGTCTATATTCCACCATAACTGTATGTGACTTTACCATAGTTTTTCATAAAAGATGTGAATGAGCAAAAGGTAATTTGTGCACATCGAGCAAGACTTTTCACTGGGTTGGAAATCCTGTTAAACCGTAACTTTCATGAGAACAAATAGAAACATTTTGAAACGTTTAAAACACGTGCAAAAAGACGAAATATGTGCAGGTTCATTGCATCAGAGGGACACAAAGATGGGAAATGGTAATCCAGTGTTGTCATACTGTACCATAAATAGACATGCAGTTTCACATATGTGACGTTCTGCTGTGCGTGTTCGCATGCATGAAAAAACATTATGGCTTCTCTTGACTAAAGCTACGATTTGATTAAAAAACCAACTTTCGAAAAGCTTAAATCCTTTTGTCCTCCCTTTTTCAAGTATGGACTTGCATAATAATTAATTTGCATTCAAGAAAGCAGCCGCAGTTTTTTCCTTTTTTTTGGTTCTAGCGTGAAACTTTAGTAGTATTCTGTAGGAGTAATTTGGAATTTGACACAAAAACTTGCCTGAGGAGGTCCTTGCTCAGATGTTTGAAGCCGATATTCATGCATGATCCAGTCAGTCTTCCTCCCATTGGGAGCACGTCCCTTGTAAAAGACAAGGGTCTTCCTCATTCCTATAATTTTTTCCTTTGAGATCACAGCTTTATCTCTTCCAGTTGCTTTCCAGAATCCAGCAGCAGTGGCTCTGTTAGTTCGAGTTCCCGTTGGATACTTCCTGTCCTTGTGACTAAAGAAGTACCATTCATTTTGCTCTTCATATCCTAATTTGCACCAATCTGGAAATCAGAAAATGCAACTATATTAAGAAAAATTAACCATGCAAAATCTGCCCTTGTTGGATGTTTGCCACAATTATTGCAATATGTTATCCCATCTTTTTCTTTTTTTGGATAAAGAAATTTACAAAGTAGGGATGTATTTCGAACTCTATATCTGATTTTTATGGTTATGCTACAAGCCCTGCATAAAAACTTGAAAAAAGAAAAACCATTTTTTTTTCTATGTTCCGGGTACGGAGAGTAGAAGCTACAAGTAGACTTAATTTAGCCCAAAAAGTCACTCTTTCTTTTTTTTTTTTTTTTTTGTTGGGGGGGGGGGGGGGGTGGGCTATCACATTGTCATGACTCTTAAACTCTAAGATATATAGACATATTATTGTTAGAGTAGAAAATGAAGCTGTGTTTGTTATCTGATCAATGCAATGTGATTTGTGTGATTGTTAAAAAGGTGATGTTTAAAGTCATCAAATACCTTGTATATCCCATGGTTCCATCCTGTAGAGATCAATGTCAACAATAACATCAAGATCAATCTTCAGTGAATTAACCTTCCGATTGAGGTAGTATCCGACAAGTTCTTCCTCCGTTGGGTGAAATCGAAATCCAGGAGGCACACATGATTCCATCTCCATTGATTATCCTATCCTAGAAAACAAAGTCAACCAATAAATTCCCACTAGAGCAGCTATGAATCACCATAGGAATTGAAGTTGATTCGATTTTGAAAGGCAATATGCAAATAAAAAAATGGGACTACAAAATAAAAAGCAATCCTGGTGATATTTTCCCAAGTAATGAGCTAGCTCTTTGAAGATATTTTTTCCCTTCTGATTATTTTAACATCAAGAAAGCAACTTTGGAAGCTGAAAGCCTCACTGAGTGTCATTTACACTTGCACATTGTTTTCTAAATTTGTCATGATACATATCCATCCGTGAGCACAAGGCCATGATGATGATGATCTCATTTTAGGTGGGGACCCAAGAAATGTGTACTTCATGTGTGCTAATAGTATTCAATTAGAGGGATGGCAGACCAGCAGTGGATCCCACCTAGAAACACAGATATTTTCATCCTAAACCTAGCCCAATCACTTTACTTGCATGTAGTTAGGCAAGTTTATTGAACACAAAAGTGGCCGGCCGCAAAAACGGACTTTGTAGGCAACAAGCATGTTCATTTCTTTGAGTGCATTCCACTCCAAGCTCATGGCTTGGACTGCAGAAAACGTTCTCATACCCACCATGCTACACAAAAATGTGCAGAAACTATTGTTCATGGACCGACCCCTTACTCTATGATGCTACTGAGAAAGATCAAAATATCTCCTCCTCATTTCTTCATCTTTTTTCTTTTTTTAGGCATCTTCCACCTCATTTTCGATTATGCTAGAAACCAAAATGGCGAATGATCGAGGAACTGAGGTGAAGTCTAGTGTTGGAAGAAAGAACCTTTCAGTATAGTATTAATTTATATCCAATCCACTACATGCATGGATGGTTTCATCACATTTGAGCAAACATTACTCAAGTACCATTTACCTACACGTTCATCTTAGAAGAAAGACATCAGTGGCTTATAGATTACTTGCAAAAAGAATCATATTCCGATTCTTTATTGTTTTTCATGCGAAGAACAAGAACAAGCAGATTAAGAAAGCATAACCAAATGGCAAGCATTTCATTCACATTGTAAATTACACTAACCAGAAAGTTGAACCTTGGCTTCTTCTTCTTCTTGGAAGCTGAGAGAGAGGGGAAGAGAGGGAAAGAGAGACTTGGGATTGGTGTGTTAGGATGAAGATATTGGTGAAGAGAAAGAGAGAACGACTTAAAAATGAGAAAAGTGCATCTGATCAGCTTCAAGAGTTGGTTGAATGTTGTTGTTGGCAAAGCTTGTTGGTGTATAAATACTATATGATTTGATAAGAAGGGGTGAAACATTAATCACTAAGGGTGAAGAAAACAAATTGAGATGTGACAAAACTACGAGGATTTGATAGAATATGGTACAAAGCCTTCTCTATCCATATATATATATATATGGATAGATATAGACACACATACACATTTGCATAAGGTAGTATGAGGGGGGACTGGTGATTGTTATTGATTACGCGTGGGGTGGCAGATAGATGAATGGTTTGTTTGGACGGCGTGACAACAAATTTTCACGCCACCCCTCCACCGTTGTTGTTACATTGCGCCCTAAGACTTTCCACTAGCATCTTTATTCACGATACTTGTCAAATCTCATCCCAAAGTCCATTAAACTTGAGCATTGTTTACGATTGTTTATTAAATTAGGTTAAAATTGACAAGGCTCAAGTTTGTTACATGGTTACCCTCCTTGCTGCTATATTTGAAAGTCGAAACCAGTGACTAAATGATATTTTACTTAATTTGACTATCAATTGAATGGAAATAGGTTTCTTCAGTTGAATTCTGTTTAGTTTTGATTGATTGATACAAATCTTGTCACGTTTCATATAAATTCGCACAACTTAGGTGTAATTATTAATATTTCACCAATTTAGTTGTGACAAATTTTACAATTATAACAAAGTTAATCATATAATTTTATACCAGAATTACATTAAACGGACATAACTGGACTAAACTCAACTAGAGAGGCTCGGTTTCCACTTTTCGATCGAGTTGGCTTGGTAGGCTTCACCGTGTTATGTACACAGGAGGAATATCTAACTGTGAAAATGACTAGTGCATCGAAATTTGTAGCTGAGAAGCGCTGTATCTCCAAAGTGTCTGTAATTATTTGGTTATCGCACTAAAGGGTTAGATACCATCATTAAGCCATACGTTCTACCCTTGGACGGAGATTTGTAAGTAGCAAAGATGAATTTTGGATGTGACCACAAATTTGTCTCGAAACAAATTACGAACACCAATCTAAGACCAACCATAGTTGAGTGAAACATATCTCCTCCAACAATCCAGCTCTTGTTGTCTGTTTGGTGCGCCGCCCTTCGGCAATTGTCACCCGTTGGCAGCTGCCACATGGATCACACATCAGAATCAAGAGCCGTCTTTATCAGAGAACTAACCATTTGTGGTCACCAATACATCTAACTAAGACACATCAGTTCCCTCACAAAGCCATCATCCTTTTTCAGTTTTTCTACTTCCCGGGCTTGTCTTATTTTTTGCTTGAAGGTTTTGTCCTGCATGTGGAATTTCACTACATGTTAAATACAGAGGATGGTTAACAAGGATTAGCATAGATTTCAACTCTTAAATTTATATCATACACATGCTGCAAAATCCCTTTAGCAGTTGTCATTAAAGGCTTAGAGATTAAGTATTCTTCATTTCCCATTAAGCAACATATTAATGTCAAGTTCGATAGGATTATGTGCTCTACTAGTATGATCAGTTACCATATGACTCAAATGCTGGAAAAATAGGCTTTTCTGCATTTTTTTTTTTAAGCCGATTTTAAGACTGAGGGAAGAGATGGCCGAGAATTACATCAGGACAATTGGCCTACAAATCTGAGGCTCAGGGGTTGTGCTTTTGCAGAAGTGTCTCTGGTGATTCTTTTTTTCTTTTGTTTTTTAAACAAATGTATACATTTGAGTCCGTACAATAATATTATATAAAGTTGTACAAAATTACGTAACAAGTATAATAATTGAATATAATTGTACCTACATAGATCAGCTATGTAGGCTGATCTAACCGTTTCTTTTTTGGTTTCTGATCATCAAAATAATGTCTACCTAGCAAAATTTGTTATACAAACTAGAGTCTTATATAAACAATTCTGTGCTTTCTTGAATTCAAGTCTCAAAAAGTGAACTGTAAAATTTGTTAAATAAGTAGAACGTTTCATCAAGCAATTAGTAAATTTAATTATAGAGGCAATCAGATTACGTTTTCTGATAATAAGCAAAAATCTCTTACCACAGCATTCTACATTTCTTTTTGTTCTTTTTCCTTGTTACTTCGTGGGATATGAATGGGACAGTAGAATCCAAAATTTCTGACTTCTTGCACGACGAGATGTATAGTCATTCAATTAATCCACTACTCAGCCAGTGATTGCATATAGATCAGCAGCTTTACGCCTACATGTTCTGAAAAAAATTCCTGTAACTTGTAGTTTTCAATCCTAATTCGTTTGGTCAACAGGTAGTGTATTTCTTCAATATTCGATCTCTTTTTTTTTTTTCCCTTAAGAGAATGAATAGTAGTTCATTGTTTACCCTCTTTAATGACTCAAACCCATAATATGTTCATTACAGGTGAAGCATTTTATCAATTAAATTACAGTTGATTGTCATTTTTGTCATAACGGTAAATAAAAAGGAGGGTAATGTATGCACTGATATCCATTCAAAGTCATGCTTGGCAATTGAGAAACAAAAAGAGAAGTAAACAATTCCTTTTGTTATCACTTTCAGTGCTTATTAAAAATTCAAAAGTGATAGGTTAAAATATATCTAATTGAGAAGACACCCTGGTTTCCGATCCTTGAGTGCACTACAAGAGATGAGACGATGACAAAAAACAATTGCTTCCATTCAACAGCTTTTCGTTACAGAGTTCATAAAATAATGTTGGGCAATCTTGGAGCACACAAAACTCAAAGACTAGGGCAAAATGGAGAAATAAGGAAAAATTGAGCAATCTTGGACCTCACAAAAAATAAAAGACTAAGGAAAAATGGAGGAACAAAGAAAAGCTGAGCCAGGTATCAGCCTGTCCCAGCGACATCTTTAACAAAAATTAAATAGTGAAAAAGTGATACATAGATGTACTGGGAGGAGGGCATAGAACATCTGTTGCGGTTCTATTAGGTTTGGTTGCGAATTTTGAATTCGACAGCCATTTGTGTAACATTCTTTGGTACATTCTCTATATATAAATTTTCTAGTAGGATTTTATCTGATGAAGTAGTAAGAGGAATTAAGCACCAATAACATGTAGAGAAAGTTTCATATGCACTGATAGTGTATGTACCAATATGATTAGATACATGATACATGATATATATTTAAATTTTAAAATTTTCATTTTAAATGTATAAAAGTTGCCATTCATCCATTGTCAGTACATAAAATACTAATCCTAATGTGTATATGGAATTTAATAAAAAAATACGTGGCTATCATTTGAATCAAATTTTGCTCGTTTGTTAATTTTAATTAAATCGTAGAATGACAACTCACAACAAAAAAATTCCGTGCAAGGTCCATCATCATCATGTATATTTTTTATCCTAAGATGAGATATGTGGAATAATGCTAGAGCCTAGAATTAGAGTAGAGTGGGGCAAGCACTCACTTTGTTATAAATGTAGAGTGGGGCCATGTTTCACTACAGCGGCTAGATATTTTCTAACATCATATTACTGCCTAATAATAGAAATGAGTTAATATTTATAAATGTAACTAATTGCAAAAATGACAAAGCGGTCGTTTGCGTCAAGTTTTGGAAGTTGGATTTGGTCGGCGAAGTACTTCTATCCATGGGCCCAATCTCAGCACCTTATGGCATTTGCTTCAGTTTTCTGTTAATGGGATGCAGAAAGGATAAGTGCTATTTGTGCCATTCATTGTACGGATCTGCAAAATTGTTGTCATGCTTTTCCATTTCTCCCCTCTTTTGCCAAAGGTTATCATGGAATACAGCAAAAATTAAGGAAGCGAGAAGCAAAAACTCTTTAGGTATGCTGGAACCACGAATAGAAAGCTGGAAAATGCTACTCTATAACGTACGAGTAGATAGAGAAAATAATAATAAAGATGGCCAACCTCTTGAATTTGAGAGATTTTCATATTCATGTCTATTTTTTAAAAATGTCGTGATTTCCAATCTTGTGACCATTAAAAGAGAGGCTTAGTCTAAATGTGGCTTTCACGAAACATCCTTGGTAAGACTGTATGTCGTGAATTAATCTGTCTACATAGAACTGAAAAATGAATAAAACAGTTTCAGGTTTTGTATCAAACTCAATTGAATATGAGCTTCTTGGAATTTGATTAGCCAACTAATTAGTCAAAATATAAATAACATTTACTGTTCATTAATGTTTCAAGTTGGAAACTAATTTTGCTTCTTTAGCATGAAAATAGAAAGTCAACAGTAAAAAATACTAGCTTGACTCAATAAAATGTCATTGGAATTTGGCTCAATATGCAAGTTTAAATGCATTTTTAGACTCTTTAAGAGAAATAAATAACACTGAGTATTAGAATATTCAAATTGAGTAGATTCATTTAGACTCCTATTTATCGGTAAAATCACATTCATGCACTGTACAAGGACATTTGACAGGGACATTTTGCTTCATGTTGAAGCTCAATAGGACACTTTCAGTTTTCCAATTGTAAGAAGCAGGATACTGCAAGAGGCAAACTCATAGCAGTCATTCGGCTAAGTTACCAGGTCTATTTTGTTTGGAAGTTGTCATATTTACCCAAATAATGGTTGATAACAGTGGCCCTCCAAAATAATTACTAAGAGATGGGATTTAAGAAGAGAGAAGAGCGAATGGAGAATTTGAATCTAGGATCTTCAATTTCTAGATCCTCAATTTTAATTACTAGACTTAGCCTTTCTTGGAACATAATAGTTGTGGTTGCATCTTATGTTCAAATGTAGCAACAATGATTTAAGGTTTCGTGGATGTTGCACTTAATATGTTTTCAATGACATCTCTTTTCAATTCTAAATTCCTTTAATTGATAATTTAACAAGATGATCTTGTCGTCATTTAAGTTGTATGGTAAAATTAATTTTCTTAATGATGCCAAAGTTATTTTAGATATTTGTTGTAGTATATCAAAATGGATTGTTAAAACTGAAATAATGCTATATCATAGGTCTTTTTCTGTATTTTTAAGTAAACTGAAATTTCAACCCTTTTTAATTTACAAGTTAAGAATCACAGGCAGAGGAGGGTAAAAAATTAAGAAAACAACAAATATTCTTCTCTAGGCTGCCATGGCTGACTAGTAATTATTCAATCTTTAGGTGCTTACCAGAAATAGCTTAAATCTTGGGAAAATAGCAAAAATTTGCCTTTGTTAAAAAATAGTGAAATGGGGCCCCAGAAGAACCAATTGATGGTAAGTTTCATCAACCCAGTCTGGTAAATCATGGCAATCTTATGTGATCTACCGACATCACTTTATGTATGTTCGTTAAACGTTCTTACTTCTTTGTCAACAAACTGCTAATCCTACATTGACGACCACAAATCAGTAGTCTTCAACTAATTGTAATATAATCATAAAGTAAGATTTATTAGATTGACTAATCATTTCACCTGAAAAAGGGTTAAATAATATATACACCAATACAGAGATCTCATTAGGTACCCACTAACAAAAAGCAAATATTTAACAAATAAACAAAAGGCAAATATTTAACAAATAAAGAGTTCAGCCTGATCAAGTATCTAAGTACAACAAAATGACAATGTTTTAACACACAAAACTGAAGTGTGTGATTGTGTGTGTTTGTTTGGAGTGTGGTTTTCATGCGTGCTAAAAAAACTTGCCTTGGATCCTGTGCTTGGAACAGGAGCAAGACAACTGGATTCTTACTTTGCATAGAAGATTGAAAGTTCTAGGCCTTCCTGTGTAAAGTGCCAATTAAATATTCAATGTCTTTAGTTTTCAAATTGAAAATAGAACTTCTAGGCCATCCTGTGGAAAGCTTCTACTTGTTTATTCAGTTTCGTGGTTTTTTTAATACAATACTTGTTCTTTTAGAATATAATGCCGCTAATGTCCCTATGATCACTTGAAAGGGCAAAGTGCACGAAAATTTTTCGTGCAATCCAAGTTCTTGCTCTATGATTTAATATTTTATTTGTTGGCATATTTTAAACCAATCCTATTTAGAAATTTATTTGTTTTAGAAGTTGATTTATTATTTAGTAAGTAGGTTAGAATTAGGTATCAAAAACTATCTAAAAAATAGGATGGAGTCATGTTTTAGCATCATAATTAGAGTAGGATTCATAGTTTTGTTTCTCTATTTAAGAACTTGAAGTCTTACACTTGAAGTTGAGAAAAATTAGTTTCTTGGAATAAATTTCTTTTATCCAAAAAAAAATGAGATTTTTTTCTTGAATAATAATAATAATCCGCACAATCTTCAACTAAAAAAATATGTCTTTCATAATCTTCTTTATGGCAATAATTTTCACCATTGATAAATTCTCTCACCATGGCAATTCAAAATAATTTACGTACCTTCACAAATTAAATTTTCTTCCTTGCCTGAATTCTTGGCCTCCCTGGCTTCAAACTTGATCAAATTTTACTATAAAATCAACCACAACAACAATTTGGCAGGATTTTTTCCTGATCACGGCATACCACCAACAATTTTGACAGAGTCCCTCCTTTTAGACATCTGTCCAATTAGGGACATTTTTTTCTAATTTTAATCAACAAACAAGTACTCTAGACCAACTCTTGTCGCCTAATCTTTCAATATAAGTACTCTACCACAACATCTGTACCTTTCTATGATACAGGTTTATCTATCACAAATTTTCTAAACTCTCCAGACACCACAGATACCCTAGGAGCAAACTCTTGAACCTAGGGCTCTAATACCACTTGTTAGCATAAAAAAACACACAGCGGAAGTAGTAATAAAATCTTATGAATAAGAAAGGTACGGGAGGATAAAAGAAATTTATTCCAAGAAACTGATTTTCCTCAACTACAAGTGTAGGACTTCAAGTTCTTAAATAGAGAAACAAAAGTACGAATCCTACTCTAATTATGATACTAAAACATGACCCCTTCCTATTTTCTAGATAGATTTTGATATCTAATTCTAACCTACTTACTAAATAATAAATCAACTTCTAAAACAAATAAACTTCTAAATAGGCTTGGTTTAAAATATGCCAACATTATTTACCCCTCATTTGGTACTTGGCATTAGCCTAGAAGAGGAAGGCTTTTCTAACTTGTCCATTTCATTCCAACATTTGGTATAGTTCACCTAAGTGGGAAATCCCTTTTCCCCTGGAATATTCATTCCAACTTTTTCCTAAAATTCCATTCCTCAAAAAAACTTGAGAAAAGCCCTTTCCACCTTCATCTTAAAATGCATCAATAGTAAGATATCAAATTTATCCTCATAAATTTTTATACTGCATCATGATATCTTAGACTATTCATAAGCTCCATTATATTTGAATGTAATTTTGCATAATATTTAATTTTCATTGCATTTTAAAATAATTTTTTCTTTTAGAGTAGGAAACAAATATTTTAAGATATTTTATTCTTTGACATTTAAACAATTGTCCAATAATTTTTCTTGAATCTTATCAAAATTGAAAATAGATTAAAAATCAATTATAATTGTTTGACTTCATGTAATTTATATTTTACATTTCTAATTATAATTCTAGTAAATGCAAAATTTTAACTTAAAAATGTATATATATTAAGATGAATCAAGTATTACATTAGAAGAATTTTGATATCAATCTTCATTCATTTTCAAGTAAAAATATCAAAATTTTCATTTAAATAGACAAACGCTATTATAGAACAAAGAAAAAAAAAGTAAAAAGACATATAACATCCTATAAACTAATCTAGGTTAATTAAATCAAATTTATATTTAGTATATTCCATTCTAACATCTAAATATTGATTATGCCAAATATTGAAAACTGAGCAAATATTCTATTTGGACTTGTTTACCAAACTCTAAAATAATAATTTTTTTGGGGGGATGAAAATGTATTATGGCTGGAAAGGACTCTCAATTACCAACATTCTTCTATACCAAATGAGGGGTTAACAAAGAAAAGAAAACAATAGAGATAGACTTGACAAGCCTTTTCGCACATCCACCAATACTAACACTAAAAACAAAAGTTGTGAGTTATTCATAATTACCTTTGCTGTATATGGGTTATTTTTTCTTACATCTCTAGTATAAAATACTATTTTCACAGAGCCATAGTATATACACTGTCAACTTATACACTATTAGCATATACAGTATGTATTTAATTTTTTTATCAAATTAATCTTTTATATACTGCAGCAATATATATATACTATTATCATTAGATTGCCTTCAACTAATTTAAATTTAAGTTTTATATATTTATTATGCACCCAATTATGGAAGTATATACTTTCAGTGCATATAAGTTCAACTCTTAATCTTTATGCATATGAAATATTCTTTGCATCTAAACTATAATACTTATTTTCTCCACAAAAAGAACTACTATATGTAAAGAAATTTTTATGTTGTCACTAGAAGAAAAGTAAACCTCGTAACTGAATGGTACATAACTCCCATTGTTCATAACTATTCAATGCTTGTACAGAATCCACTGTTAAGAAAAATGAAAAAAAGAAAAAAAAGAGAGAGAGAGAGTGGAAATACCTTCAAAGTAAAAATAGATAATTGTTATAAATGAGGTTTAACATCCCTCTTGCATGTTTACTTAAACTCATGTAAACAATCCAAGGTAAGTGGGGGAAGGAATGGGTTAGGTGGTATAAGAGGAGGGAGTACATGTGAGAGATCTTGAGTTCAAGACCCCTTACTTACACTTAAAAATATATATATCTAAACTAAGTAGGTTGTGGGTTCAGGTCATCCAAGAGATAACTAAGAAATCATTATTGATCCATTTTAAGTTAATGGAAAAAAAATTAAAAATAAGCAGATCCTTCTTCTTTGGATGAATTTCTTTTCCCTGGAATGGCAAAGCGTGGCAAATTTGGTTAGAAATAGGGATAATTTCAGAAACCTGCCTTGAGATTTCTGACAATTTCACTCACCTCCCCTGAGGTTTAGAAAATTACACAAACGTCCCCTGAGGTTAAGATTTTGTAATAAAGTTAGTCCAAATAAAAAAAGTAACATTAAAAATACTTTGAGGAGAGAGATGAAACTTTTATTCCATAAATACCCTTTATACTTATGCAAAAGTTATGTTATAATGGATTGAAAAATATATTAATAAAAATGAGGAAAAATAAGTGTGAATAGTAAAGAACCAAAAAATAAGTAGCAATTAATTTTTTCTATAAAACTATTCAATAACTAGTACTGAATTATAATGGCTATTTTTTTAGATTTTTACCATTTTGCATAGAAAGGCAACAAAAAACATTAATTTGTCATTTTCACTTGAAACAATAAAATTTAAGGTGGGAAAACAGTGGTTAGGATATTTAAGGGGAGGTTTCTAAAATTATCCTTATTGAAAACTAATATAGGTAATTAAGTAGTTAGGACACTAATTAATTGTTAGTAATTAATTAATGAAAATAGTTGTTGATGATTTCTTTAATGATGAAAAATTATTTGCAATTACAAAATGGTACCAATCGATGTACCGAAATTTGTTTGCTCTTAGAAATTGATATAGCAAATAGCAATTTGTTTGAATTTTTCTCTAAAAATATTACCAAATATTTTCTTTATGATTATACTTGTAGTATTTGTTATTGATGTTAAAAGATATTCACAAATTTCATGACTTTGCCCAATATATTGACAAGGAGTTTTGGAACCTATATTTCACATTCAATTTCCAAAATCAACACAAAATCACTATTTTGCTACCTTAAATTTTGTAGTTTCAAATGGAAAAAAGATCTATCTTAATATTTTTTGTTGCCTTTATATACAAAATGACAAAGATTTTAAAAAAATCCATTGCTAATTCAGTGCATTAGTCATTGATCTAAATTTATAGAAAAAATTAGTTGCTACTTATTTTTGGTTCTTTACTATCTGCATTCACCTTCCCCATGTTATTAATTCATTCATTTATAATAGAAATTTTACCCAAGCATAAAGGGCATTTGTGGAATAAAGTTTCATCTCTCTCCTCAAAGTATTTTTTTAATGTTACTTTTTTGATTTGGACTAACTTTATTACAAAATCTTAATCTCAGGGGAGGTTTGTGTAATTTTTTAAACCTCAGGGGAGGTGAGTGAAATTGTCAGAAACCTCCCTTGAGGTTTCTGAAATTATCCCTTAGAAATATGCTTTCTTGGAGTCATAAATTGACTGTTAGATGATGTCAAATTGAAAAGATTCTACAAATGCAGTCAATTCGTCCTACGCATGGCGTTGGCATGCATGCTTTATAGGTATTCATTGATATTGGCATATTAAATCAAGACTCAAAAATAGAAATTTCTATATTATTATTTAGCAGTGTTTTAATCAACTTAGATTTTAGATAATTCTAATGGAGTTAAGTTACGGTAGTTTTATTATTTAGGAATTAGTATTTGATTAAAAAATTTCTTGTGATTGTAAGACTTGTTTACCAAGTCATCTAGTCTATAAATAGGGAGTCTTATTATTGTTGTCAATTGAGAAGAGTGAGAGTTTGAGAGCCTTGTTGTTATGTGTAATTATTGATACATATTATTGATATTATTCCTCTTCTCCCACACATATTTATATGTGTGTAAAATTGCCTCCACATATACAATCCATTAAATTTATCTCCTATATCTTTTTGCTTGATTTTTTGGATTTTACATTTGGTATCAAAGCCCTAAGCTCTAGAGTTTGATCCTGGGGTGCCTGTGAGAATTGAAAAATTGGCCCGACTACGAAATTAGTCGTGGATGTTTTCTGCTGTCAGAGTTAGAGCATAAGGTTTGCTTTAAAAAAAATTAGTTGATTGAGTTAGACCATGTGGTTGGTTGTGGTTGGTCCTGAAGTGTGGAGTTGGTGAAAATTGAAGGCTATAAAATTGGTCCAAGAGAATTGTTAAATTGATTTGGGATTATGACAGAGATCTAGAAATAGTCCTGTCAGTTTAGTTGTGATTATCAAATCACAATGTGAATTGTCAATAAATTGACATCAAAATTGTGCGACGAGAACAGTCTATCCAGATACGTAGATTATTGCAACAAAAGAAGTATTTGAAGATGAAAAACTAGTATATGATGATATTAACAAAATTTGCAAGGGAGATTGATCGTGATTGTGTTGGACCTGATTTGAGACAACTTGATTTAAGGGAGGCAATGTTGGCATATTAAATCAAGGATCAAAAATAGAAATTTCTATATTATTATTTAGCAGTGTTTTAGTCAAGTTAGAGTTTAGGTAATTCTAATGGAGTTAAGTTACGGTAGTTTTATTATTTAGGAATTAGTATTTGATTAGGAAATTTCTTGTGATTGTAAGACTTGTTTACCAAGTTATCTAGTTTATAAATAGGGCGTCTTGTTATTGTTGTCAATTGAGAAGAGTGAGAGTTTGAGAGCCTTGTTATTATGTGTAATTATTGATACATATTATTGATATTATTCCTCTTCTCCCACACATTTATACGTGTGTAAAATTGCCTCCACATATACAATCCATTAAATTTATCTCCTATATCTTTTTGCTTGATTTTTTGGATTCTACAATTGAGCAATGAACAACATCGACCATCACCAGTAAAAGTTGATAGTTAAAGAAGCTTTACTTTGCTCAAATCACGGTGCAGTTAGCAATGGTGCCCTTTATGCTGATATTAATAAAAAACAATAACATTTGTGGACTAAAATTTACACCTTCTTGGCTACTGACTTTCTTCATAACTGCATATCTGGTGACAATAATCTTCATAAATCTGCAAATTGACTAATTAAACCAATTTAGGTAGCATATATATTAACATGCTATTATATTATGCACATAATCAGCATGCAGGAAATTTAGGGATAACTTCAGAAACCTCCCTTAAGATTTCCAATGATTTTACTCGACTCTTCTGAGGTTCACATAATTATGGGGTCTTCAGAAACCTCAAAAACCCTGAGGTTCACATAACTAGGTTCGCATGTATATTAGCATACTATTATATTTATATACATAATCAACACACAGGAAATTTAGGGATAACTTCAGAAACCTCCGTTGAGATTTCTAACAATTTCACTTGGCTCTCCTGAGGTTCACATAATTATGGGAACTACTTTCATATAATAAAAACACAACAATGCACTTCATTTAATTATCAACTCATTGAAAAGCTCTACCAAAAATTAGTTTCTCTCATCTATTATTAACCAAATAATTTCTCTCCCTTGCATTTGCACGAGCATTTTTTTATGTTCCGTAATTTTTATTTTTTGAATAAACATTGATATAAAAGAGCTTAAAATGGTATTTTGTATAATTCAATATACTAATTAACATTAAAAGAATTTTAAAAGTGAACAAATAGATGATGAACTTATTACTTGCCCAAATTATTAAAAAATTGAGGAAAGCAATTTGGGAGAAATTTTACAAACCCACGTTTAAATGAATTCTACTTTGGCCCAAATCGAATTTGAATGGAGAAAGTATAAAAGCTAATAGAATATTTTAGGAATGAATGACAATTTATACAATTTAAATGGACTTTTTTCTAAATTTAAATGGATTTGTATGAGTAATATGCTTTGTGTGATATAGATTTATTAAGAAATAAAAATTGCCAAAACTTTAAAATTATGAATAAATGATCAAGTATAATAATAGAGATAAAGTAAATGTAATTGAAAAAAATTAAGAAAAGAAAAGTTATGCATTGATCAATAAAAAAGTCAAGAAAAGTGTAATCAAAGCATACATATATAAAGTGGGAAATTAATAGATTAAAATTTAATAAAAATAAAGAAGTAGAATGATAAAAAGAATAATTTTGTCCATATTTTAGTAATAGCAATAAATAATCAGTGTAACTGCATATAAAGCAAGGAATTAATAAATTAAAATTTACCATGAGTAAGGAACTATAAATAATAGGAATTTTTTTTTTAAATTTTAGTAACGGTAATAAATTATCAATCCAATAATAGGAATAGAGATTGTGATTGTAGAGAATTAAAATCAGAAAATTGTTGATAAAAAAATTAAGGTATAAATTATAAAAATTTGTATAAAACAGCTAACTAATAGATTTTTTTGAATTTATTATAAGCAAGGAAGTAAATTTGGACTCTAATTTACTATTTTCAAAAACAAATAAAGAATAAAATTCACCAGAAAAATATAAGCAAACACAATTTTCTTTTCACATGGTGAAATGATAAAATTTCTTTTCATAAAAAACAGCTAACTCAACAACTTGCTAGAATGAGAAATGAACAGTGAATTATTTTATATATATATATATATGAAGGGGTCTTGCTTTTATGGAAATTGTCCCACTCAATCCTTTCAAAATGGCAGCAACATGATGTTTAATTGATTACATATTAATCAATATTTGATTGACTGGTCTAAGGGGAATACTGCACTTCTATTTGGCCGGTGCTGATCGGGTCAACGCGTTATTGCTTCACGATAGTTCCCATTTCTCAGTCTGAGAAATGCACTGCTCTACCACTGAGCTACTGAAGAACAATGGGAGATTAGAAAGCGATTTCCGTAGTAACAGCGAGCAAAATGGGTGCAGCCTAAACCGTGAAAAAAGATGTGAGTACAAATAAAAAATATCTCTCAGATAAGTTTTGTGCCCAGGTGGTCTACCTCCCTTTGCCCATTCCTACCTTGGCACTCGAACTTGAACCGAGATGCTCTAGCACTGCTTATCTTAAATTTTTGGTAGGGTATTTTATGTTTTTGAAAAATGAACTTCATTACGTTATTCAAAATAATAAAATTTCCATTTATTCCTGATCTAGGCATAGGTAGCAACTTTTAATGAAACTTTTCATAAGAATCTTTATAGCTCTGAGTAACTCTGTCTCATTAATCGAAAAAATCAACTGAGATCGATTCGAATTGGATATAAAGTCAAGGTATTTCAAATTATTTGTTGACACAAACAAAATCCTACAAGATCCATTTGTTCTTTTTATATACAAACATACATACATATATTACATATGGACATATACATACATATACGTATGTATGTATGTATGTGTGTGTGAATCTTCTAAAGATGAAGGTATAAGAAAAAACTATCTACATGAGCATTAACATGGCATACTTTGTCAAAATTTTAGTAGTCGCAATAAATAATCAAACCAATATTAGGAATAAAGAATGTGAATGGTCGAAGATGATTAGAAAAGAAAAGATATAGGTTGATTGATAAACAAATAAAGAAGGTACAATTAATACAAATTTGTATAAGATAGGTACTAATAGATTTGTTGAAATTGACTATAAATAAGAAACCATGCTATAATTAAGGAAGTAAAAAACGAAAGGAACTAATTGTTACAGAAAAACCAAAAAAGAATAAAAAATAAAAGAACATAAACATTAAAGGCCTCCACATGGTGGAAAGATAGATGATCTACTCGGCAAAAGGGTGAGTAGCCAATTTAGCAACCTACCAAAATCAGAAATTGAACATTATACATACATACATACATACATACCTATATATATGTGTGATATGTATGTATGTATGTATATATGTATATGTGCATGTGTGTGTGTGTGAGACTCAAACTACGGTGTCTCCCATTTAACTCTCTATCCTCTCCCTCCTACATCATTTTTCTTCCAAATTCATTCATATATTTCCGTCAACCAAACGTATATATTGCTGGCATAGACAAAACTACCATGCAAGACAACTACTACCACTAACCCAGTTTGACGTCTATTCTTAATTCTGTCTTTCAATACTAACAAATAGCTTCGGGTCCATTTGGATTAGTTATTTTTAGGGTTGTTTTTCAAAAACAGTACTGTAGCATTTGGAATGTAAAAAACTACTGTAATTGTCTCTCAAAAACTACTGTAGCTGTCTTTTCCAAACTTTTTGAGGGTGTTTTTGGGATAATTTTTTGTGGTATTTTTAAAAGTAAAAAATTATTTGGGTCAATTTTTTGGGGCATTTTTAAAATTAAAATTTTATTTGAGATAATTTTTTGGGGCATTTTTAAAATCAAAAATTAAATTTAGGTATTTTTGGGGGATTTTTAAAATTAATAATTTATTTAGAGTAACTTTTTGGGGTATTTTTAAAATTAAACATTTATTTGAGGCAATTTTTTGGGGTATTTTTAAAATTAAAATTTATTTGATGGGTGGTGATGCGGGTGGGTTAATTTAAAAAAAATGCCCCAAATAAATTATTCAAAAATATCCCAAATAAATTTTTAATTTTAAAGATGCCCCAAAAAATTACCCCAAATAAAATTTTAATTTTAAAAATGCCCCAAAAATTACCCCAAATAAGTTTTATTTTTAAAAATACCCAAATAAATTTTTAATTTTAAAAATGCCCCAAAACTACCCCAAATAAATTTTTAATTTTAAAAATGCCCCAAAAAATTACCCCAAATAAATTTTTAATTTTAAAAATGCCCCAAATAAATTTTTATTTTAAAAATGCCTCAAAAATTTATCCCAAATAAAATTTTAATTTTAAAATGCCAAAAAAAATCCTAAATAAATTTTTAATTTTAAAAATGCCTCAAAAAATACCCAAAAATGTACCTTAAATAAATTCTTAATTTTAAAAATGCCCCAAAAATACCCCAAATAAATTTTTAATTTGGATAGGAGGGAAGAGGAGGAGGGGAGGAGGGAGGGAGGAGGGAGGGGAGAGAAGAGAAGGGTGAGAGAGAGGGAAGGTGGAGGGGGTGAGGGAGAAGGGGGAGGAGGTGGTGGTGGGGGTGGGTGGTGGGTGGTGATGGGTGATGGTGCGGTTGGGGTGTAAGAAGAAGGGATAATTTTTTTTATTTTTGTATGTATAAGAAGTTTTTGAAATATTTGTTTGGATTGGTGTTTTTGGGATTGTTTTTTGTTGGTATATTACTGTAGTATTTGGAATGTGAAAAACAGTTTTTCAAAAACAGTTCAAAAAACAGAGAATACAAACAAGTTGAGTGATGATTTCGTTGTCAAATTAGATGGAGTTGAAGATAGTGGTAGTGATAGAAAAATTAAAAAATTAAGGATGGAAATGGAAAAGGGATTAAATAAAGATTATAGTATTATTGCTGTTATGGAAAAAAGAAAGTTCTAGTTTATTGATAACTACTTGTGTTTCTATTTTTTATTTATAATTATTGATGATGATATTCCTATGAAGATAGAATTTGATTAATTTTGAATTCTATGCTGATAGAGTATATTCTGTGTTGCTATTAGTGGTGATGACTTAGACTATTTTGTATTGGAGGACTGGCAGATACAAAATCGGAGTTTAGGGACATCAATGAATACAGGGTTGCTGGGTGTTAAGCAAAATTTGAGGTTAATATGAGATTATAGGTAATTTTTTAGGTATCTAAAGCGGCGTTTTTAATTTATTCAATGATTTGTATTAGAAGTCTTTGGGTAAATTAGGGACATCGAAGCAAAATTGAGTGATTTACTTAGTGATCGTTTGGATGTTGTTGGATAAGCACTGGTGATAGCAAGCAAGGATGAATGAAATAATGATAGTGGACCATTTTTCCCTTTTTATTTTAATTGTGAATTATAATCCAGGTATTCTAGGATTTTTGAGAAAAAGTGTAGCCTTTGAGCCTACAATGTTGCTTAAACACTAAAAATATGGGAGGTTAGACAAAACCAGAATAAAAAACCAAACTAAAAAAAAAAAGAGAAAGAACGAAAAGTACGAGCTGGACAGGCTTTTATGTCCATAGTTCATTTTCATTTGGTTAAGCATGTTACACGGCATTCAACTTGTTATCTAGCTGAGCTTAAGTTTGACTATGAAGAGAAGCAATCAAATATATATTATTGTTTTCTACTCTTTGATGACATGAAAAACCCTAAAATGTTGACCTTCCTTTTTAGCTCAGAAATGAAAGGGTGGAATAAAAACGTTATGTTGAGTTCATTAATAAAGAGTTACATTCCACATTAATTTGAGAGTAGAAAAAAGAGCAGTCAATATGTAAGTAAGAACTCGAGATCTAACAATTTAAACTTTTGAGTCAACATTGGGTTCCTAATTCACATATTAGATTCTTTGATGGATTCTCTCGAGATGTTTCTTCCCAACAAATAGTATCAGAGTGTCTAGTTACGAGACCAACTACTCATTGGTAAGTGAATTTTTCTCGAAGATGGGTTGGTAAAATTTTCATCTTGGTGATGAAACAAAGTGCTAAGGAATTTGGGTGGTATTGGACCAAGTGTGCCATGAGTTTGGCTGGGGATCTGATTGGTGCTAGATCAAGGAGTTGAGGGTTGGGAATGATTCAGGATCTGATTCAGATGTTGAAGAAGAGTGGGTCCATGATTGGGAGAAAAAATGATCTCGAGTGTTAAGGTGGACTTGTATTGAATATTGAAGTGAGCTTGAAAAAAAAGAATGTAAACTTAGGTTCAATTTGAGGAATTACTTATTAACAGAGAAATTGTTAGATTCATTAGTAAAGAATTGCGTTCCATATTAAGTTGAGAAATGAAGAGTGGTTAATATATAAATAAGGGTCTGAGACCCAAAAGTTTAAACTTTGGGGTCAATGTTGAATTCTTGACCTAGATATTGGATTATTTGGTGGATTCTCTCAATGTGTTTCTCCCCAACATGTTAGGGAGCACAGGAATTTTTCTATATTTTGCATTCAATCTCTCGGTGGCAGATTAACTCCTACATTTTCTCGGTGGCAGATTAACAAAAATCTGACTTGTTTTATAATTCTTGTCAGACTTGGTATTGACACAGCATTGGGGAACCATTTTAGAAGGTAAATGTTCCTTATATGTTCTTTCTTGGTAGAAAATGGATAGAGTATGTAAAAACAAGAAAATAAAAATATAAAGAACAAAACAATTTGTGTCGACCAAAATCCAAGAGGGTATATCAACTTTTATAGGTTTTTCTAATCAGAAGGGAAAAAAAATAGTACTGTACTATTAACAACACTCAGCTTTCTAAATTGAGTATTATGATTTTTAATGACTCTTTGAGAAAGCAAAAGGAAAACAACCATAAGAAATATTGTTAACACTGCAAGAAAAAGAAGCCAATTGTTTTACTTAGTAAGTAATTGAAATTTCAACAAATAAGACCAGCTTAAAATCTCTTGAGTGGAGAAAAATGGTTTTTTTTTTTTTTGGGAGGGCGGGTTCTTCTCCTCTTAGTGAAGACGAGGTATCCAATTGTTTGACCCACATAATGATGTTTTTAGGATGGTTAAATCACAAGGTTTCTAACTTCATATTCTTTTTTTTTAATAGAATTTTGAATTCTTTTAATTATCAAATATCCATTCATGCTTTTTGAATTTAAAATGTGAGAAGTGGCACCATAAATATAGGAATTTGGATAAATTTTATTCATAGGAGGCTAAATTAAAATAAAACATCACAAGTCTTATTAAAAGTTAAAAGAGTAAATAGCACTATTTTACTATTTAACTCAATAATGCTAACTATAAAAGGATAAATTACATAAAAAGTAATATTCAATGGTCATCGATGTATAAAATCAATAGTAGTACTAATCCTAAAATCTAAATTATAAAATCACCAAATAAACAACAAAGTCCTACTGGTGCTTCAAATGAAAATTATTATTTAAAATCTTTATCTTTGATAATAATAATAATAATAACGACAACAATAACAACAACAACATCAGTCATACCAAAAGTAAAAAGTAAGTAATAATATAGTTTAAGAAAAAGATATACTACATTTGTCTGTAAACTATAGCTACTAAATTTTTATATATCTGATATAAATTTTAATCTAATTAGGTTTAAATAAGAGTGTAAAACCCGACCACTAAGAAAAATCTTGAGTATTATTGATTATTTTATATAATTTTGTTATTTTCTTCAATGTAAGTATCTAACAGTACTATGTCATTTTTAGAAAAACAAGTAAATCATTTTTTTTTTTTGCAATTTTTAGAGGTATAGTTATAAGATATTATTAGTTTTTCATTTGCATTTCCAAATGCCAATATTTACAACTACTGTGATTAATTCTTGGTTTTATTTAGTTTCATATTATGGGAGGTAAAATTATTTCGATTTGGAGGATGAATATGAAATCAACTAAAAACATTTTCACAAGAAAAGTTATCATCATTCAATCCAAATTTATACTATAAATAGCTATTCCTGGTGCTTCTATTTTGAAAATACAAAAATAAGTATATTTAAAAGTTTAAAACTAAACTGAAAGTTATGAAAGCTTTTTCTTTTTCTTTAAATATCAACTTTTTAATTTGGAGGTTGAAATATAAACATTTTTTAACCCAATTAAATTACATACCCAAACTCATATTTATTGACAAATTAATCAAAGTAAATAGATTATCATTTACAATTATAAATAGCTGAAAAGCATAGTAGAATAGGAGATAAATGTGCTATAAAATTAGATCAGAGAGAGGACAACTAGGTGAAAATATGGTGGCGTAAATAAAAGGTAGGATTTAGGGGTGGAAAAAAGGATTCCAAAAATATAGAAAGGTTGGGTTATAGAGGTGAGAAAGAGAAGATGGTAAGTAGGGGTGGCAATCAAGTCAATTACAGATTGGTGGGTCGGGTTAAAACTCAAATATAATATGAAACCTGCTGACCTGAACACGACCTGCAAGTCGTGATGAGTCAAGATACTTGATCCAAACATGAAATTTTCAAGTTGGTGAGTTAGCCGAATAACCCAATATGATCTTAAACAAAACTTCAATTTACTAATCTAATGCTGTAGTTCCTAATAGAACCACAAGACTTAAAAACCAATTACATAACCAAGTAATAAAACCCTGATAAAACAATCTCAAACCAATTTTGAAGTAAATTAAGACACCATAAGAGTAGAAAATAATGTAATACATCATCTATCCAAACATAGCAACTCCAACTTCACACAAGTCAAATAAATTCAGTTAAAACAATATTTTTAGGATTAAGTGCTTAATGCCTTTGGGAAGAAAAGAATAAGTTGGTACAGTTAGATAAAATATTTAATATAATTATTAAATTATTTTTAATTTATAAATGAGTTTGATGTGAGTATGGATGCCAACGTGTGCTTACAAATTCGTACTAAGTTCAAATGCCCCGAGTTGTTTTATTCCAAGTTGGAAATTTCAAGTATTCATCCGCAGGTGATCAGAGAACTTGGAAAACATTCGTCAAGTGCGCGGAGGAAGAAGCGTGAAGCTAAAACCCGGATAAAGTGCAAAATGGAGCGATCCGCGGACCGATCCACGAACCGTTCCTCGCGGATTTTGATTAGAAGCGAATTTTCATAATTTCGAGATCCACGGATCCATTCGCGAATCGCAGTCGCGAATTTTTGTGATTTTTTCACTTTTCACATATTTTTCTTTAGTTATTGTTTTCATTGGTTCAATGTCCAAATCAGCGTAATTAAAATAATTAGTTTTAGTTATTTGGTAGTTTCCTAAAAACAAGGGTCCATGTTGGCCAAATCCATTAGTATTGGATTTAGGTATTTTGAGTCCAAGTCGAACTAGGATTTCGAGTCTTTGTAAGGCTATAAATAGCCACCCTTGTGATGTTTTTTTTATGAAGACAATTTTGATGAAATAAAATTGAGAGTTTTCTCTTTTCTTGTTCCTTAAGAATGACCCTTAATACAAAGTGAATGAGTTCCTTCGTTCAATTTTAGGTTTATCAATTCAAGATCGCATTGAGTTGTGGCGCCATTCTATCCAAATTCCTTGGTTCACTAATTCGCTAGATTGTGGGTTGAGATTCAATTCAAGGTTCGTAATCTCGAGGGTTAGAGGGGTTGTAGGATTTCCATCTCCTTTGTATCCATAACCTATTCAAGATAGATCATTCCACTGCGTAGCAAATTCGTTTCTTCAAGAGCGGGAGTTTGGAGATTCGGGTTCACATCAGTTGGTATCAGAGGTTCGGCTTTTGATATAGGTTGTTCAGGTTAATATCCTTTTATTTTCTTGTTTTCATCTTTGTTGTTCTACCAAACCCTAGCCTTAAGAAAAAAAAAATCCCATCTTTAGGATTTGAACTACTGCATTTGAGTTTGTCGTTTCTAGTTGTTTCTCTGGTTCTTGTTGCGTCATTTCATGATTGAATCCATATTCTTGTTCCTTGTCAGTTTTCTGTTCTGGTTGTGGGAAAAAAATTTTCGGAGTTACTGTTCATCATACTATAGCGATTACTGTTTAGCATACTGTACTGATTACTGTTCATCATACTGTAGCGATACTGTTCACCACTACTGTAGTAGAATTACTGTTCATCAGAAAGAAAAAAAAAATTGTTTTTGACCTTGTGTTCTTGTTGTCATCGGGTCTTGGGTTGGAATCCATAATATCTTGAAGTTCTTGGAATTGTTGGTTGTGACCCTAAGTTCTTGTTCTTGAATTCTTGTTGGGTTGTTTTTGATTCAAAGTTGCGAAAAAAATCAAGAGATCCGTGAAAAAAAAAAAAAAAAGGAAAGAAATCGGATCCAAAAAGAGAAAAGGAAACAGCCTAACAAACCAATTCCATTCGTGACAAGGATTACTTTCCTAATTTGTTCAAATCTGAAAATTAATTCCTTATATGAATTGGAAAGTTTAGGAAATATTCCAAATACCAACTCTACTTGGAAAAAGGGGTTAAATCAGATTTTCTATATTTATCATTGAATTCCAAGGTCATTTGGATTAGATTTCCAAATTTCCAGTTTTGTCCTTTGGGTAGAGTTCTAGGTTTCCAAAATTCTGCCGTGTTTTTGTTTCTTTAATTTCAGCTATTTTTGCCTTCTTTTCTAGTCTTATTTGTCCAGCTTGTGGGTCATTAGTCTTGTCTTCCTTGAGTCAAGAGTCTCTCCCGAGTCAAAGTTTCATTTGTGCCTTAAAATTCTCATACGTTGTCACATGCCAACCGGATTGAATTGATTAGTCTTCTTGAGCAATCGTGAGTCAATTCATGTTATCACAAGGGTTGTGAACAAGGACTTGAAAGAGTTGGTGAGATTACTAGAGTGGAATTTGAGTGCATACACGAGAGTTGAGTGGATACACTAAGGGAGTGCATGAGGATATTATCTTGTATTTTTTTCTAACCTTTCTTTGCAAATTTTATCACCATGACAAGCCAAAGATCTATGTACAATCCTCTAAAAGAATTGTTGAAATTCCGTGCTCTTCGACAAGGCACCAAATCAATGAAAAAGTACTACAAAGAGATGTGCTCAGTCATCGAACAAGCCGGAATTGTGGAGGATTCAGTTGTCATTGATCAATTCTTGGATGGTTTGAATGATCAAATAGCTAGACGTCTTGAAGTGACTGACCGTATGGAATTGTATGAAGTTACCCATGCTGTTATGGACATTGAAGAGAAGCTCGAGAGGAGGCATCAAAGGAGACTTTCCTCGACCAAACGTGCTTCACTTGAGAAGCATGAGTAAGAAATTAAAGTGTCACGTCAAGTGTCCAAGGAAGATTCTTTTACAGGACGGCTTGAGCAAATATTGGATACCTATCTAAAGACGTACTCTGAACGTGAAAAGAATGAGTTTGAACTACTCACTACACTAGCCACTAGTCAAACACTAGTTGGGAAGGATTTATGTGAGGAATGTGAGAATGTACGTGAGGTAAAATCCGAGTGTAGTGTGAATAAAGAAGAGAGTGAGTTGAGTGAAGAAGAAGAAGAAGAAAAGAGTGCACGTGAGTTGATTGTGAGTGGAAAAATACATGAGCGTGAAAGGGTTTATTATTTTTCTAACAATCTTAGATTTACTTTGTTTAGTGTTAATGGTCTTTTGCAGGTACAACAAGGTGAAATAAAGATGGTTTTGAGGTACACCATTGCAAGGTCTTTCAATGGAATGCTGTTCTTTCGAGGCATTGCAAATTTCTACATTCACTCCAAAGAATTGAGGACCGTTTTCACCAACCAACCTTTGAGTTTGAAAGGGAGTCTTCAATCTTATCCTCTACTTAATTCTTTTGCATTTGAAAGCCGTGCCATTTGTTTGGACGGTGTCGATTGTTGTAGACATCCTTTGAGTCATTTTAAGAGTTGTAATTGTTTTACGTGTAACAATCTAATGTCGAGTCCTTATGAGTTATTTGTTTTCTTTAAGTCATGTGATAATTGTGTTAAAAGTAGTAATACATGTTTGTCTAGTGATTTTAGTGTATTTTTAGGTTGTGTTAGAAGTGTTGGAATAATGCATGGTGTTCACGTGTTTCTTACCTGTTATCAATTAGGTGACTTAGGTGAATCTATGTGTTTTGTTGCTACTCATTTTGCGTCTTTCGTTTTTGATCCAGGTATCGATTCGAGGACGAATCGCTTTTACGGGGGAGGGAATGATGTGAGCATGGATGCCAATGTGTGCTTACAAATTCATACTAAGTTCAAATCCCCCGAGTTGATTCATTCCAAGTTGGAAACTTCAAGTATTCATCCGCAGGTGATCAGAGAACTTGGAAAACGTTGGTCAAGTGCGTAGAGGAAGAAGCGTGAAGCTGAAACCCGGAGAAAGTGCAAAATGGCGTGCTCCATGGACCGATCCGTGAACCGTTCCACACGGATTTCGGTCAGAGGCGAATTTTCATAATTTTGAGATCCGTGGACCTATCCGCGAACCATGACTCGCAGATCCATTTACGAATCCCAGTCACGAACTTTTGTGATTTTTCCACTTTTCACATACTTTTCTTTAGTTATTGTTTTCATTGGTTCAATGTCTAGATCAGGGTAATTAAAATAATTAGTTTTAGTTATTTGGTAGTTTCCTAAAAACAAGGGTCCATGTTGGCCAAATCCATTAGTATTGGGTTTAGGTATTTTGAGTCCAAATCGAACTAGGATTTCGAGTCTTTGTAAGGCTATAAATAGCCACCCTTGTGATGCTTTTTTATGAAGACAATTTTGATGAAATAAAATTGAGAGTTTTCTCTTTTCTTGTTCCTTAGGAACGACCCTTGATACAAAGTGAATGAGTTCCTTTGTTCAAGTTTAAACTTATCAATTCAAGATCGCATTGAGTTGTGACGCCATTCTGCCCAAATTCCTTGGTTCACTAATTCGCTAGATTGTGGGTTGAAATTCAATTCAAGATTTGCAATTTCGAGGGTTAGAGGAGTCGTACGATTTCAATCTCCTTTGTATCCATAACCTATTCAAGATAGATCATTCCGCTGCGTAGCAAATTCGTTTCTTCAAGAGCGAGAGTTTGGAGATTCGGGTTCGCATCAGAGTTGGCGGGTTGACCTAAATGTTGGAATGTATGCCCAAAACAATTGACTTGTTGAAATACATTCCTAATTAAAGTTTTGTATTTTATGAACTTCCAATTTTATCTGTTTAATATATGATATAACTGGTAAAAGTCCTTAGAATATTTATTAATGTGATGATAGTCACAAGAGTTGCTGACTATGAGATATCAAATCACATTTATAATAAATATTCTTAAATGTCCCTAGTCATAGTATTAATGAGAAAGGACATCATTAATACGGACAGACTAGTACACAATTGGCCCCTACTTAATGTAAGTAGTGGTTGTTCTCATCAACCATGGTATAGTGATACCTAGGCTAATGTGTAGATGAATTATAGAGTAATAATTCATTGGAGTGATCCACACAGAGATCCCATTAGGATATTTAGTGCCAATGGTTGAATCTCTTATGGGAAATTGTGTAAGTGATCCTAGACTTGAGATCACCACAGTATCTTGAGTGTTAATCACTACCTTTTGATTCTGTTTCTTGTTACTCACCAGGGGTGACTTAAAGAATAGAAATTGGGGGTAGTGTGAAGCATGGAGAGATAGTGAGTGATCAAGAGAGGATTCACCACTCCAATAGTGGGAGATGATATCCAGTAAGGCCACTAGTTGGAATGTAACCTTAGTAGTCGACTACATTAGATTAATTGAAGAGTGTCTTCAAGTTAATCTAATCTAAGGTTAATTCCGGGAGCTAGAAAATTAATTAGTCATTAAGAGAATTGGCACTTGTTCTTTATTCCCTGACTAATTGGATATCAATGGTGAAAGGATAATAGTTACACGGTAAATTTCCATGGAAAGGTTAGGTCGGAATTTCCCTTGATCAATTCCGAATACCTAGGTGGTTGTGATGTGTTGCTAGACACCGCTCACAATTTATAATTGTGAATAATTAATTATTGTAATTAATGATAAAATAAAAGTGTTTATTTTATCTAATTCTTTTTAGAATTATAATTCATAATTATTACCAGTGTATTTGGGACCTATTGGATCACACCATAGAGATTGGGTTCGGATTAAATTGTGTGTCCAAGTAGGGACTTGGAAATAAATACTTCTGGGGTTTAATTATAAAGATAAATAAATCCTGGGGTCATCTGACAAATAAGATGAATGTGTTATCCTTTATTTGTCAGATAACAGAAAGGGATAAGAGGGAGATCGATGTTACGGTGGTTTGATTTTGAATCAAACCACCTGACTCTATCCATCTCCCTTCTGTTTCTCCTCTTCTTTCTCTCTCTCTCTCCTATTAATATTGGATGTTACGATAGGAGAGAGGTGATACATTCTGATAGTTAGAACAGAGAAAAATACTCTCCAGAGAGAAAAACTAACGTAGAGAAATACTCAGATAGTCTGAGAGTGTGAGTGAAAGGCTAGCACCTCCCATTCTCACACACACACACACACTGATCGTAGAGACGGTCAAGAGGTGATCCAGGAGCTCTCTCGCGTGGACATCGAGAGGCGTGACATCTGGATTGCTCGTGGAATTCTCAGATGTCTCAGAGGCTTCATCTGCGGATTAAGGTAATCCTCAGAACCCCCTTGAGAAATCATACGTAGAACTAGAGTGAATCCTGGTGGGAGATTGGGGTAAATTTTTAATTTTTTCACTACCCCGCCCTAACATGGTATCGAGCAATCTCTAGCATTTACGTATGATTTTGTATATTGTTGTTCATGGATGATATATGGTTGGATGATATATGTATATACATGTGCAAAATTTTTGGTTAAAGTTACAGCTTTAATGAGATTAAAGTAGACTTGTTATTTGGAAATCTTGTTTTATGTCACGGATTGGTTCTGTAACATGTTTTCCCACTTGATTGGTTGTACAATTGTTGTCAATTGATTTTCTGCAGGATTGTGAGTAGTCAATCGTTGGCTACTGGAACTGAAATAGAGGATCGCGACACGGATCCGCGACGCAGATCCGCAAGGGAAACCTCGCGGATCAGGCTCGCGACTCGGATCCGCGCGGTTGATCCGTGAGGCTTTCCTCGCGGATCTAGGTCGCGTTTCAGAAACATGGTTGGATCCGCGAACTAGATTCGCGGATCGGTCCGCGGATCAGATTCGCGATCCCGTTAGCGATCCGCGACATGGGATCCGCGATGTGTCGCGGATCAGGGTCGCGGATCCTTCACAGAAGTTCCAGAAACTGATACGCGAAGTATGGATCTGCGAACTGGATTCGCGGATCAACTCGCGGATCCTTTGCAGTGTCTTCAGAAATTGATCCGCGGAGCATGGATTCGCGAACTGGCGAACTGGTTTCGCGGATCGGATCCTTCTGGAGGCGAAATTCTGTGAAATAAATTTTTTGAAAATTTGAGTTTTAAATTTCTGAAAATTTTCTGCTACTGATCCAAATTTTAAATTGTTAAAATTTTCTGTGATGTTTATCATTTCATATTTTATTGGGTCAGGAATTAATTTGAATTTAATTTGATTAATTCAAATAACATTCCAATTATCTCCTAATTAAGTTAGGAATTAAATTGACCTAATAAAATTATTTTTACCAAAAGTTCTCTGCACATGTATGGTCTCAAAATTTGTTTGAGATCTTGATATATATGTATATATCTAAATAATCCATGAATGATTATTTCTCCATTTTATTTAAAGTTGTTTAAATTCATATGGATGCATGGTGGATGGTTGTGGATAGTAACCCAATGTGATTGTGGAATGGTTGAATGGTTGTGTTTTTAATAAATAGGGCCTGCGTGTCCTGCCTTTCTCATTTTTCTAATTGTAATTTCTTTCCTCATCTAATTCCCCCTGAATGTAACTCAGGGTTTCTGATATTCTACTTGTAATGTACAATAGATAGGAATAGATGATAGGAAATTATGTTTCTAGTGTAGAAATTGTAAATTGGAAGATGAAGAAAGGAGCAAGGCAACCGGAAGGTGGAAATTCGATTTTACCCTAGTCAACCGTTAATTTTCCTAATGGCCGGGGAAATTAACTTAGGAATATCCACAACCATCCACGGTTTATTTATACTATATTTATTTCTGAAATATTTATATGCATGAATGTTGATGAGACCGCCAAATGTTTTTCAAAATTTCAAACTAAAATAGAAATGTTTTGAAAAAAGGAAATAAATCCCTCAAAACTAATATTAAATCAAGACAAGCCTTCCATCATTATAGTATAAAACAAAGTGTGGTTATTAAGTGCTAGTTTGTTGGGATTCACCCAAAACTGCCTTACCTACTACATGTTTTATACTATAAGAAATGTTCTTAAAGAATGATGGGTTTGATTTAACTAAAACTATAGTTTGTTGGGATTCACTCAGGACCATGAATTTTAGAGGCAAGGGTTAGGTTAATACATAAGATGAAAAATCAAGAGTTGATACCTAACGGATCTAGAAATTACAAAGGGTTGTAATTGGTAAAGTACCTACACTAAAATTATTTTGATTTGTTGAGATTCACTCAAGGTCAAAAATAATTAAGACAGGATTCTAGCCACTATGGATTTTTAGAAAATCTCGGATCAATTTTAGAGGGTAATTGATTTGGAAAAATAGTGGGAATAAAATCATAATTTTTGGAAGTTTTATGATTTTATCAAACAAAACTTTTCTGATAAACTCTATCTTCTTTTTGTTGTAGAATGAGTAACAATTTGAGCCTACGATCCATCCTTTCTGATTGTAAACTAAACGACACAAACTTTCTCGACTGGCATCGAA
The DNA here is from genome assembly GCA_013103745.1 of Gardenia jasminoides. Classification (NCBI taxonomy): domain Eukaryota; kingdom Viridiplantae; phylum Streptophyta; class Magnoliopsida; order Gentianales; family Rubiaceae; genus Gardenia; species Gardenia jasminoides. The sequence goes on along the minus strand of CM023102.1, from coordinate 25,530,355 downwards.
ATGTCCTACTCGTTCTCACCCACGAAAAAATCGAGTATGTACTTGATGGGCCCATGCCTAACGAACCCGAACCTAATGCACCGCTATCGTTAAGAATGCTTACAAGAAGCATAGGGATGACAATAGAACGGCTTCATGCGTCATGATAGCCTCTATGACTCCCCAACTTCAACAGACATGAACATGGGGCATATGAAATAGTTCAACACGAGAGAGTTGTTTGAACAACAATCCAGACGGTGAGATATGACACCTCTAAAGAACTGCTCAGTGCAAGATGGCGAGGAGCACTGTTGCCCCACACGCCTTGAAGTTAATTGGGCTAATTGAGAAATTAGCTGAATTGGCTTCAAGATGGACCCGAAACTAAATGTTGATTTAGTTCTTCGCCGATTCTTTCTCTCGGTTATGAACTATCGGATGAACAATCTGCAGCACACTACCTCAATTGTTGAATGTGCTGAAAACTGCTGAGAAAGAAATCAAGAAGGTGAAGGGATCCACTGGAGTGCTTGTTGTTGTTTCATCCAGTAAAAGGAAGAGGCAAGGAAAAGGGCCCAAGAAGCCCAATAACAAGCCTGCCAAGAAGCCCAAAAAGGCTAAGGACCAGTCCAAGGCAACCCGCGTGGGCGAATGGACATTGGAAGAGGAACCGTAAGGCCTATCTGAGAGTCAGCGTAAGAAGCTTGGGGAAGCTTCATCAGCAGGTACATACATGATTGAGATAAATGTTTCTACTTCCAAATCTGACTCTTGGGTATTAGATACCGGATGTGGTTCTCACATTTGCACATCTATGCGTGGTCTAAGGACGAGAAAGTTGGGTAAAGGAGAAGTAACCCCACGTAGGCAATGGAGCAAAGGTTGCTCGCTTTAGTGTAGGGACTTATTACATTAGTTTACCCAAAGGTTAATTTTAGAATTGTCAAACCGTTATTATGTTCCAAGACTTACAACAAACATCATTTCTATTTCCTGTTTGGATTTAAATGGGTTTAAGATAACCCAGGAGAATAAATGTTGTTCTTTTTCAAAGAATGGTGTGTTTTATGGTTCTGAAAATTGGAATAACGGTTTATATATTCTAGATCTTGACAACCAAATTCTCAATATACATGAAAAGAAAATGAAGTTAGATAAACTGAATAAAACTTACCTCTGGCACTGTAGGCTTGGTCATGTAAATGAGAAACGCATTTCCAAATTACACAAAGGTGGGTATTTGGACTCATTTGATTATGAATCAAATGACGTATGCAGAGCTTGTTTACTTGGAAAGATGACAAAACGCCTTTACCGGTAAAGGAACGGGCTGATTTACTGGGTACATACTGATGTATGTGGCCCAATGACAATCACAGCAAGAGGTGGGTTCTCATACTTCATTACCTTCACAGATGACCATTCAAGATATGGTTATGTGTATTTAATGAAATACAAGTCTGAATCTTTTGAAAAGTTCAAAGAATTCAGAAATGAAGTAGAGAAACAAACTGGTAAAAGTATTAAAACACTACGATCTGATCGTGGTGGTGAATACTTGAGCAATGAATTTCGGTTTTATCTAAAGGACAATGGAATAGTTCCACAATGGACTCCTCCTGGGACACCACAACTAAATGGTGTATCTGAAAGGAGAAACCGCACCCTATTAGATATGGTACGGTCCATGATGAGCCATTCGAGTGCCCCAAAATCGTTATGGGGATATGCTCTAGACACAGCCTCCCACACTCTTAATAGAGTACCCAGTAAGGCTGTTATTTCCACACCATATGAGATATGGAAAGGAAAGAAACCAAAACTGTCTTACATGAAGGTTTGGGGTTGCCCAACCTATGTGAAGAAGGCAGAGTCAGATAAGCTTGAAGCTAGATCTGACAAGTGTTTGTTTGTGGGGTATCCAAGAGAGTCTATTGGATACTATTTCTACAACCCAACTGAGAACAAAGTGTTTGTCTCAAAACATGCCATCTTTCTAGAAAAAGAGTTTATTCTAGAAAGGGGCAGTGGGAGTAGAATAGAACTTGAAGAAGTTCAAGACACTCAAACTGACATGGAACTTGAAGAAGTTCAAGATGTCCAAACAAACACAGAACAGCCTGTTGAAGAAAGGGTTCAGCCCCATAGCGATGAGGCGCAAACGGAAGCTGTGGATGTTCAAGAGCCACGTAGGTCAGTGAGAGTACGCTCCGCTCCCAAGAGATATGATTTTCTTGTGAGTCCGGGGAATGATGTACTAGTCATACAAGATGACGAACCTACTACCTACCAAGAGGTTTTGAACAGTCCAGACTCCTCCAAATGGTTAGAGGCCATGAACTCCGAAATGGATTCCATGTATGACAACAAGGTATGGACCTTGGTTGATCCACCTGAAGGGATAAAACCCGTAGGGTGCAAATGGGTCTTCAAGAAAAAGACCGATATGGATAGTAATGTGATTACCTATAAGGCTAGACTGGTGGCCAAAGGCTACAAGCAGAAAGAGGGAATTGATTACGATGAAACTTTCTCACCAGTAGCTATGCTTAAATCCATTCGGATATTGCTTGCAATAGCAGCACATCATGACTATGAAATTTGGCAGATGGATGTAAAGACTGCATTCCTTAATGGGAATTTGCAAGAGGATGTGTACATGACACAACCTGAAGGCTTTACATCGCCAAATTCCAGTCAGGTGTGCAAGCTGCAGAGGTCCATTTATGGACTTAAGCAAGCATCAAGGAGTTGGAACATCCGCTTTGATGAGACAATCAAAGAGTTTGGTTTTCTCAAAAATTCGGATGAGCCTTGTGTTTACAAGAAGGTTAGTGGGAGTTCAATCGTTTTCCTGATATTATATGTGGATGACATATTAATAATGGGAAACGATATCCCAATGTTACAATCAGTAAAGGGTTGGTTATCCAAGAATTTTTCCATGAAAGATTTGGGAGAGGCAGCCTACATACTGGGTATTAAGATCTATAGAGATAGATCCAAAAGGCTGCTTGGTCTTTCACAATCTACATATAGATAAAGTGCTAAAGAGGTTTAGCATGGATCGCTAAGAAGGGCTTTTACCTATGTCTCATGGGATAAGCCTTTCTAAGAGCATGTGTCCTAAGACACAAGTTGAGATTGACAAGATGCATAATATTCCATATGTTTCGGCAATTGGATCAATTATGTATGCTATGTTGTGTACAAGACCAGATGTCTCCCATGCTCTGAGTGTCACGAGCAGATTTCAGGCTAATCCAGGTGAAGGTCACTGGACAGCTGTTAAGAACATTCTTAAGTACTTAAGAAGGACTAAAGATTTGTTCTTAGTATATGGAAATGGTGAATTGGAGGTCAAGGGCTACACAGATGCAAGCTTTCAATCTGACAAGGATGACTGTAAGTCACAGTCGGGCTTCATCTTTACTCTCAACGGAGGTGCCGTCTGCTGGAAGAGTTCCAAACAGGACACCACAGCAGATTCTACAACAGAGGCTGAGTACATTGCAGCCGCGGAGGCAGCTAAGGAAGCCGTTTGGATCAAGAAGTTCGTGTCAGAACTTGGTGTGGTTCCGAGCATTGTTAATCCAGTAACTTTGTACTGTGATAACAATGGGGCTATTGCCCAGGCAAAGGAACCTAGGTCTCATCAACGGTCCAAACATGTACTTAGAAGATTTCACCTTATTAGGGAAATCGTTGCCAGGAATGATGTAAAGATAGAGAGAGTCCCCACGGAGGATAACATAGCTGATCCTCTTACTAAGGCACTATCTCAAAAGAAACATGATAGTCATGTACTTTCATTTGGACTAAGAGTTATAAATGAATTGTTTTAGTGCAAGTGGGAGGTTGTTGGAATGTATGCCCAAAAACAATTGACTTGTTGAAATACATTCCTAATTAAAGTTTTGTATTTTATGAACTTCCAATTTTATCTGTTTAATATATGATATAACTGGTAAAAGTCCTTAGAATATTTATTAATGTGATGATAGTCACAAGAGTTGCTGACTATGAGATATCAAATCACATTTATAATAAATATTCTTAAATGTCCCTAGTCATAGTATTAATGAGACAGGACATCATTAATACGGACAGACTAGTACACAATTGGCCCCTACTTAATGTAAGTAGTGGTTGTTCTCATCAACCATGGTATAGGGATACCTAGGCTAATGTGTAGATGAATTATAGAGTAATAATTCATTGGAGTGATCCACACAGAGATCCCATTAGGATATTTAGTGCCAATGGTTGAATCTCTTATGGGAAATTGTGTAAGTGATCCTAGACTTGAGATCACCACAGTATCTTGAGTGTGAATCACTACCTTTTGATTCTGTTTCTTGTTACTCACCAGGGGTGACTTAAAGAATAGAAATTGGGGGTAGTGTGAAGCATGGAGAGATAGTGAGTGATCAAGAGAGGATTCACCACTCCAATAGTGGGAGATGATATCCAGTAAGGCCACTAGTTGGAATGTAACCTTAGTAGTCGACTACATTAGATTAATTGAAGAGTGTCTTCAAGTTAATCTAATCTAAGATTAATTCCGGGAACTAGAAAATGAATTAGTCATTAAGGGAATTGGCACTTGTTCCTTATTCCCTGACTAATTGGATATCAATGGTGAAAGGATAATAGTTACACGGTAATTTTCCATGGAAAGGTTAGGTCGGAATTTCCCTTGATCAATTCCGAATACCTAGGTGGTTGTGATGTGTTGCTAGACACCGCTCACAATTTATAATTGTGAATAATTAATTATTGTAATTAATGATAAAATAAAAGTGTTTATTTTATCTAATTCTTTTTAGAATTATAATTCATAATTATTACCAGTGTATTTGGGACCTATTGGATCACACGCATAGAGATTGGGTTCTGGATTAAATTGTGTGTCCAAGTAGGGACTTGGAAATAAATACTTCTGGGGTTTAATTATAAAGATAAATAAATCCTGAGGTCATCTGACAAATAAGATGAATGTGTTATCCTTTATTTGTCAGATAACAGAAAGGGATAAGAGGGAGATCAGATGTTACGGTGGTTTGATTTTTGAATCAAACCACCTGACTCTATCCATCTCCCTTCTGTTTCTCCTCTTCTTTCTCTCTCTCTCTCTCCTATTAATATTGGATGTTACGATAGGAGAGAGGTGATACATTCTGATAGTCAGAACAGAGAAAAATACTCTCCAGAGAGAAAAACTAACGTAGAGAAATACTCAGATAGTCTGAGAGTGTGAGTGAAAGGCTAGCACCTCCCATTCTCACACACACACACACACTGATCGTAGAGACGGTCAAGAGGTGATCCGTGAGCTCTCTGTGGACATCAAGAGGCGACATCCGGATCTGCCGTGGAATTCTCGACGCCTCGAGGCTTCATCTCATGGATTAAGGTAATCCTCGAACCCCTTGAGAAATCATAATGAGAACTAGAGTGAATCCCGGTGGGAGACTGGGGTAAATTTTAATTTTCCACTGCTACCCCGCCTCCTAACACTAAATTGCTCGCTTTTTTGAGTTTATCAGGTTCAACCTAATTCTCATCTGAACCCAAAGTCTCAATCCAAACCCATTAATTTTGTGTTAAATTCGTGTCATATTTTCAAATCATGTCAGAAATTGACACCCCTAATAGTGAGAATAGGAGAGTTGTAAGGTGGGAAAAGTGGTCTAAAGAGGTGGTAAGGGTGTAATATTATATTTGATGTGCTTTTGGTATTTTGTTAAATGTTTTTATGATCCTTTCCTATATATTTTAGTATACTTTAACTTTTTAAATAGACACATAATAGATTATAAATTAAATTTTAAAATAATAATCTTTTAACTTTTAATTTATTTTTCATATAACTATTACAAATAATTCATTAATTTTTCTAGTGGATAGAGTATGTAGAAACAAGAAAATATAAAATATAAAAAAGAGAAACAATTTTTTTACCAAAATCCGATAGTGTATCTCAACTTTTATAGGCTTTGTTCGAGGGTATATCAAGTTGACTGTTTATAACCCAAAAAAAAAAGAAAAAGAAAAAATGGTTGACTGTTTATGAATGTAGAAAAAAAATTTAAAAATAAAATTTAATTACCAGATTCCCAAAAAGAAAATAGGTAAATACAATATTAATCAGAAGGAAAAAAAAATAGTAAGTACTGTAAACAAAACTCAACTTTCTAAATCGAGTATTGATTTTTAATGACTCTTTGAGAAAAAAAGGGAAAACAACCATAAGAAATATTGTTAACACTGCAAGAAAAAGGCCAATTGTTTTAGTTAGTATAAGTAATTCAAACTTCAACATATAAGACCAGCTTAAAATTTCTTGAGTGGAAAAAAAATGGGTTTTTCTTTTTTTTTTTCCTTCTCCTCTTGATGAAGACGAATTATCCAATTGTTTGACCCACATAACGATGTATACCTTAAATATCTCCTTCAACAATGTGGGGCATGCCCTTTCATCTTCAACAATGGTACACATGGAAGAAACTTTTCTTCTTTAAACTTGCCAAGCTCCACTAACTCATAATAATATAACAACTGGCTCTAAGAAAAAAGTTACCTATATTCATGCCATCCTAAAATTGTCAGACAATTGTAAGCAATCAAGTAGATTTGCACTAATTATTTGGTCTCAAACTTAATTAGGCGGCTAATGATTTCAGTATCAGCTTGCACCACCTCAATTTATACACACACATACGTGATTATGACTTACATTCTTTAGACATTATGGCTTAACAGTCAATAGTTAATAGGCATATTGAATGTAAGAATTATTTCTGTTGGTCTTTGAGTTCAATTATTCTAGTACAAAAAACTATCAATTCCTGTAAATTGACACTTAAGGATAGTATATAACAATAGTTTCAATGATTAGAAGACTAACTTAGAAGATTAAAAATGTACATGAAAACTCTTTTATTTTTTATGGTTAAGGGAACATCAAAGTTGAAGGATATAAAGTGCGATACAATAGTGCGTTTGGATAGTAAATTATTTGAGAAATTTGATTATCCAAATACTGTAGCATGTTTTGGATGTTTTGGATGTGATGTGTGTGAGATAAAAAGGTGGTTGGAAAATATATTGATGATGTAAGTAAATAAATAAGCTAAATAATTAACTATCCAAATGTTACTTTGCAGTTATATGTCACCTTGACGGTGTCTGGTAAAAATTTATTTTGTTAAAATTTGAGAAACGCTTATGAACTACCCCATTTTTTAAAGATTATTGAGAAAGTATTGTTTAACAACCATTTTCTTTTCTAAAAATAATTCTGAAATGCAATGTTGCAACTTAATTAAGAAGGGTAACATCCATATACGGTTCCCAATAGAATTTCAGTGAATCAACAACTTATGTGGTTAAGTGTGAACTCTCCTTCCAAGAATCTGTAAAGAAACCTCCCATCAAAGAAGACACCATCATTAAACCGTCACGTATGTATATGCCTGCTTGTAAAATGAAAACCCTGTTTATTGGTAGAATCGAGGATGATAGACCCTACAAATTTCTTAAGAAAAAAAAGTAACAAAATTTTTCCTACTGTAGAAGAGGTGGAGGAGGTTCCTTTAACAAACCAGTAACAGTGCAAAATAAGCAAGTGGGATTTTTGGGGCGGTTTGTGGGACTACGGAAGGTGGCATTGTGTGCTGCGTTTTTTACACACTAAACTTGAGAAATTTTCAAACATCCTCATCATATGTTACACACACTATCTCTATCTCTATTAAATGAACATCAGCGAGAGGGGGAGAGAGAGAGAGAGAGAATAAATGGCTAAACTTGAAAAGGACTTAAACAAGCTTCTAGAGAAGGGGTGGCCAATGTAGGGTCCTTTGAGCTAAGGTATGATAATAACATGTCTCCATACACAACATTGTTGTCTTCCCATCCATTTTCCTTAGACATCAGACAGAGATAGTTTGATGATCAAATATCCTTATTATTCCATTTGTCTGTTCTTGCTCCATTATTGAATCGACTTATTTAGGTCAATGATCATCTTTTTGATGCTTTGGATTTTGTACCTACGCGGCTTAGTATTGGCACGCTTTTTCTCCCTAATGCCATCACTTGAGGAATGTTTGACTGTGAGGAAAATTATATCAAAGTGATGCATAACCCCTAAACTTACCTAGCAGAATTAAGGGGCCATTTAGACTAGATAGACTACAAATCCATTCCATTTGTGTTGATTGATGTAAAGAGTAGTAATTCTCATTTTCCATTTTTTTTTTATTTTTACTTTCTGGAGGTAATGTCTATGTCCCTTTTTTCTAACTGACAACTAACGGTGGGCATATATTTTGCCATTAGCGTCAATGTGAAACAGAGTAAGTTTCTTTTTTTCCCTTTTTATTTGTGCGTGGTTTTGTGTTTTTATTTTTTCTTTTAAGAATTACACAAATCTTTTTACAAGTTTCTGTATCCTTTTTTACCAAAAACTATTTCATGATTTTGTACAAGAAGATTGTTTTAAACTAAACTCATAGAGCTGGTAAAATGGAGTTCGAATTCTCTTATCCTGATTTCCTCCCTCCATCTGGCTCCTCTCTTGTACCAAACAAGGAAGCAAAGTACACGAGATGTAAAATTTTGGTTTTTGGTTTCAGCTCATTTCTTGTAGCTGACTTTTCTACAATTTATCTCTATCCAAACAAAGCCTCCGTTTTTAAGTAGGAAGAAGAATCCGACAATTAAAGTACTACTGCTGCATTTGGAAGTTCAGACGTAGCTACATGATCTCAATGAACAAAATCCCATATTGAGATTTCCAAAATTTGTTTATCTATTTAGAAAAGGATCTTGGCTCGCTCCACTCATTACACTCAATTTTAAATCAGGTTGTCATAATCCTTTACCATGATATGACCTTAAAATTAAATTTGATTTAATGCACTGTAGTCCGCAATGTCTCGGTTCTTTACTTCAGAATTTGGAGGGTTTTCTTTATTAAGTCCTACCAAATTCATATCTCTTAAAATTATACAGATTTATTTATTTATTATAGTCTAAGGAGAGATTCTAAAACTTACAAAGGCAAAGTAGGAAAAGAAAGGGTTTGAGAGTCAGAATCAAGAACGTCATTATTACCTAACTAATATCCCTACAAGTTAAGTTGGATCTTGAAGGCAAGACTCTATAAATTTGTTCACCTGTAATTCGAGGAGGCATCACTAAAAATTTAGTTTTATCAGCTCTCGTCAAGGTGCTTGCAATTTTATGTTTTTTGTCAACTCCTTTCAGTTCCAAGAAGTTTTATCAATCCTAGGTGCAAGATCACGTGCTAGCTAGTAGGCATAATCTCATTTTAGTTTCTTTTTTTTTTTTTTTTTTTAAGATTTTCAAACTAGATAGAGATTTTGAACCATCAATTCTTTTCGAACTAGATGCATAAGTATAATCATAGCACTATTTATATGAGTAGAGCTTCGATTTCCTAGGGTATATGACATGCTACTTCAATACCAGCTCAACTGGCTAATTAAGCTGGTGGTATTTAGATAAGTCCCTTTTTTATTAATTGTTGAATACCAATGTCATCCCGAACTTGACAATTGAGGAAGTAAAGGATGTAAAGAGAGATGAGAGGTTAAAAAAATTGAAAAGAATACTAATGTTAAATGATAATTTAAGTACGTGGATTCTCAAAAGTCAAAACGAAAGACTCAAAAAATAAATAAAGAAAAAAAAGGAGCCATTTCCAGGTAATGGCGACAGGTGAATGTGTAAATTAAACTCTCAGCCACGTTTGGATTGTCTTTGCTCCGTTTGGGGAAGATTTCCGCACTTTTTCTCTCATTATTGCTTGTACATAATATCCTTATATTTTGTTCTTGTTGAAATAGGCTTTCGGTTATCGCTTGCATCGGAAGGAGGATATGATTTAAGCAATTATCATAAGGTGGAAAAGTGACGGATCTATGTGATCGCTCCAATTCAAGAAAATGACCTGTTTTTTTTAATATAATTTGGAGACAGTATAGCAACTTCTTATGGGTGCATTTGATTTGAGGATTCGAGATTGAGACACCAGTTTCTATTTAAAAACTACTTCAAGATGAATTAATCTATAAAACACAGTTTAACATGGTCAAACGGAATTTCAATGCAATGCAGTACTGAATTGAACAGAACCAAATTGGGAGATCAAAAAATTGAATTAACAGAATTTCAAAATCTTTTGTGCAATTGGTTGTTTTGGGTATACTTCATATTAATTTGAAAATCCTTTTTTGTCTGTCAATTTGATGCTTTTGTCTTTCAATTGTTAAATCAAGGTATAAAATACCATTTTTACTCATTGTACGCAAAAATGGGAACTATGAGAAAGATGCGCATATAAAGAGCAAAACTGGATATCATTTGACGCTGAAAATTTTCCAACAATTCTAGACCTGAATCCTCCTTTCATTTAAGTGCACTTAGCAATAAGTCGGTCAAAACATAAATTATGATCATGCTATTCTAGGAAATTCTAACATTTCATGGGATGATAGGAACCCGTCTGTTATGAACCACAACTCAGCTGGAAAGCAAAATGACAACTCACAGACCCTCCAAAGCCAAAAGTTCTATGCTAAGATATGAAGAAGACACAGAGCCTAGCATAACTCGCGAAATAATGTGGTTGTCTGCATTGCTGATTTATTCCTTACTTTATGTTATCTAGTTTGAAATCATTTGCTTTAAAATTTAGCCTATATTGACATGTGTTAGTCGCCGATACTTTAGATATGCCTGAGAAGCAGATATTAGTGTTTGCAATCATGGTCATGATTATATGTTGCTCACTTTTATTAGACGTAAAGTACGGTATTTGGTTTTGCCTAAACAGCCATATTTAACATGTCGTAATGTCTTCTGAGCAAGGATTCTCCTATGCAGTTTAGCACCATTGTAGTACTTCATCTCAGATAATACAGAAACTATATATATTTTTAGTTGAATTTGGAAATGGATTACGTTTTTTTTAATTATTTTGTGAAAGGACAGTCCTAGGTATAGTCTGTCATCCAAAAATAAAGTTTGAGCTAAGTAGAATTTCCATTTTGCAAATTGCAAATATTTGTCCCCGGATGGTCCATAATCCTTTGAACAAGCACTTCGGACAGGTGGCTTCTGTTCTGTGTACCTTTATGGTTATGTTTCATTAACTTTACATTAACTCATTATTTAAGGTGTAAAAAGCAACCTAAAAAAAACAAAAAAATCGTAAACTCGTATCAAATATGTAAGACTAGATGATGTCACCTTCCCAATTTCTGGCCTGAAATTTTAGTGTCGGTGATGAAAAATCATAGTAAGGAGAGATCAGACGCTTGCTCCTTGCCTCCGGTCAAGGATTAGTTTACTGATGAAATGAGAAGAGAAATCAAAATGCTTCCACCACTTTTATCCGCCAATGGGGGAACAAAGGAAATACTTCCTGGCCGTCTTAAGATTCTTATGCTTTGGCACGGCATCTCTTTGAATTCAACGAACGACTGACTCACCATTTGCTGAAATTGAATGGTCCAAGGCTAAAGGGCTCTCACTACACCTTTAAGTAAGCAACTAAGAAGTTTTATGGAGACCAGGGAATGCATATTCAGTGAGGCGGTCAAAAGCTTTTCTTTCTTTGCCAGACTGCCAAAAGTAGCTTCTTGGCAAAAAGCTAAGCTCATACTCTGAATGGGTACATACAACACTACCTTGTCATTGGAGTTGTACTTCCATCAGCCAAAAGATTGATGAGTGCTGGCCGCACGTGGATCCTAGGTGGTGAAGCATTTTAACTGTAGAATTACCTATATGTTTCTCCAAACAACTCCTAATATTATCCACGTTTAGGGCATTCCTTGCTGTCATTTCCCGATGAAGTTAACCAGTTCAAAATATTTATTAGCACCAGGTCATGTATAACTGTAGACTGAGAATACGGCACTGCCACATGGTAATGCGTAACAAATTTATAAAACCAGTGAATGACAGGAGCAAAAGTCAGTTATTGAGTAAAGCAGAAAATGGCCTCAAAGATTCCCAGTTTATTTTGAAAAGTCTCAAACATTACATGAACCTCGCGCCAGCATAGCTCTTCGCTGCTGGTTTTGTTGAAATATCCCACTTAAATATCCGTCATCAATAAGTAGAAAAAGAAAGCCTCCACTAGTTGCTAAGCTAATGGGAGAAGAGTACGATTCAGACAGAAAGCCCCCCATGGACAACGCAAGCTAAAATCTGGCCATATTTTACAGGAAACTTCAAGCGAAAAACACAAAAGCTCCCAAAATTTTCAAAATATCAAGCAAATAAAAGAACATTGAATGTTTGACGGCCTAAATTAGAGAAGAGAGAGAGAGAGAGAGAGAGGGAGAGAGAGTTAATTGGGAAGTAAAGAAACGGGGAAAAAAAAATGCAGCTTAGCTGTCGGACAGGACTAGAGACTGCTACCTCTCCACCATGGTTTGAAATTAGACACAACAAGCAAATAAACAGAAGATAGAAAGGCAGGAACTGACCTCAAAAACCACATCTTTATAGAATTATATTACATCAATCTGATACAGGACTTCTGCAGCTTAAATTAGATTCTTGATTCAATGATCTACAGGAAGTTTCTCTGAAATGATCCTGAGGAAAACCTGGAAGACAAACCCTCAGCCATGTTTTCAGCATCCAATTTGACACTTTGCCGTCCTGCTGTCAAATCCTTCTCACGATCCCATGGTCTCCATGGATGCTTTCCCTCCCATTCTTCTTTAACTGGCTCCTGCTTAGATTTTTTCTTTGGTCGATTTTGAGCTAGCTCTTGGTGCTTCTCTACTAGTGACTTTGACCGCTTCGATTTGTTGTATTGGTCTACCAATTGCGCATCTGAATTGGATCGTTTTCTTTCATGCTCATTTGAAGCAAGTTCTGAAGCCTCATTATAGGCTTCTAAATAACTGCGATTGCAAGAGAGCATTAGTAAAAAATGTCCAAGACCATCAAGTCCAAAAGCAGCATTTTCATCAGAATTCATCCATACTTCATTTTTGCTTTCTGGGCTCTGTCTGATGGAGTGTCAGTCCAGACACTAGTATCCCCACGCCCTTCCTTGGAGGTTTTGCTGAATTTTGTTGATTGCATGGTCATCCCAGGCTGAGAAAGACAAATTAACAGCAGATTATTAACAAAGCAACCCACATTAAGAATGATCAGAGAAAAGGGTCAAGTTCCAAGCTAGAATATGGGTGTTACATAGGGTAATAAACTTCGATAATGTATACTTGGAACATTGATAAGGTAATCCCCTAAAAGCTTGGACCAACATGGCCAAAAGCCATTTGAAATTACCAGCATAAAAATATAATGCAAATATACCCCATGCCTTGGTCGCGTTGACTTGTTCAGAGGCAGGGTGGGCCTAACATTTTTATTACTACTAGAATTAGTCTATGATATATTTTTTTTCAACAAAATAATTATCTCTAGTAGTAGTTCATATGTAGTTCCGCCAAGGTATACTTTTTCTAACAAATTACAACCTTATATCCACCAAATAGCAATCAACATTCTCATCCTAAATGACATTTGTACTCCACAGCCTGCATTCCGTTTATTAGATTTCAGATCCAGTCAGTCATGGAAAAACTATAGACAAATAAGCATAAGAGCAGAACCAGAGCACTAGTCTACTACCTGCATTAGCCCTTTCAGTGCAAAAGCCTAACTCATCTATCGTTCAGCTTATTTTATTGTTATTTGCACCAGCATATTATTCCATTAAACTGAAACTGGTTTGAGCATTATTTCCAATTTGAGGACTTCAACATGCAACAGAAGTTGTCTTTGGCCTACTTAGTGATTTCTCTATTATAAGGTGTCTATTTGTTAAAGCAGGTACAGCGTTATTCGTGATTCTTATATTCTCCTCCTTTTCCTAAATTAGAAATGAGAACACATTCAACAAGAATGATGCTAATAAAATAAAGAGGGATGAAAAAGGTCCTCACTTTTCTTTCAGGAGGTAGTGTTGTCATCCATTCATCTCTTTTAGGTTCTGCTTTAACCTCCACGTCAGCTAAAAGTATATCATCACCCTCCATTGATATACCTGCAGTTTAAGTGCTTCAAGAATTCACAGTACAACGATAGACAAAATATTTGGTTTATTGAACGTATGAAGTTTTCATGCACAGTCAGCCCAGTGTTTCTCCTCTGAGCAACAAGAAGCAAGCCAGCATTACAAACTCATTTCCTTCAAAAAATACTGTGAAAGGTTTTAATCCAACTCTCCATCCCATCAATAGCTTAACAATGAGACAAGCAAGACAGTGACCAAACAAATAACCACACTGAATAGCTAGATTTACAATACAATAATCAACAACCATCCTCCAAATTCGACAAACATAGTGAAAACCAATCAACTAGAACTGTGACATAATAATTGCACATCTGAAGCATGAGGCGAAAATACTCTTCTATCAGTCTCCAGGTAATAGTAAAACATTTTAGCCTTGCGAAAGATGAGGAGACAGTGTAAAAAGGCATCTTCAGGGTGCATTTCCCTTTCAATACCATAACATAATTGTGCACAGAAGACATGCAGCAGGAAATACTAGGGTGAAAAATGTACAATAAAATAGATCTGCAATAGATATGTCTGAGTCTTCAGCTTTCCATCAGACTTTTTATGTTTCTGAAAGATGGAAAGCCCTACAATAAAGAGCCTAAATGGGGGTACCTCCCTTCTGCCACCACATCTAGACTTTAGATTATATGAAAGCGTGTATAGAACAAAATGCAAGTGTAATACCAGGGAAAAAATTGTGTACAAAGATAGCTCAGCCATAACAAGCTTTAGTCTTCAGCTTTTAGTCATGCATCTTAGCATTGTGCAAAGATGAGACATGGTCACATGGCATAGAGGGCCTTAGTAGGGAGCTCCATCCTTTTGTACCATAACTAGATTTTAGACAATGTAAAGTGCCAACTGATAGTACTGGAAAAACTACAGTCGATGAAACATAGCTCAGCCTCAATTAATCTTGAGTGCAAGGAAATTCAGAATCAGTAATGTCTCACTGGTCCAATTATTCTTAAATGATTTTTATAAGGCATATTCACTCCCTAACTGTCCTCCATTAGGCAGGAACATGGTGGCCCAAACAAAGTTTGGGATCCAATTTGGAGTTCTTTAATCATAAAAGAAAAAATTGTTATTTGTTTCATTTAAGCATCCTTTGAGCCAGTGATCCTTGAGCCAGACAAAGCAAAGCACATTGGTTCTCTTGCCCTGATGAAATATGTAGTTGTGGACATAAACCCAATACATTCCAATTCTGGATTGAATTGAAATTATCTTTTTTTTTTTTGTTGTACTAGTAAAGGCACAGTGTAAGGTGAGAAAATGTGCATGTCAAAGAGAGAGGCAGAAGCACATTTCTTGTGCAACCAAAAAGAATGGTGATCACAACATTCCGAAAAATTAAAAAAAAATAAATAAATAAAAACAACAATACTTACCTTGCAAACGTCTCCAGTGTGCAGCTTCTTTCATTGCTTTCAATTCCGCCTGTATTGGTAATAACCTTTCTATCAATAATACGATTGGAAGGAAGAAAGTACACTGAGATTGCCAAGATGACTGCAAAAACTGTACCTTGAATTCCTCTTGTTCCTCTTTGAGCTTTATTTTCTCATCCAATGCTTTTCGCTATAAAAAGGATGACAAAGTGGAAACAAAAGATCATATCAAATCTACATCAGAGAATATAGAAATTACATGGAGAAGTTAATATAGAAGTTACACAGAGACTATAGAAGTTAATATAAAGTTACATGGAATAGAAAATAGAAGCTCTGAAACTACATCAGAGCAAAAGATATGTACACCTAAGGCTCTTCTCAAATATACTTCGCACAACTTATGAAACACAGTAGAAGCGACCAGTGACATTTATCATCTCCTTCTCCCTATTACTGCCAATGGAATTTTCACTCATAGGAAAAGGCGCTTAGTTAGATGTATTTGACAAAATGACACACACTGAAAAAATCAAAACTTCCAGCAAGTAAAAGAGAATTACAAAGTGCAAGGAAAAAATTAGGTTTCATCATAGTTCCCATTATTTTTCCTTCAATGAATACTTGGAGCCAAATGCTCCATCAAAACCATATCATTGAAAAATCATCACACAGCTGAAGCAGAACACCATGGAGAGCAAAAGAGAGGGAAAGACAGAGAGATCATGTAAAAGGTAACAAACTCTCTCAAGTAAATAATAGAATAAAATCCTCTTGAAGTACTTCTATTGTACAACACTCACTTTATCTGGATCCTGCAAGTCTTTGAAAGCCTTGTTCAACTTCACAAATGCTTGGTGAGCCTGTGGATGAGAGCATTTGTCCGGATGTACCATGAGGGACAACTTCCAGTATCTACAAGGAGAAAAAGAAGACTAGTTGACATATAAAACAAGTCACAATAATCAAACTTGTCAACCCCAAACATCTAGCAGTGGACAATCCACAATGCATTGCAGAAATGCAAACCAAGACCCGTCCCCCAACCCCTCCACCCCCAACCACCACCCAAAAAAAAAAGGAAAAGAAAGAAAGAAATGAAAAGGTCAAGAGAACCTCTCCTACCAAGAGACATACAAGAGGCATAATTATACTGCCTCGCAATGCCTTATTTTTTGCATAAAAGGATAGGTTCAACACGGAAAACTATCTTCACATCGTGAAAGAAGTTGTCTTGATGAAGCAGAAGTAGAAAACAAATCAAAAGACTTCAATCATGTCAAAGTTATAGTTCTTGGGAAAGAAAAAGAAGGGAGGGGAGGTGGGGTTCATGCCTGAGACAAACTTTATACACCAGTTGGCTGAGTCATTGCCTTGCAAGCAAGAACAGTTCTTTTTTCCTTTTTTTTAATTTGGCCTAACAGATTGGAATTCTATTTTCAATTAACTAAACCAAGGAAACTAATAAAACAACAATCAAGCACCGAAGCAGAAAAGAAAATTTAACCCTAAATCCTGAAATTAAACTATAGAACAGAGTCACATAACCAATCTACAGCATATGACCAGCAATTCTTTTGTATTTAGGAATGGAACCGACAGTAGATATCATGCTATACAGTCTCACAAATAGACTGGTTGAGTCCAAAAATGTGGTAGTTCATGGATTAAGACAATTTTTTTAACACCAATAACATTCTTGCAGACTTGATGTATTTCTTGAGGATTGCATGATAAAATCATGCAGTGATGCCTAGAGTTTCCTAGAAGTGATTCCTAAAGTTCCCAACTCGTTCTTATTATCAATCTTAAATTCTTGAGGTTTCTCTTTACTTTTCTATTCATGTCTTGTTGAACTCTATTCCTCAGTTTTTCTGCCAAAGCATCTAAAATAACTGTCAGCCTACCAACGGCTTTCAATGCTGCTTTTTAACAATTATATCAGCCACAGAAAATTGAACAGTCACATTCCAATAGATTGAAACGACACATTTAAAGGAAAACTTTAAAAATACAGACAAGAAGGTACCGTTTCTTCATGTTTTCGGCCAACATATTCTTGTTCACTCCCAGAATATCATATGGACTATCCACCTCAGCTCCCATAATTCTTGAAATCTGGCAAATGAAAATAACAATTGAAATGAAGAGACAGCATGTCTGATTTAATAACAGCGTATAAGCAAATGCATTATGACCTCAGAACCCTCACTGTAAATATGATTCACCATTTTTATGGAGACTGGCCACAAATAGCCCTCTCATTCAATGCAAAGATAAAATTCCTGCAAATATATGTTTCTACTATATTAAACCTATATTTTTGTTACATGCAATATGCAGCAGCTAAAGCATAAAAGAGCTGTAATATCCACATGACTATAAATTTGACTCTGTTCAAATAATAAAAAAAAAAAGTCATAACAAAAATGGATGCAGATAGATAGAGGGAGAGAGCGACAGAAAGGTGGGGGAGCGAGAGAGATTGCACTAAATATCATTAAAAGCTCATCAAGCTTTGTCATGTGCTTAGAATACATGCATATTAGTAATATTTTCAAGGTCCAGAAAAATGCAATGTGAGGGAACATCATTCTTAGCCAAAACAGACACCATAAAGGAAAAACCAAAGGAAATCATCCTTTGCAAAGCTTCTACAAAATAGACTAAAACTTCTACAATATAGACCCATATGTACATTTTCAATCAGCAGCTATCAAAGTCGCTATTTTTATGAAGCTTGACATACTCAATTTGATCATGGGTCATAAAACTTATCAAATCTACATAGCATAGCAATATTATTAAAAAGACTCATGACATGAAGTAATGTTTATCAGTATAAAAATCAAAGCAACATGCATACGAAACCTAAAAGGACGGCACAAGAATGAAGATTTGAATTCTTGTGATGGAACTAGCAAAAAGTCTTTAGAATAAAACAGAAGCATATGAAACTGGTATCTCCAAAATAACCAAATAAAAAACTGCCATAAGCAAAAGTACAAAATAAAGAGACTATGGGAAAATGACACAAGTGGAAGGATTAAAATCTGTCAATGGTGAAAAATAAGTATGTATATTGAGTGAGATAAAAAAACCAAAAAAAACAAAGTACCTCTTCAAATCGCTCTGCTTCATTTGATGATTCAACTTCAAAGACCAAAGCAGGGGGAGGAGGCCCTATAAACAACTCAGAATCATCCTCTAACTCAGCCTCTCTATTTTCAGCAATAAACATAAATAAGTAAGTAATGTTAGTAGCTTCAAAAGTTCACCTTAAGATGGCAAAAAATTCCTAACAACTTGACTTCCACAAGGAAAATCCTTCGACAGAAGACAAATGCAGCCATTCAAAATTATAAAATTTCCCAATACCTCAACTCAGCTTCTGCTTCAGTTAATTTGGCTGCAGCTGCAAGTAGTTCAGCAGATGGCATTTCAGGGCCAATTACCCTGAGACAAAAAGAAAAACAAAGGCTTTATTTGGATTGCCTGTTTTTCCACCTGTTTTTGAAAAACTATTTTTCACACTCCAAATGCTACAGTAATACACCAACCAAAAACAACCCCAAAAACAACTACACATACACAAATATTTCAAAAACAACTAACACACACACAAATAAATTTTTTTCTATTTATTTTTTCTTTTCCTTTTCTTTTTCCTTTTCCTTTTCCTTTTCTTTTTCCCTTTCCTTTTTCTTTCTTTCCTCTTCTTCTTCCCCAACCCACTGCCCTTCCTCTTCCCTTCCAGCGGCGGTGCCAGTCGCCGGCATAAAACTTCTTCTTCTTTTTCTTTTTTTTCTTTCTTTCCTCCCTCGCCTCTCCCTCCCTTCTTCCCCTCCTCCTCCCCCCCTCCACCTCCTCCACCTTCCCTCTCTCTCTCTCTCTCCCTCCCCCTCTCTTCCTCCCCCAGACCTGGTCGCCGGTCGCAACCGGAAACGGCAACCGGATCTGATCGCCAGTCGAGACCGGATCTGGGGGAGGGGGAGAGGGCAGCGGGCAGGGAAGGGGAGGGGGAGGAAGAGAGGAGAGAAAGAGAGAGGGGGAGGGAGGGGGAGAGAGAGAGGGGGGAAGGTGGAGGGGGGGAGGAGGAGGTGGTGGGGATGGGAGGTGGGTGGTGTTGGGGATGGGTTATTAAAAAAAAACCACAAATAAATTATTCTAAAATTACCTCAAATAAATTTTTAATTATAAAAATACCTCAAATAAATTTTAAAAATACCCCCAAAAATATCTCAAATAAATTTTTAATTTTAAAAATGTCCCAAAAATACATAAAATTAATTTTTAATTTTTAAAATGCCCCAAAAAATTATCCCAAATAAATTTTTAATTTTAAAAATGCCCCAAAATTGCACCAAATAAATTTTTACTTTTAAAAATACCCCAAAAAATTATCCCAAAAACACTCTCAAAGTTTTGAAGACAATTCTGTAGTTTTGAAAAACAGCTACAGTTTTTTCACATCTCAAATGCTACAATAGTGGGTCCGTTTGGATTGAGTAGTTTTTGCCTTGTTTTTGAAATGCTGTTTTTCACACCCCAAATGCTACAGTAAAAACAACCCAAATACAACCCTAAAAACCAACAACTTGGTTTTTCACAATATTATATGTTTTTTTCTTTTTCCCTTTTCATTTCTTTTTTCTTTTTCTTCTTTTCCCTCCTCCTCCTCCTTCCTTTTCCTCCCCCTTTTTTCCTTCTCCTCCTCCTCCTCCTCTCCCCTCCTCCTTCCCCCCTCCTCCCTCCCCCCTCCCCACCTCCCTCCTCCCCCTCCCTCCCCTCCTCCCTCCCCCCACCCAGGAGAGAAGAAGAAGAAGAAGAAGAAGAAAAAAAGGTCTGGTCTGGTCTGGTGATCAGTCACGCCTGGGAAGAAGAGGGAAAAGAAGAAAAAAGGAAAAAGAAAAAAGAAATGGAAAAGAAAAAAAGAAAAAGAAATGAAAAGAAAAAAGAAAATTGAAAAAAAAAATCTTTCAAATACACCAAATACAAGCTACAGTGATTGTTTTTCGCTACAATAATGTTACAGTAGTGTTTTTGAAATACAACTCCAAAAACAGCTAATCCAAACGGACCCAGTGTTTTTGAAAAACAACCCCAAAAACAACTAATCCAAACGGATCCAAAGTAAGTTGAAAACAATGGCTTCAAAAACTTACATAAACAACAATTGTACCAAAAAGATGAAATTTATTTTGCACTTACAGAGAAAGTGTATTTTTCAAACTTTTCAATGCATAACAAAGCAGGCACACCAAACTAAAGGACAACTCAAAACAAGAAAAAAAGTTGTGAAAGTAACGAGTACCATAAGCATTTCCTAACATTTATTCAAATATAGCAATAAAGCAGCAAATTGGATGTGCTGCAGAATTTGTTGCACAAAAATGAAAAGGAAAGTTGATTGCCAAACTCAAAGGAACTTAGATTTCGATGGTTAAGATATATAGCAAGGAAATCCAGGTACCTTCGTCTAGCACCAATCTCATCTTCAGACGATTTAGCCATGTTAGCATCTTGTCCATTTCTTCCATCTGGTGATACTGAGAGTAATTCATTCTCCAATGTACGAGGATCAAGCTGCTGCTTTGAAGACGGTCCATAGCCATGAATGACAGGTCTAAGAACCTCCAATGTAGGATGGCCCTCTGATTTCAATAGAAAGATATTATCACCAGTTTCTTTAAGGTTCAGAGATAGAAAGAGCTTTCTCAGGTGCTTGACCAATGTTTTTTCTGACAATCCCCTTATATCAACTGCTTGACCATCATCTATCATGTGTAGAAGCTGTAAACACAACATTTAACGATAAATTTAGTATCTTTCACTGAAACCTTTATCCTAATCCATTACATCAATATTCCTCGAGAGGCTGCAACTCCAACACAAAATAGAACCTTTCCAGTAAATGGAACATTTCTTAAGAGGGTGCACTTCAATACAATTACAAAATAGATGCAATTTTTTTAGCACTGCCTGATCATAGATCAACAGCATTTGTACAAAACCAAAAAGAAAATGGTTAATTTGGCACATGAAGTAGTGGATTTTCACAGTTGATAACGCTAACATGATAAATGATAAATAGGTAACAACTCTGTCCCTTTTATGCATTTCGTCCTAAAGAAGGCCCATCTAAAGAACTTTCCCAATAATTTCCTACTCTGTATCAGAAATCCTCAATTCAATCCCCATGGAATTCTACACTACAGTTTATAAGTCAAATCCGCATCAATTCGTGATTACACTAACAACTATACCACATTAACCTAAACAGTTTATAAATTCCTCAATTCAACTACGATGGAATTCTGCACTACAGTTTATAATCAAATCCGCATCAATTCGTGATTAAACTAACAACCAAAACCTGACAGCCAATCAGTTTCTACCATAGCCAATACAAAACGCCCGAATATTCAACAGTTCAATAGACAAATTTCAAAAAAAAAAAAAAAGAACTAATAAAAAACAAATAGAAAAGCACTTACTCTACCTGTTCCAAATACTTATTCTACCTGTTCCAAATCTCCGGCGACAGCAGGAAACTCCTCCAAAATACATTTCACAACCTCCTCCGGATTCTCCAATCCAGAATCATCATCCCCATCTGACCTAGACAACGACTCTGCATCTTCGGACTCATCGGAATAATACTTATCCTTCTTTCTCCTCTTATACTTCTCCGATTTGTGCTTACTTCTCCGTTCCTTGTCCTTTCTTTTCCTCTTACTGGACGATTTCCTGTCTTTCCTCGAAGAAGATTTCCTGTAACCCCTGTTGTCGCCACGGCGGCGTTTGTGGCTTCGCTTGTTATCATCATCCTCTCCTGAAGAAGAGGATTGTGGTGGTGATGATGAAGCGTCGTCGTATTTGTCTTCGTCTTCTTCTCTACGGCGCTTTCTTCTACTCCTGCTAGTAGATTTGCTGGTTTTATAGAAGTCACCTGCCATGAATACTGAAAAGAGCTGAAGAGTATCGGATCGGTTCGAATCGAATGTCCAGTGTCGAAATTGGGAGTTGAGCGACTCATAAAGGAGCTTAAATTTAGGAACGTCAAATTTGGTTAATTACATTTACGTACCCTGCAGTTCAGCCAAACTACGAATCAGACCTCAAAGTTTAGTCAAATAACAAAAAATCCTTAATACAAAACTCAGTAACAAAACCCCCCTACCATTATTAGTCACGGACCAGTACTGCCTTTGTTGTTTAATTCTTTTATTCTTAAATTCAAAATTAGTAATAATAAAACGAATAGTGCTCCGAGGGAGACTAAACAATAGGATCCAATAAAAAGAACAAAAAACAAAGAAACACAGCAATTGCTATGTAATAAACGAGAACAAAACCCTCAATATCAAATATTTCACAACAAACGGATTTCAATATCTCCCAGGTTCAAAGTAATAACCCATTATTTGACTTCTGTGATGGGTATCTGTAGAAGAAGAAGATACAATTAGACGAAGAGGGATTGACGAGGAAGCAAATTGGTTGGTGGAGGAGGAGGAGAAGATAGTAGTAAAGTTGGAGGAAGCAATGACTTTCTTTTTACTTAAAATTGTTACTTATTTCCTTTCTTTTTTTTTTTTTTTGTTTCAAAGTTTCTTTTGGTATGTTTTTCTAGGGGTGGCAATGTATCATGTCGTATCGTTCTCGTGTCGTGTCATAATCGTGTTCGTGTCTAACGAGTGCTAATCCATAAATGACGCACTAAACTTTCGTGTCGTGTTCGTATCATGATTTGTTTATTAACATATCGTGTCATGTTTTAACCACTTGACCCATTTAATTTTTTAGATTGAAATTACTAACGGGACGTCACAAAATATCAAAAACTCGTGAATTTAGAATTTCCAACAATAGTGTAGGAAAGATAGAACACAAAATACCGTTACGAATTTTGGTTTTGATCATTCTTTGGAATCTAGAAATTTGTGAAAAATTTATAAAACTGAACTCGTATTAATGATTAAACTAATTGTGCAAGGCCTACAGACTACAAGGGAAGTAAACTGGTCAAAGAATAAACTATATTTAGGAGGGAAATATTTTTAGTTTTCAGCTTAATTGAGGAGGGAATCCAATCCAAAAGAAATTTGGTTTAAGTAAATAACTTAGCGCCTTTTGGCTCCAATTCCTTATTTTGGAGGAAATTAGAATTTTCATAACAAGATTAGGAGACAATCCAAAAAATTTGCCAATTTGGTGTAAAATTCGAAATTAACACGGTACTTTTCTTTAAAAGAGAAAAAAAATTGTTTGAATTCTTGGAGGGCATTTACCTATAAGTTTTAGCTCAAAAATTCAATTTGGGAGGGAACAACTAGATTATGTATTTATATTTATGTTAAATTTAGGAAAAACTCCAAAGAAATTTGGCTACATACAATATTACTTAAGAATGGAACTAAAATTTAATATAACTTTAGTTGGCAATCCAAAAAGTTAATGTAGATAGATATAATAAGAGGGATCCCAATTTCCAAGTAATGCATTTTTCTGAAAATAATTGATTTATGGTTAACAATTTCGGTGTGAATTCTCAAAGGCTCTCTATCTTAATCTTTGGCTTCAATGTTCAAACAATGAAGGAACTAATTAAGTTTTCAATCTCGGCTAATTTAGGAGTGACTGCAAAGAAATGGTGTTAAAATAAAATTAGATTTGCATTTGAACCAGTCACATAGCTAAGCTGAGTTTGAAATATTAGAGGGGTCCAATGAAACTAAGGCAGCCTACCATAAATTGTGGTACAAAATGGGAAATGAAGTTTTGACAATATATGTGGAAGTACCGTAACTAAATAAGTGTGTACATATCAACCCAATAAAAAGAGGCCAAAAAAAAGTAAAAACAGTAATTAATCAATAGATTCATCCCTGATCCATTAAGTGATATATTTTCAATGGGGGATCTATGAGCATAGATAAACAGAAGAATTTTTCATGAAAACAAAAGTAAAATGACTGAGAAATGTGGACTAATTAATGAAGTTGTCGAAAAGGAGGCCACTAAGATAGGTGGTGAAGGTAGAAGATAGAGTTGTGCAACAGTCCTGAAGTAGAGAAGCAGTTGAGGAAAAATGCAAGGTAAGTTTTATAATGGGATGCATTGTTTATAGTTGCTAAAATAGAACAAGAAGTTGGTAGTGATGTTGATAATTCAAATTTATTGCATGATAATGTGGTTCATTGTGGGGACCTATAGAGTGTGAAAGTAGTATTGATTCCACGAAATAGAAGAGCATGTGTTGAGTTAAAAATTGGATATATTAACCAACAAAAATAGGGACCAGTATCAAGCCTAGAAGGCTAGAATTCCTTCCATTGAAAAGTTAAAGTCCCAAGACTGAAACAAGAATTGATTGGATTGATTAACAATTTTATCTATAAATTAAAATCACTAGGAAGTACATTTTCTTATTTAATATGATATGATAAGTTTAGGATACTTGCACTTATCCATCATCCACTGCCTGCCACATGCTCTTGTGTGATGTGTAATGCATACATTTATTTATTTATTTTTGATATGTTTATTTGTAATTGAATATATCATCATTTTTTGGCCTGTTTATATTTGTAGCTAAAGTTAATATTAATCTTGAGTTAAAGAGTTGAAGCAACAAAATTTATATGTTGTTTTTGGTAAGGGAGGATTTAGAACTAAGTAAAATGCTAGTAGTATAGTATAATTGAGCAAGTGAATAAAATCAAGGTTACCCAATACATCTAAGTGAGCTTTCAAAATCTCAATAAAGAGATATTTGTGCCACCAGTATAATGATTTATATTCTCATAAAGAATATTTTTATGTTCCTTTAATCAAAAGAATTATTTTGCTTCTGTGATCCATGCAAAATGCAATACATATATTCACTTGTCAATTATTCTCCATTGCCTATACTATTAGGATGCTTTAGGTAAAAGCAAGCTTTGAATGTGAACAGGAGAGAATTTGCGACCAAATTCTTTATATAACTTATTTATATATGATTAAAACTATAAAATATAGTGTATTTTGATGTTGAGGTTCAATAATAGTTTATTAACTTGTCACATGCTTTACCAATTATAGGTTGCAAGTAGAAGGATGGAAGGTGCTGGCAAAAGAGTGCTGTTTGATTTGAACTTGGAACTCAACTGTGGTACAAATACAGATATAGATACCATACAAAGTGGAGGTTCAAATGGAAGAGATGAAGTTGAGGAGAGTGATGGATGGGAAGGTGCAATTGATGTGGACCACATAATGAAATTGACATTTGACACAAAAGAAGAAGCGGGGGAAATTTATAATTTGTATACTATGCTAATTGGATTTGGGATCCATAAAAGTAATGACAGACAAGATGTAGGTGGCACAATAAGGTTTTGAAAATGGGTATGTTATTGTAAAGGACATAGGGATGAGAAGTGGTTCAACTTTGAAAATTGAAAAAGGGAAGTAAAACCAATTACAAGATGTGACAGCTCTCCAGGGTATCGTGACCATTCAGCTTCCTCAATTCAATTTGCGAATAATAAAATAACTTTAATAGCCTCCAGTCAAATGTAACATTTAAACCCCAAAACTTCCTTAGTGAGCCACAACTGTCCTAAACTATACTTACAAATACAAAAGTTTAACCATCCAGAATTCCACAAGTACACTTCGAAATATAAAGGTTACATCAAAATACAGTTTAAAGTCTCCAAACCAAACATCCTAGAGCAAGCTTTGAAGGCTCTCGATCCCAAACCCTGCTAAGGAAAAACAAAGTTGGAAGGAATGAGCTAAAAGCCCAGTGAGTGATCCTAATATCATACAAATCTCATAGTAGCAGTGAAACAATATATACATCAGTTAAGCACTCAACAGATCAATATAATTCAGTTTGGAAGCATAAAAGT
Source organism: Gardenia jasminoides (assembly GCA_013103745.1). Classification (NCBI taxonomy): domain Eukaryota; kingdom Viridiplantae; phylum Streptophyta; class Magnoliopsida; order Gentianales; family Rubiaceae; genus Gardenia; species Gardenia jasminoides. Next base: position 25,503,947 of record CM023102.1, on the reverse strand, counting down.
GTAAAACACATAAACTGAGAAACTCTCAGTGAAAGGATACGCTTCCGGAAATTCGTCCGTCTTGTCCAACACTCAACCTCCTACTCCTCCTTATAACTCCCAGTGGTAATACTCGAGTGTACCGTGCAGTGCCCTAAGTTATCAACCCACCCGACCGAGGTCGATAACAAAGGGGAAAGGCCTTGTTCACCTATGTGTTAGAACACATGGCCTACAATCATGCACAAATAATATACAAAGCGGTAGAAAGGCACAAGAGAACAGTAAAATAAAAAGTAGGCCGAGTGCGATAAAGTACACACTCGCCCTTCACATAATCATTGAAAAGCATTAAAACATTTAACATGTTAAATGAGCAATTCATTCCCAAACATGCAAGGAACACTCACCAAATAAAGTTAAGTAACTCAAACGTTCGAGTCTTGGTCACCCTCGATACCACCTTCGAGCCCTACGTACAACCAATGTATATAACTATCAACTCAAACCAAAACAACACTTAAAAACACTCAAAACAGCAAAGAGAGCACATGCATGGGCGCTCGAACCAAAACAGACACCATTAGATACAAAATGGAAAACACACACTAGAAGGTGTGAAAGGCAAATTTGACACCTTGAGTTATTTTAATCATAATTCATGGTACGAGCATCTGATTGAAGTGCACAAGGTACCGTTTCGAAGCTAAGAGAACAAGCTACAACTTTCATGAAGGCCATTTTTACCCAGATTCACTCCATCCAGGTCAAAAATTATGAAAACAGTCCCAAATTTCTGTCGACAGGTTGTCTGTCAGGCCTGATTCAAACGGCCATAACTCAGTGTACCAAAGTCCAATTCAGGAAATTCTGGATGCGTTGGAAAGCTGAAAGACAGGGCTAAAATGTTTATGTTTTGGGCAAAAGCTAGTTTGACATGGATCATGACAAAAAATGCAGCTAAAGGGACTATTCGACCAACCCTGATTTTCTGGTTTGAGCTATGCGATGCATGGTTCAAATCCATTTCTATCACATGCAATTTATACCATTTACAAGCCAACATAAACACACATATACATATATAAGTTAACTATCAAATTCAGTCCAAACTGGCGCAAACTAAACACATTTACTAAACAAGCAACAAGATCATACTATCGTTTCTAGATTTTACAAGCTACTAGCAAACCAAAGCTTAAATCTTCTTAAATGTAATCAAAGTGGCCTAAGCTTAGCATCTATGCATAACAAAATATTATTAACATGATATTAAACCAAAATCACCATCAAACAAGTCATTTAAATGCCCCAAAATAGAGCTCCATCACTGATCAAGCATGCTGTCCAGAAATTCCAGCAAAACATACCTCACTCGTTTATCACTTTTGTCTAACTAAAACACCACAACTTTGGCTCAAATTTAACATACATATAGAGGGAAGGATAAAGATTCAATCCATGTTAAAATCCTGCATCAAAGTCTCACGAAATCAAGCTCAAATAGGTTGCCCTGTTCTGCCATTCACGCTACCACAAATTTCCAGCCATGTTCATGCAAGTTCTAGTCCATCAAATGCATGTTTGACATGCTCAAATTGCTATTCACTGATTTAAACAACATCCAACACACATAATCAAGTATATATAAGCAAGAAATAAAAGAAAATGTAGCTTCTTGAAGGATTTACCTTAAACCCTTTTGAAGATATGCACCCTAGAGTTTCTTTCTTCCAAATCACTACACCAATCCCTTAATCTTCCTTAGATGTCACCTTTTATGGAGTAGTTTGCAAACTGAAGGTAAAAATCAAGGATTCAAGCAAGAAATCAAGGTTGGAGTTGAAGTTTTCTCTCTTTTTGTTTTTTCCCCTTCCTTTCTTTCCTTTTTCCCCCACGGTTTTTTTCCTTCTTGTTTCAGCTTTCACCCGGCTTCCCTTCTCTTTTTTTCCTCTTAATTGGTCTCAAATTGAGTTATAAGATAAAGCCTAGAAGATATTTAAGGGGTTGGTCAAAGTTTCAATCCAAGCCTAGCAACTTCAATGATCTTTCACTTTGGCCCCAAGTGATTTCATTTCCTAGCAATTAAGTCCATAAGTTGTAAATTCAACTTAGTCCACTAATACTTAATCACACCTAGCTAGGTCACTAATCACCCAATTAACGTAATCAACTCCCGTGAGCATGCAAGTTCACACCAAAAATTCTTGAAATAACAAACGTTTGATTTGTACATATAATTAGGGTTTCGAGAAAATATATTAGGGTTAGTACATTTAGGGTTTAGTGTGTAAACAAATTAGGGTTTTTAGACTTGTAAAACAAAATAGTTAAACAAAACACTTTAAGAAGTAAAACAAACCATATAAATACCTTGGCAAACAATAATCACTATAATTAACATTATTTAAGATTTTCTAGAAATTGGGAATAAATTTGGGGTCTCACACAAGAGCAGGATGTCGAGCTTGCTTTCACGTGAAATACAATATAGGATTTCCAAAGTATGTAGTTACTACATTCGTTATGAAGCACAATCACCATTTGGCATCAGAATCTAGTGTCCAACACATTAAATCTCATTGAAAAATTACGATGCTTACTATGATCAAGCCAAAAGCCCGAAGATGGTTAGGGCTAGAATTTTTCAGATAATGAAACAATGTAATCCAAATAGAAGGGTACAAGAATGTGTGATTCTCTATTAAGGATATGTATAACTGAATGGATAAGAAATATAAAAAAGCAAGTTTTCATGGGAATACAGAAGGTGCACTTGGGTTTTACGTAGCAAAGAAGGATGGTGAAACACATTCTTTTATAATATCATGTGGATGATAAAGGAAGACTAGCAAGGTTGTTTAAACTAATTCAAATCCCAGTTAGATTTCAATAATTTTGAAGATGGGTTAGTCCTCGATACAACATATAAAACCCACAAATATTAAAATCCACTAGTTGTATTAATAGGAATAAACAATCATTTCAACAGTTTATTTTTGGTTGTACCTTGTTGACAAATGAGAAGATTAATACATATGAATGGATCCTTGATACATTCTTGAGGAAATGGATAGTAGAAGGTCAATTGGAATGATGACTAAAGATAATAGTATAATAAAAAAGACCATAAAGAATCTAATCCTTGAAACTTGTTATAGGCTTTATATGTGGAACTTGCATAGAAATGTGGTGAGTAATATTGATTGTGAAGATCTCACTAACAAATTCTATCACTTGATGGCTTGAAAGTGTAGTAAAAGGAGTTTAATGAGCAACTACTAACTTAGAAACCAAATGTAGGGTAGGAAAGAGCGAGTGGATGAAAAAGATGTATCACAAGAGGAGGTTATGATCAGAGGCCTATTCATAGGGGCACTTCATGGAAATGAGAAGCATTCAGTGGTTCGAGAAAATGAACATTTTTATGAATGAATGCTTAGATAACAAAACACAATATGTTAATTTGTTCATAGTTTTGATTTGGCTATAACATGGCTTAGTCACACTTAGAGCAAAGCAGTTTAGACTAGTAAAGACACAAAACCAATATTGACCACTACTCTTCCCAAGCTTGAGAGTTGCACAATTGATGTGTACACTAGGAAAATGTTCTTAATGGTGAGGAAGCATTTTAATAGATAAGGACTACTGATTTTCAAAGGGTTCAAATAAGGAGGGCTAAATGCACATATATTACTATTCAAAATACAATGTAGATAAAAGCTCATCTAACGTGTCCATGCATGAAGTTCGAATCCAAAGCAATTTGTTGTGCTCATATATTTTTTGCAGCGGCAATCAAAAGAATGAACAAGATCCCTAAATCATGCATTTCAAAGTAGTGGATAATTGAAACAAGAATTAATAATGGGAGAGTAGAGTATGTTGTACCCCAATAGATGATATATATGACTAGATATAATACCCTAAAATCCAACTATAATGATATGTGCTATTATGCTACGCACATGGATGATGAGTTTAATGAACTAAGGGAGTTGTTTGACAAACACACCATACAGCTGAGGGACAAATAGATTGAAAGAGGATATAGGAAGTGGATGGATATATACCGGATTCAAGAGTAAGGATTGATGCTAGTCAAAGAACATTTACGATGTCAGATCTCAAGGTTACTCGAGCTAAAATTCATCACAAATAAACATGAGGAGAAAAAAGTGTAGATATTATGAGTTAGAATGAAGAACAAATTAATTAAAAGAAAATTTTTCTTTTGAATAAAAAAATTTTAAAAGAAAAAAAATCAAAGTCATCAGTGGTTTTGGTTGTCTCTATATACTCCATAAATAATAGATACGAAGTGCTCTTTATTACCTCTTTTTGGTTACCTACTTGTTGTGGTCCTCACAATTTTAGATTGAATATTTACAATATGAACTGGTTTGTTGATTTGATTAAATATAGTCATAGAGAATCTAACATAATTTGTTAAATGATGGGTAGATTGTAGGTAGGGCACAAGCAAAGAATTTGCCATGTAAAAACAATGTAAGAATATAATTACATCTTCTAGTTGGATAGATAATTCACTTGATAGTTCGTTTGAATTTAGTATGAGGGGATCCAATTGTAGTGAATGGATTTGACTACCATCTTTTGTAAAACACAGTTGTATCCAATTTAGTGATAGATTTGATTAAGAAGAAGCCAAAGGAAAAAGGCATTCATGAGAGGCAATGCTAAGCTTTCGCATTGTAGTAGTATTTGTATGAGTTATTGATACGAACCCAACCAATGTTTGGAAGAACTCGAACCCAACAAGTCGGGATCTAGACAACGTACCAAAGTTTGAAGAAGTTGTGGAAATCCTAAAACCCTAAAAACGCTTTATTTGTGAACTTAGAAAAATTCTTAACCCATAAAGAAGCGATAGTTAGAACGTTGGGTGAAATTAGAAAGCGCCACAAATAAGTCTGATTCGTGTTTGATAAGCCAAGATGAATACTCGAACAGATTCTAAATATTCAAAGGTCCCTCAAGAAGCCAAGAGAATGTTCTTGAATTTCTGCAAAATTCTATTATCTTTGAAGAAGAAACGTGTGCCTTTTTATAGGCTTATTACACAAAACCTAAAGTGGCTAGGAAACACTTAAGTTCAACTCTAATTAGTATCATGCTGCCGAACCTCAAACTACTATGAAGCTTATGAAACCACTACAACTAGGAGTCATTTGACTAAGGCTCGATATGAGCTTGTCATCACTTTATTCCTAAAGACTAACAATTAACAATTAACACGTGGTAGAATTAGACCAAATGACTAAGCATGAGTTTCAAGTCACGGCTCTTCAATCTTGAGTAAGGTCACAAACATCATGCTTTGCTCTATCCCTTCAATCGACTTGCACTCTCCAATTTGCTCTTTGATAACCTGTACAAACACTTGAAATGATGCTCGCATTTGCCTTGCACGAGATCTTGTTATCGGACCCCGTGGAACACCCAACACTTCACCCCTTGATGCTTGGCCAGCTTGCATGTCCTCAACATTTCCCTTCTCTTGGGAAGGATTTGTCCTCAAATCTTGATCACGTACATCGAAAGGACACAAGTCAGAGATGTTAAAGGTAGTGCTAAAATTATACTTACCTGGAATAGCTAACTTGTAAGCATTGTCATTAATGTGTTCCAAGACTTGAAATGGTCCAACATCACGTGGTAGCAACTTATTGCGACATTGCACAAGAAACCTCTCCTTATGCATGTGCAACCACACCCAATCTCCAGGGTCGAACACAACACGTTGCCTATCTTTGTTGACATGCTTGGCATATTGCTCAGTATGTGTAGCAATGTTGAGAAGAATCTTTTCATGGAGATTCCTAACAAACTTAGCTTTCTCTCTACCATCGAGGTTAACACATTCACTCAAAGGCAAAGGCATTAGATCTAATAGAGTTAATGGATTAAACCTGTAAACAACTTCAAAATGAGAAAACTGAGCAGTAGAATGCATTGAACGATTATAGGCAAACTTAATATGTGGCAAACAATTTTCCCATGTTCGTAAGTTATTTTTAATTAAAGCACATAACATGGTAGAAATAGTCCCGTTGACCACCTTAGTTTGGCCATCGGTCTATGGATGACTGGTGGTGGAAAATAATAATTTAGTACCTAACTTAGCCCAAAATGCTTTCCAAAAGTAACTTAAGAATTTAACATCACGATTAGATACAATGGTCCTAGGTATGCCATGTAATTGAACAATTTCTCTAAAGAATAAATCAGTAACATGGGATGTGTCATCAGTTTTATGACATGCAATAAAATGTGCCATCTTAGAGAATCTATCAATAACAACAAAGATGGAATCATGACCCTTTCTAGTCCTAGACAAACCAAATATAAAAAACATAGTGGACTAAGGCTCACTACGCATTGGCAAAGATATATAAAGGCCATAAGGGTTTACCTTAGACTTGGCACGCAAGCACTGAATGCACTTAGAAACTTCATGTTGCACACCCTTTCTCATGCGCAGTCTATAAAAGTGATCCTACAAAATTTCAAATGTTTTAGTTACACCAAAGTGTCCCATAAGACCTCCACTATGTGACTCCTTTACTAATAACTCACGAATTGAGCAAGTCGGCACACATAACTTGTCTTGATAGAATAAATAACCATTAGAAAGATAGAACTCACCCTAGAGCTGTCGGTTGGCACAAATTATAAATTTCCTTGTAACTATTATCACTCTCATACAAATCCTTAATCAATTCAAATTCAAGCAACTTAGCATCAAGAGAAGTAAGTAACGCATACCTTCTTGACAATGCATTAGCTACTACATTAGACTTACTAGATTTGTGTTTAATAATATAGGGAAACGTCTCAATGAATGACATCCAATGCACCAACCTCTTGCTCAGGTTATGTTGGGTTTTGAGATATTTGAGAGATTCATTGTCGGTGTGTATGACAAATTTCTTTGGAAGTAGATGATGCTGCCACGTCTCAAGTGCTCAAACTAGTGCATATAGCTCCTTGTCATATGTGCAATAGTTCAAAACTGCACCATTGAGTTTTTCACTAAAGTATGCAATAGGACGTCCACCACCTGAAGCATCACATTCTATCTCAAAAGTCTTCAAAAAATCAGGCAAGGAAAGTACAGGTGCATGTGTCAGTTGGTGTTTCAAGGCATTAAAAGCATGGTTTTGTTCTTTTCTCCAAGCAAAAGTAGAGTTCTTCTTGATGATGGCTGTGATAGGTCGCGACAATTGCGCTAAAATCCTTCACAAATCGCCTATAAAACTTGTTAGTCCATGAAAGTTCCTCACTTCACTAATGCTCTTGGGAATCGGCCAATCATTAATTGCTTTGGCTTTGTCTTCATCAACCCGAATTCCCTATAAGCTAACTACATAGTCTAGAAACACAAGTTCATTAGTACAAAAGGTGCATTTCTTGAGATTAGCATATAGCCTTTTTTGTCGAAGCACTTCAAGTACCAACCTTAAATGCTCAATATGTTCTTCTAGGCTCTTGCTATAAATCAGAATATTATCAAAATAGACAACTACAAATTTATCTAAATATATATACAAAACATGGTTCATTAATCGTATGAAAGTGCTAGGTGCATTAGTTAAGGCAAAAAGGTATAACCAACCACTCATACAAGCCATACTTAGTCTTAAATGCAATTTTCCATTCATCACCCTCTTTGATCCTAATTTGATGATACCTACTTTTAAGATCAATTTTAGTGAAAATCACAGCTCCATGCGATTCATCTAACATGTCATCTAATCTAGGGATTGGATGGCGATACTTTATTGTAATTATATTGACAGCTCGACAGTCAGTACACATCCTCCAAGTACCATCCTTTTTGGCACCAAAATGACGTGTATAGTGCATGGACTCAAGTTTTCTCTCACCTATCCTTTGCTAAATAACTCTTCCATTTGCCTTTGAAGCTCCTATAGAATCAGTCAACTGATGTTAAAAGAGCCCCAACTTCAATTGAATTTTGGAACTATTTATTTGGCATCATTTATGGTTTCAATACTGATAAGGTATACATCTAAATTTCGATTCAATTTTAATGCTTTGTTAACCAATTTCATTTAACTGCTATATGGTACTTAATTACTATAGGTTTACCAGAATACAAGAGATAATAAATATATTATGAACAATAAACCTATCAGGAGTCATAAGTTTCATGCAGAGGAGTATAGCTCCTTTCTACATAATTTCATTCCATAATATAACTTTGCATAATAAAGGAGTATAGCTCCTTTTTGATAATTTCATACGCTTTATATATAGATTATATGTTTAAAATTATTGTAGTTCATATATTTCATCATGAATAACATTGTATTTAATCTATAATAGAAACTTCTTCTATCACACACTAATATGTATACAAAACTAACGTTGTGACGACCCCACCTTCCCTAAGACGAACCAAAAGGGGTTGGCGGACCGCCTGCCCGACTCTCGCCGAAACTCACTACAATCCTCAATCAAATTGAAGTGCCAGCCTTAAATAATTACAGTAAAACTCCAACAATTACATCCAAGTACTTCCCAATAATAACATAACCATACATCTTACAATTTAAGCTCCATTACTTATAACCCAAGTATTTCAAAATCATGTTACAATCATGAAATGTTACTTCCCATACTTCAATACAATAAGCCCATTGCCCAAGACATCAGGAATAATATACACAGAAGAACTAGAGTTACTCCAGCTAGTCATTTTAGTTAGTCTCTTCAAGTGCTTCCTTGTCTCGAGTCCCTGTGGAGGGGAATAAAACATTTTTGGGGTGAGTTTAAAAGCTCAGTGAGGTTCCAAAAATTAAACTAATACACATTTAGTCAAAATCTTAACACTTGAGTCAAATAGTATTTTTCCAAAAGTTTCACCATTCAACTTAAACCATGAGCAAAGCCTTTCATGTGGAACGATAGTAAATCACGTCTGATTCAACTCGAAACAAGAGTAAATCTTTTAGAGAAACTCATTTCACTCATTTAAGCATTCGAACAATAATTAAACAAACTATTCACTTCAATCAAATCAAAAATACTAATACGGGATGAGAGGTGCCTACCACCCTGAATTGATGTGACACATACTTCCGTTCAGATTCAATTACACTTAAAATACTAAGATGAAATGAGAGGTACCTCCCACTCACTCGAGTGTGGTACATACTATCTCTCAATACGTATGGTCAACGAGACAACGCTACAATCGACATATTCACAGGTAGGATTAAGCCGGGATGAGAGGTACCTACCACTCATGGAGTGTGGTACATACTGCCACTTATCACATAGGGTCGACGAGACAATGCTCCAATCGACTTATTCAAAGTTAAGATTCAAGCGGGATGAGAGGTACCTACCACTCCTTAGAGTGTGATACATACTTCCGCATAACACATATGGTGGGATGAGAGGCACCTACCACTCACTCGACTGTGGTACATACTTCCGCTTATCAACACAAATCAAAATTCAAGTCACAGCACATATTCAACATATAACTCATCTCTAATCACAGTCTCAAAATCATTCATTTGCAAACCATGGCAAGATTTTCATTTAAAAGAGAGTTAGAACACTCACCAATTAATCACAGCTGACAATCCAAGTTAGGATCTGGTTCAAACTCTCCCCACTTCCTATAATCAAGTAAAAGGAGAAATAAGTTTCGCCCCACAAATAGTGAAACTAAACTCAAATAACTCATTTTTCAAATGATTTTCACTAGGTTTCAATACACACAATTCGTGAAAATTAGCTAAAGTATTTCAAATCCACCAATTTGTCCAAACTGGCATTTTTCTCTCAAAGCTTAGTGACACTCAATTTCTCACCATAAAAGTTCAGGATTTTAACTCTTTTAAGACATATACTCATAAATGAATATAATACATATATACTTAAACAAAATCTCATCAATAAATATCATAAAGTTTCGAAATCACACTTCAAAGTTGCCAAGCATGGTTCGGCCATCACTTATCACTTTCCTTCAATATTTTCAACTACAAAATCTAATTTCGAACGATAGGATGAACTCATTTCACATATATCAAACACAATCACAATCATGTCCTCAAACCCGCTACCTAAAAGTCACCTCGAGTCCGCTACCTAAGTTGGGAATTCAAGAGCCCAACTCCAATGCTTCATACATAAACATTCTTAGCAAAATAACCCATAGATCTAACAAATCTACCGCTAATGAGGTTAAAGCTCAGTGATTTAAGGATTATATCTCAAGATCTATTCAGATCTGACAAGATCAAGGAAGATCTGATGGACTCTTCCCAAAGATGACTTCTTGAGTTTAGCAACTCCAAAAAGCTCTGACCTTAACTCAAGATTTGCTTGATTTGATGATGGATTTCAACCACAAGCTCAAGAAAACCCACACAAGCTTTCTTTCCTCTTCTTTCCTCTCTCTCCAAATCGGATCACTCTCTCACTCTCACTCTCTTACAGCAGCCAAAGGAAGAAGATAAACCAAGATCACAGCCTTCAATCAAGTCTTGAAGCTTCAAGAAATTTAAGGTAGAAGAAGAAGTTGAAGAAGCAACTTGGAAACTCTCTCCTTTCTCTCTCCATGCTCTCGGCCCTCTCTCTCTCTTAGCTCTCCATGGATGAATGAAAACTGAAGCTTCAAGAAGCAAGAAAAGACATGAACAACACCTTCAAGAATGTCTTGAAACTTCAAGGAATGGAAGACAAAGAAGATGAAGAAGAAACTCTCTCCAAGTCTCTCTCTTTTCTCTCTCTATAACCGGCCCTCTCTCTCTCTCTTAAAGCCAAGTTGTGGCTGAAAATATGAACCAACAAGAAGCTTGAAAAGAGGCTTTTAAGGGACAAAAAGTTACCTTTCCCCTATTTTAAGGAAAAGTGGTCAACGACCACTTTTTGTCGCGTCGAAACGCGACACACCAACTTTTACTGTATTGTCTCCTTTCGACACTGTCCAACCTTAAATATATCTCTGTAATATCTCTACATATGCTCAGGTTCATCTGAAAATCGTTATTCACATTTCGGAACAGAAATTAACGCTTAAACAGGCTGAAACCACACACCGCCAAATAATTCTCAAAAAATTCTCTAAATTAAAAAATAATCACTCAAAACATATATTCACTCATATTTCAATAAATAAACACAATATAACATTAGTTTGCACTTTTTAAAATAAATTCAAATTTTTTTGAGGCCCTCACAAACGTAGTAGTTTATAGCGTAAAACTATTTATTAGAAATAATAGTTGTAGAGGAATGAGTACCTCAAATGGTAGGAACAATAGTGATAATTCATTTATGCTACTTCTTAATTGGGTTTGAATTGATTTTGATAGATGATGCTGGAATTGCAACCCTCTCAATAAAATGTGCAAAGGGGAAGCCTGAAATTTTGCCTTGGTAGCTTTTTTTCTTGCTTCCATTTCTTTCATTGCTATGCATTGAGGTCTGATTTTTGCACTTATTGTATGTTAGGCAAGATGCTGATATTGTTGCATAACTATTTGTATATTCAGCTATGACATCATGCTCTTCTAGAGTTGAGTTTTTGATATGTGGGATAATAGTTATGTACTTGTCATTGTTGTTGGAAGTATATGTACTCCTAGACTTCTTGACTAGTCAAACCAAGTTATTTTGTTTGATGAAATTTAATGACATTATAATCAACATTGTTTTGTAGTTATTGATTAATATGGAATGATTAGTAGGCATAGAAAATGTTTTTATTAAAAGGTAATGATGAATAGGTTTGTCAGTGATACTACTGTATAATATAAGTTTTAGTGGTGAATTAGTTTGTATATCTCTCTCACTTTCTTTTAGACTTCATCAATAGAGAAAGTAGCAGTTGTTCAGTATCCTTGTTGTTCGCATCCATAATTATAGATCTAGTGGGACCTGTAAGCTAGATAGTTAATTTACATCCGTTTATTATTGTACGGTTGGGTGATAGATAAGGTTATCATATTGAATAATGTTCAAATAATAATTTTAATTATATTAAGATTGAATTGAAAATCAGCTGACGATTTAAAATTGTGAAACTTGAATAATGTAATTTCATTGTAGAAACTACATATCTTGGACTAACATAAATGCATATTTAGCATGAGATGCATCCAAATGTCAAGTTTGGTCTTACTCTAATGTACCTGTAGCATAGTGATTATACATTGTACTACTTTTTTCGACTTCTATCAAGTAAATTGGGTACCCCCCTTATCCAGTATGGCCTTTTTTGTTTGTTCGATAGAAAGACATTTATGCAGAGTTAAAATCTATTATGTTTGTGATAATCAGAGAAGATAACTCGTGAGTAATTTTACAATAGTGTTTTTTTATGAGTGCATAAAAACTTGGTTAATAAATATGTGAGTTGACCCTATCTGTAGTTGTCAAACATTTGATAGTGACAACTCTATCATCAATTGGGACTGGGAGCAGATTCAAGCAATTTGCATATGTTCTTTTTATATTAAATCTCAGGAATTGTTCCTAATTTTTGATTGACTTGCATTTTTATGAATGTTAGATTGAAAAAAAATGTTATATAGAATTTAACTTTTATGAATTCTGAGTCATTTGGTCTATGTTAACTGTAAAGTATAGAAATCACTAAATCTAGAGTGCATGTGTTTCAGCAGTTTGATTAGAATGCTACTCGCAAACTTTGTTGATAGATTTGAGAGTTATTTGGTAGACAAGATTGATTTAAATCACAAATATTTGTATTTGAGAACTAACAGTAATATTCATTAGTGTAAAATAAATTAAGATTTAGTAAAGATTTAAATTGTGATTAGCTACAAGCAATAGTTTATTGAAACATTTAGACTTACTATAATAGGATGTTGCTTTGATTCTCAAGATAGCAATAATTGATTTAGTATCAATAATGTTTGCCATTTGTTGACCTTCATCAAATTCATACTCACCTTCAAAAAGTCAAGACAATAGGTTAGCAGCTATTTATATAAATGATTAGATATTATATAAGTGTCTATTATCTGTTTGAATTAATTAACTAGAGTTAATACCTTTAATCCATTATAATAATTTCTCTGGTAGGTATTTCTTCTTTCATATTTTTTGTATTAATGTGTATAGCAACTCCGAGCAGATATGATAAGGACAGATAAGGTTTTATTATGAATTAATGTGTGTAGCATAGCAGGGAAGTTTACATATTTCAATATGCTCATAGATCCTATCATAAAGTTTGAAACTAAACACATCTAGCATCATTGAATGGTTTGTGATAGGGATTTTCTTTACTCCTAAAATTTTAAAAAACCTTTATAACCCTATATTACCGCAAGTATACGGATCGTTTATTGAGTATAGGGAAATAAGGTGTCGATCCCACGAGAAACTATGTTTTTGCAAACACTAAAATTTAATCACTTGCTTCATTATCTAGATAGACAATTATAGGAAGGCGAATAAAGTAAGGAAAGCTAGATAAAAGGAAGAAAGTGGTAAACCGACCTAAGGAAGAGGGATAAAGCAATTAAAACCAACCGTTAGGTGTCAAAGACATCCAATTGGTGGAAGACAAGAAATAAGAAAGCAAGTAAAGAAATTAGAGAATTAGGTTAGAGAGAGTTTTTAAGATCAAATTGGAGGAATCCTAGAGCTTTGGAATCCCTTGTTAAGTTAAGATTAGAAGTTAGTCAAGTTTATTATGTCCTTTCTCCAATGATTCGCTAAGGTATAACTTCCTTTTGTATGCCATTACTTTCGTCAATGGTCATGTGTAGTGCAAGTTCTCGTTAAGATGAACTAGTACTCGGAATCGCTTTCGCCAATTCCTTAACTTCTTGGAATCTTCCTTGACCTATTTTCATAGAGAAAAGAGAGAAACAAGATAAATAAGCTTAATGAAGTTATAGTATAAAACCAAAACCAACCAACTATATTCACTACTTTCGTGAGAACATAAGTTAGTGTTTAAGAACTTAGATCTTGTTGAAGGCAAGTTTTGCATTACTCATCAACATCAAATCAATTATAGTTGGTAGCTAATCAACCATAAAGCATAAGCACAAGTCTTAAACTAACAAAATCATGGAGGACATAAATCACTCAACTACTTCATAATCACAACTAAAACAAGTTCATCCTAACTCTAGGATTAAAGAGGCTTCGCTAGACATCATATTAAGAACATTTAAGCATAAACAAACTTGCACAAAGCCATGAAATTAAGGCACAAGAGACAAGTAAGGAAGAAGGAATCTTATTCAATTTCTTGAAGTTGAATCCATAAACTTCTTCACAAGTTGATCTCCTAAATACAAAGTGCAAGATTCCTCACAACTTTCACTTTTACTCTCTTTAGAAACTACAAACTACAAACTAGAACTAATCTAATGAACTAGAGCTATTCTCTAGTTTTTTTTCTCTCTTTTTTGGAATTTTTATGGAATGGAATGGAATAATTCTAATTGTCTACAAAAGGCCCTATTTATAGAAGATTACAACCATATGCATCCAAAATTATGTCATGTGAATACAAGACAAATTGGCCTTCAAAAGTCAAGGAAAATGGCTTCTTAAATTTCTTTGTCTTCATGCATTTGAATCCTTTGAATTTCCATCCCAAATGAGTTGTAATGTTGAAGCAAATTGTGTTTTGAATTAGTAATGAGTTGTTTCTTCAACTTCACAAGATTTTTCACGCAGCTTTCATTGAAATTCTTCTGAAAATTGAGTTGGAAGTGAGCTGAAAAACTGGAATTCGGCTGCAACTTGCAGCTGTCATTTTCTGACGATCCGCGATGGAGATCCGCGAGCCTCTGGCTCGCGGATCTCATTGCGGATCCGGTCCCCTGGCTCCTGTGAGAGGGATTCGCGAGCTATTTGAAATTTTCACTTGTTGGTTCGCGTTTTGCGTCGCGACTCCACTTGAAACTTGCAAATTCCGAGCTTTTTGTCTTGAAATTGGCGCGTTAATTGCTCCGACTTTTATCCCTTTGATTCCTCGTTGATTGAATTGCAATTTGTATTTTCCAATTTTTCTTCCAAGCTTCTTGGCAAATATCCACATTTTGTCCTCATTTGATAATTGGACAAGCAATCCTACAAAAAACATGAAGATTTCACCACATTAATCCACAAAAATGCATTTTTCTATTTAAACCACAAAATGTAGAATTTCAGTAGAAACCCTAGTTCATTAGCCATTAAACTAACAAAAACTCACAAAAACTACATAATTAAACCTATTAAAAACATGCAAAATATTGACTTATCAGTTTGGTCTGTGAACTTGTTGCACCACAGTCGCTTTGTCAATAACCCAACAGTATTCACTAATATATATGCTGTATTTGGATTGCATTGTTTCAAACAGCATTGGAAATGTATTATCTATAAAATGGTTGAAAACATTTTGTGAAAATTGAATGTTTCCAATATATATCATTGCATGTGTTTTCCTTCCTTGAAATAAAGAAAATATACTTTGCAAATGAAAATGTCATACCATAGTGAATTTAATAACTACAAGGGATACCAGATAACAACCAAATGAGGAAATAGAAGATCAAGAACACAACATATTTGTGTTTTGATAAAACTAAATGTGATAACCCAAAATTTCATATTAATTTCACGTGTGTGCTTAGAGAATCTAATTATATGTTTATTGTATTTTATGAAAGATTTAAGTATATAGGTATAAATTGAAATTTTTCATGATTAAATAAGGATCTAATAGTTGTTAGAATAAAAATTATCGGGTAAAATTAGGATTAATAAGAAGTAGATTGGTTGGATTCGAATTATATCAATTTCATGCAAGAGGAATTTGACAAGTGTCACACAAATTGCCACTTGTCAAAAATTGGAGTGAAAAGTGTGAGGCCCCGTATCATAAATTTAATTTATAAATTGCAAAATTCCATATTTTCATAAAAAAATTAAATTAAAAATTATTTTAGTTTGAATTATTTGATTTTCGTATATCAATTGTAACGGTACAAAAAGTTTTAAATGCATTGTGCGCGTTTAAATTATGTATTTGATTAAATTATTTAAATGTTTAAATTTCACACTCGGGCCTAGGGTCGACTATTAGATATAAGTTTTGAATGTTAGAATATGTATTTGGAATATATAAATGAGAGAAATCGGGATCGTAGTATCGCGTCGTGTAAATTTTCACAAATGACACGACACGACACGACAAAAAATGGTCTTACGTCAAATCAAGCAACTTTCTTCCATTTCTTTTATTTCTCTCAATAAAGTCCCAAAAGTCAAATGAACTATTCATTTTCTTCTTCTTCCTCTCCCTCTTGACCGCAGCTCTCTCCATCTCTTCCCCCTCCATTCCATTTTCAAGAATCAACCACAAAACCTCCATCCTTGCAACCAAAACCACTTGAAGATCTTGCTAGCTTTCTTTGGGAAATTTGGACTAGCTTGGAAGAGAGGAGAAACTGGTTTTGAGCTTGAGGATTGAGGGCTTTTGTGAGCTAGATCATCCACCATAAGCCAAGCTTCTTGTTGGAGTAGAGGTAGGGTTTCTCAACACCATAAACCTTGCTCATTTGTTTCATTCTTTAGCTAAGAAAGCTTATAGTTCTTTGTATTAGATTTTATTGTTGATTGGTTGAATGTGAACTCTATGAAATCCCACCACATGTGAACTTGGGGCTGTTGATGATGTATTGTGTGTGTGTGAGGTGTTTATGTGGTGTTTAATTGCTAAAAATGAAAGAGGGAACAAGAGGAGAAAACCGAGAGGAAAGGAAATGCATGCTGCCCTGTTTTTGGTTGCATTGATCGCTGCCTTTCCGTGCGAGTTTTTAGCTAAGATTTGGTGAAAACATAGTTTACATACTGAGATTTATGCCTGCAAAATTTGGTGTTTTCCTAGTACCATTTCATTGCTCAAATAATGTCTCAAAGTTGTTCTTCAAATCTGGAAAAAACACAGTGACAGGACAGCTTTTGCCTCATGTTCAAATGACTATATTTTATTACTCGGGTATCAAAATTGAGTTCTGTTTGTTGCTTTTGAAACTAGAATACAAGTTCTTTTAGTAGTATAAATTTCAATGGCTAGTTCGATTTCTGTGAATTTTGGCAAATTTTCAAAATTGACTAAAAATCAGGACTGTTATGTTTTGTTTTCATTGTAACAGCACTTTAAACTAAAATTTGATTGGTTTTTGATTTGAATATTGTATAAGTGTCTTCTCGAGAGTTTTAGTTCATTGAGTCTATTTTTCAATGGTATAAGATTCAAAAATTTTGGACTTGTAGAACTCAGGTTATGATTTTCCAAAAAATACTGCTCAAAACTAAAATCTCTTCCAAGAAAGCTTAAAATTCGGAATTTGAATGTTCAACACTTGTCTTTTGGGGTCATTTTGCCATATTTTAACACCATTATTTCATGGTTATTCACTGCTAAGATGATGGTCTAGAAGAGGGCTAGAGCCCTTGCAAAAATGAGCATTTTTAGTGCATAAAAACGTTTGGCAAAAGCATGTGAAAATTGAAGAACCAAATCTGGAATTTTGCTCTTCACACAAGTGCCGAACTATTGCCCTATTTTTGAAACATTTTGATTCAAATTTTGCTTCCATTTGATAAGGGAATGCAGCTAGATCTTTTGTGTTAATGCTTGAGTGATTTGGGGCTGTTTTTGTTGAGCAAAATGTTTGAAAATCAAAAGGAAGAAAATCTGTTTGTTTAAGTTCCAAGATTTTTGCAAACTTTGGCCATCTAAAAAGTTGTCCTCTCGTTTGACTTTTTTACTCAAATTTGGTACACATATAGTCCATCTAGTGAGGTTTGAGTGTACAAAATTTGGTAATTTTTTAATGGCATTTCAATGCCCAAATGTTGTTCCAAACACAGCTTTTCAAATCTGGAAAAAGTTGGCCATCAGTCTTGGCAGCCCCTGTACTTCTGTCGACTATAACTCTTTGTTCGGGAGTCGAAATTGAGTGCTGTTAGTGGCGTTTGAAGTTAGACTTCACATGCTTTCTAATGGTGTAAGGCTCGTACACTAGTTCTTTTCCTATCAATACCAGAAAAATCGTAAACATGGCTGATTCTCCAGCCTGATTTTCCTGTTTTGTTGTTATGCTGGATTTTCTGGTAAATTTTAGCTCATCCTACTTCAGGAATCTTCAAGTGAAGTCTTCTAGTGATTTTTAGTATGTTGAATCTAGTTTCCGTAGCTTTAAGCCTTGTTCAATTCTGACATTTATTGAGTGCGTTGTGGCCTGAGAGAGAAGCTTTAGTTGAGTGATTTTTGGTGAATTTGGAGAGTTAGGTTAAATCTTGAGTTTTAACTGTTTGGATTGAAGATGATAGTTCCGTTTTGGCTCAGGAGACTGAGAGGTTGCAGAAGTTGGCCTGACTACTGAAATTTAACTTTCTTGCTCGTTCGTTTGTTTTACGGGACTTCGGTGAGTGTTCAAGTGCATAATTATTTAAAACTTTATTTAATGTCAATGATTTGAGAAGCATGCTTGTGTGTCTCACTGAGCGTGTATTTTACCGTGCTCGCCTTATTTAAATTGCCTCTAAATGAGTTCCACTGCTTGAATCGTTAAGTGTTTAACTGCTTGAATTGCTTGTTATTGCCATTGAAAATTGTGGGGAAGCCCAAACCCCATTAGGGAACCTTTCACTTCGACCGGCAATAGGGGCTTGGTTGAGAGATTGGTGAACCATGAGTTTTAAAAGTGTTTATGTCGGTTGGAGTGCGCTCGCCGACCAAGGTATACTCGAGTATTACTAACTTTACATATTTTGACGAGCGGGTCCGATACAGGGGGTGTAAGTAGACTGGTGAGGGTTTCAAGTCATGTCTACAGGATATGAGTGTGTGGTTGACGGAGTGTCAACATTTTTGATTTGAAAGTCGGAGCTCATGAAATGGCCCGGATATGAATATGGAAAATGCAGAAATTTGGATTGGGGGTACATGCTACGTCCCAGAGGACGGTAGTCACCTCTACCTCCCGTGTCCACCTATATCCTTTATATGGTATTATTATATTGCCTGATGTGAAATATTGCTTGTTTTACTTTAATTGTTTTAATTGTTGAAGTATTGTTCTATCTTAATTACGTGCCTGCTTTCTTAGCCTCACTGAGCGTTAGCTCACCCCAATATATTTGTTTTCCTTAACAGGTCTCAAAGTGGGGATCGTAGATCGAGGATTTAGTTTCTTCTGTAGGGTTTCTACACTATTGTATAGAATTGATATTTACTGTGAAGTTGATGGTCTATTTTATTTGAAGTTTATATAATTGTAATTTTGATAAAAATTATTGAACATTTACTCTTGTAAGTTAATTAGTATTTTTGTTGGATGTTAATTAGGGTTTTAGGAATGAATGCTTGTAATTATATTTTGGATTTTGTAGTGAGTCCTGGCGAGAGTTGGGCAGGCGTCCCGCTGATACCCTTAGGTTCGCCCTTGGGAGAGGTAGGGGCATCACAGTTGGTATCAGAGCCTAGGTTAGAGATCTATTTGGGAGATTTTAAGAATATTGTTCTTGAATGTAGAGTTGGGATAGCTTTCCTATATTTTAAGTGTGTTATTTAAAGTGAATTAGTGGACTTTAAGTTCCTAACTTAGAATTTGTGTTTGTTTTGTAGGAGTGATGTCAAGTGTTTTAGCACCACTAGCTATTGCTATACTTGTGTTTAGGGTTTTTGAATTTCTCCAAATAGACTAGTTGTGTTGAGATCTCTCAGATAGGTAGTTAAGCAAAAAACACGATTCGTATTCACAAGTCAATGAGAGCCCTTATATTGGATTTCAAAGAGTTGAGCTTTAAATGGTTAGAGTTCCATTGTGATTAAATATTAACCTGGTGATTTTGATTTCCTTAGCAGGTCAATTTCGGGAGTTAAAGGAATCAGTGACATGGCAAACTTAGAAGATTCACACGATGACATAGAGGCTCTTCGAAAGGTCTTAGGGTTTCAGACGGAAATTGCTAACTATTGGGAAGGATGATGGGAACAAGAATATAAGGAAAAAACTGAACTAATAAGCAAGTATGTGGAAATGAAGAAGAAATATGAAGCCATACTAAAGGAGATGCAGTATAAATTTGAACTGGTGCACTCAACTACCCAAATTAAATTTCGAGATACCTCTAGCACTCAAGTTAGAAATCAGGAAGGAACCTCCCTCAATGTTAAAGGAAAGCGTAAAGAGATTAGCAAAGATGAACATGCTACTGAAAATAAGGGAAAGAAACTAAAATTAGTGGACCTGTTGCGCGGCGACTCAGAGTTGCTAAGTGTGATTTTTGTAACAAATCTCATCCTACAGAAGGGTGTTGGCGAAAGATGGGTACATGTTTAAGGTGTGGGAGTCTCGAACACCTAATAAGGAACTGCCCTAAAACCTAGAAGAGGCTATGGTAGAACCACTATAATAGTACGTGTTAATGGAAATAGATTTCCTTTGGAAATGTGAATGTTTTAGCAAACAGTTGTATCTATTCTATGAGTTTTGAACTTGGCACTTGATGTATTGATTAGTACAACCTAATGTTTATATTGTTTGGTCTTAAATCCTCCTAGACGTAGAATGAAAGTTTAGTTGCAAACTAGACTATGGAGATCTTAGTCTTTTGAATGTTTTGTAAATGAATTAGCTAGGGTGAGACTTGTGAGACCTATGATTGTGACTGCATGACTGTTTGTTTTTTTGTGGCATCTATGTGTGTTATATTTTGTACCACCCATGATTTGCTAATTATCTGTGAACTTACTAATATGAATGTATGCTAGTAGTTTCCATTTCAAATGTTCTCACTAATGACTCTTGTACCTAAATTGCTCTTGAGTAATTATTTTATTTTTTTGCATTTAAACATAATTAAAACTATGGACAATTGGAAACGGATGGGGGTTGAGGACGTGTGCTTAGGTAGACAAACCTCCAAAAGAAATTCAATGTTCGAAACTGAATGGAAATGAAGATAGATGGGCGAAGTGGGAGATTGAGTAACCGCCATCACTAATGTGAGGCCCCGATTTTTCCTAAATTTTGGAAAATATTAAATAATGCTAATTATAGTAATTATTGTTTGCCAAGGTGTTTATATGGTTGTTTTACTTCTTAAAGTGTTTTGTTTTAATTATTTTGTTTTACAAGTTTAAAAACCTAATTTGAAATTTAAACCCTAATTTGCTTTGAAAACCCTAAATTTTGACAAAACCCTAATTTGTTTGCACACTAAACCCTAAATGTACTAACCCTAATATATTTTCTCGAAACCCTAATTATATGTACAAATCAAACGTTTGTTATTTCATGAATTTTCGGTGTGAACTTGCATGCTCACGGGAGTTGATTACGGTAAATGGATGATTAGTGACCTAACTAGGTGTGACTAAGTATTATTGGACTAAGTTGGATTTACAACTTATGGACTTAATTGATAGGAAAAGAAATCACTTGGGGCAAGAGTGAAATACAACTCAAATGAAAGGATTAGTTTGGCATGACATGGTTGACTAGTTGACTAAGCATAAATATCTAAGGAGTTTAATCTAATAGTCACTTGAAGCTTCAAGAAACCGACTAGCAAGGCTGAAAATAAGAGGAGAAAACCGTGGAAAGGAAGGAAAGAAAAGAGAGGAAAAAAAAGAGGGAAAAACTTGAGATTTCATCCAACTTCAATCATCTAATCTTGATTTGGAGCTAGGAGGAGAAGATTGCACTTGGGAACTTGGAGTTGCACTAAGTTAGAAAGGTATTCTTCCTATCTTTACAAGCTGGAATTTTGATTAAGTTGATGAAGTTGTTGGATTTTGTTATTGTTCTGACTTGATTGAGGATCATGTTTAGCTTCTTAGATGAATTTATGGTATAGATTGTTGGATTTTCATGTGTAAAGTTTCAGCCAAGAAGAAATCAATAGGGTTAATTGCTGTTCAATTTTTCTGTCCGAATTTGGTCTGATTATTTGAGTATGATGGAGGTTGAATTAGCTTTAGCACAAAGCATGAAAGTTGTAGAGAATTGAGTGAGAATTCTACCTGAAAATTTTCAGATGAATCGGAGCACTGTAGCATGTGAAATGACTAAATTATCCCTGATGCCCTGTTTCTGTCAGGAATCTTATTTTGCTACTGTAGTGGGTCATTTTGACCAGGAAAATGAATGTTTTTGCTTTTGATGTCTTCTTAAGAATTGTAGCCTTGTATGTTAGCTTTCTAACGGCTTTGGAATTTCTTGATTTGGATTTGTGAGCGTTGAGTTATGATCGTTTGAATCAAACCTGTTGGAAATCCTGATACTGAAATTCCCTGAACCTGTTTCCGCACTTTTTGACCTAGAAAGAGTGAATCTGGGTAAAAATGGTCTTTATGAAAGTTATAGCTTGTTCTCTTAGCTTCGAAACGGCATCTCGTGCACTTCAATCCAACACTCGTACCATGAGTTATGATCAAAATGGCAAAAGGTGTCAAATCTGCCTTTCACACCTTGTAGTGTGTGTTTTCCATTGTGAATCTAATGTCGTCCGTTGTGGTTCGAGCACCCATGCATGTGCTCTCTTTGCTGTTTTGAGTGATTTTAAGTATTGTTTTGGTTTGATTTGATGGTTATATACGTTGGTTGTACGTAGGGCTCGAAGGTGATATCGAGGGTGACCGAGGCGTTGAGTGTTCCAAACCCTTTCAATTGACAATTTGACTACTAGTTTGTTCCAACTTGTTTTAAAAGAAATGTTCCACTAAAATTATTTTTGTGTTAATATTGTTTGAAGGAATCCTTTGTGAAATACTTTACCACGAATTTACTATTGACTTGCATTGGTTTACGAGTGTAACGATTTGACTTACCTTTGAAGTGATTTATAAGTACTTTTAAGCTGATTTATTGAAGTGAAAATTGTGGTTTGGGTGCTCTCTAATTGAACGTGATAAGTGGACGCTTGGATAAGGGTGTACCTTATTGCATTCGGCCTAAACTCCATATATGGTTCTTGAATGCATGTGTTGTGTGATATATGATCTGTGAAATGTGATATTGTTAGTGATAAATGACCACTTGGATGGTTTGATCCCAAGAAATGCCTTTGGGGTCTCAATGTCAATGTTACTCTCTGACCACTTGGATGGTTTGATCCCAAGAAATGCCTTTGGGGTCTCAATGTCAATGTTGCACTCTGACCACTTGAATGGCTCAAGGGATGCCTTTGAGATCTCAATGTTAGTGTGGCTCTTTGACTACTTGGATGGTCTGACCTCAAGAGTTGCCTTGGGGTCTCAATGGTGAATGTTCTTCCCTGACCAAATAGATGGTCTGATCCCAATGCCTTTGGGATCTCAATGTTACTATTACTCATTTGTTTGTCAACTTATTTGTGATGTGCTTGTTTTATGTATTGATTTACTAATATGTACAAGTGAAATAATTGCTGTGAAAGTAATTTCCATTTAACTTGCTATTACATGTGAGTATTCTTGAATATTAATTGCATTGCATGTGCGGTTGTTAAGTGTTTGAGTGTTAAGTGTTATTTGTTTGAGTGTGATGAATTACCTTATTTCATGAACTGCTTTCGTCTTGCAAATTTTTAGTGAAAGGTACTTTTCACGTGATTTCAAAAATGTGAATATTTCAATGTTTTCGTGCTCTGACAAAATAGTTAAAGTCTAAAATACTTGTTTTCTTGGAACCTTACTGAGCTTATAGCTCACCCCAAAACAATTTATTTCTTCCCCCCCCAGGGCTCGAGGTGAAGGAAAGCAGAAAGTAATCTTTCATGGTGTGACTAGCCGAGTTACCTCATGTATGTTTGTAATATTAGACGGTTGGACTTTTGGTGTATTTGGACTAGTCAGAAATGTAATTATTATTCACAGATCTTGCACTGTAATTATTTGAGGTATGTAATATGAATGAGGATCTGTAGTGAGTCCCGGCGAGAGTTGGGCAGGCGGCCCGTCGATACCCTAGGGTTCACCCTAGGGAGAAGTGGGGCTGTCACAGTTGGTATCAGAGCTTTAGGTTTCAGATCTCTGTAGTGTATCCTAGGTTTAAAGTTTAGGACACCGGACCGTGGGACTAATTGGATGTTAAGTGAAATATGGAGTGTTAGGGTTTCTTCTAATGTAGTGAAAGAAGAAAATTGTGTGGAATTGATTTGAAAAAGTGATCTATGAGATCTTGAACAATGGTATTAGTCGATATTTATGGGAGTGAATTTGACTAAGGTAAATCATAGAATTTGAGGTGTTCTTTAGGATTTTAATCTTCATATGTATGTGTAAGAGACTGGATGTGATTATTTAAGTGAGACTTTTGTGAATTTTCTATGAGGAATAATGGGGATTGAGTTGATTTGCACCTGGAGATGGCCAGTCCTAGTGTGAATTGACTTGGTTCCTATTTGACGTTAAGTTACCACGTTGTACCTATTTTCCGGATTCGAATTTGGAACTCGAGACTTTGACTAGAAATCCTAATGCAGGTGATTCTTGAAGTATTTGCGTTTAAGTGAAGTTGTTCCTGGACAAGAGCAAATTTTAGAATGTCGAGGACGACATTCTCTTAAGGGGGAGAGATTGCGAGGCCCCGATTTTTCCCAAGTTTTTGTAAAATATTAAATAATGCTAATTATAGTAATTATTGTTTGCCAAGGTGTTTATATGGTTGTTTTACTCCTTAAAGTGTTTTGTTTTAACTATTTTGTTTTACAAGTTTAAAACCCTAATTTGAAATTTAAACCCTAGTTTGCTTTGAAAACCTTAAATTTTGACAAAACCCTAATTTGTTTGCACACTAAACCCTAAATGTACTAACCCTAATATATTTTCTCGAAACCCTAATTATATGTACAAATCAAACGTTTGTTATTTCATGAATTTTCGGTGTGAACTTGCATGCTCACGGGAGTTGATTACAGTAAATGGATGATTAGTGACCTAACTAGGTGTGACTAAGTATTATTGGACTAAGTTGGATTTACAACTTATGGACTTAATTGATAGGAAAAGAAATCACTTGGGGCAAGAGTGAAATACAACTCAAATGAAAGGATTAGTTTGGCATGACATGGTTGACTAGTTGACTAAGCATAAATATCTAAGGAGTTTAATCTAATAGTCACTTGAAGCTTCAAGAAGCCGACTAGCAAGGCTGAAAATAAGAGGAGAAAACCGTGGAAAGGAAGGAAAGAAAAGAGAGGAAAAAAAAGAGGGAAAAACTTGAGATTTCATCCAACTTCAATCATCTAATCTTGATTTGGAGCTAGGAGGAGAAGATTGCACTTGGGAACTTGGAGTTGCACTAAGTTAGAAAGGTATTCTTCCTATCTTTACAAGCTGGAATTTTGATTAAGTTGATGAAGTTGTTGGATTTTGTTATTGTTCTGACTTGATTGAGGATCATGTTTAGCTTCTTAGATGAATTTATGGTATAGATTGTTGGATTTTCATGTGTAAAGTTTCAGCCAAGAAGAAATCAATAGGGTTAATTGCTGTTCAATTTTTCTGTCCGAATTTGGTCTGATTATTTGAGTATGATGGAGGTTGAATTAGCTTTAGCACAAAGCATGAAAGTTGTAGAGAATTGAGTGAGAATTCTACTTGAAAATTTTCAGATGAATCGGAGCACTGTAGCATGTGAAATGACTAAATTATCCCTGATGCCCTGTTTCTGTCAGGAATCTTATTTTGCTACTGTAGTGGGTCATTTTGACCAGGAAAATGAATGTTTTTGCTTTTGATGTCTTCTTAAGAATTGTAGCCTTGTATGTTAGCTTTCTAACGGCTTTGGAATTTCTTGATTTGGATTTGTGAGCGTTGAGTTATGATCATTTGAATCAAACCTGTTGGAAATCCTGATACTGAAATTCCTGAACCTGTTTCCGCACTTTTGACCTAGAAAGAGTGAATCTGGGTAAAAATGGTCTTCATGAAAGTTATAGTTTGTTCTCTTAGCTTCGAAAGGCATCTCGTGCACTTCAATCCAACACTCGTACCATGAGTTATGATCAAAATGGCAAAAGGTGTCAAATCTGCCTTTCACACCTTGTAGTGTGTGTTTTCCATTGTGAATCTAATGTCGTCCGTTTTGGTTCGAGCACCCATGCATGTGCTCTCTTTGCTGTTTTGAGTGATTTTAAGTATTGTTTTGGTTTGATTTGATGGTTATATACGTTGGTTGTACGTAGGGTTCGAAGGTGATATCGAGGGTGACCGAGGCACGTTGGTGAGTGTTCCAAACCCTTTTCAATTGACAATTTGACTACTAGTTTGTTCCAACTTGTTTTAAAAGAAATGTTCCACTAAAATTGTTTTTGTGTTAATATTGTTTGAAGGAATCCTTTGTGAAATACTTTACCACGAATTTACTATTGACTTGCATTGGTTTACGAGTGTAACGATTTGACTTACATTTGAAGTGATTTATAAGTACTTTTAAGCTGATTTATTGAAGTGGAAATTGTGGTTTGGGTGCTCTCTAATTGAACGTGATAAGTGGGCACTTGGATAAGGGTGTACCTTATTGCATTCGGCGTAAACTCCATATATGGTTCTTGAATGCATGTGTTGTGTGATATGTGATCTGTGAAATGTGATATTGTTAGTGATAAATGACCACTTGGATGGTTTGATCCCAAGAAATGCCTTTGGGGTCTCAATGTCAATGTTACTCTCTGACCACTTGGATGGTTTGATCCCAAGGGATGCCTTTGGGGTCTCAATATCAATGTTACTCTCTGACCACTTGGATGGTTTGATCCCAAGAAATGCCTTTGGGGTCTCAATGTCAATGTTGCACTCTGACCACTTGAATGGTTTGATCTCAAGGGATGCCTATGAGATCTCAATGTTAGTGTGGCTCTTTGACTACTTGGATGGTCTGACCTCAAGAGTTGCCTTGGGGTCTCAATGGTGAATGTTATTCCCTGACCAAATAGATGGTTTGATCCCAATGCCTTTGGGATCTCAATGTTACTATTATCCTTTTGTTTGTCAACTTATTTGTGATGTGCTTGTTTTATGTATTGATTTACTAATATGTACAAATGAAATAATTACTGTGAAAGTAATTTCCATTTAACTTGCTATTACATGTGAGTATTCTTGAATATTAATTGCATTGCATGTGCGGTTGTTAAGTGTTTGAGTGTTAAGTGTTATTTGTTTGAGTGTGATGAATTACCTTATTTCGTGAACTGTTTTCGTCTTGCAAATTTTTGGTGAAAGGTACTTTTCACGTGATTTCAAAAATGTGAATATTTCAATGTTTTCGTGCTCTGACAAAACAGTTAAAGTCTAAAATACTTGTTTTCTTGGAACCTTACTGAGCTTATAGCTCACCCCAAAACATTTTATTTCTTCCCCCCCCAGGGCTCGAGGTGAAGGAAAGCAGAAAGTAATCTTTCATGGTGTGACTAGCCGAGTTACCTCATGTACTATTTGTAATATTAGACGGTTGGACTTTTGGTGTATTTGGACTAGTCAGAAATGTAATTATTATTCGAAGATCTTGCACTGTAATCATTTGAGGTATGTAATATGAATGAGGATCTGTAGTGAGTCCCGGCGAGAGTTGGGCAGGCGGCCCGCCGATACCCTAGGGTTCGCCCTAGGGAGAAGTGGGGCTGTCACAACTAATCGGAAGATTAACATTTTAGAACATTTGGTAAATTGTCGAGCTTCTAAACCGGTGAATTAGCTTAGGAATTAAGAGAAAAGAAGGGATAAAGTTTTGTTGTAGGTGAATTAGTCATGTTTAGGTTGTGAAATAAATTAATGGTTTGCTTTAAGTTCATGAAACGGCTAGATATTAGTAATGATGATTTGGCATTCGATCTATGCTCGAATATAGCTGTGTATGTATAAACAATTTGGGTTTAAGGGTTATAAACTTTTATTCATGTGATGGTGAAAGATTTTGTCCTACGATTAGTAGTTAAGATTCAACGATCCATGAATCAAGGGAATGTAAAATGGATCTTCAAGTTTTAGATATAAGCTAAATAGCTTATGAGATGAAATTTAATCTACTTTTGATAATGGAACCTGTTGTACTTGACTTTTGGAAAAAAAAAATTTCAGTGTTTCATGTTTAAGCCTTATATTTTAGTTCTATCAATTTCAAGTGAAGTTTAACTCAAAGAATGAATTCAAAAGTTTTCAATTTAATATTGTATTTCTTTGCCTTTCTAGATATTGATATTTAGATTTGATATAAACGTGTTTTGAAAGCAATTTAGTAATTGCAACATTGTTTTCCTTGTTTAAGTTTTAGACATTTCTTGTTTACAGTGTTTTCGCGAAACTTGAGTTTATTAGAGTGATTTCCTTTATAAAAAAAAAGAAAAAAGAAAAGAGAAAGTTTTAACCAAGCCTTTTATGTCCTCAATATGTTACTCTTTTCAATTTAAAGTTAATTAAGAGTGCCTTTTTCAAACGATTAAGAATGCGAGAATTCATTCTTGTGAGAATTATTTTGATAATTTTATACCATCTTCTTAAAAGTTTGAACATTTTGATTTTGATATACAAAGCTATATTTTATCTTTATTGGAAAGGAATGAACCCGAGAGCCTTATTGTGACTAATGCAAGATTTGAATTGATAGGAGTAAGTTACGATTAGTAGAATAGTGAAGTTTTGGAAATTACAATTATGATTCATAGGAAATTATAATTTTGGATACTGCTAGAAAAGCTTAGGTGGTATTAATTGTTATATGTATTAGATGTGGCAAGCATAAGCATCATAAGAAGGGCTGTTTCAAACAATGAGATTAGGTTATGATACCATTTGTCATTTCAATTAAGGTTGACATCATAGTTGACATAATGGTCTCTTTTGAATTATGTGTGGTATAATGAAAAGATGGAATACACATTTGGAGTGATTAAGTTTTCGTGGATTTTATAATTGACTTAATCCTTGTAAAGGACTTCAAGTGTAAATAGGAATTCCCAATTGGTGGACTGTGAGTAAAGGGAATTAAGGAACAAGCAAATTCTATTAGTGAAGATATTGTGAAGAAATCATGGTGTCGAGAAAGTAACTTGAGGATTAGAAAATGAAAGACCGGAGGAAATCCCCATAGTTCAGGTATGAATTTTGAGGACGAAATTCTTTTAAGGAGGGGAGGTTGTGAGGCCCTGTATCATAAATTTAATTTATAAATTGCAAAATTCCATATTTTCATAAAAAATTAAATTAAAAATTAAAAATTAAAAATTATTTTAGTTTGAATTATTTGATTTTCGTATATCAATTGTAACGGCACAAAAAGTTTTAAATGCATTGTGCGCGTTTAAATTATGTACTTGATTAAATTATTTGAATGTTTAAATTTCGCACTCGGGTCTAGGGTCGACTATTGGACATAAGTTTTGAATGTTAGAATATGTATTCGGAGTATATAAATGAGAGAAATCGGAATCGTAGTATCAGCGTGTGTAAATTTTCACGACATGACACGACAAAAAAATGGCCTTACGTCAAATCAAGCAACATTCTTCCATTTCTTTTATTTCTCCCAATAAAGCCCTAAAAGTCAAATGAACTATTCATTTTCTTCTTCTTCCTCTCCCTCTTGACCGCAGCTCTCTCCATCTCTTCCCCCTCCATTCCATTTTCAAGAATCAACCACAAAACCTCCATCCTTGCAACCAAAACCACTTGAAGATCTTGCTAGCTTTCTTTGGGAAATTTGGACTAGCTTGGAAGAGAGGAGAAACTGGTTTTGAGCTTGAGGATTGAGGGCTTTTGTGAGCTAGATCATCCACCATAAGCCAAGCTTCTTGTTGGAGGAGAGGTAGGGTTTCTCAACACCATAAACCTTGCTCATTTGTTTCATTCTTTAACTAAGAAAGCTTATAGTTCTTTGTATTAGATTTTATTGTTGATTGGTTGAATGTGGGCTCTATGAAATCCCACCACTTGTGAACTTGGGGCTGTTGATGATGTATTGTGTGTGTGTGAGGTGTTTAGTTGCTAAAAATGATAGAGGGAACAAGAGGAGAAAACTGAGAGAAAAGGAAATGCATGCTGCCCTGTATTTGGTTGCATTGATCGCTGCCTTTCCGTGTGAGTTTTTGGCTGAGATTTGGTGAAAAAGTAGCTTACATACTGAGGTTTATGCGTGCAAAATTTGGTATTTTCCTAGTATCATTTCATTGCTCAAATAATGTCTCAAAATTGTTCTTCAAATCTGGAAAAAATGCAGTGATAGGACAGCTTTTGCCTCATGTTCAAATGACTATATTTTATTGCTCGGGTATCGAAATTGAGTTCTGTTTATTGCATTTGAAACTAGAATACAAATTCTTTTAGCAATATAAATTTCAATCACTAGTTCGATTTCTGTGAATTTTGACGAATTTTCAAAATTGACTGAAAATCAGGACTGTTATGTTTTGTTTTCAATGTAACAGCACTTTAAACTAAAATTTGATTGGTTTTTGATTTGAATATTGTATAAGTGCCTTCTCAAGAGTTTTAGTTCATTGAGTCTATTTTTCAATGGTATAAGATTCAAAAATTTTGGACTTATAGAAGTCAAGTTATGATTTTCCAAAAAATACTGCTCAAAACTAAAATCTCTTCCAAGAAAGCTTAAAATTTGGAATTTGAATGTTCAACACTTTTGTCTTTTGGGGTCATTTAGCCCTGTTTTAACACCATTATTTCATGGTTATTCACTTCTAAGATGATGGTCTAGATGAGGGCTAGACCCCTTGCAAAAATGAGCATTTTTAGTGCATAAAAACGTTTGGCAAAAGCATGTGAAAATTGAAGAACCAAATCTGGAATTTTGCTCTTCACACAAGTGCCGAACTATTGCCCTATTTTTGAAACATTTTGATTTAAATTTTGCTACCATTTTGCTTCCATTTGATAAGGGAATGCTGCTAGAGCTTTTGTGTTAATGCTTGAGTCATTTGGGTCTATTTTAGTTGAGCAAAATGTTTGAAAATCAGAAGGAAGAAAATTTGGCAGTTTAAGTTCCAAGATTTTTGCAAACTTTGGCCATCTAAAAAGTTGTCCTCTCGTTTGAGTTTTTTACTCAAATTTGGTACATATATAGTCCATCTAGTGAGGTTTGAGTGTACAAAATTTGGTAATTTTTCAATGGCATTTCAATGCCCAAATGTTGTTCCAAACACAACTTTTCAAATCTTGAAAAAGTTGGCCATCAGTCTTGGCAGCCCCTGTACTTCTGTCGACTATAACTCTTTGCTCGGGAGTCAAAATTGAGTGCTGTTAGTGGCGTTTGAAACTAGACTTCACATGCTTTCTAATGGTATAAGACTCGCACACTAGTTCTTTTCCTATCAATACCAGAAAAATCGTAAACATGGCTGATTCTCCAGCCTGATTTTCCTATTTTGTTGTTGTGCTGGATTTTCTAGTTCATTTTAGTTCATCCTACTTCAGGAATCTTCGAGCAAAGTCTTCTAGTGATTTTTAGTATGTTGAATCTAGTTTCTGTAGCTTTAAGCCTTGTTCAATTTTGACGTATATTGAGTGAGTTGTGGCCTGAGAGAGAAGCTTTAGTTGAGTGATTTTTGGTGAATTTGGAGAGTTAGGTTAAATCTTGAGTTTTAACTATTTGGATTGAAGATGATAGTTTCGTTTTGGCTCAGGTGACCGAGAGGTTGCGGAAGTTGGCCTGACTATCGAAGTTTAACTTTCTTACTCGTTCATTTGTTTTACGGGACTTTGGTGAGTGTTCAAGTGCATGATTATTTAAAACTTTATTTAATGTCAATGATTTGAGAAGCATGCTTGTGTGTTTCGGTGAGCGTGTATTTTACCGCGCTCACCTTATTTGAATTGTCTCTAAATGAGTTCCACTACTTGAATCGTTAAGTGTTTAACTGCTTGAATTGCTTGTTATTGCCATTGAAAATTGTGGGGACGCCCAAATGCCATTGGGGAACCTTTCACTTCGACCGGCAATAGGGGCTTGGTCGAGGGATTGGTGAACCATGGGTCTTAAAAGTGTGTATGTTGGTTGGAGTGCGCTCGCCGACCAAGATATACTCGAGTATTACCAACTTTACATATTTTGACGAGCGGGTCTGCAGGGGGTGTAAATAGACCGGTGTGGGTTTCAAGTCGTGTCTACAGGATGTGAGAGTGTGGTTGACGGAGTGTCAACATTTTTTATTTGAAAGTCGGAACTCATGAAATGGTCCTCATATGAATGTGGAAAATGCAGAAATTTGGATCGGGGGTACGTGCTACGTCTCTGAGGACGGTAGTCACCTCTACCTCCCATGTCCACCTGTATCCTTTATATGGTATTATTAAATTGCCTGATGTAAAATATTGCTTGTTTTACTTTAATTGTTTTAATTGTTGAAGTATTGTTCTATCTTAATTGTGTGCCTGCTTTCTTAGCCTTACTGAGCGTTAGTTCACCCCAATATATTTGTTTTCCTTAACAGGTCTCGAAGTGGGGATCGTAGATCGAGGATTTGGTTTCTTTTGTAGGGTTTCTACACTATTGTATAGAATTGATATTCACCGTGAAGTTGATGGTCTATTTTATTTGAAGTTTATATAATTGTAATTTTGATAAAAATTATTGAGCATTTACTGTTGTAAGTTAATTAGTATTTTTGTTGGATGTTAATTAGGGTTTTAGGAATGAATGCTTGTAATTATATTTTGGATTTTGTAGTGAGTCCTAACGAGAGTTGGGCAGGCGTCCCGCTGATACCCTTGGGTTCGCCCTTGGGAGAGGTTGGGGCATCACAAAAAGACAAAAATGCCCTTGAATTTCAAACAAACTACCATGCAACCAATTACTTTTTTAACAAAACCAAAGTGTTCAAGACAATTCTTCATTTTAGTTGTTGTCTTGCCATTTCCTTGCATAATACCCGAACTAGAGAGATAGAAGAGTGAGAGAGTTGTTCTTTTCCTTCTTATTTTAGGTTAAAGTAAGGGTTAAGAGTGAGGAAGAATGGAAGCATCCATCATCCGGTTGGTTTAGAGAAATTAGAGTCCATTATAGTGTTATTTTCACACACAAAAAAACTCGAAAGGAAGGAGGGAGGGGAGCTGCTGAGTTTTCAGCTTCTATTTTGTGAGGGAAAAAGGTAAAAATTGGTAACAACATCTCTCATTTTCTCAATAAACTTGAATATACTTGTTCCATATTGGATTGGAGTTAAGAAAGGTAAGTTTTGTTGAAGAAAGACTTCATTTCCAAGCTGTTTGAGATGAATTTGTCCAGCTATGACCATAGGAAAGAAACCTTAGTTCTACAGCTTCTTATTTCGAATTTTGGATGGATTACTACTAAGAATTCTTGTTATATGACTTATTTCATGTTTGATATGCTGTATTGTGCATTTTACCTTTGAAATAAGTGAGAAAATTGATGACTTTGAAGAAAACTTGAAGAAAACCATGCTGGAAACCTTGGTGTTTTAAGCAAGTAAAACTGAAATTGATGGAAGTTTGAGAGGTGATTGTTGAGATTTGCTACTGGAAACTCTTATGAAAGCTGGCCGATTGATATTAGGATCAATGCATGAGAGTTTTGGTTTATATGACTTGTATGTTGAATATATATGGATGCATGTCAATTTTTGATGAAATAGCATGAGTTATGATGGAAGAAAGTTTCATTCTTCAATTTGAAATGAGATTCCAGCTTTAAGAGCTTGATAGAGATATTAAGTTATGGCCTTTTCTTGAAGTTATTGATGGTTGTTTCTTTTCTTGAATCTATTTTATATGATACTCTATATGTTGGATATTATATGTATGAATGTATGATGTTGCAAGCTAGTGAGAATAAGAATGTAGATATGCCTTCAAAAATGCTTATTGGATACAAATATGAAGAAGAATCTCTAGTTGCTCTAAGTAAAACAGCTTATCTAGACTTTTTAATACTTGTTAGAAGCAACTATTCTGGAATCAACCTAACTAATTATAAAAAATGATTTCGCACATGAGATTAATGATTCATTGATATAGAAATTGTTTGGAGATTTCTTCGATTCATTGATATATAAATTGTTGGATATTATATGTATGAATATATGATGTTGTAAGCTAGTGAGAAAAATTGGAAATCTAAGTGAAAGGTTGGAAAGGTCTTTGCCGGAAAATTTCCAACTTTAAACCCGAGAGAGAAAATGAAGATTTTATGATATGTCTTGCCAATTTGATGATGAATTGGTGAAGATTTGGCCTAAAATACTTCATATGCCTTGGAACTCAACATGCATGAAGATTTCCCTAGAATTAAACTAGAAAAAGTTGATGATTTTGATAAAACTAAGGAGTAGGATTGCAAATCAGAGAGCAATTTCGGTCAAATTTCCAAATTTTCTGGCACTTGTAGGAAACAAATTAGGCTCTAAATTTTATACCACTGAAAGATTTTTGAATCTAGTTTCAAACGCAATCAATGGTGCTTCATTTCAACTTTTCTACATTGAGTTGTGGCCTTTTCCCCAAGACTCCTCAAATGCCCTGATTATTGATCCGATAGTTTCTAGTACTTCTGATATTACAAATTTTGGTTATGAAAATGCATGAATCAGATTTCGATGTCTTCAAATAAAATGTAGATCTATGTCTTAGGTTAAACGACATAAAATTCACCTCAATATGATAAGCGTAGCTTCAGTTGTGATCAAAATACCAAAGGATGACAAAGCTATCGCCATTAGTTCTTCACCTTTGCATTTCCTTTCTTCACTCTTCTTTGTTCAATTCCTTTTATTTGGTTCAAATGAATATTTTTCACTCCATATTATATTTGAATCATTGACTTCCTTGATTTCCACTTCTAATTCACTTTTGAACCTTGGTGATTCTTTTGAAAACTACCTTACATAGACCTTAGTTCACCTAAACTTAGGTTGGTTAGACTCTAATCTCTTTTATTTTAGAAATCATAAATTTGTATATTTTGGTTTGTCTATTTTCTAAAGTTAAACTTTATTTTTATTATGAATTTGACTTCAAGGATCGATTTTGACCCAGAACATATATCCGAGATTGACGTGTATTCTTCTACTATAGGTAAGTGCCAAGTGCATAACTTGATGCCCTATTTGATCACTTTCATGAACTTGTTACATATTTGAACGTGAATCTTGTCAATGGACTTGATGAGGTGGGTGTGTACTTTATGTCACCCCCTTACTTGACTTGATGATTTCTTACTTGTACTTGAACTTGAACTACTTGTACTTGTGACTGCTTGTCGAGTGGAGCGTTGACTTCTCGACCTACTTGTGTTTCGGCCGGGTAGGGCTTGGCTGAGGGGTTTGGTGAGCCATGGGCTCTTGACTTGAAAGTCGATTGGAGAGTAGTCTCATCGACCACTTGCCTGGGTAAACTCGAGTATTACCACCCTTGTTGGTGTGCGGGCCCAACAGGGGTTGAAACGGTGGATAGAGAATGGCGTGAAGTTGTGAACCTACTTGGAATAATCTTGAATAAGGTTAACGGAGTGTCAAGGATTGAAATGATTTCCAAGATTGTTTGAAAAGATCGGCTATGGATTACCTCCAAAGAGCTACTGTATTATTTTAAATGTGTGTTTACTCCCTTCTTGAGCTATACTTGAACTTTATTGCTATTGTACTTGTTTGAAGTAATTGACACTTTTATTACCACACTTGCTTGCCTGTATGTTTTCTAGACCTCACTGAGCTTACGCTCACCCCATTAAGTTTGTTATTCATTAATAGGAATTTGAAGTGAAGAGTTTTGGTGGCACTAGTCTTGATCAAGCCTTGTCTAAGCCTTTCGTATCATTTAAGCTACTTTTGAATGTAAGGAAATACTTGGAATGTACTTAAAGTACTTTGGTTAGTAGATGCAATACTATACCCAAATAGTGGAATTTGGTATATTAAGCATTTCTTGATTTTAACTGTCTTGTTTATATTTCAAGGTTTCTAGTGAGTTTTGACGAGAGTTAGACAGGCGGTCTGCCGAATTCTCTGGTTCACCTTAGGAGGAGATAGGGTCGTCACACTAAATAGTCAGTAATTCGACGTTAGAATTACTCCAAGGCAGGATTGGAAATTTATCTAATTTGAAACATTCAATAATTGAAGAGAAATGCATATTACTTTAGTATCAACAAAGATAAGTTTCTATTATGCGGTTCCTCTCTTAGATTTTTCGAGTCTTTCATTTTTCAAGTATTTGAGCACTTATTCGATCATCCAGCTTAGAACTGATCTTATAGAACTGAATCAACTTGTCATCAGTCTTCTTTTACAAAATCATTGCAAATAGCTACCAAAAACAAATTTGTTATGAAAATATTCACAGAAAAGATATGTACAAGAGATTTATTTAATGACCATGCATAACAACATATATAACAAAACACAACTTATATTTATTATTTACAAAAATCATACAACATTTACTATACATAATCTCACTGTACTTGATGTACTATATTTGCAGTCAAATTGTCTATAGCAACATTATATATTGGAGGTCTAATAAAAAACTTTATAGAATCACTACTTTTAACTATTGATATATGGCAACATAGGGTTGGCTATGCGAAAATACTGAGTTACATAAGTAGATATCAAAGTTATTGCAGAACAAAGGCATACAAGGAATTGTATTTTTTCAAAAGAAATTGGACAATGTGGGTCATTTTCAACTCTAAAGCAAATTATATGTAAAAACACATTCTTTCCAATGAATTCACCTGAGATTATAACAGCATCCATAACAATGGATTTCAATGATTTACACACAAGTCGAGTGCCATTACAAAGTTCTTCTAGTAGATCGATGTTTCAAAGCAATATGATTGAGGTATTTTGCTTCAAAGTTAATCAATATGGGAGCAAGCTGTTAGGTGTTAATGTATTAATAAAATCTTTCAAAAGTGCTTGTTGAAAGGTATCCAAGCATGTATCACGACTGATGTAATCGAAGAAATCTCCTAACAATTTCTATATCAATGAATCATTAATGTCATGTGCGAAATCATTTTTTATAATTAGTTAGATTGGTTCCAAAATAGTTGCTTCTCATAAGTATTAAAAAGTCTGGATAAGCTGTTTTACTTAGAGCAACTAGAGATTCTTCTTCATACTTGTATCCAATAAGCATTTTTGAAGGTATATCTACATTCTTATTCTTTATTACTCGCTCATTTTTATTACCAATATGCAAGAGATATTCTGTGAAATTAGGATTTGATTCCACTCTCATATTCACTTTCAATTGAATTTTTGTTAACTTTGGCCTGAAGCAAGACTTCATTAAACTTAACTCGACAAAATCAGATCTTGAACCTCTCTCAACAAGAAGTAAGACTTTTCTAAAATCACATTCAAAATAATAACTTTTAACCCAAATATATCAAAATTATCCATAAGATCTTTTAACAACTTATCAATTTTTCATGCCTAACTTTATGTGTTATTGGTGTCTCATTCCACATTATTAACTTGGATTGTTATAATAACTTTGCCAAGAAACTCTATTTACTCAGTTTGCGCATTATCTAGGTTCATGTCTAAGGAAAATTTGAAATGAAAATGAGCAGTTCTGCCTCCTAGAAGTATAGACACTGCAACTCCATATGAAGCAATGGCTAATGCTATGTGATCTTTTGATCTCACTTCTACTAGTAGTGCTTTATATAAAAAGATCTAGCCCATTTCTCCAAGGCCATTGACAAGGAAAAAGGAGTATTATTTATAATAAAAATAGCTTTAATAATTGCATCAAAAGCTATTTTTTGCTCTTTATTTAATATGGAAAACATAACTGTTAGCTTCTAAAACTTTCAAGCTCATTTCACTCATTAAGTCTGTGACGACCCCACATTCCCCTAAGGCAAACTAAAGGATTCGGTGGGCTGCTTGCCCAACTCTTGCTGGGACTATTAGCAAGCCAAAAATAATAAATTATGATTTATCTCTAATAGTCATCTTATAAGTCGTCAAGTATCTTCAATATTTTCACACAAACCCAAATCCTACAACTATTACATTACACTTGTCCCACAAAATATCACAAGTATAGTTTACATCCATACACATCTCAAGTACAAAATTATCAAACTTATACAAAATATAATCCTTTGGCCACCAACCTCCGCTTCACAACCTGTTAAGGAAACCAAACTTAAAGGGGTGAGTTAAAGCCCAATGAGGCCAAAAAAGGCATGTAAGCAAATGAGTTCAATGGATTATCAAATACACGAGCTATGCAAATATCAATAATTTGAAAGCAATTACGCAAGTACAAAGAAACACAACAACGGAGGATACAGAAGCTCTCCGGAGCTAGTCTACTGCTTGATCAAGATTTTCATGAGTTGACACTCCGTCAACATAACAAGAACGAATCCGTAAAACAATCTTTAACCACCACTCTCCACCCACCATTTCAACCCCCCAACCAACCCCGCTCGTAAAAATAAATGATTTGATAATACTCGGGTATACCTAGTCGGCGAATACATTCCAACCGACGAAAAATATGTGAAGACCCATGTGATGACCACATCTCCCCCTAAGGTGAACAAAAGGGTTTGGCAGACCACTTGCCCAACTCTCGCTGAGACTCATTACAGTTTTCTTAATCAGATTACAGATTTCAAATAATTACAATACAAGATCTTCAAAATAATAATTACAATTCCAACTAATCCAAATACACCAAAAGTCCAACAGTCCAAGATTAGAAATAGTACAAGAGATAATCTAGCCAGCCATACTAAGAAAGATCACTATACATGCTTTCCTTCATATAGAGCCTGTGGAGGGAAAATAAAATATTTTGAGATGAGTTAGATGCTCAATGAGGTTCCGAAATAACAAACTTTTAAAAGCATTAGAGGAACACAAATAATCTTTTTTTTTTTCAATAACTCACTTTTGGCAAGTAACCATTCAAGAGACATTCATTCAAATCACGAAATCTTTCAAATATTCAATCATTTAACATTTAATCAATCAAAACAATCATTAGAAGGATACAAGTGCTCGCTTGAAACCATTCATTCAAATCATGAAATATTTCAAATATTCAATTATTTAACATTTAATTAATCAAAACAATCATTACAAGGATATGAGTGCTCGCTTGAAGCCATTTATTAATTCCACCTACCATCCACCTTATTCCTCCAAAAACATTTGACAATATTTTAATACCCCATTGCATTCATTAGATGGAAATACTTGGGATGTACTTAAAGTACTTTGGTTAGTAGATAAAATACTATAACCAAATAGTGGAGTTTGGTGTATTAAGCATTTTTTGATTTTGACTATCTCGTTTATATTTCAAGTTTTCTAGTGAATCCTGACGAGAGCTAGGCAGGCGGTCAGCCGAACCCTCTGGTTCACCTTAGGGGGAGATGGGGTCATCGTAGGTGGTATCAAAGTTTAGATTTCAGATTTCTGTAATGTATCCTATGTTTAAAGTTTAGGATACCGAACTGTGGGACTAGTTTGACTGTTAAGTGACATGATTTATGGTAATAGTTTACCTAGAACACTAATCCTAGTTGTGATTGTAGGAATGGAAGGAAATGGAGCACAAGGACTACTTCGGAGGTGACTTTGTCCTATTATATTTCAGAGAGGACCTGGCGAGCCATTTCGAAAGTTCGTCCCAAGATGTAGGGTGGATAGTCAGTGTGATTGTTGGATGACACATTCGTATCTCGACCGGGTGGTGCTAGATATAGTAGATGAGAGGCAGAGGCTAGTCATCGCAAATGCGAGAGCAAATGACTGAATTCGAGGTTGGAGACTAGGGTGCTCGAGGAGCAAGAATGAACCGATATTTTACGTGAACAATTACAAGAAGCCAATAATTGTTTGGCTCAAATGGCACAACAACTAAGGGAGAGAGGTGGAGAAGATCGTGGTCCTGAGGATCCTAGCATTGGAAATGAAGTCAAACGTACTAGAAAATGAGAATCTTTTAGTTCTAATTAATCTAGTGATGTACCACTTTTGACCTTTTCTAAGAGGATGATAGGATTAAGGCGTAGAATGCTCTACCTTGGAGACTCATGTGCTTTTGTTGATAACTTGTTTGCTTATGTTTACCACTTTTGATTTGGTATGTACTCAACTTGACTGTGACTTGTGTTTTAGTTTAATGAGCTCTAGTTTGTACTGGTTTGGAATATGACTGAGTTTAAACTGTATTGTGAAAAATGTTATGTGTGAAAATGGAAATTGGGCAAAGTCTAGGTTATTTCTCTTTCTTTCCAAATAAGAATAAATATTTGTGGAGATCTCCGTGAGAATCTACCATTATCATCTCTTTTTAGAAGTATTTGTATGTGGTTATATAAAAAGGGTAATGGGCATACTAAGATGTTCGAGTAGTAACCTTTAACGATATTAGCTAGTATTCCATTAGACATATGGGATTGTAGGCAATTAAAGATTTAGTGTCTTGAATCATCTATAGAGAATCTTAGAAATTATTGTGGCTTCTGCTTTGTAAACGGACTTTTGATGAAAATGCAATGATTACCTTGATTCCTTGGATATAAGAACATTCTTGAGGATGTAATGGGTCATAAATTTCTTTTCAAGTACAACTCATTGAGGTAAGCATATAAGTAAGAGCTACAATAGATTGAAATTTATGGGATTGAACGAAATTGAAACAATTTCTTAGGAATCTAATTCAGTGACTCATAAGAGCATGAGAGAGAATAGTTATAACTTAGTTAATACTAAGAATTGGAATGTCACTTATGTCTCAACCTATTTGTGCTAAAGTATCTTTGTTTATTTAATTGGGAGACCAGTTTCACGAGTAAATAGGTGACCCTATGTTTAGCAAACCAATTAAAGGAAGATTAAGAAACGTTCACCCTGAGACCCATTGACAATAGTTTGGTGTATGGTATATTAGTTTGGTTGATGATGTCAGATTGAATTCATCATTAAGCATTGATTATTTTATGGGATTGTTGTTGACTTTTGGAAGTTATCGCACTGGAGATTTAAAATTTTTTAGATATGAAAGCCAATTAATGGACACTACAATCAAAATTCTGGAAATCTATGAGGAACTAGTTTGAAGGTTAATGACATTTAGATATTGGAAATGATACATCATAGAATAAAAAGATGGATGAAGGTTAAAACAAGATTCAGCTTAATGGTGCTTTAGCTATTAAGACAAGACTTGGATGGATAATCACAAGAAAACGAAGTATTTTGCAACGGAATTCAAATAAATGCAATATGTAGAGTAAGTTAATGATTATCAAGACATGATATTAAGGTGAATTATTACAGTTTTATGGGACTAAGGAAAAGTTTATCATAACATGCCCTATATGGAGTTGGTATAACAATTTTGATAGTAAGAAACAGAGTAAGGTGAGAACACATTTGAAAATTTGGAAGTCAATAAGTTGGATTTATTAATCGTCTCATGAGTCACCTGATCTTATTAAATTGAAGTTTTGAAATAAGGACAAGCTAAAGTTGAAGTCATGATTTGATAGTTCGATCAAATGGAATGATACTATTAGGACATTGTGTTAAAAATACCTAGATGCATTGAGTTAATACATGTTATAAGTTACTTCTTTGATACAATAGCAATGGGAAATGGAGGAAGCGATGCAAAAGAAACATCCTGAGTTATTTGAAAAGTAAGGTGAGAATTTTGAGAATGAAATTCTTTTAAGGGGGAGAGGGTGTAATAACCCAAAATTCTATATTAATTTCACGTGTGTGCTTAGAGAATCTATATGTTTATCATATTTTATGAAAGATTTAAGTACATAGGTATAAATTGAAAATTTTCATAATTAAATAAGGACCTAATAGTTGTTAGAATAAAATTATTGGGTAAAATTAGGATTAATAAGAAGAAGATTGGTTGGATTTGAATTATATCAATTTCATGCAAGAGGAATTTGACAAGTGTCACACAAATTCCCACTTGTCAAAAATTGGAGTGAAAAGACAAAAATGCCCTTGAATTTCAAACAAACTACCATGCAACCAATTACTTTTTTAACAAAACCAAAGTGTTCAAGACAATTCTTCATTTTAGTTGTTGTCTTGCCATTTCCTTGCAGAATACCCGAACTAGAGAGATAGAAGAGTGAGAGAGTTGTTCTTTTCCTTCTTATTTTAGGTTAATGTAAGGGTTAAGAGTGAGGAAGAAAGGAAGCATCCGTCATCCGGTTGGTTTGAGAGAAATTAGAGTCCATTATAGTGTTATTTTCACCCACAAAAAAACTCGAAAGGAAGGAGGGAGCGGAGCTGCTGAGTTTTCAGCTTCTATTTTGTGAGGAAAAAAGGTAAAAATTGGTAACAACATCTCTCATTTTCTCAATAAACTTGAATTTACTTGTTCCATGTTGGATTTGAGTTAAGAAAGATAAGTTTTGTTGAAGAAAGACTTCATTTCCAAGCTGTTTGAGCTGAATTTATCCAGCTATAACCATAGGAAACAAACCTTAGTTCTACAGCTTCTTATTTTGAAATTTAGAAGGATTACTACTAAGAATTCTTGTTGTATGACTAATTTCATGTTTGATATGCTATATTGTGCATTTTACCTTTGAAATAAGTGAGAAAATTGGTGACTTTGAAGAAAACTTGAAGAAAACCATGCTGGAATTTCTATTGAGGTCCGAAAGAAAGAAAGATGGAATCTTTCCAACTTTGTCTCGAAAATTTTGGAATGTAATTTGATATATCTTGCTCAAAATATCTTATAATACTTTAATCTTGGCATGCATGTTGTATTTCACTTGATTTAAGTAAGAAAAGTTGGTGATTTTGGAAGAAAGATAAAGAGTGCAATTGCTGGAAATTTCACAGCTTTGAACCGAGACTTGAAGATAGGTTTTCACAACTTGTAGTTTTAAATTTTGATGGATCTTTGATACATTATTGCTCTATATATGCTTTACTTCATATATATTTGGTTGCATGCTGAATTTCTTGGAGTAAAAGTGAGAAACGAGTGAGATTCATAGGAAATGTAAGCTGAATTGTTAAACTGAAACTTAAATATTATGGATGCATGCTGTTTTAGGACATTGGGTGAAGAAATCTTATCCTTTAAATTGTTTAGTTGCTGGAAATTTCTATGCTAGTTGATGACAGACATGTGGATTCTTTGCGAAATTAATTGCTGAAATTATATGTCAATGGCCTCATTTAATGTCAAGATGAGTTATAATGGAAATTACCATGAGTTTAAGTGAGATAGTTGGGGAAATTTGGTAAAAATTTCTGGAAACCTTGCTGG
This sequence comes from Gardenia jasminoides, assembly GCA_013103745.1. NCBI lineage: Eukaryota > Viridiplantae > Streptophyta > Magnoliopsida > Gentianales > Rubiaceae > Gardenia > Gardenia jasminoides. The sequence goes on along the minus strand of CM023102.1, from coordinate 25,460,653 downwards.
AAAATGATGATTTAGTTGAGAGAGAAAAGAAATGCATTTCCTTTCTATTTCTTGAATTTTGGTTGATAACTTGACTTAACAATGCTAAATGCGTGATTTTAAATCCGTTTTGTGTTAAAGATATTGTACATTGAATGTTTGGTGTTTTAAGCAAGTAAACTGAAATTGAAGGAAGTTTGAGAGTTGATTGTTGAGATTTGCTGCTGGAAAATCTTATGAAAGCTGGCCGATTGGTGTTAGGATCCATGCATGAGAGTTTGGTTTATATGACTTGTATTTTGAATATATATGGATGCATGTCAATTTTTGATGAAATAGCATGAGTTATGATGGAAGAAAGTTTCATTCTTCAATTTGAAATGAGATTCCAGCTTTAAGAGCTTGATAGAGATATTAAGTTATGGCCTTTTCTTGAAGTTATTGATGGTTGTTTATTTTCTTGAATCTATGTTATATGATACTCTATATGTTGGATATTATATGTATGAATCTATGATGTTTCAAGCTAGTGAGAATAAGAATGTAGATATACCTTCAAAAATGCTTATTGGATACAAATATGAAGAAGAATCTCTAGTCGTTCTAAGTAAAACAGCTTATCCAGACTTTTTAATACTTGTTAGAAGCAACTATTCCGGAATCAACCTAACTAATTATAAAAAATGATTTCGCACATGAGATTAATGATTCATTGATATAGAAATTGTTAGGAGATTTCTTCGATTCATTGATTTAGAAATTGTTGGATATTATATGTATGAATGTATGATGTTGTAAGCTAGTGAGAAAAATTGGAAATCTAAGTAAAAGGTTGGAAAGGTCTTTGCCGGTAATTTTCCAGCTTTAAACCAGAGAGAGAAAATGAAGATTTTATGATATGTCTTGCCAATTTGATGATGAATTGGTGAAGATTTTGCTTAAAATAGTTCATAAGCCTTGGAACTCAACATGTATGAAAATTTCCCTGGAATTAAACTAGAAAAGGTTGATGATTTTGATTAAACTAAGGGGAAGGACTGCGAATCAGAAAGCAATTTCAGTCAAATTTCCAAATTTTCTGGCACTTGTAGGAAACAAATTAGGCTCTAAATTTTATACCCCTGAAAGATCTTTGAATCTAGTTTCAAACGCAATCAACAATGCTTGATTTCAACTTTTCTACATTAAGTTATGGCCTTTTCCCCAAGACTCTTCAAATGCCCTGATCATTGAACCAACAGTTTAGTACTTCTGATATTCTAAAATTTGGTTATGAAAATGTATGAATCAGATTTTGATGTCTTCAAATAAAATGTAGATCTATGTCTTAGTTTCGAAACGACATAAAATTCACCTCAATACGATAAGTGTAGCTTCAGTTGTGATCAAAATACCAAAGGATGACAAAGCTATCACCATTTGTTCTTCACCTTTGCATTTCCTTTCTTCACTCTTCTTGGTTCAATTCCTTTTATTTGGTTCAAATGAATATTTTTCACTCCATTTTATATTTGAATCATTGACATAACTGGTACTTGGGTTCTTCCTTGATTTCCACTTCTAATTCGCTTTTGAACCTTGGCGATTCTTTTGAAAACTACCTTAGATAGACCTTAGTTCACCTAAACTTAGGTTGGTTAGACTCTAATCTCTTTTATTTTGGAAACCACAGATTTGTATATTTTGGTTTGTCTATTTTCTAAAGTTAAACTTTATTTTGATTATGAATTTGACTTTACGGATAGATTTTGACCCAGAACATATATCCGGGATTGACGTGTAATCTTCTACTATATGTGAGTGCCAAGTGCATGACTTGATACCCTGTTTGATCAATTTTGTGAACTTGTTACATGTTTGAACGTGAATCTTGTTAATGGACTTGTTGAGGTGGGTGTGTACTTTATCTCACTCCCTTACTTGAATTGATGATTTCTTGCTTGTACTTGAAATTGAACTACTTGTACTTGTGACTGCTTGTCGAGTAGAGCGTTGACTCCTTGACCTACTTGTGTTTCGGGCTGGGTAGGGCTTAGCTGAGGGGTTTGGTGAGCCATGGGCTCTTGACTTGAAAGTCGATTGGAGAATAATCTCATCGACCACTTGCTTGGGTAAACTTGAGTATTACTATCCTTGTTGGAGTGTGAGCCCGGTAGGGGGTGAAACAGTGGACAGAGAATGGCGTGAAGCAGTGAATCTACCTGGAATAATCTTGAATAAAGTTGACGGAGTGTCAACGATTGAAATGATGTTCCAAAATTGTTTGAAAAGATCAGCTATGGATTAGCCCCTAAGAGCTCTTGTATCCTTTTACTCCCTTCTTGAGCTATACTTGAACTTTATTGCTATTGTACTTGTTTGAAGTAGTTGACACTTTTATTATCACACTGAGCTTACGCTTACCCTATTAAGTTTGTTTTTCCTTAATAGGAACTTGAAGTGAAGAGTTTTGGTGGCATTAGTCTTGATCAAGCCTTGTCTAAGCCTTTCATATCGTTTAAGCTACTTTTGAACATAAGGAAATACTTGGGATGTACTTAAAGTACTTTGGTTAGTAGATGAAATACTATACCCAAATAGTGGAATTTGGTATATTAAGCATTTCTTGATTTTAACAGTCTTGTTTATATTTCAAGGTTTTAGTGAGTCCTGACGAGAGTTAGGCAGGCGGTCTGCCAAACCCTCTGGTTTGCCTTAAGAGGAGATAGGGTCATCACACTAAATATTCAGTAATTCGATGTTAGAATTACTCCAAGGCAGGATTGGAAATTTATCTAATTCTAAACATTCAATAATTGAAGAGAAATGCATATTACTTTAGTATCAACAAAGATAAGTTTCTGTTATACTGTTCCTCTCTTAGATTTTTCGAGTCTTTTATTTTTCAAGTATTTGAGCACTTATCCGATCATCCAGCTTAGAACTGATCTTATAGAATTGAATCAACTTGTCGTCAATCTTCTTTTACAAAACCATTGCAAATAACTACCAAAAACAAATTTGTTATGAAAATATTCACAGATAAGATATGTACAAGAGATTTATTTAATGACCATGCATAACAACATATATAACAAAACACAACTTATATTTATTATTTACAAAAATCATACAACATTTACTATACATAATCTCACTATAATACTTCTTGATATACTATATTTACAGTCAAATTGTCTACAGCAACAATATATTTAGGAGGTCTAATAAAAAACTTTATCTGCTTGTTAGCAAGGTGATCAAAGCCAGGTACCTTAGCAAAGACATCTTGCATGGAAGGAACCCCCCACATTCAGCTTCATGGCTCTGGAAAAGCTTGTACGGTGCTAGGCACCTTCTACATGGAGGCTTAATGAAAAGAGTTGGCAAGGGAAATACAATCAGTATTTGGCATGATAGATGGATCCCAAGCCAAGTTGATGGCAAATTCTCAAAAGCTCGACCCCCTGACTGCCCACTGGAAAAGGTAGCAGAACTGATTCATGATGGAAAATGGAACCTTGAGGTGATAACCAAATGGTTTAGTCGAGAGGAGACGCAATCGATCGCCTCCATTCCACTCAGCCTCACGGGTAGCAATGACAAACTATACTGGAAGCATACAAAGTCTGGTCAATTCACAGTCAAGTCGGCTTATGCAGCAGCAGTGGATAAAGCTAAGAGGAACAAAGCTGACAGAAGATTCCTGGAAGAAGCAAGCTGCAGCTATCTTCAAGACAACTCTTCAATGTGGAGAAACTTGTGGTCTCTAAAAGTAAAGCACAAGCTAAAGCACTTTATATGGAGATGTTTGCTGCATAGCATCCCAGTAAATGAGCAAATTCAGAAACGTACAGGAGCTAGAAGTGCTCTCTGTGACTGCTGTGGAGATGAAGAGGAAACAGTAGAGCACCTCCTATTTTTTTGTAAACACGCCAGGCTGATATGGAAGCTTGCTCCGGTCCAATGGGATGGATTAAAGGATTTGAGATGTAATTTCATTAGATGGTGGGAAGGTCTCCTTCAAGCTAAGAGCAGGCCACAAGGACTGGAGCATATTGCTCTTACAGTTAATATCTTGTGGCAAATTTGGAAAGGGAGAAATCAGAAGACCTTTAACAAAGCTGACATTGATCCAAGACAAGTTATTCAAAAAGCTCTTACGGAGTGGATTGAATTTTCAGATGCTCAGGAGCTATCCAAGAAAGAGTACAGTGATGAAACTATTTCTAGCACACCATCTAACTGTTGGCTCCCGCCACAGCAAAGCTTTATAAAGATCAACTCAGATGCTGCTTTGGCGCATGGTTCAAGTAAAGCTGGAAGAGGAGTGATAGCCAGAGACTGCAAAGGAGAACTGCTACGGGCTTGGGCTACCCCTCAGGTTCACAAAGGAAGTCCAATGTTGGAAGAAGCTGAGGCAATTAGGTTGGGGATGCTGATGGCTCGAGATGCTAGCTAGAGCAAGGTCGAGTTTCAATCAGATTGCAAGAAGGTTATTGACATGATAAACGCCAAGGAGAAACATGAAGTTTCGGTAGCAGTTATTTTGGAGGACATCCTTGTACTCAGAGATTGGTTTGATCACTGTACTTTTTCTTATGCTTCTAGGCTTTCTAACTCAGTAGCTCACAATTTGGCTAAGTTTGCTGTTAACATTGTGAGTGTGGTTAGATGGGAACGGTTGTTTCCCGTATGGCTCCAAGAGAGTGCTAAAAGAGATGTTGAGGTCTTTACCTCTTTTGTACCTAATCTTGTGGTTTCAAGCTAATATATGATATCTTCTTTTCTGACAAAATAAAAAAATAAAAAACTTTATCGAATCACTACTTTTAACTATTGACATATGGTAACATAGGGTTGGCCATGCGAAAATACAGAGTCACATAAGTAGATATCAAAGTTGTTGCAAAACAAAGGCATACAAGGAATTGTTTTTTTTCAAAAGAAATTGGACAATGTGGGTCATTTTCAACTCTAAAGCAAATTATATGTAAAAACACCTGCTTTCCAATGAATTCACCAAAGCTCATAACAGCATCTATAACAATGGATTTCAATGATTTACACACAAGTCGAGTGCCATTAGAAAGTTCTTCTAGTTGTTCGATGTTTCAAAGCAATATGATTGAGGTATTTTGCTTCAGAGTTAATCAATATGGGAGAAAGCTGTTAGGTGGTTAGGTATTAATAAAATCTTTCAAAAGTGCTTGTTGAAAGGTATCCAAGCATGTATCACGACTGATGTAATCGAAGAAATCTCCTAACAATTTCTATATCAATGAATCATTAATCTCCTGTGTGAAATCATTTTTTACAATTAGTTAGATTGATTCCAAAATAGTTGCTTCTAACAAGTATTAAAAAGTCTGGATAAGCTGTTTTACTTAGAGCAACTAGAGATTCTTCATCATATTTGTATCCAATAAGCATTTTTGAAGGTATATTTACATTCTTATTCTTTATTACTCGCTCATTTTTATTACCAATATGCAAGAGATATTCTGTGAAATTAGGATTTGATTCCACTCTCATATTCACTTTCAATTGAATTTTTGTCAACTTTAGCCAGAAGTAAAACTTCATTAAACTTAACTCGACAAAATTAGATCTTGAACCTCTCTCAACAAGAAGTAAGACTTATCTAAAATCACATTCAAAATAATTACTTTTAACCCAAATATCTCAAAATTATCCATAAGATCTTTTAACAACTTATCCATTTTTCAAGCCTAACTTTATATCTGTCATTGGTGTCTCATTCCAAATTATTAACTTGGATTGTTACAATAACTTTGCCAAGAAACTCTATTTACTCACTTTATGCATTATCTAGGTTCATGTCTAAGGAAAATTTGAAATGAAAATGAGCAGTTCTGCCTCCTAGAAGTATAGACACTGCAACTCCATATGAAGCAATGGCTAATGCTATGTGATCTTTTGATCTCACTTCTGATAGCAGTGCTTTATATAAAAAGATCTAGCCCATTTCTCCAAGGCCATCGACAAGGAAAAAGGAGTATTATTTATAATAAAAATAGCTTTAACGATTGCATCAAAAGCTATTTTTTGCTCTTTATTTAACATGGAAAACATAACTGTTAGCTTCTAAAACTTTCAAGCTCATTTCATTCATTGAATCTATGACGACCCCATCTCCCCCTAATGCGAACCAGAAGATTCGGCGTGCCATTTGCCCAACTCTTCCCAGGACTACTAGCAAGCCAAAAATAATAAATTACGGTTCATCCCTAATAGTCATCTTATAAGTCGTCAAGTATCTTCAATATTTTCACACAAATCCAAATCCTACAACTATTACATTACACTTGTCCCACAAAATATTACTAGTATAGTTTACATCCATACACATCCCAAGTACAAAATTATCAAATTTATATAAAATATAATCCTCTAACCACCAATCTCTGCTTCACAACCTGTTACAGAAACCCAACTTAAAGGGGTGACTTAAAACCCAATGAGGCCAAAAAAGGCATGTAAGCAAATGAGTTCAATGGATTATCAAATACATGAGTTATGAAAATATCAATAATTCGAAAGCAATTATGCAAGTACAAAAATAAAAGAAACATAATAATGAAGGATACAGAAACTCTCAGGAGCCAGTCCACCGCTTGATCAAGATTTTTATGAGTTGACACTCGTCAACATAACCAGAGTGAGTCTGCAGAACAACCTTTAACCACCACTCTCCACCTACCATTTCAAGCCCCGAACCAAGTCTGCTCGTCAAAATAAATGATTTGGTAATACTCGAGTATACCTAGTTGGCGAACACATTCCAACCGACGAAAAATATGTAAAGACGCATGTGACGACCCCACCTCCCCCTAAGGCAAACCAAAGGGTTCGGTGGACCACTTGCCTAACTCTCGTCGGGACGCCCTACAGTTTCTCAATCAGATTACAGGTTTCAAATAATTACAGTGCAAGATCTTCAAAACAATAATTACATTTCCAACTAGTCCAAATACACCAAAAGTCCAACAGTCCAAGATTACAAATAGTACAAGAGATAATCCAGCCAGTCACACTAAGAAGGATCACTATACATGCTTTCCTTCATATCGAGTCCGTGGAGGGAAAATAAAATATTTTGGGGTGAATTAGAAGCTCAGTGAGGTTCCGAAACAACAAGCATTTAAAAGCATTAGAGTAACACAAATAATCTTTTTTTTCTTTCAATAACTCACTTTTGGCAAGTAACCATTCAAGAGACATTCATTCAAATCACGAAATCTTTCAAATATTCAATCATTTAACATTTAATCAATCAAAATGATCATTAGAAGGATACAAGTGCTCGCTTGGAGCCATTTTTTAAATCACGAAATCTTTCAAATATTTGATCATTTAACATTTAATCAATCAAAACAATCATTAGAAGGATACAAGTGCTCGCTTGGAGCCATTCATTCATTCCGCTTACCATCCGCTTTATTCCTCCAAAAGCATTTGACAATATTTTAAAACCCCATTGCATTCATCACTCTTTCGTTCATTCATTTGTTAGTCAGTACTCCACCAGACTTCAAGGTAATACTCGACTATACAAACATTGTTCTAACGTAGCTAACACATCGACCAAGTCCGTTACTGGCTCGAATGGTTAACCACGAGAAGTTAGGGACCAGTTCAGCTAACGGTTTACATTCATGCACAAGCAATTCGAACATTGATAAATAGCTATCAAACATTTTTGGAAGCGAGGGACAACTGACAATCAATTTCAATCTTCAAGCCCCTTAAGAGAGTGCAATAAAGTATACACTCGCCTTCATGAGTGAGAGACCATTGACGGTCAGTATCTTCACCTCAAGCCTTGCTAGAAGTGAGGAATAAGTTTTATTTAAAACAAAACATAATAGTTTAATAGAACACATTTAGTAATAAAATACTTTCAAATCAAGATAAGTAAAATACCAATCCAAATACTCACTTATAATGATCGAAATTAACAGTTAAAGTTCACTTTACATAGAAACACTAGTATATATTTAAACATGCCCAATCAATCAATTAAGCACCCAATCAAATCATGGAAACATTTAAGCACAACTAGTAACAAGGAACACTCACAAATCCTTCATAAATTATTTCACTTGTAAAAGCATTTTACTTGGAAATAATGGTAAATCATTTCTTTGCGAATATGAGTCGAGTAAATTATTTCACAAGTCATTTTCAAATATTCAAATAGTAGTAAAATATTTGATTTAAAAACGGATTGGAACACTCACCACTTAATGCCAAGTTCACAAGTCTAGTTCAAGTGCTCCTTCAGCTCCTCCAAGTCCTAAGATTAAGGAAATGAAGTACAATAAGAGCCACTACTCCAAATCATAATAATTACGCAAGTACTACTTCCAAATCTTACTAAGAAGTCCCAAGATGTTCTTCCCTCGAAACTCTTCTAAACCACATGGTTTGCTTACTCCACTTAAGGAAAAGTCATGTACATGCCAAAAAAAGAAGTCAAGGGTATCATGGAGTGAATAGAATGCATTTAGAACCAAGAGGTGTGAAACAAATGCGAAATGCACCAAAGTGCTTCTTGGCTGGAAAACTGTTCATCATTGGCAACAGTTTTTTTTTGAAAAATCATAACTCAAATTCTATAAGTCCAAAAATCATGAAATTCATGTACTGGAAACTAGATTATAATATCTAAAAACTGTTAGAAGACACCCCTATGAAATTAAGTCCAAAAGAAGGTCAAATTGGTTGTCCAAAATTCTGTTTTAAACCAGAGAAACAGAACAGGTTTTGAATTTCAATCAACTTTGCGAATTTACTGGGAATTTTAGAAAATGAATTAAACTCTAAAATTTATAGGGTTTAAAGATCTCTGAATCTAGTTTCCAACACAATAGACGGAGCTCAAATCAAATTTTTCTACATCGAGTTATACTTATTTTCCCAGGGCTGCGCAGGCAACCCTGCGAAAATTTTCAGAACGTGGCAAGTTGGAGAAAATGGTTTCTTTCCCTCGAAAACTCATAGCTTTTATTCAAATCCAACATACATTTGTAGTTTAAAGTCTTAAGAAGTGTTTAAACAAGATTTGGCCAAGAAAACCCTGTGAAAATTTTGAAATCCAAGCTGAAAACCCAGCCCCTCTATTCGGCTAGCAAGAAGAAATTTTCTCAAGTTTTTCTCCAAGAATCAACCGTTAAATTCCACATAATCTCACTCAAATCCATAGGAGCTTCATCAATCATTAGCCCTATGGTATAAATAACTAATTTTCAACAAGATTCAACCAAAAATTCAAATCTATAACAAGCATACGGGTCACTAGAACATCTAGTGGCCAGATCTTCAAGCAACTACTAGATCCACGATAGATCTTGGATAAATCAAGTAGTTTACCTCTATCAAGTGTCAAGAACCAAGATTATAGGTAGTTCTAGGGATTACCTCCAAGATCTATCATGATCTAACCAAGAACAAGCAAATTCTTCCAAGTTTTTGCTCCTCAAGAGTTGCTTCACGTCGAATCGTCGGATTCCTAATCCAAATTTGGATCTTTCTTGCAATCTTCAAGCAATCAAGAAGTCTCTCTCCTCCAAGCTCTCTCTCTCTCCAAGCCCTCTCTTTCTCTCTCCAAGACCTCTTTTTCTCTCGGCTCACTCAATAAGAAGAAGAAAACATATTGAAGTTGAGGTGGCTTGGTTCTCATGGATTTTCTCTACAATTCTCTCTTCAAGATGAAAGATTTTCTTGAGCTTTGACTCTCTCTCTCCAAGGTTCTTGCAAGACTAAAATGCAATAGAAGACAAGAATGAATCTTGAAGTCTTGAAAGAAAAATGGATGGTAGGGAAGTTGCCAAATGTCACTTCCCCATTGGCTAAAAATCCAATGAAATCTTATCTTATCCACTAGTTTGTCTATTTTTCACTTAACTCCCTCTAGTTTCAATAATGTTCAACATTCACTCCACTAATTATTTCTTTACCATCATTCATTTACTCTCAACTTAGTATTCACTCGATCACTATTTACTACGGTTCAACTTACCGGCACTCGAATGAAAATCCTAATATTAAGGCATCCATGCACAATCATATGAGTTGATAATCAATGCAATTATAGATATATAAACATAATTGAGAAAAATGACAAATGCAAGTGAAGAAATATAAGCAAAACAGTTAAAGAAATTTCAGGTCCTCACAACCCATGGCTTACCAATCCCTCGGCCATGCCCTTGCCGGCTCGAAATGAAAGGTTTACCGATGAGTTTTGGGCGTCCCCAACATGTTTATGTATCAAGTAGGATGATGAGACAACGTTTAATCATCAATCAAGTACAAGTGCAAGTTCATTATTCAAGTAAAAGCAAGTAAGATCGAGACAAGTACAAGAGGTCGGACGAGATAAATTACATGTCCATCTCATCAAGTTCAATACATGTATCAAATTCAAGCACGTAGTTCAAACAAAATAGTAAACAAGTACAGCATTAAGTCATGCACTTGACACTCACCAAAAGTTCATGTAGACAAGCAAGTATGTGCACTACACTTCCAAAGTTGGTTCGGCCTCAAGGTCGCCTTGGTCACCTGAATCAAGAATAATCATCAAAAACTATCCATACTAGCTTATGTGCGAGTATCTAAACTTCTACTCTCACATTACTCAACTTCCAACTTTAACTCAACCCGATACAGTTTTTATTACAGTGCAAACTAAGGTTACACAAGTCCAAAATTAGTGTGGTTTATGGTGTTGGAAACTAGATTCAAAACACTAAAAATTATCAGAAGACATTGTTTGCAAATTCATTTTGCAAATGGAGTTAAATCGAGTCAAAAACTACAGTAGTTGTCGCAACACAGTCAAAATAGGATGGAAAATGGTCAATTTTACAGGTCTACTACGACTCACAAAAAATGAACTAGCATGCGTATTTTATACCGTTAGAAAGCCCTCAGAGTCTAGTTTCAAATTCCATAAATAGCACTCGATTTCAACCCCTGTACAGTAAATTATGGTCTGTTCTATATGGACTGGTTGGCTGCCCCGTTTTCAAAATTTTCCAGCACATGCACACAAATTTTTCTCTCTTTTTTGAAGTTCAAACCAGCAGAAATCTACAACCATTTTTCTCACATTTGAAACCAAATATCTAACAAAGTCTCTTAAATAATTCTTGACCAAAATTCACCAAAATTTTTGACAAAAGTTGAGCCAAACAAGCAAAACTCATTCGGCCAGCTCACAACAGAAAATTTCCAGATTTGCTCTCCTTCCTAACTCAACTTTTACTCAACCAAATGAAATGATTTTTGAGAGAAATTTTACACACACATAACCCAACATATAACAAGCATTTTTGCATCAAACTAGCCACAAAATTTCAAGTTTAAAACTGGGAAAAATACACTAGAAAATCTGGAAAGAATGCTCCTCTTCCTCTCTAAATTTTTTCCAAAACTCTCTCACCAAATACAAGCTAAAATCTACCACAACAACAACCATCAAACACCAGAAAATATCCTCAAGACCACTACCTAAACATCCACCTCAAGACATTCTACCTAAATTGGGAATTTAAGAGCCCAACTCTAAAGCAAGCCAAGATATCAAAGTTCTAATAATGGAAGCCATAGATCTACCCATAAACATCATCTAAACAAGAAGAAAAAGTGATTAAGCAAGATACCTCTTGGTCCAAGGAGTTCCTAGTGAGGAAGTAGTCTTTAAACTTCAAGAAAAACTCCACCAAGAGCTTTGAGATCCTTGGAGAGGAAGCTTGTGAAGATCCCTTGAGGTTTCTTGGATGCAAGGAGCAAGATTTTGCGAAGAAAATATGAGCTTTTCTTGAGAGAAAAAGAAAGAAGAGTGGCTGGCCTACAAGCTTGAGAAGAGAGAGGGAAGGTTTGAAATTTTTGTGTTTTGACCCCTTTGATTGGAAAGACAAGAAGAATGACATAAAGTGAAGGCAATTTTATATCGTGTCGAAAAGTCAACTAAGAATAGTGCCGTGACGCAACACCGACGACTCCATTTCTCTCTTCTCACTTATATACCTCGAACACATTACTTATCACTTGTAACCTATGTCTAACAATCGAAACTAAATCCGAACATGAAATTTAAACACTCATGCAATGAAATAAATGGAAGAATTTAAGTACGTGCGACAACTATGACAATTTTTCGTGTCGATGCAAATGACATGAATTAATAAAATAAAATAAAATAAAATGAAATAAAATGATATAGAAATTAATAAAATAAATGAATAAATAAAAAAATTGGAATGGTGTTATGGGTCCTCATAGAATCTCCTATATTTTTATCAAAATAAACTTCAAAACTCCAGGAACTAAAGCATAAGTATTAATGTTCTTTCCTATAGATTTCAAAAACTTGCTGATTTCATGAAGTACTTTATTCTCTATCCAATCAGCAGACAAATGTGGTTTTGTAAGAAAATCTTCCGACATACATCTCTACCTTTTAAAAAAGTGGAAGGGATTTAGGAACAGTGATGAAAGTGTCGTCCAGCCCCATGTTCTGCCGGTTCTTCCATGGTTTTCCCCAGTTTTATGCCCAATTTGTCTATGCCAGTTTTCGTCTATACCTGCTTTCTATTTTTATTTATTTTCCCTTGATCCCCTTTGTCTCTGCGTTTGAACTAGGTGGATTGTCAATGCCCTTTCAGCTGAATTTATTTCGGTTTTGCCCTAGATGTTCTGGTTTTCCGTAAATAAAGGGAATCTTCTGCCCCATTCTTTCTCCCATTCGCCCTTAGCCATTCTTTTTCCCTCGGGACAGTAGCTAATATAAATGCAGCTAATATAAGTATAAATTAGTTTGGCTTTCTTCGTTTCTTTAGTCAGATATCTAGCACTTATAGATGATATAAATGTAGCTAATATAAATATAAATTAGTTTGGCTTTCTTCGCTTCTTTAGGCAGATATCCAGCACTTATAGATTATATATATTTAATAATTGGTCTACATCTTTAGCTTCAAATCTTCTGTCCCCATTTTTCCTCTATCCCCTCTGTCCTTTTCACCAAAAACTACCCTATGTCTATGCAATCAAATCTCTATTAAATTTATATCTTGTATTTTAGATGATAAATCAAAATAATTATTTGTTTTTACCAATATTTTACTCAAGCCCAATTCACTTTATTTTCCATTTTTAAATTAAATGGCAACTTTAGAGAAAAAGTCTTTTTTTTTTCATAATCACATCCATACAAATTCTAACTTTTTTCCTTAAATGAAAAAAAGAATTGAAACAACTGCAAAAAAAAAGGAAAAATAAAAGAAAAAGAACAGTTGATTGAAACAAGATGTTAAATAGGGGATCAATTAATAAAAGGTACATTTACATAATGAAAGAACGTCTTTTTTCTCCATTTTTCCTAGACATATTGTCGTTCTCCTTTTAAAAAAAAAGACAAAGATATTTTTAAACAAGAGAGGCACTCCTTACAAAATTCAGGCACTCCTTACAAAATTCTCATTTTATCTGACAATAACACCACACAACATCCCATATTTAGTAACGCTATTGCTTCAATTCTTTTATAATACACTCCCAAACAATAAATATCAAAACCTAGCAATAACATTTTCTATCTTGCAGGAATTACATCCAGAGGACACAACAAACATTCTACTCAATAAAAACAATATAATTGTAATCCACTACAATCATAAAAGTTGGGATGTCAAAAATTGAAGAAAACTTTCTTACGCATGGATGGAAAAAAATGCTCAGACATCAAAACATTACACTTGGATATATAATTATAATCACACATTTGCGCCAAAATGAATACCAAATGCAAATATTTGACAACCAGCTTGTCGAAGTATACCCGCTCTAAATTATGAGCTATTTAAACCAATTAATGCACGATTATGTTTCTCTCATCTCAGCTATATCTATTCATCTCTCAGCCACTTTCCCACCTATCCATTCCAATCTATTTCAATCCATCAATGTACAATTAATATTCCCATCATCACTATACTGACCATAAATTACAACAACTCAATTAAAAATAGGGATAATTTCAGAAACCTTCCTTGAGGTTTTTGACAGTTTCACCTGGTACCCTCAAACTTTCAAAAATCTCACTTACATCCCTTATTTTAAACTTTTTATACCATATGAAACCCATTTCAAAATACAATGTTAAAAAACTTATTTTGGGTGAGAGAATATAATTTCATTCCAAGTTTGCCCTTTTCTTATGATTTCTCAATTACTAAAATACACCAAACTTATCAGCTAATTTTTATAAATAGATGGACGGAGTTTCTTAATAAATATTTAGAAGCTGATAATCATATTAAAAACTATTTAGTAGTTTTCATATCATTGGTTTAGACAAAAAATGTTAAATTACTCAAAATTATGAATAATTAATAATACTCTTGGAAATAATTCACAATAATTTATAACCATGAAAATACCTTTTTGCCTGATTTAAAACAATACAAACAAATTCATAGATAATTTTTAGCATATTATATCTTTTTAGTTTTCAAGCCATCAATTTGGACAAAAGGTAAAAAATTCAAAAATATGTAAATAATTTGTAAAACTTCTTAAATTAACTCAAAACACTTTGGAATAAAGAAAATATTATCTTTATAACTTGTAGAATTCAAATATTAACGCTTGCTATATAAAAACAAACTATACTTTTTTCAATCAAAATAAACTTTCATTTATTTTGTTATGAATATACTTCCACAATAAAAAATAAGACAACAAGGGGTAATTTTGGAATGAGATTACATTTACTTTCCCAAAATGAATTTTTTAATATTTTATTTTAAATTGGGTTGTAGATGATACCAAAAGCATAAAGTAAGGGAGACAAGTGAGATTTTTTAAAGTTTGAGAGTGCCAAATGAAATAGTCAGAAATCTCAGGGGAGGTTTCTGAAATTATCCCTTAAAAATAATGGACAACCCTGCGCACATAGTAGGGCAAAACCAACTAGTTCTTTAAACTATAACCACAATGCTTTAGCATCATTAGGGGGAAAGTAAACTAACAATGTGGCAAATAATCTCCTCAAACTATAAGGCATGTGATATAGTGCTGGCTCTTCTAAACACTATTCCCAAGGATTACTTTGTAACGGCCTCGAAATTTTGCAAAAAAAAAAAATAATAATAAATAAAAAAAAATTAAAAAAAAAATAAAAATAATTATTTTTTTTTATTTCAAAAATTCGAAAATATATTTATTCGTATAATTAAATCTTTAATTATCTTGTGATATTTGATTTTATCCTCGTTTATAATGCCTCATTTGATTTTAACTCTAATTACTTGTAAATTACGTTTCGTAGCATTTATTAGTGGAAAAATGTCAATGGCACGTTTTTCGAGGTAAATTTGGACTGTGGGTAAATTAGTGGAGATAAGTAGGAATGATCACGGATAAGTTGGAAGTGTGATTAAATGACTAGAATTGGGTTGTTGAATGTGAATAATTAGGGTTTGGATTAACCTCGTTAATCTTAGAATTTCAACCAATTATTTCTTCCAACCGATTTTTCCTAACTTCTACGAAAATTTTCCTATTCTTATTTCCCCCTCCTAGCCAAAAATTAGCCTTAATCTCAAGCACAATTAAGCCCTTAATTTTCCCTCCAAATGGCTAATTAAAGTTACTATACAAACTTTGACTTATGGGGCTTTTAAGACAAGACATAAGTCTTGTCTTCTTTTTGCATTAACTCTTCAACATATTGATCAAAATTTGCTCCATTTCCTTTCTTCTCTTACCCGACCTCTGCCCCTCTTCTTCCTCTCATTCTTCATCAAAAATTTCTTCCACTTTCTCCATTAAAACTCAACTAAACTTGCACTAGCTTGGGGTTTGATCAAAGAGCTTAAGGAAGAGGACATTGTGGGCTATCTCTTGCATTCCTTTCTTGAAGAACTTCCACACACTTCTTGCAAGAGGTAACACTAGAAAACTTAAATTTTTTCTTCTTCATCCATTTCAATTGATAAGCATGTTGTTAGGTTGGGTTGTTGAAGGGTTTTAGAGAACCTTGACTCTTGTGGTTAAAGTTTTGATTATGTAGTTGATTTGTGGAAGTTGATGACTATGAGCATGAAACGGTGGGCTCTTGAATTCCCACCAAATGTGTAAAATTAATTGTTGGATGGTTAAATGATGATGTTTAAGTGTATTATGTGGGTTGTTGATGGTTAAAGTTTGATGAAAAACCAAATGGGGAAAACCGGTTAAGGGAGGAAAGTTTGGGGGGCTTGAATTTTCTGTTTTCTCTCGATTTTTGTGGCTGCATTTTTGGCTAGCCAAGAAGCTGAGTTTGATGATCAAGTGATGATTGTTAAGCTGCTATTTTGTCCCACAAAGAGTTCTTCAAGAGTTGATGTTATGTGGTGGATTAAGTTGCATTGTGGAAGCTGGAAATTTGGGGGAAATGCTGTCCGAATTTTGGGGCTTTGATTTGTGAAATTCTTGCCAAAATATGTGACCATTTTTGATCATAAATAGGCTTAGGAAGTTCAATACTAGCTTAGTTTCGAAAATTAGGCAAATTGGAAGTGAATTGAGGCATGAACTAAGTGACACAAGTGAAGGAGAAAATTTTCCAGATTTGAATGCATGAGTTGGACGAAATTGAGGCGCATAGAAAACTGTCTTCCGGTGGTATCTTAAGTTGAAATTTGGTGTGAATCTAGTTGATACATGGACGTGTTAGTGTTGCCAAATTTGACAATTTTGGACTTGAATTCGTCACTCAAATAACCACTTGAAAGCTGCCCTGTATTTTCGAAAACCCAGAAATGCAGAATTTTGAGTGACCCCTGTTTGCACTGTTGTAATTTCATGCTCGGATGTCGGAATTGAGTTCCGTCAGTGGCTGTTGAAACTTCATATGTAGGACTATATTGTGTATAAATTTCAGAGGTTAATTAATTTTCTGTAATTTTTTCCGGGTTTTCAAAATGTGCTGGATAACCAGCCTGACGGATACTGTTGACTTACTGTAGCTGAATGTTCAACTGAAATCTGGGTTAATTTCGTCCATAATTTTAATTTGATGTCTTCTGAAAAGTTTTAGAGCTTTCAAAGAGGTTTCCAACGGTACCAAATGAGCAGAATTCCGACTTGTACAACTTGAGTTATGATTTTCAAAATTTCAGCTCAAATTAGGAAATTATCAATTTACTTTCTTATGAGATAAATTTGGTGGTGAATTAGGAAACCTATTTCCACTCTCTTTTAATTATTATAAGGCATAAACTTGGAAATTTTGATATGGAAATGGTCGACCCCTTTTTTCTTGATTTTCGTGCCAACTTAGTGTCTTCCTTGATTTTCAAATTAGGAAATCTTGAACTTGACTTGAGTCTCTTTGAGACATTTTTAAAGACATCTATCAAATATTATTCAAGCGTTTTGAATGAAAATACTCGTACTTGTCTCAGGTGATCGAGAAGATCCGGAAAAACCTCAATTGATCTTGCGTGCTTTTGGCCTTAAACTCATGAACTTCGGTGAGTGTCAAGTGCATGACTTGTTGTATTACTTGACTTGTTTATTTGAATATAAACTGTTGAGGCGAGAGTGTACTTTATCGCACTCGTTCTCTTTTACTTGACTTGCATGTACTTGACCGTTACTTGACTTGATTGGACTGTTACTTGACTTGATTGGAAATGAATGTCGATTGGAATAATCCATCGACTTAAAAAGTGTTAAATGGGGACGCCCAAAACCTATTGGGGATCCTTGGGACCCGAGCCGGCAAGGGCTTGGTCGGGAAGCTTGGTGAACCTTAGGTGCTGTTCTTTGAGCTTGACCTATTGGAGAGGTCTTGCTCGGTATTGCTCGGTGTAGCTTTACCTTTTAAATTTACCTATTTGGTTTGGGCCGAGAGGGTGAACTGTTGGACGGAGGTTGTAATAAGTGGAGTTTCTACGGACTTTATTTGTGTTAAGTTGACGGAGGGTCAACGTTTGGGAATGGAATGGACTCAAGCGCTTAGTGGAAAATGGCTCACGAGCCCGTATCCTACCTGTACTTTGTATTTTTCCCTGTATGAATTGGTCACCGTACTTGCGCAAATTCAGTAGATAGAGAGGCTCGAAGAGGGTCTCGACAACTCAGAGACTTTTGTCTAGCGTGAGCCCTCAGTAGTGATTCCTTGAGAATACAATCTCACGGTGAAAATTGCAATTGTACAAGTGCATGATTGATTTACCTGCTTTTATATCTAAATTTATTGACCTTCCTACTTACTTGATTACGTGCTTGCATGTTTCTCCTTAGCCTCATTGGCGTTAGCTCACCCAGGTTGTTTTCCTTAACAGGTCTCGAAGTGGAAAACGTAGATCGAGGATTTAGTTACTTGGGTAGGATTTCCATGATTTTGTATAAGCTGAATATTAAACTTCGACGTTAAAGATTTATTGTACTTGAAGTTGATGTTATAAGAGTTTTATTAGAATTTATTGAGGATTTACCTTTGTAAGTTAACTATCATTTATTGTTGGACCTCAATTGAGGTTTTAAGAGCGATGCATGTATTATTATTTTAGAGATCTTGAAATGTGATTATTTGAAATCTATAATATGCTTGAGGGTTTGTAGTGAGTCTGGCGAGAGTGGAGCAGTCCATGATACCCTTGGGTTCGGGGAGAGGTGGGGCTGTTACAAATGGTATGAGCTTAGGTTTCAGATCCTTGTAGTGTATCTTAGGCTTAAAGCTTAGGATATCGGTTGTGGGGTTAGTTTGAGTGTTAAGTGAATAGTGAAGTAGTAAGTATTTGTGATTCTGATGGTTAGTAGGATTCGAACTCCCGAGTTCATAAAAGTCCTTGTATTGGATTTCCAAGAATTGAGCTGTAAGTGGTTAGAGCTCCATTGTGATTAAATATTAGCCTGGCGATTTTGGTTTTCTTAGCAGGTTAAACTCGGGAATTAAAGGAATTAGTGACATGGCGAACTCGGCGGATTCATGCGAAGATATAGAGACTCTACGAAAGGACTTAAGGTTTCAGACGGAACTTGCTAAATATTGGGAAGGACGATGGGAACAAGAATATAAGGAAAAGACCGAGTTAATAAGCAAGTACGTGGAAATGAAGAAGAAATATGAAGCCATACTGGAGGAGATGCAACATAAGTTTGATGTGGTGCACTCCACTACCCAAATTGAATTTCAAGATACTCCTAACACTCAAGTTAGAAATCAGTTGGGAAGCCCTCTCAATGTTAAAGGGAAGCGTAAAGAGATTAACCAAGACGAACATGCTGTTGAAGGTAATGGAAGGAAATCAAAATCTAGTGGACCTCGTGCGTGGCGACTTAGAGCTGCTAAGTGTGATTTCTGTCAAAAATCTCATCCTACAAATGAGTGTTGGAGAAAGATGGGAGCATGTTTAAGGTGTGGAAGCCTCGAACACCAAATAAGGAACTGTTGTAAAACCTAGGGTTATATCTATTCTAGGAGTTTTGAACTTGGCACTTGATGTAATGATTAGTACAACCAAATGTTGATGTTATTTGGCTTTAAATCCCCCCTAGATGTAGGGTGAAAATCTGGTTATGAACTAGACTATGGAGGTCTTAGT
The DNA here is from genome assembly GCA_013103745.1 of Gardenia jasminoides. Classification (NCBI taxonomy): domain Eukaryota; kingdom Viridiplantae; phylum Streptophyta; class Magnoliopsida; order Gentianales; family Rubiaceae; genus Gardenia; species Gardenia jasminoides. The sequence goes on along the minus strand of CM023102.1, from coordinate 25,441,064 downwards.
CTTTTGAATGTTTTGTAAGTGGATTAGATGGGGTGAGGCTTGTGAGGCCTATGCTTGTGACTACATGACTAATTGTATTTTGTAGCATCTACGTGTAGTATGTTTTGTAATCTTTTGAAAAGAGAAACCATCAGGGCGATTCTCGTCTCGGTGGGTGCATGCTTATTTATCGCTTTCTTTGTTGTGTTTTTGTGTGGTAATATAGTCGTGCAAGCGACTTTTAGTATTTTCTTTTGTATAAAATATGCCACTGTCACGTACTTGATTCTCTCGATATATATACATATATGTATGAAAGTTGGGCGGTTTCAGAAAATTCTCTTGTTCATGCAAAAAAAAAAAAAAAAATAATTTGCTAACTTGCTTATTTTATTTTGTGTTAATTCATGACATTCCCTTTTTATTCTATTTTACCTTGCTTTGGTGTATTTTAATTTAGTTTATTTTCACATGTATTTTATGTCCATCTTCTATAAAAATTGTGGACAGTAGACGAGGCTACGACTGAAATCGAGGTTGAGAACGAGGGTGTGGGTCAAGACACCCAAAGCAAGGGAGAGAATCAAGAGCCAAAGTCTAGGGTTAGTCAATGAGAGTAAAAAAAAAGATAATTGTGGGTGTATGTTGTCTTTTATTGGAATTAGAGGGAGTTAAGTGAGAAAAGGCTAACTAGTAAATAAGATAGATTTCATTAGAGTCATGAGCAATGGAAGGGTGGCCATTGGCATCATCTCCACCACTCATCTTTTACAAAACTTCAATTACTCTTCATTTTACCATTTTACTTTGACTTCACAAGAAAATAACTAGAGAGAGGCAAAAGAGAGTCTTGCTTCATATTTTATCTTTATTCATTCTTTTATCTTTAGAGAAAATCACCAACCCAAAACTCTACTCTCTTCCTTCCTTGTGGCCAGTTTTATAGAGATGAGAGAGGTGAGATTTTTCAGCAATTTTCTCCACTGTTTACTCTTCCCTAGCGGTTATTCAAGCTACCAATAGGGAAGAAAGATTTCATTGTTCTTCCATAAATTTTGCTTCAATCCACCTTCACTTGCCATCCGATTAGGTTGGAGAAAGTAAATCTTGAGGCGAATCTTGGAGGTTTACGACTTACCTTGACCAGGATAAATACTATGTTAGTGGGAAGAGCTTGAACTTTGTAGCCTATAAGTTCTACGACTTACACCTAATGATTTATGGCTAGATGAGCCTAGATTATTGAAGGGATTTCTTGAAAACCGAATACTAGGTTAGATGATTTGAAGATTTTCCATACTTTGTAGTGTAAACTTGTTAGCGAATCTTGACGGTTAATAGCTTGACATATGTCGATTGTTATGTCTTATGGTTATTTCATGAGATTGAAGGACTATAGATATGAGATTGGTGCGAGAATCTTGGTAGAATCTCTAGAGATACCCCTGCGGCGAATCCTTTCAACTACTTTTAGCCTTATAGTCTTACAAATTTTTGGTAAAATATTGTTCAATGATCTTTGTTCAAAGTTGACTTTTAAATGTGAGTTTAGAGGTTAAAAAAAAAATAAATAAAAAAAAAGAGGATAATTTCTTGAACTCTATTTTGTTAGATATCTCCTTAGGGAGCATTGTGCAATTTTTGAAAATCTTGATATCGCGGTGCAAAATGAAGTTTTAATTTGGGTTTTGTACGTTAGATTTGAAACTAGACAAGAATTTTTCAACCTTGTAAACTTTAGATTTGACTCAATCTCTATCATTACCAATAGTTTTAGAATTCACTAAAGCAACGGACTTGATCTGTTTTTCTACTTATAAAGCTACCACTTGAGGTCAAGTTTGTTATTTACAATTTGAGTTTTGCGAAAATGTCTTTTGAACAGTTATAGTACTTTGAGTCTATTTTCTAGTGGTATACAACTGGTAAATTTTCGACTTATGGATATAAAAGTTAGAATTTTCTGGTTTAAAGAAAAGTGTTCTTTTAAAACTTAAAACTTTACTAAGAAAATGTTGATTTGATCCGAGTTTGAATTCGTGAATGAAAAACGAGGTCATTTATAGTTTTAATCCCTCTTTTAAATGATGGTTTTCAAAACTTTAATCCCCTCTTTAGGCGTTACAGTAGACGTTTAAGAGTGTGGGTTTTCCTTTTTCAATTGAGCCCTCTATGATGATTTAAGGAAATTAATGGAGATAATTAGCCTTTGATGGTTATTGAGAGTAATCTGCCTTAGGTGCTCAAGGTGACTTCTAGGAGACTTGAGGGAAGTAAAGGACTTGAGAACTAAGGTAATCTCTTTGGTTAAGAATGTTTGGAAAATCGTGACGTCGAGAAGGCGATTTGGGAAGTGGAAGATGAAATGCCAGAGTATTCAGAATTATTTGTTTAGCAAGGTGAAAATTTTGAGGAACAAGTAAATTCCTTTATTGAAAATAATGTGGATGAACCAAGGTGTCGAGGAAATAGCTCGAGGGTTAGAGGAAGAAATTCGGAGGAAATACCAAGCATTAATCTATACTTCAAGTATGAATTTTGAGGACAAAATTCTTTTAAGGAGGGGAGAATGTAACGGCCTCGAAATTTTGCAAAAAAAAAAAAAATAATAAATTAAAAAATTAAAAAAAAATAAAAATAATTATTTTTTTTTATTTCAAAAATTCGAAAATATATTTATTCATATAATTAAATCTTTAATTATCTTGTGATATTTGATTTTATCCTCGTTTATAATGCCTCATTTGATTTTAACTCTAATTACTTGTAAATTACGTTTCGTAGCATTTATTAGTGGAAAAATGTCAATGGCACGTTTTTCGAGGTAAATTTGGACTGTGGGTAAATTAGTGGAGATAAGTAGGAATGATCACGGATAAGTTGGAAGTGTGATTAAATGACTAGAATTGGGTTGTTGAATGTGAATAATTAGGGTTTGGATTAACCTCGTTAATCTTAGAATTTCAACCAATTATTTCTTCCAACCGATTTTTTCTAGCTTCTACGAAAATTTTCCTATTCTTATTTCCCCCTCCTAGCCAAAAATTAGCCTTAATCTCAAGCACAATTAAGCCCTTAATTTTCCCTCCAAATGGCTAATTAAAGTTACTATACAAACTTTGACTTATGGGGCTTTAAGACAAGACATAAGTCTTGTCTTCTTTTTGCATTAACTCTTCAACATATTGATCAAATTTGCTCCATTTCCTTTCTTCTCTTACCCGACCTCTGCCCCTCTTCTTCCTCTCATTCTTCATCAAAAATTTCTTCCACTTTCTCCATTAAAACTCAACTAAACTTGCACTAGCTTGGGGTTTGATCAAAGAGCTTAAGGAAGAGGACATTGTGGGCTATCTCTTGCATTCCTTTCTTGAAGAACTTCCACACACTTCTTGCAAGAGGTAACACTAGAAAACTTGAATTTTTTCTTCTTCATCCATTTCAATTGATAAGCATGTTGTTAGGTTGGGTTGTTGAAGGGTTTTAGAGAACCTTGACTCTTGTGGTTAAAGTTTTGATTATGTAGTTGATTTGTGGAAGTTGATGACTATGAGCATGAAACGGTGGGCTCTTGAATTCCCACCAAATGTGTAAAATTAATTGTTGGATGGTTAAATGATGATGTTTAAGTGTATTATGTGGGTTGTTGATGGTTAAAGTTTGATGAAAAACCAAATGGGGAAAACCGGTTAAGGGAGGAAAGTTTGGGGGGCTTGAATTTTCTGTTTTCTCTCGATTTTTGTGGCTGCATTTTTGGCTAGCCAAGAAGCTGGGTGATGATTAAGTGATGAGTGTTAAGCTGCTATTTTGTCCCACAAAGAGTTCTTCAAGAGTTGATGTTATGTGGTGGATTAAGTTGCATTGTGGAAGCTGGAAATTTGGGGGAAATGCTGTCCGAATTTTGGGGCTTTGATTTGTGAAATTCTTGCCAAAAGATGTGACCATTTTTGATCATAAATAGGCTTAGGAAGTTCAATACTAGCTTAGTTTCGAAAATTAGGCAAATTGGAAGTGAATTGAGGCATGAACTAAGTGACACAAGTGAAGGAGAAAATTTTCCAGATTTGAATGCATGAGTTGGACGAAATTGAGGCGCATAGAAAGCTGTCTTCCCGGTGGTATCTTAAGTTGAAATTTGGTGTGAATCTAGTTGATACATGGACGTGTTAGTGTGCCAAATTTGACAATTTTTGGACTTGAATTCGTCACTCAAATAACCACTTGAATGCTGCCCTGTATTTTCGAAAACCCAGAAATGCAGAATTTTGAGTGACCCCTGTTTGCACTGTTGTAATTTCATGCTCGGATGTCGGAATTGAGTTCCGTCAGTGGCTGTTGAAACTTCATATGTAGGACTATATTGTGTATAAATTTCAGAGGTTAATTAATTTTCTGTAATTTTTTCCGGGTTTTCAAAATGTGCTGGATAACCAGCCTGACGGATACTGTTGACTTACTGTAGCTGAATGTTCAACTGAAATCTGGGTTAATTTCGTCCATAATTTTAATTTGATGTCTTCTGAAAAGTTTTAGAGCTTTCAAAGAGGTTTCCAACGGTACCAAATGAGCAGAATTATGACTTGTACAACTTGAGTTATGATTTTTCAAAAATTTCAGCTCAAATTAGGAAATTATCAATTTACTTTCTTATGAGATAAATTTGGTGGTGAATTAGAAACCTATTTCCACTCTCTTTAATTATTATAAGGCATAAACTTGGAAATTTTGATATGGAAATGGTCGACCCCTTTTTTCTTGATTTTCGTGCCAACTTAGTGTCTTCCTTGATTTTCAAATTAGGAAATCTTGAACTTGACTTGAGTCTCTTTGAGACATTTTTAAAGACATCTATCAAATATTATTCAAGCGTTTTGAATGAAAATACTGCACTTGTCTCGGTGATCGAGAAGATCCCGGAAAAACCTCAATTGATCTTGCGTGCTTTTGGCCTTAAACTCATGAACTCGGTGAGTGTCAAGTGCATGACTTGTTGTATTACTTGACTTGTTTATTTGAATATAAACTGTTGAGACGAGAGTGTACTTTATCGCACTCGTTCTCTTTTACTTGACTTGCATGTACTTGACCGTTACTTGACTTGATTGGACTGTTACTTGACTTGATTGGAAATGAATGTCGATTGGAATAATCCATCGACTTAAAAAGTGTTAAATGGGGCCTTGAAAACCTATTGGGGATCCTTGGGACCCGAGCGGCAAGGGCTTGGTGGGAAGCTTGGTGAACCTTAGGTGCTTTCTTTGAGCTTGACCTATTGGAGAGGTCTTGCTCGGTATTGCTCGACGTAGCTTTACCTTTTAAATTTACCTGTTTGGTTTCGGGCCCGAGAGGGTGAACTGTTGGACGGAGGTTGTAATAAGTGGAGTTTCTACGGACTTTATTTGTGTTAAGTTGACGGAGGGTCAACGTTTGGGAATGGAATGGACTCAACTGCTTAACCGTGGAAATTGGCTCCTGAGAGCCCTGTATCCTTACCTGTACTTTGTATTTTTCCTGTATGAATTGGTCACTGTACTTGCGCAAATTCACTGTAGATAGAGAGGCTCGAAGAGGGTCTCCGAACCCAGCTCCGAGACTTTTGTCTAACGTGAGCCCTCGAGTAGTGATTCCTTGAGAATACAATCTCCTGGTGAAAATTACAATTGTACAAGTGCATGATTGATTTACCTGCTTTTATATCTAAATTTATTGACCTTCCTACTTACTTGATTACGTGCTTGCATGTTTCTCCTTGGCCTCACTGAGCGTTAGCTCACCCCAGTTTGTTTTCCTTAACAGGTCTCGAAGTGGAAAACGTAGATCGAGGATTTAGTTACTTGGGTAGGATTTCCATGATTTTGTATAAGCTGAATATTAAACTTCGACGTTAAAGATTTATTGTACTTGAAGTTGATGTTATAAGAGTTTTATTAGAATTTATTGAGGATTTACCTTTGTAAGTTAACTATCATTTATTGTTGGACCTCAATTGAGGTTTTAAGAGCGGATGCATGTATTATTATTTTAGAGATCTTGAAATGTGATTATTTGAAATCTATAATATGCTTGAGGGTTTGTAGTGAGTCCTGGCGAGAGCTGGGCAGACAGTCCACTGATACCCTTGGGTTCGCCCTTGGGAGAGGTGGGGCTGTTACATACTTGACTCAAACAGATCTCACATGATTGGATGTGAAGTAGTCTTAGGAAATATCTTACTCCCTCTATCGAATTTGCTATTACAATTCTATCTATGCAGTATCTTTGTTTCCCAATTTCCCATAGCTTTTACTAGGATACCATACAAAATATGTAGGAAACTCCTGCATTTTAATTTCTCTGCTATAGGATCTGTACCAATCTTTTTAAGAACTCAGTCAGCATGGTTTTTTTTTTTTTTGCATGTTTATTATTCATTAGTTTTTGGAGACCATCATCATCATCATTTTTAAATGTTAATGACTGATATTTTTCCAACTAAAGTTGAAGATGAATGATTGTAGGGTGTATATCAAACAATGGGAACTTATAAATTTGTTAAATTGCCTTTACAGGAGATACCCATCTTGTAGATTGGCATTATTTGATTTCATTAACCTCACAAGACTTGTCATTAGAGTTAACTAAGAAGTGACTTTTGTCATGGCTTTATATATGTATTTATATGTATATTTCACCATTTTTATCGTTGAGCATATTTCAACATTGATATGATAATTAAATTTTGCTAGGAGGTATAGATATATAGTATTACCTACCTATTATCCGACTTATAATTTCACACAAAAACTTTTCCAACGTTATTTCTTCACCTATAAGTTGGATAAGAGTTATTTTCATCTAATGATTTCTCTACTCAATCTTTAGAAGAATTATTTTTGCATTTTTAGTGGTGGTTCCTTATATACAAATATTATTAGGTTTTTTCTCACCACATGGACCATACATCATGTGTTTTTGGACCATTTTGAACTAGTGGTTTTACTCTTTGAGGTCAGGCAGCTTAGCTGAAGCAATTTAATCATATGACTCAATCAAATAAATTTTAAAAGCAGGAAGCAAAATGATGAGAAAATGAGCATATGGTAATCCTCACTTTCAAAATTCCACAACATAGTTATACACAGCAGGTTCTTCTTTAATAATTCAAGTTTTGCATAAAACAGTCTAGCAGATAAATCAACTCTATTTTGTGATCCATCAGTTGGCAACAAATTCTTCTTGATTTCTAGTCATGGTAAAAAAAATTCCGATTTTTTAAAGTTTTGGACTAAAGCTATGGCATTATCATAATGCCTCTTCATATCTTGAGGCCCACCTATGAACAAAGTAGGTAAGATTACCCACTAACCAACTTTTGTACTGCTTGTCTACCCCTCAACAATTGAATAATTAATCTGTAACGTTGCTCTTTCCTTGTCCATTTCCATTTGTTCTTTTGAAAGTCAAGCCATTGCGTCTCTAATTTTACATGCATATGAACCACATATTACTGGAATGCATGAGCAGTATTTAAAATACCAGGTGTATTTCATTTACTCATCTGAAACCTATAAGCATAATACTCTCTAATCGACACATGTTCTTTTGAGTATTCATGTTGACTAAAAGCTGTTTCACAAAAAATAGATATTTCATTAGTTTATTCATTTTCAACATATTATTAATAATTTTAGGTTATATTATAGAATTTTAAATTTTTCTAAAAGAAGAACCTTATTCTTTAGCGTGTATCATGTCATCAACAGATCTGCAACTTTCTAAAGTTGCATTATGTGTATAATGTTTAGCTAATTTTTTTGCTTCTTTGATTTCCGGTTCCTGATCTCATTGATTCATGGTTTCCATTTTGTCTCACTTAGGGGAAATAGTAATGGATACTAGAGAGGATCATAATAGCCTTAATAATATTGAACTCTACAACTTTCACCATTTTTAATGTACACCTAAGTATGCGTAGAATACCCTTGTTTTGAGCCTTGACCCTCAACCAATAGAGCGGCTACTTGAGAGACAGTTGGCTTATGAAAGACTCTCCGATCCCTATCACAATAAGATTTAAGGACAATTTGGTGGGATTCTAAATTAGGGACATGTTGCAAACTGTAGACGAAGCAAGCATACGGGTTGTTTTTTTTATAACTTCTATGAGTTTTTACACTACATTCTCACTCAACTTGGTCTAAAATACCATTTCTCAAACTCATGTTCAGTATCATACAAGTAAATTTGTAAGAACATCCCTGATCATCTAATGGGTAGACGTTGATTTATATAATGATGAGTTTGCCCCTATATTTAAAAAAAAAAAAAAAATATATATATATATATATATATATATATATATATATTCCATTTGTCCTCTTACAAAGTAACTAGTCATAATGAACCCCAAATGATGTAAAGGCAAACATGCTATTATAGATTTTTACATATGTCCTAAAGTTCAAAACCTTCTCAATCGACCTTGTAAACAGTTCAATCAAAATATCTAGCAACTTATTTTCTTGTAACGTCACTTCTCTATCAGAATAACAAAAATTAGCTATTTTCGAGTAAAATTTTTTTTTGTCGTACTTATAGATTGGTGTAGCAGGCAAAATATCAACTTCTAAAATAGCAGACGATAACAATTTAGTTCCCTTAGTCATATGTTAACCTAAAAGGAAAATTTTTTAGTGTCTTACACACAATATTTCAAAAAATAATTAGGTTTAATTTCAAAGCACCTTGTTTACGGCGATGAGTTTGTTATCTCTCTATTGCTTGTTAATTGAGCTCAGGAGTCTTGACTATAGTGTAATTCAGAAATAGTAAGAAAGTCTTTCTGTAAATTTATTCATGAGTTGTAGAGATAATGTATCATAAATGTCCTTTAATTTTGTTGTGTTAAAATGTTGAACCTGTTCGTCTTTTTGTCATTTTTCTTGTACACTTTGATTTCAGAACTTTTCCTAATAATGAAATTGAACATCTTATATAAAGAAGTGCATAACATTAGTATTTAGTAATATGATATATGTGACGAACCCACTTCTTCCTAGGGCGAACCCTAAAGTATCGGCGGGCCGCCTGCCTAACTCTTGCCGGGACTCGGTACAATCCTCAATTCAATAACGAGCAAATACTTCAAATAACAAGATAATCTTAATATCCATCAGTCCAACATAATGTTTAAACCTTAAAACTTCATTAAATACTCGTAATCGTCCAAACTAAAGGTACAAATACAAAACATTATTCCTTTAGAATCTCATAAGTACAATCCAAAATATAGTTTAAAATCTCCAAACCAAACATCCTAGAGCAAACCTTAGGGCTCTCGTTCCCAAACGCTGCTAAGGAAAACAAAGTTGGAAGGAATGAGCTAAAAGCCCAGTGAGCGATCCTAATAACATGCAAACTCATAGTAACAGTGGAGTAATATATATATCAGTTAAGTACTCAATAAATCAATATAATTCAGTTTGGAAGAATAAAATTTATAAAACACATAAACTGAGAAAACACTCAGTGAAAGGATACAATTTTCACTGGAAGCAGTTGCAGTCTGTGTGGTCCATTACTCAACCCCCTACTCCTCCTTAGAACTCTCAGTGGTAATAATCGAGTATACCGTACAGTGCCCTAGGTTACCAACCTACCCGACCGAATCCGCTTCTGACTCGAATAGGTCGATAATGAAGGGGGAAAGGCCTTGTTCAGCCTATTTGTTAGTACACATGGCCTACAGTCATGCATAAATATATACAAATAGTGGGAAAATAAATAGTTGAACAGTAAAATAAAAATTAGGTCGAGTGCGATAAAGTACACACTCGCCTTTAACATAACTATTGAAAAGCATTGAAAGGCTTCTAACATGTCAAATGAGCAATTCATCATAAAATATTTCACACTTAAGCAATTTATTCACAAACATGCAAGGAACACTCACCGGTGATTCAGTTAAACAAGCGAGCAAGCAAGAAAGTTAAACTTCGGTAGTCGAACCAACTCCCACAACCTCTTGGTCACCTGAGCCAAATTTCATCTATCAAATACTAGCCAAAATAACTAAAACTCAAAACCTTAACTCAACTATTTAGAATCACTAAACCCTCACTACCACAGTTTCTTGTTTCTTGTTCGGACCATATCTAAGGCTACACTCATCGAAATTAGGCATGGCCTATGGCTATGGAAACTAGATTCGGAGTACTACAAATCACTAGAAGACTTTGCTTTCAAATTAATTTTGCAAGATAGGTCAAATCAAGCAGCAAGATTCAGCAGTGGTCAAAGCATAGTGTTATTGGTTTGGAAAATCAGTCAATTTTCTGGAATTTCTGTGACTCGTAGAAAATGAACTAGTACACGAATTTTATACCGTTGGAAAGTTCTTGAAGTCTAGTTTCAAACGCCACTAACGGCGCTCAATTTCAATTCCCGAGCAAGAAAATATAGCTATTTGAACAGAGGGCAACAAGCTGTCCTGACAGCAGAATTTTCCAGGTTTGAGGAGTAACTTTGGTGCATCATTTGAGCAACGAAATGGTACTGGAAAAACACCAAATTTTTCACACATAAACCTCAGTATGTGAGCTACGTTTGTGTGAAAATTTAGCCAAAAACACATACAGAAAAGCAGTGATCAAAGTGACCAAATTTAACTGAAAATTTTGTGTTCATTTCTGCCAAACGAAAATTCTTTTCTTTTACAACCTTTGGTTCATCTAAAACAGCCCTCATTCCTTTTCATTTTTAAAACCAAGACTCTAACAACATTTCTTGATCAAATGGTGATAAAATGATAGCATAAATTCGGACCAAAGCACCCCAAAACAGGGCAGCAAGTTTGGACAGAAATGAAGACAGTTTTCCAGGTTTTTCTGACCCTCGTTTCATGAACTTTTAAAAGCACCAAAAATGCTTATTTTTGCAAGTGGTCTAGCCCTCATCTATGCAATCAACTTAGCAGGGAAAACCACAAGAAAACCAAGAAATGATGGGGTTAAAACAGGGCAAAATGACCCCAACAACAACCGGCAGTTTTGGGCATTCAAATTTCCAGATTTTCAAGCTTTCCTAGAAGAAATTTCAGTTTTGTGCAGTATTTTTTGAAAAATCATAACTTGAGTTTTATAAGTCCATAAATTACGAATCTTATACCATTGGAAAATAGACTCAATGAACTAAAACTCTTGAAAAGACACTTGTACAAGATTCAAATCGAAAACCATTCAAATTTCAGTTTAAAATTGCTGCTACAGTAAAAACAGAACATAACAGTCTTATTTTTAGTCAAATTTGAAAATTCACCAAAATTCACAGAAATCGAACTAACCCTTAAAATTTATACTACTGAAAGAACTTGGATTCTATTTTCAAACGCAAGAAACAGAAGTCAATTTGGACCTTCCTACACCAAGTTACAATAGATTAAAAAGGCTGTTTCACCAACCCTGTTATACAAAAAATTCTAGATTTTAAGCTTTCTTTCTCAACCATTTTGCAACATCAAACAAAGCTATTTTTACATGAAATTTCTCCCATACTTAGGCCATCATATAAGCATCAAAAATCAACAATAGAATCGTGAAATCATTGAGCTAAGAATTGAGAAAAGAAAGCTGCAAAGCAAACCGGTTCTCAACTCTCTCTCTTAGTTCCTCTCTTCTCTTCCCTCTTTCATTTTTAGCAACTAATCTCCACATAAAACACCTCACACACACATTAAATCAGCAACAACCCCAAGTTCATACATGGTGGGATTTCATAGAGCCCACTTTTGTGACAGCCCTACCTCCCCTTAAGGCGAACCAAAGGGTTCGGCGGACCGCCTGCCCAACTCCCGCCGGGACTCACTACAGTCCTCAATTAATTACAAATTAAAAACTCTAATAAATATTAATTACAATTCTAAAACTCCCAAAAGTACAAAAATGCTAAAATCCACAAGTATGTCCCAGTAGTAAATATAATTCAGGTTCTTCAAAATATAAATTACAACTCCACCAAAAATTACAGTTGTACAAGAAATACTCCAAAATACCAAAAACCATCAAATTCATCCATTAATTTCAATCTTATACAAAATGAGAAAATCCTACAAAAGTACTAACGTCCTCGATTCACGTGCCTCACCTCGAAACCTATTAAGGAAAACAAATTGGGGTGAGCTAACGCTCAGTGAGGCCAAGAAAAGGCATGCAAGCACGTAATCAAGCAAGTAGGAAAGCCAGTAAATTCAGATATAAAGCACGTAAATCAATTATTCACTTGTACTATTGCAATTTTCACCAGGAGACCGTATTCTCAAGGAATCACTACTCGAGAGCTCACATTAGACAAGAGTCTTGGAGTTGGGTTCGGAGAACCCTCTCCGAGCCTCTCTATCTACGATGAATATGCGCAAGAACAGTGAGCAGTGCTCATACAGGAAAAATACACAGAAGCAAGTAAGGATACGGGGCTCTCAGGAGCCAATTTCCACGGTTAAGCAGTTGAGTCCATTCCATTCAAATGTTGACTCTCCGTCAACTTAACAAAGGTAATGTCCATAGAATCTCCACTTGGTACAACCTCCGTCCAACAGTTCACTCTCTCGGGCCCGAAACCAAACAAGCAGGTGAAAAGGGTAAAGCTTCAACGAGCAATACCGAGGAAGACCTCTGCAATAGATCAAGCTCAAAGAACAGTACCTAAGGTTCACCAAGCTTCCCGACCAAGCCCTTGCCGGCTCGGGTCCCAAGGATCCCTAAGAGGTTCGGGCGTCCCTGGATATAACTTTTAAGTCGACGAATCACTCCAATCGACATTCAGTTCAAGTCAAGTCAAGTAACAAGTCATGTTCATGCAAGTCAAGTAGAGGAGGACGAGTGCGATAAAGTACACTCTTGCCTTAACAGTTCATATTCAAGCAAACATGTCAGATAGTTCAACAATTCATGCACTTGGCACTCACCAAGTCAAAAGAGCAAGAAATCAGTCGAGCAAGTTTTACTTTTCCACGTATTCTCCCCTGATGACTTTAATCACCTGGAGACAAAATCTCAATCACAAACTAGTCCAAGCAAATTGACACGAAAACATTTGTACTTGAAGTTCTTGGAAATAGCTCAAAGAATCACCCTTTCAAGAGAAAATTCATAAATAAAGTTACACGTCTCGGAAGTGGGTAAGGCTTGAGCCGTTGGAAACTAGATTCAAATCTCTAAAAATCATGAGAAGCCATCAAGTACAAATTCACAAGGCAAGGCAATCAAAACTGGACATCAAGAGGTTGCTAGAACATTTTTCGGGTAGAGCAGTGCAGACTTTCAGCCAACTTTCAAAAGCTCCTGCAGCTCATAGGAAAAGAATCAGTGCACAAGGGTTATACCATTAGAAAGCCCTACGAGTCTAATTTCAAATTCCGCTGACGACACTCAATTTTGACTCTCGAGCGCAGAATGACAGTCCAAAGAACAAGACAAGTCAGACTGACTGATCAAGTAGATTTCCAGATCCACAGGGCAAGTTTTGGTATATCATTTGGAGGTCAAAAACACCTTAGATTAACACCAAATTTGGTACACATATATTATTATATATGGAATATAATCCTGCCAAATTTTAGTCAAAGACTCCCACGGGAAGGTCACTTTCCAATTGCACAAAGTTTGGTCATCAACAAGTTCTCAAATCTGGAAATTTTCAATTTTCCTTCTAGGTTCAAAATGATGTCAAGTCACCTCCAGCTGATCTAATTTTTGGTACCAAGCTAGTACCACACTTCCTTAACCTATAGATGGCCCAATTGGAGTAAGTTTTTTTTATCCAAATTTCCCATGAAAACAGCATAACTTTCGGGCAGCAGAGTTCCAAAATTTTCCAGGTTTTGATGTTCCAACAAGTCCACTCAAACTCATTTTTCTTAATCAAATTCATCTCCCACCTTAAGATCACGTTTATACTATATGTTTAGAGTAAATAGGTCAAGATTTTACTACTTGAAACAAGTTGAACAAAGCCAAAACAGTCCAATAAGTTTCGGACAGCAGAGACATTTGACAGATTTCGAAACAGAAACTTTGGTGTTCATTTGACCTTCAAACCCAAATTTTCTTGCTCCAATCCATCACACACTTGTAAATTAAAGTCCCAAGAGTTGTTTTAAGCAAAAATGTAGCTTGAGTTTAACATGGAAAATTCGAAATTGAGGCTGCAAAAGGGACTGCCCTGGTCGAGTAAAATTTCCAGATTCATCCAAGTTTTACAAACTTTGATCCAACAAAAATCACTCCAATTAGGCTAGAGTTTTCTTCCATTCTTAAACCAACCAAAGCATATACAAACACCATCATATAACAATCATTAGAGCACCATTAATTCACCCAAAATTCAAAAATTCAAGAAACACTTCAAACTGAAATTTTCGGCCAGCATAACCCTTCTTCCTCTCTTGTTTTTCTTCAACTTTCCAACTAATCTAAACCATATCTCTTCTAGATAAACAACAATCAAGCAAGAATCATTCAAATCCTCAAGTCATCTACCTAGAATCAAGGTTCTTTAAGAACCCATCAACAACCAACAACTATATCCTCTTAGCCAATCTTGCTACTAGGAGATGAAAAGAGATGAGAGGAAAGAGGGATGAGAGTTTGCAGTTCTTGCCTTGGCTTCCACGATGAAGATCAGCACTGAATAGGAGTCCTCAAGCCACCAAAATTCTTCCTAGACCAAGTCCCTTCCAAGCTTAGTTGATGGTCCAAGATGAAATGCAAGTTTGAGTTGAATCTTGAAGCTTCAATGGAGGAATTGTGGCTGAAATTTTTGGGAAGAAAATGAAGAGGTGTGGCTGGCCAAGAGGAGAGAAGAAGATGGAGTTGGAGTGTTGAGTTGGTGAAATGAAATGTGACGAGAAAGAGAGATGACATAAAGTGATCTCTTGCCTTAAAAGTCAAAGGTCATTTAATGGGTCATTAGGGCTCCTAATTGAGCTTAACTTATCCCAAACACATGTAATCCCTCAGTTAACTTTTCTTAGTCTACGAATGATCATCCTTACTAGTCCAAAATTATCGTGATCTCGAACTACATTTTTTCTCGAAAAACGTCCAGGAGCTAATTCTCACTCGCCAAGCTGTAGGAAAATCAAATTCACTAACACTATGTTCTAAAAGCACAGGTGAGGCATTAATCTTCACGAATAGATTTAAAATGAAAAAAATGGCTGCATTAAGAATCAAGTCGGAGCAATTCAAGTCAAACGAGAGGTCAAGCAAGCTTGTTCACACTTGAGGGTTGAACTCAGGGTTTTACATTGAGGCTCTCAGATACAAATTTGAGTTCTCACACAGTGACTCATGATCGAAACATACAGGCACAGGTACTATTACAAGTTGGAAAATTTTAAGCTGAAACAGTCGGCGGAGGGTAAATTCGATAATTGCATGAATTATATTTGAAAATAACATAAAATTAACTATTGAAATTCTCATGAAAATGCGGGTTCTCACAACTTTTCCATCCAAATTCAACACAATGACAATAAGGAACTTATCAAAGCTTAAAGCTACATAAATGAAGTCAAATGAACAAGATTGTGAAGAAGTAACTACCTCTTCCTTTTCAAGTGAAAACCCTAAGTGGAATGGAATCTAAAATGCTCCAAGAATCCTCCTTTCTCCCCTCCTAAGCTCGGCTCTCCCTCAAGGCAAGATGGCCTTCAAGCTCCAAGTGGAATGGTGAAGTTTTCTCAAGCTTCCTTGGTTGATTTAATGGAGTTGGAAGATGGAATTTTGAAAACAAAATGAAAGGAAAAGAAGAGGAAGTGGTCGGCCAAGCTTGGAGGAAAAAGGAAGAAAATGAATAGTGTTTTTGACTTTTGGGGCTTTTATGGAAAATGGAAGAAATGAATGAAAACTACCGATTGGACATAAAGCCTCTTTTTGTCGTGTTGGGTTGATTCACATGACACGACACTACAATTTCGATTTCTCTCATTTATATATCCCAAATGAATATTCTAACATTCAAGACTTATATCTAGTGGTCGATCCTACACCCGAGTACGAAATTTAAACATTCAAGTGATGCAATTAACAACATAATTTAAACGTGCGAAATGCATTTTAAAACTTTTCGTGCCGATGTAACTATCATAAGAAAATCAAATAATTCAAACTAAAATAATTTTATGAAAATATGAAATTTTTTGTAATTTATAATTTAAATTGATGGTACGGGTTCTCACAATATATCTTACTAAGGATGATTGCTCTCCTATTGGATGTTACCTTCAGGTTGACTTACACTTGAGAGATCTTCCACAGCTTCAGTCAAGAGTCTATAACAACTATTGCATTTTTGTGATTCATTTGTAGTTGATTTAGCATGTTCATATGGTTTCTGGGGGCAGACACCTTCTTAAATATTCACATTGTTTTTCTCTTCGTATGAGAATAACGGTAAATTTAGGACCACTAATCTTTATGGTTAGTTGAAAACTCAATCAGATGAGTTTTACATTTTGCTCATGCTTCAAAATAATCTTTCCCATCTAAAAATGAAGTTTCAATTTGTTAGACTACTAAACGTTTGCTCATGTGTGATTACTTCTTATACGAAGACATTCTACCTGTCTTGGAAGCAGTGTTGTTTTAGCCTATGTGATACTATTTTCTTTTCTTCCCTTATAAGCCTCTCGATATTTTTGCTGCTCAATCTCTTTTTGTTTCTCGGTCATTGAAGCATACTTTAGCCATACTTTTTCGTTATGTTGGCATTTTTGCTCTTCTAACTTGTTATCTTTATTAGTTATGGTCATTTTAGATTAAAATAACCATACATGTTAAGTAACATCCCAAATAATTAACTGAGCTAAAACAATTTCTACTTCAACATTACATAATAATAACAAAAGTTTCTAATATAAGCCATAATTGGCTTCAATCATCACAGTATTTACATCCTGCTCATGTATTCCTAAAAGGTCAAACTACTAAAATGAATTATCACATAATCACACAAATGAATCAACTTTATTATTATAGCAAATCAGTAGTATGAAGGACAAAGTACCACTAAAATTAAACAAGTATTCCCAGAAGTCAAACAATGACATGTATAAACAAAAATATAAATGAACAAGCTTTAACGCCAAATCAAATTAGTGCAACTAAACACACACTAACACCAAAATCAATCATAGAACCAATTATATACATATAAAAGCAACTTAGAACAATTAGTAAAAATGATAAAATTTTGGTTATCTTATTCCAAATATTCCTTGCAAAGATCTAGCTCATACTTCCTCAAAACCTATTCAAACAAACCCACATAATTAGAATTACACAGGAATATCAAATTTATATGAAAGCAATATGCATTTGACAATGCAACTATTAAATTTTTAACACATATTACCATTTAACAAAATAAATTGTAGCATGGCAAATAAGAGGAATAAAAAAACCCACCTGAAGCTGAGCCACCAAGAATAACTTCGATCAAGAACCATGGTGCAACCAATGTAAACAGCGAGAGAAATACATATTCACTGGAAGTTGAAAGGAACATAAATGGAAAAATGTGAACCAAAATCCATTCAAATAGCTAGAATTGAAAACGATGCTTAGACATCAAATTCTTATTGATTCCTTTCAGTAATTTCTTGCTAATCCATGTAGTCCAACCTTTAATTTGCAATTTACCACCTTCAAGAAATTATAGCAAGACAAAGGTTGTCATGAGATGTACCAATTGTTAAAAAGGCCACTACAATATATTCACATTTCCAAAATAATTTTCCTTTATTAATCCCTTTTACTAGTTGTCTATTAAACCACATTTCCCTCATATTAATTAGGGTTTAATGATGTTTAGGTAATGACAACTACATAAAGGCTATTATCACTTGTACCTACAACTAAAAGACATCCAAAATAATTGCACATTCCCAATTTTCCCTATTTCTAGAAATTCATAACAAAACCAGCCACCATAAGCTATACTCTATGCTATACATACAATACAAACAATCTAACAATTCATATGGTTGAAATTCAAAAAACATCCTCACGCTAAACTTCTTTTCATATAATATAAGGATATCCATAAAATTAGGCAATCTAGATTCATATGATCTTGCTGTCTTAAAGCTCCATAATATATACACAACCTAATTCACACTAGCAAACTTGCTCTTTTGATTGATATGGACATTTAGGGGCATTATTTAGTTTATAACACCAAAGATTTGAGCTATGTTCCTCCCTAAAACTGTGAGTCAGCACTGCTTTGAGCCTTTTTATCGGTGCCCAAATCTCATATCAACAAATGCAATTTCGTGTACAAGTAAAGGCCATGATAAGGATTGATAGGGATACGCCCCAACATATCAAAAAGGTTGTGTTTATATGTGTTAGAATTAGAATAAAAATCTTGATTCTTATTTACTTGTACATGAAAAGGTGATTCATAATTGAGACTAGAACTCATAGGGAAGAAAATAGATTTATGGATGGAATCAAATATGCAGTATTTACAGACAAAAGTATTCGGTTATTTGGGAAAAATCAATATACTTTTAATGTCGAATCGGGTTCAACTAGGATAGAAATAAAGCATTGGGTCGAACTCTTCTTTGGTGTCAAGGTAATAGCTATGAATAGTCATCGACTTCCGGGAAAGGGTAGAAGAATGGGAATTGTCGGAATTGTCAAGTCAGCCATAACTTTTTTTTTTATTATTTTAGTCAATTCAATAAAAATGAATTCTTGTTTTGATTCCACCGTCAAATCCCAGGGCTCAACCCTGGAAAAGCGGTGGAAACTACCAAGCTGGAGTATGGTAGGGGTAGAGGGAATTTCCGGTGGAGCAGTGAAATGCGTAGAGATCGGAAAGAACACCAATGGCGAAAGCACTCTACTGGGCCGACACTGACACTGAGAGACAAAAGCTTGGGGAGCGAATGGGATTAGATACCCCAGTAGTCCTAGCCGTAAACGATGGATACTAGGCGCTGTGCGTATCGACCCGTGTAGTGCTATAGTTAACGCATTAAGTATCCCGCCTGGGGAGTACGTTTGCAAGAATGAAACTCAACGGAATTGATGGGGGCCCGCACAAGCGGTGGAGCATGTGGTTTAATTCGATGCAAAGTGAAGAACCTTACTAGGGCTTGACATGCCGTGAACCCTCTTGAAAGAAAGGGGTGCCTTCGGGAACGCGGACACAGGTGGTGCATGGCTGTCATCAGCTCGTGCCATAAGGTGTTGGGTTAAGTCCAGCAATGAGCACAACCTTCATGTTTAGTTGCCATCGTTGAGTTTGGAACCTTGAACAAACTGCCGGTGATAAGCCGAAGGAAGGTGAGGATGACGTCAAGTCATCATGCCCCTTATGCCCTGGGCGACACACGTGCTCTTGACACGTTACTAATTCTCCTGGGGTAGATCTCCTTGTTGTTAATAGATCGGTAAGAGTGTTGTTCCAATAGATAACTCTTCTATAAAGTTCATTAATATCCGAACTCATTAGTTTACCCCCATCTATCTGAATGATCAGTAGATGCTACGGACTTAATTGAATTGAGTCTTGGTATGAAAACCCACTAAGTGATAACTTTCAAATTCAGAGAAACCCTGGAATTAATAAAAACGGGCAATTCTGAGCCAAATCCCATTTTCCGAAACCAAAGGTGAAAAAAGGATAGGTGTAGAGACTCAACGGAAGTTGTTCTAACAAATGGAGTTAGCTGCATTAGTAGAGAAATCTTTCCGTCAAAAATTCCGAAAGTATAAAGTGAAGGATAAACGTATATATACGTATTGAATACTATATCAAATGATTAATGATGACTCGACTGAATCTGTATTTTTTATATGAAAATGGAAGAGAATAGATTCCACATTGAAGAAAGAATCGAATATTCATTGATCAAATGATTCACTCCATAGTCTAATAGATCTTTTCAAGAATTGGTTAATCGGACGAGAATAAAGATAGAGTCCCATTCTCATGTCAATGTCGGCAACAATGAAATTTATAGTAAGAGGAAAATCCGTTGGCTTTAAAAATCGTAAGGGTTCAAGTCCCTCTATCCCCAAAAACTATATTTGATTCCAGTTCCAATTCCTATATTAATAGGGGTCGGACTTCTTCTTTTTCCGACGGCAACAAAAAATCTTCGTCATATGTGGTCTTTTCAGAGTGTACCAAAGAAAGGTCATCCGCTCTTTATAGACAAACTTGGTATTTGCGATCCCAGGTAAGATCGGTTTAGGGTCATGGGATCCTTTTCTATCTGATAGGAAGGGCTATGGCACAAAATGTATTTCTAAGTAATTGCCCCATATATCCTATATCTATCTATATGAAGAAGAAATCATGTAATGCCATTGTCTTCACAACTGTTCACCTCATGACGTCCATTTTTTTTGTGCCTATTATTGAGTCATAATTCTAGAGTTCTTCCATGACCATATCGATCACACACAAGTACCAATATTAACTGTACCACATTGGTACAATTATCTAATTTCAATACCAGTTAGCTGGCCATGAAAATGAAATTTTGCAACTATTAAATTATGCTGCAATGCCTTTCATGGCCTACCTTCTCATACTGTCTGATATTACCGCCAAATTAAGATTAGTGTATTTACGTATAACAGAACTCATTTGGAGATTTCTTGAACTCTTGAGCCTCTTACAATAATATAACCATTAACGGATTCAATCGTATATTACCCAACATAGAAACTATGCCAAACTCTTACTCAAACCTACTCAAACCTTATGCTTGAAACCAAGTTTGTATGAACCGCCTATGAATTGACTTCTCTCGTGCCTATCTTTGATGCCTTACAATGTTCATTGTGCTTCCACATAGTAAACCTGCAAGGAAAAAGAATCTTTGGTCAGTTATATAAACTTCTAGTCCCAAATTAAGTGCTATACGAACTTCAAATGCTATATTAAGCATTATTTCACACAATACTGTATGAGGAAAAATGCACATTTCAGTATTCAGTTGGCATCTCTTTCTCAAATGTTATTCACCAAATTATCTAGTATGAATTTGGATCAGTGTACGTTGTTTATATTCTCTTCTTTACCTACTATAGTGACAAGCTCCCTAGTTACAGTGTCATCTATGGTTGGTGCTAACACTCAACTAAGAATAAAGAGTACAAACTTCACTTTAAATTCTAATATTTTATAATGTAAACCAAATAGGCTGTCCCTCAACTCTTCCATTACAACTTTTTTTTTTTTTTTTTCTATTCAACCCAATGTATAACTCTCTATCCAACTCCATATCGATCCTTTGCCTTCCTTTTTCAATTTCGACATCTTTTTCATTGCTAAGCAAAATATACATTTAATATCATTAGCAGTCACATTAACCATGAACATTTAAAGTCCGTCTATCTGCATCCAAATTCTCAGTCAACCAATAAAAGAACTCTTCAACTATCTCAACTCCTTTGAGATTCAAAATTTGCACAAGTTCTTATCTTTTAATAGCTTGTAGCTGCTCATCGACAAGGGAATCAATAATATCCTTCATTGAGTAAATTGATTTCCTTAATATTCTTTCCACCTTTTGTAGAAGTTGCATTTTTTCCCATTAAAATTTAAATTATTTGTTGATTTTGCACTTTTACATGTCATAGAAGTTCAACCATTATTTTATTGTTCACTATCCTGCTACATATTCTCAAACATCTCTAAAGCATCAATTTCTACAGCGCACTTCATGAGTTTTTTGATACAATTGAAGAGAATTTCTTCAATTCCTTAATTTCCATTGATGGATACATAGCTGCAACGCTTATGCTTTGCCTTCTAGAATCTGCCATTATTAGTTGTATAGTGTCCTCCTTCTAAGGGAGGCTACGATGCCTTTTACAATCTCATTTAATTTGCTTTTCATCCCCTCCAATTGTGAATTGTTTGTTTTCTACGAATTGCTTTTCATGACTGTTTGTTTCTCACCTCCAAACTTTTGCATCTAGGCCTTATATTGAACTTGGACACTAGGCAAGTCTTCTAGGTAGCTAGTCACAATTACTTCTATACAAGGCAAATCAAAAACTGTATGCCCAATAAAATGTGGCTACAATCACCTAGTGTTACCCCTTTCTACACTTGTTCTTTGACTCAAGAACATGTGCTCCTAACTTTAATGCTACAAATATATCGATAAATAATTAAATGCATTTATGAAAATGATAAACCTAGTACAATTAATAAATTTGTATATTAAATAATGATTCCCAACTTTAATTTTATAAACTTATTGATAAAAAATTAAATGCATTCATGAAAATGATAAATCTAGTAAAATTAATAAATGTGTGTATTAAATAATGATTTTGGCTAGTAGGTATCTTGCCTCATTAAGAGGGGATTATGTGTTAATCTTTTGATAAAAGTGAAACTAATTTAGAAAAGTACATAAATATAGGGAGTGCACAAAATGTGAGTGGCTGCATTCAAATGGTATGTCAGGTGTAATTTAAGTGTACTAAAGATTTTCCTGGAGGTACTCCAATAGAAAAATCCTTAATTTATACCCAAAACCATACACAAAGTCATCATAAGATGAGTGATTTAGGATATTCATTTGCTTTATTTGCATCAGATTGTGAATTAAACTTTAAAACATTTTCTACCTTAACTTAAAATAAATCAATGATTAGACATAGAAAAGTTAAACCTCTATTCAACTCTAAACTCTCTTTCTCAAGAAGGTAAATAAGTTTGCAATACATTAATTAAATTGACCCAAGATACTTAAAGATATTGTCCATATTTTTACTTTAGTACAATTATCTGCTTCCTCTGCATCACACTATGAAATTTTTTTTAAAACATTCTAGATCTCAACTTGAAATAGTTGGGCATAAAATTTTATTACGGCCCAAACCAACTGTTTAGTATTAGTACATACATCCTACAGCTGAGAGCTTATCAGTGTACTTTAAATATTTATATTTAATGATTGAAATATGTATCTTATTCACTGTTTTATTCTTTTGATTAGTTCGATAAAGTCCCCAGAAATACCTATATAAAATAATGTTATGATGATAAGAGACATTTAAGTAGAATTCGTTTTTAAAGATCTCGGCCATAGTATTAATAAAAGGGATACTATTAATATGGATATATTCGCACATATCATGTCTCTATCTTCTGAAAGAAAAAATGGATCTCATTTAGCACGATGTAGTGACATCCAAACTAGTTATATGATTGCTTGATAAGATGATCAAATTCACTTGATTGATCCGCATAGAGAATATCATATGAATAGTTGTTTGAGTGTCAATGATATATTTGTATATGCTATGCGTATAAGTGATCATATAACTTAAGATTATTATAATATATTGAGTGTGAATTATTATACTTTGACTCTTTTAATTGTTGCACGCAATAGGGTAACTCATATCATGAGAGATTAGGTATAATATGATACATGGAATAGAAAAGGAAAGAGAAAGAAAAAGAAAAGGAAAAAGAAAAGAAAAAGAAAAGGAGAAAAAAGTTTTGCACACATTAAAAGTTTTTCTACGAATTCAACAATAACTTATAATAAAGTTTTAGACAAATACCTAAAAAACTCACTGGCCAAAAAGGGTCAATATTAGAGAATAGAAATTAAATCCTTTTGGACATTACTTCCTCAATTTTTATTGAAAAAAATCCACATACACATACACACATATATGTATATGTATATATGTTACATACATACATATGTGAGGGCCTCAAAATTCCATTTTTATTGAAAAATAAATAATAATATTTATTTTATGTTTATACACTAAAATGTGAGTGAATTTATGCTTTGAATTATTATTTACCAATTTATATGATTTTTTGAGAATTATTTGTCGGTGTTTGGTTTCGGCCAGATTAAGCACTAATTTTTGTTCCGAAGTGTGAATAGTGACTTTAAGATGAAACCGAGCATATGTAGAGAAATTACAAAGATATTTTTAAGATTGGACAGTGTCGGAATAAGATAAACCAGTAAAAGTTAGAGTGTCGCGCGTCGACGCGACAAAAAGTGGTCGTTTGACCACTTTTCTTTAAATTAAGGGGAACCACACTTTTTGTCCCTTAAAAGCCTTGTTTCTTGCTCCTTGGTCTTTCATTTTACAGCTGCAATTTTGGAGTTTAGAGAGAGGGGCTGGCCGAACTTGAGAGGAGAGAGAGAGAGAGAGAGAGAAAATAAGCTTCATCCAACTTCATCTTCTACCACAAGCTTGAAGACTCCATTGAAGACTTGGTTTTTGCTTCACCTTCTTCCTTTGGCTGCTGCGTGAGAGAGAGAGTGTGTGTGTGTGGTCTGAATTGGAAGAGAGAGAAAAGAGAGGGAGCTCAAGCTTGGTTTCTTCAACTTTTTCTTCCTCAAAATTCTTGAAGCTTCAATGTGACAGCCCACCTTTCCCTAGGGCATACCCTAAAGATTAGTGAATTGTCTGCCCAACTCTCGTCAGGACTCGAATACCCAAATTCATCAAAACATTTATCTTATCATACATTTAAGCTAAAATAACTCCAAAATTACAAGAACATAAAGTTTACAACGTTTAAATCCTAAAACTTACAACCGACTTCAAACGTACAAAATGGAGCCAAATTATAAATACATCGGTTCTTAACAAAAGATAAACACTTGACTTTAGCCACAATCAAACTCTCCGACCTCTTACAAATTCCTGTTAAGGAAAAACAAAGGGAAAAAGGGGTAAACAAAAGCTTAATGAGGTCCCCAAAATAAAACATGCAACCACATTAACAATTAGGCAAAACAGATAGTCAATCATATATTTAAGGTAAATTAAAACATAGCACTCAAGTAAAGGATACAGGTGGCTTCCAAAAGCCAAATCCACAAAGCTTGATCAAACACGAGCCGTTGACTCTCCGTCAACGTTTGAGGTCAAGAACCAATTCCGTAGACACCACTTACACCATAACCGTCCACCAATCACCCCCTACCGGGCCCGAACACCTCAACTAATCAAATTTGGGTAATACTCGAGTATACCATGTTCCAAAGAACCAAATCAAATGACCTATGGTTCACCGATCTTCTCGACCAAACCCATGCAGGCTCGATACGAACGGTTCACCAATAGGGTTTTGGGGTTTCCGGAGCCCCAAACGAATCAAATTAGTCGACGGGATATCACCCGAACGACTTTTCACATCAAAGTACACAAAGTCAAATCATAGTCAAAGAAAGTCAAATTCCAAGAAAAGTCAAACGGAAAAGTCCGAGTGCGATAAAGTACGCACTCGACTCACCCTCAGTAGTCCAATCATATATGATATGTAAGCCAATTCAATAATCACATCTCAAGTAATTCACGTAGCCACGTAGTTCAAGCAAACAAGTCATTCACGTAGTTTTGAGAAAAACACATAAATTCACGAAACAAGCAAGGAAACACTCACCAAGCAAGTCAAGCAACTCAAACGCTCACGCCTTGATCACCCTCGTTAGCTCCTTCGAGTCCTATGTACATTCAATGTATACCATCATCAACTCAAGCAAAACAAAATAAATGCAACCTAATCAAGTGCAAAAAAATAAACGCTACTAACTAATGCATCTCACTAGGAAATTCTAAGGCAATTCATGTCACAAAATGATGAAACATTGAAGGTTTAGTGGATTCACAAGTCAAGTAGATATTTAGAATGAATTAAGCGCGCAAAGATTCAAGAAACATCAATGTTCAACCAAGGGCAAGTTTATGACAAAACTAGAATTCGGGTGTATCAGTGGCCACTGTGCAGTCTTGGGAAAATGGACATATCTTGGTATAGAAAAATCAAAATTGAGTTCCGTTAGTGGCGTTAGAAACTAGACTCATAGGGCTTTCCAACGGTATATGGCTCAACTCCTAGCTCATTTCCTATCAATACCAGAAAGCCTGGGAAGTTGGCTGTTTTTTCATTTCTGACGAGGTGCAGGACAGAATTTTCTGTTCAAAAGTTGGTGTAATTTAAGAGGTTTTCACCCTTCAAAATAGATTGATTTCACTCCAATTTGATACACAAATGTCTTAACAAGGTTCCTCAACAAGAATTAGTGAAGATTGAGCAAGAAGAAATCACAACATAAGAGGAATAGAACCACAAACTTCTTCCATTTTCTTTAAAGTTCAAGGTAACTTCTATGCCTTTCTAGCATGCATATAAAAGAACATCAAGCACTTTTCTCAAAGGAATAAGCATCATAGCCTAGTGATTAATGTTAATCCAAATATCAAACACCTTGTAGGCATGAAATCAAACCTATATTCAAGTTGCAACTACAAGCATTCAAGCCCAAAAACTAGGTTACCATGCATCAATCTTCCATAAACATCACCAACAACCTTCATTTAACTAACATCAAGAATCATAGAACTAGGGTTTTGGATAGAAAATACCTTATCAAGCCAAAGAAGTAACTCTTCACATAACCAAAATCTTTACCCTACTAAGCTTGAGGTTTGATGGTTTAGGGTGCTACCAATTTCCTCTCTTGATTTCCTAATAAACTAAGCAAGGTATTGGTTGATTTTTGGATGAAATCTCCTCTCTTTTCTCCTCTCTTAGGTTCGGCCACAACCAAGGAAAAGATGAAGAAGATGTGTGTTTT
Source organism: Gardenia jasminoides (assembly GCA_013103745.1). NCBI lineage: Eukaryota > Viridiplantae > Streptophyta > Magnoliopsida > Gentianales > Rubiaceae > Gardenia > Gardenia jasminoides. The sequence goes on along the minus strand of CM023102.1, from coordinate 25,414,441 downwards.
TAAGAGATAAGTTTGGAGGGAAAAGAAGTCATCAAGTCAAGGTTTAAATGCTAGGGTGACAAGTGGCAACTTCTTGGCCATTAGCTAACAAAATCTCACTTAATTGCTTTCTAACTCCTCTAATTTGATTTGGTCTCCAATCAACACCAACATACCCTATTTTCTTAGCAATTAAGCCATGCAAGAAATGCTTACTAATTCTAAAATGGAATTTTTGAAAATTCATTTAATCAACCCATGAAGAATGCACTTAGTGAAAACATGCCACTAATGCACTAAAGAAATTTATATGCACTTGAATAAATTAAAGGGTAATGTATGCATGAATTTTATTATTATAATATATATATATATATATATATATTTTAGGGCTCTCACATTCAAGACTTCATTGAAGGCTTGATTCTTGTTCCTTCCCCATCTCTTGGTTGCTGTGTGAGAGTGAGGGAGAGAGGGAGTGATCCGAGTTGGAGAAGAGAGAAAAAGAAGAGAAAGGAAGCTTGTGTGAGTTGGTTGATTCTTGATCTTGAATTCTTGGCAGAAATCGTCTTCAAAACAAGTGGATCCTTGGCTAAGATTGTAGATTTTTGGAGTTGATAAGCTCGAGAAGTCGTCTTTGGGAAGAGCTCATCAGATCCTCCTTGATCTTGTTGGATCTATACAGATCTTGAGGAAGTGGGGAAGAGTTTGAACTAGATCCTAATTTGGATTGTCAGCTGTGATTAATTGGTGAGTGTTCCAACTCCTTTTCAAATGAAATCTTGTAATTGTTTGCCAATGATTAAATTGTTAAAATGATTTACTGTTATTTTTAAGCGAAATGCTTTACAAGTGAAATAACTTATGAAGAGTTTGTGAGTTTCCATGCATGTCATTTGTCTTGATTCGCAAATACTAAATGAGATAGTGATTTATTTATGTGATTTTGAAGCTGTGACTAAAGATAAGTTATATGTTGAATATGTGTTGTGTCTTGAATTCTCGACTTGTGTATGATAAGCAGTAGTATGTACCACACTTAATGAGTAGGTAGGTACCTCTCATCCCGCCTTGATAGTGAATCTTGAATGTGTCGATTGGAGCGTTGTCTTGTCGACCAAATGTGTTAAGCGGTAGTATGTATCACACTCAATGAGTGGTAGTTACCTCTCATCCCGTCTTGATAGTGAATTTTGAATAAGTCGATTGGAGCGTTGTCTCGTCGACCATACGTATTGAGCGATAGTATGTACCGTACTCTAATGAGTGGGAGGTACCTCTCATTTCGTCTCAGTATCTTATGAGTGATTGAATCTGAACGGTAGTATGCGTCACACCCAATTAGTGTGGGAGACACCTCTCATCCCGTCTCAGTACTTATGAGTTATGATTTGATTGAAGTGAATTGTTAGTTTAATTAAAATCCGAATGCTTGAATGCGCATATCTTTTGTTAAACGTACACAAGTGTATTTTAGAGTTTTCTCGCTATAACACTTTGAAGTGAATAATACTTTTGTAAGTTATCTTTAACAACTCAACTGTTTTGCAAAAATGCTACTTGATTCAAGTGTTATGATTTTGACCAAATGTGAATTTGCTCATTTTTATGGAACCTCATTGAGCTTCTAGCTCACCCCAAAAATGTTTTATTTCCCCTCCACAGGGCTCGAGGCAAAGGAAAGTAAGTGTCGTGATCGTTCTTAGGGTGACTGGTTGGATTATTTTGGGTACTATTTGTAATCATGGATTGTTGGACTTTTAGTGTAATTGGACTAAATGGAAATGTAATTATTATTTTGGAGATCTTGCTTTGTACTTATTCGAGATTTGTAATGTGATTGAGGAACTGTAGTGAGTGTATGTTTTGTAGTTCGATTGACTTGTGGAATGTAAATTACTGGAGTATTTGATATAAATATTTGAATTTGACATTGTAATTCGTTTGAGGACTGTATCTATTGAAGTTCGAACTTTAATTTGATTGAGGATTGTAGTGAGTTCTGGCGAAAGCTAGGCAGGCGGTCCACTGATACCTTAGGGTACGCCTTAGGGAGAAGTGGGGCTGTCACAGGTGGTATCAGAGCTTAGGCTTCAGATTTCTGTAGTGTATCCTAGATTAGAAGTTTAGGATACCGGACTGTGGAATTAATTTGAATATTACATGAATTGGAGAACTTACTATATCCTGGTGATTAAAGTGGATTTGTTACTTGAAAGTTCCTTATATGGGATTGGTGGAAAACAAAATTGAAGAACTGGGTAATGTTACATTGAAGTGAAACATTATGTGAAAGATTTATAGTGAAAATTGACTGAGACTTGAATGATCATTGTACTTGTAAACATGGAAGGAATCAGGGCGACTATCTGCATTGGCTATAGAAGTAAGATATTGAAAATTTTTAGTTGATACTTTATGTGATGGTTTTGAGCTAAAATAAAAGAGGTTTCAAAAGAACAACATGCATTTTCCTACTTGTTTAACTGCTAGAAAATTTTCACTCTGAAGTTTAAAAAGGAAACTGTGATGGAAGTAGTTTTATTTTTCAACCGATGGTTGAAGGTGACACATATGTGTTTTAAATACTCTATAACATGTCATTCTTGACATGTATGTGAATCCCACTATATTTTTGAATTAAGAGTTGGAAAGCAATTGATGAGTTTGTTAGATTTATGTATAGAGGATCTAAGAGGAAAGTTGAGGTTTTCCAATCGTGTTTTTCAATTCTGGATTTTTAAATTGATACATTTTCACACATGATTTTGGCCATGTTTGCAAAAGAAATCTTAAGTTTGAAAGAAATATGAACTTACATTTTAGTAAGGTAAACCCTGAACTTGAAGAAAATTTTGTAACTTCAATAGTTCTGGATATATTTTCAAAAGCTTATTTTGAGAATTGAACACACAATTCAAGTGTAAGGACTGAGAAAGTAGAGTGACCGTATCTGAGAGCATGTAGTTAGTGTGATCGGGGATCAAGAATATACTGGTGATTTTGTGAATAGTTTAAGAGTTCAATAACTGTGATGATTGAAAGGAGAGACAACTATGGGAATGGTTTAAGCGTTGGATGTATTCTTGCAGTAGATTGTGTAATCTACTTGGTATGTCAGGTAGGAATGAGAGTTGAGTTGATTGACCTCTTGGGTAGAACTCCGTCAGATCTCCCTTGATCTTGCTAGATCTGAAAAGATCTTGAGGGAGTGTGGAAGGCTTTGAAATCAAGCAAAACTTGGAATCCGAACCTTGATACTTTGGTTAGTTTCAATGTATGTTATGTGTTTTGTGAATATGATTCGAAGTGTATTGGTCAAGTGATTTGAAGTGATTTTGGATTTTCAAATCGTTAAGTGGGGTAGTGTGTACTTCATCGTACTTACCTTTATTTGAAATAAAAGAAATTGTGAAAGTGTTTCGAAGTGACCTGTGTGTGTGTGTGAAATTTTGGGAATCCCCGAGACCTATCGGTGAGTCATTTCGACTCGAGCTGTACGCCAGGCTTAGGCCGAGGAGAAAAGGACGAGTCATAGGGTTATTTATGTGATGTGAAGTGAAGTGATATGTGCTCGAGACTTGGCATTTGGACTTGTCTCGGAAAAGAATAATATACAAGTGATGTGATGTGAAGTGATATGATGTGATGTGATGTGATGTGTTCACGTCCCTGTATTTGCATGCTGTGCAATTATTCTAACTACCATTTCTTTGCTTGCTTCTATTTGTAAGTGTGATGTGATTTGATGTGTTTCCTTTGAAAATGAATGTACTATTGTGACATACTTGAGTACTCCCTCTTTTGTTATGAAGATATAAAATATTTTTGGCTCCGCTTGGAATTCCATTTGCTAATATTTTATTTTTGCATTTATCTTAAATGTTGGCCCTTTTAAAAGGATCATAGATAGTAGAAGGAGAGGACGAGACCGTGGGAGAGGGTTTAGACAACCCCAAAATGTGGGAGGTGATCGCTCTAGGGTTGAGGTTGGGGAACAATTAGCTACTGCCATTAACCGCATGACAGATATCCTAGAGCGTATGGCTAACCGACAAGGTCCTGGACTTGTAAATCAACCTATAGGCCCCGAAGGTGGTGAGGATAGGGCCTTAGAGCGATTTCAAAAATTTTTCCCACCTAAGTTCTTTGGAGGGCCTGATCCTGAAATGGCCAAGAATTGGTTAGAAAGAATAAGTGACATATTCGCCGCTCTAAACTACTCCGAGGAAAGACAAGTGACTTTTACGGCATTTCAATTTGAGGGAGCCGCTCGATCATGGTGGAACATGATTAGGGCTAAATGGGATAGAGCCCAAACCCCTAGGACATGGATAAATTTCACCAGAGAATTTAACGCTAAAATTCCTTCCGCCTTTCATTCAAGAGAAGAGAGAAGATGATTTTAGTAAGTGTCGATAAGGAACACTATGTATCGCGGAGTACGAGACACTGTTCACAAAATTGTCCAGATTCGCTCCTGAGTTGGTGGCAATTGAACAAAGGAGAATAAGGAGATTTGTACAGGGGTTAAATGTGGAAATTCAAGAAGGCTTAGCAGCAGCCCAAATTAACAACTTTAGTGATGCAATTGAGAAGGCCCAGAGAATTGAAAGTGCAAGAGCCCAAGTGAGAGCCTTTCATACGAGAAAAAGAAGTGCCCCTAGAAGCAATAGTGAACAGGGAGACACGAGTGCCCCACCACCCAAGATGGGAAGAGAAATAGGTGGAGTGAGCATCCTAGAAACCCCAAGAGGGACCATGACGAGAGGTGCAATATCGAGAGGGACTCCAAGTGGTGGGGGAGAACCAAAGAGTGCTCTGCAAGAAAGCTTAGCGTCAACTCCCCGTGTACATTGTAATTATTGTGGAAAATCTAATCATACCAAGGACACTTGTTGGAGAAAAGAAAGGAAATGTTTTAGGTGTGGGAGTAGTGATCATCAGTTCGCTGCATGTCCTAGAACCCGAGGGGGAAATGGGGTTCAGCAAGTGGATAAATCAACCTCTAAGCAGACCAATGCAAGGGAAAATCAGTCAAGGGTTCCAGCTAGGGTCTATGCTATTAACCAACAATGAATTTTCGACCCCCTATTCGGTCGTTGAAGGTACAATCTCCATCTTTCATCGACTAACTTAAGTATTGATTGATTCAGGTGTTACATTCGTTATGAATCTTATCTTGATGGGTAGGGTTGATCTAAAACTGGTTAGATTGCCTCGTGATTTGGAGATTTGAACATTTCCTGGGAACCAGAGTTTGATTACTATCTTGGTATATAAGGACTGTGAATTTTGGGTTGGAGGGCGAAGGTTGTTAATAGCCTTGGTAAGTTGGATGTTAAGGGTTGAATGAGAATATGGGGAAGAAGGAGTATCTGGAGTTATTTGTGAAGAAAGTGTGAATTTCGAGGACGAAATTCTTTTAAGGATGGAAGGATATGAGGGTCTCAAAATTCCATTTTTTATTGAAAAATAAATAATAATATTTATTTTATGTTTATACACTAAAATGTGAGTGAATTTATGCTTTGAATTATTATTTACCAATTTATATGATTTTTTGAGAATTATTTGTCAGTGTTTGGTTTCGGCCAGATTAAGCACTAATTTTTGTTCCGAAGTGTGAATAGTGACTTTAAGATGAAACCGAGCATATGTAGAGAAATTACAGAGATATTTTTAAGATTGGACAGTGTCGGAATAAGATAAACCAGTAAAAGTTAGAGTGTCGCGCGTCGACGCGACAAAAAGTGGTCGTTTGACCACTTTTCTTTAAATTAAGGGGAACCACACTTTTTGTCCCTTAAAAGCCTTGTTTCTTGCTCCTTGGTCTTTCATTTTACAGCTGCAATTTTAGAGTTTAGAGAGAGGGGCTGGCCGAACTTGAGAGGAGAGAGAGAGAGAAAATAAGCTTCATCCAACTTCATCTTCTACCACAAGCTTGAAGACTCCATTGAAGACTTGGTTTTTGCTTCACCTTCTTCCTTTGGCTGCTGCGTGAGAGAGAGAGAGTGTGTGTGTGGTCCAAATTGGAAGAGAGAGAAAAGAGAGGGAGCTCAAGCTTGGTTTTTTCATCTTTTTCTTCCTCAAAATTCTTGAAGCTTCAAGACTTCATTGAAGGCTTGATTCTTGTTCCTTCCCCATCTCTTGGCTGCTGTGTGAGGGTGAGGGAGTGATCCGAGTTGGAGAAGAGAGAAAAAGAAGAGAAAGGAAGCTTGTGTGAGTTGGTTAATTCTTGATCTTGAATTCTTAGCAGAAATCGTCTTCAAAACAAGTGGATCCTTGGCTAAGATTGTAGATTTTTGGAGTTGATAAGCTCGAGAAGTCGTCTTTGGGAAGAGCTCATCAGATCCTCCTTGATCTTGTTGGATCTATACAGATCTTGAGGCAGTGGGAAAGAGTTTGAGCCAGATCCTAATTTGGATTGTCAGCTGTGATTAATTGGTGAGTGTTCCAACTCCTTTTCAAATGAAATCTTGTAATTGTTTGCCAATGATTAAATTGTTAAAATGATTTACTATTATTTTCAAGCGAAATGCTTTAAAAGTGAGATAACTTATGAAGAGTTTGTGAGTTTCCATGCATGCCATTTGTCTTGATTCGCAAATACTAAATGAGATAGTGATTTATTTATGTGATTTTGAAGCTGTGACTAAAGATATATTATATGTTGAATATGTGTTGTGTCTTGAATTCTCGACTTGTGTTTGTTAAGCGGAAGTATGTACCACACTCTAATGAGTGGGAGGTACCTCTTATTCCGCCATATATGATAAGCGGTAGTATGTACCACATTTAATGACTGGTAGGTACCTCTCATCCCGCCTTGATAGTGAATCTTGAATGTGTCGATTGGAGCGTTGTCTCGTCGACCAAATTTGTTAAGCGGTAGTATGTACCACACTTAATGAGTGATAGGTACCTCTCATCTCACCTTGATAATGAATGTTGAATGTGTCGATTGGAGCGTTGTCTCATCGACCAAATGTGTTAAGCGGTAGTGTGTATCACACTCAATGAGTGGTAGGTACCTCTCATCCCACCTTGATAGTGAATTTTGAATAAGTCGATTGGAGCGTTGTCTTGTCGACCATACGTATTGAGCGATAGTATGTACCGCACTCTAATGAGTGGGAGGTACCTCTCATTCCGTCTCAGTATCTTATGAGTGATTGAATCTGAACGGTAGTATATGTCACACCCAATTAGTGTGGGAGACACCTCTCATCCCGTCTCAGTACTTATGATTTGGTTGAAGTGAATTGTTAGTTTATTTATCGTCTGAATGCTTGAATGCGTATATCTTTTGTTAAGCGTACACAAGTGTATTCTAGAGTTTTCTCGCTATAACACTTTGAAGTGAATAATACTTTTGTAAGTTATCTTTAACAACTCAACTGTTTTGCAAAAATGCTACTTGATTCAAGTGTTATGATTTTGACCAAATGTGAATTTGCTCATTTTTATGGAACCTCATTGAGCTTCTAGCTCACCCCAAAATGTTTTATTTCCCCTCCACAGGGCTTGAGGCAAAGTAAGTGTCGTGATCGTTCTTCGGGTGACTGGTTGGATTATTTTGGGTACTATTTGTAATCATGGATTGTTGGACTTTTAGTGTAATTGGACTAAATGGAAATGTAATTATTATTTTGGAGATCTTGCTTTGTACTTATTCGAGATTTGTAATGTGATTGAGGAACTGTAGTGAGTGTATATTTTGTAGTTCGATTGACTTGTAAAATGTAAATTAGTGGAGTATTTGATATAAATATTTGAATTTGACATTGTAATTCGTTTGAGGACTATATCTATTGAAGTTCAAACTTTATTTTGATTGAGGATTGTAGTGAGTCCTGGCGAAAGCTAGGCAGGCGGTCCACGGATACCTTAGGGTATGCTCTAGGGAGAAGTGGGGCTGTCACAACATACACATATGGTAAAATATTTATAAATTAATAATATTCAAACTATACAAATTCTATTAATTTAAAGAGATATTAATTATTTGATAGTTAATAAGTTATCATTTTGTGGAGTGTACTTACAATTCAAAGGATCATCCATTTAATTAACTAAAATTTTGTTTTATTTTATAAGATATCAACTATTCTATTTATAAAAGGAGAGTAAAATTCTACTTGATTTGAAAATATAATTTAATTCTATTAATATATTCAATGTATATACTCAATTGATATCATTTTTCTATTAGAAAGAGGTGATAAAAACTTAGGAATATAAAATAATAGACATTCACTTCCATTTTATTAAATATATTAGATTAACAATATTATGTATAGAAATGACAAGAAAGTATTCTTAAAGTATTCTTACATATCTCATTGTTGAAATATGATTTTCTATCTAAAAGGTGTTCATAAATCAATAATGGACTCATATTTCAGGAAAATATTATATGTAATTTTAGTGAATTATTGTGGTAGTCCCACCTCCCCCTAAGGTGTGCCAAAGGGGTTAGTGGAACGCTTGCCTGACTCTCACCAAAACTCACTACATTAAATCCCAAAATATCAATTTAAAGGTTTGTAATCATCCGAAATTTAACTCAAAGTAGTCTCTCGAAGGGATGAGTACAATTTCTAGTAATTCTATACAAACTCCAAAATATAAGTAGTGACTACACAACTCAAGTCAAAATGTAAATCATCTTCTCAAAACTAGAGTTCACACTTGTTAGGTCTAACCCGATCAACTTTGGTCCTCAAGTCCTGTTAAAGAAAATAAATACGTGCAATGAGCTAAAAAGCCCATTGAGGTTCCCAAACAAATATACAGTTCACATTTTAGCAAATAATGCACATATAACAATTGTTCAGAAATTACCAAATTCAATTGCAATCAATCAAGTACAATAACACAATCAATTAAGGGACTCCGAGCCTCTTGGTTAGGGAATCAGTGCTCATCAGGAGAATATATCAATTGCTCATTGATAGCCATTTCATTCATTCCGCCTACCATCCTCCTTATCCCTCTGTAAAAATTTTAGAAAAACACCTTTGCATTGTTCACTCATTCATTTCATTGACCATTTCTCTACCTGATTTCAGGGTAATACTCAAGTATACCAAACATTATCCCGGGGTTACCAGTGTCTTGACCTAATCCTTTACTGGCTTGGGTTGGCCGGTTACGAAGGCCAAGGGCCCAGTTCAGCCAATAAATGTAGCTTACAATCATGAACAAGTAAATTTAATACTTTGTTCAAAACAATTAAGTACCATATCACAGTTTAATAAAACATTAACATACAACACACAAGGGAACACTCACCTCTGGTCATTTAATTCTAGCCCTCTGATTCAAATGTTTCTTCTAGTGCCTGGTCGGTTCCTGAAATTAATCACGTATTAGGTACTTACTAATTTTTGCTAAACTTGCTTATTTAAAATGATTTTGATCAATTTGCTTCTATTAGTAAGCTAGTAGTGCAAGTTAGGGTTTGTTTATCATTTAGTAGTTAGGAGTTGGTGTTTTACCGATCAAAGGTCATTTAGAGGTTTTTGGTTGGTAAGTTGATGGTATAAGCAGGGGTTGGCTGTTTAGTAGTTGGAGTGTCATTTTAGAATTAAGTTTAGTTTAAAGGTTTGGATATTGTTTAGGGTTTGATTGTATAGGTGTTGGTTAGTACTGGATATCGGGTAGCGGTGATAAGTTAGTTTTGGTCCAGGTGAGATCTATATATCAAGTATTACCATAAACGGTTAAGTGTTAGGGTCGTTCAGGGTTCAGGTCAGTGTCGGGTTGTGTAGATTGCTGGGTATGCCGTTGTGCGATTGGTTCCAATCGGCATGTTCAGTGTGCGACCTGCAACGGTCGGCACTGGTCGGTGTGGTTGGCACTAGTGGGTGCATTCCGCATGCGATCGGCAATGGTAGGCATGAAGTAGAGTGAAGATGGAAATGGTCGGTTTCTCGTGACCATGCACGGCCAAGGCCCAAGTTATCCGTGGCCTGACCGTTTTAGGTTGACTATGGATCCGTTCAATGTTTAGCGGGTGAGGTTGGTTGTTGGTTGTTGGTTGACGGGTGCAAGCTAGTTAGTGGAAATGATCAGGTACTGGGTGATAGTCGGCACTGCAATGGCTGGGCATGGGTCAAGGCTAAGGCATACGGTCGTTAAGGTTAATAGTCACGAATGGTGTGCCGTTTTAACGGGTAATTGGCTAAGTATTGGTGCCGGGCCTTACCGCACCAATTGAATGACCGTTCTGCAGGGTAGGTACGGTAACGGCCGGTTCCGTTGCTGCACATGAGTCGGGTGCCAAGATCGTCGACACGACAGGTCCCGTTTAGTAGGCTACCATTCTGGTTGCCGTTTTTGGCCAATGTTTAAGTATGGTTTGCTGGGAATCTCCCTGGGCATGGGGTATGTCTAAAGGCCTGTGCAACAGTTGGGTGGTTGTTTACCTAACGGGATAGGCTAAGATGTATAATTCTATTGACGGGTCATCAAGTTAGGGTAGCAAAATCGTTAACGGGTCGTCTAATCCGTCAATGGGTTGGCATGCTAAGGTCAGCTTCCGTTAACGGTCGGTCTTACTAAGATCAGGCATTCCGCTAACAGTTGGTCAGGTTAGGGTCGATCATTTCATTAATAGGTTGGCATGCGAGGTTCAGGCATTCCACTAACAGATTGCACGATGGCTCAGCAATTCCGCTAACGGATCACACAGTAGCTTGGCAATTTCGCTAATGGCTGGGTACACAAGGACAGCAATTCCGCTAACGGATGGCACACCGGCTTAGCCTGTCCGTCATAGTTTCTTTCACGGGTCATAACTTGAGATATATAGGTTTCTCTTTACTTTATACTATTGGAAACTAGATTTAGAGTACTACGAATTCTCAAAGACATCAGGTTCAAATTCTATTCAGAAAGGGGTCAAATTTTGCCCTAAACCTGCTGTAGGACAATTCACAGGTTCCACAAATCAGGTTATTTTGCAAGGTTGCTACGATTCATAGGAAATGAGTCAGGCCAAGTACTTTATACTACTGGAAAGGCTTGTGAGTCTAGTTTCAAATTTCACAAACAACACTTGATTTCAACTCTCCTACACCAAGTTATGATCATTTTCCCAAAACTGGTTTTGCTAACCTAATATGATTCGAAACTGGTGTTCTTGGTATGGACATGTCTTTTACTCATTTTAACACCATTGTTTTAACTTGAATTTCTGAGGCAATCTTTCATACACATGATTTAGGATATAGGACATGTTTTTAATCAAAATTTTAGCAATAATCAATCAAAAGAAACCACACAAATCATGCTTCAAAAGCTGGAAATTCTCCTAAGCATGCTTGTCTAGCCATGAAACAAATTTCAGCAATTAAATTTGCAATTTACTAGGCATGTTTGGCGCATGATTAAGACAAGAATCTGGTGAGATTATCAGCTCAAATTACCTCAATCAAGTGCACAAAAACATTTGGGAAAATCACAAGCAAAGCCACACAAAAGCCAAGCAAGATCCAAGCAACCTTCAAGTCTACTTGCTCTTGGTTTCAAGCTGTTTTGTAGTAGTAGGAGGTTTGTTTTGTGGGCTGTTTTGTTCTCAATTTCATCCAAGGGTTAATGAAGTAGCAAAATGATTCTAAAGATGGAAAAATTCAGGTATTTATAGACAAGAAACCAAGCATGTGTGAGGCCCCGATTTTTCTCAATTTTTGGAAAATATTAAATAATGTTAATTATAGTTATTTTGGTTTGCCAAGGTGTTTATATGGTTTGTTTTACTTTTCAAAGTGTTGGTTTTAACTAGCTTGTTTTACAAAGTTTGAAAACCCTAATTTGATTAAAACCCTAGTTTGCTTTGAAAACTCTAAATTGGGATAAAACCCTAATATGTATATGCAAAACCCTAGTTTTGAAAATACATTTAAGTTTTATGTCCAACGACAAGTTTGTTATTTCTTGATTTTACATGTGTTAATGCATGATTAAGAAGGATGATTAAGACAATCGATGTCGATTCCTAGGTGATTAGTGGCTTTAGTAGGTGTAATTAAGTTTGATGGACTAAGTTGATAGGAAAGAAAATTACTTGGGCAAGGGTGGAAGTTAACCTAAGTTGGTAGGTTAATTAGCATTACACTTTTGACCAATTTTGACCAAACACGAAATATCTAGTTGATGACATCTCTTGGTCATTCTAGAGCTTGAGAGAGCCGGCCAAGCCAAGGGAAAAACAAAGAGGGAAAACCGTGAGGAAAAGGGAAGAAAAGAAGAGAAAAAAAAAGAGAGGAAAAAGAAGAAAAACTTGGGGACTCTTGCAAGGTTTAATCATTCAATCTTGATTTGGAGCTAGGAGGTGAAGCTTGCACTTGAAAGGTTGAGGTTGCACCAAGAACACAAGCTAGCAAGGTTTTCTTCTATCTTTCTTCTATTTTTACAAGCTGGAATTTCGACTAAGTTGATGAAGTTGTTGGATTTTGTTGTTGTTTTGACTTGATTGAGGATCATGTTTAGCTTCTTAGATGAATTTATGTGTTAGATTGTTGAATTTTCTTGTGTAAAGCTGCATCCAAGAAGAAATCATTAGGGTTGAATTTCTGTCCATTTTTCTGTCCGAATTTGCTTGATATTTTCGAAGATGATGGGAATAGAATTAGCTTTAGCACAAAGCATGAAAGTTGTAGAGAGTTGAGTGAGGATTCTACCTGTAAATTTTCAGGTGAATCGGATCACTGTAGCATGTGAAAAGACTAAAATGCCCCTGATGCCCTGTTTCTGTCCGAGTCGTTATTTTTGCTGCTGTAATGGGCCATTTTGACCAGGAAGATGACTGTTTTTGTTTTTGAGGTCTTCCTAAGTATTGTAACCTTATATGTTAGCTTTCTAATGGCTTTGGAATCGCTTGATTTGGAGCTGTGAGTGTCGAGTTATGGCTATTTGAGGCTGTCCTGCTTAAATCTCTGATAGGGTAGAAAGCCATTGTTTTGATTATTTTCGACCTAGTTCGGGATGGAATTGGATTTCAACTTCTTCATGAAATTGTAGAGGGTAATGTGGAACATGTAAGGGTTGCATTTGCATGATTGTTATTGCATTCCAGTCATTGGATTTGCATGTGCGTGTTTTGGTTGGAACGTGATGCATTTGGGCAGAAACAGAAAATCAGGATTGACTGGACAGCCTTTTTGACACCATTTTACGTGTTGATCCTTTGTGATTTGGCTTTTGGCCAAAACATGAAAGTTATAGCCTTTCATTCTATCTTTCCAACGCATTTGGAATTTCTTAATTTCGATTTATGAGCGCTGAGTTATGATCGTTGGAATCTAGCCTGTCGGAAATTCTGACATTAAAATTTCTGGGACTGTTTCCGCATTTTTGACCTATAAAGAGTGAATTTGGGTAGAAGTTGTCTTCATGAAAGTTGTATCTTGTTCTCTTAGCTTCGAAATGGCACCTCGTGCACTTCAATCCGACACTTGTACCATTAGTTATGATTAAAATGGAAAAATGTGTCAAATCTACCTTTCACACCTTTTAGTGTGTGTTTCCCGTCTTCGTTCTGTTCCCGTCCGTTTTTGGTCTAACGCCCATGCATGTGCTCCTATTTCTATTTTAAGTGTTTATAAGTATTTTTCAAGAGTTCTAGTTCTTTGAGTACGTGCACGTCACGTCATTTCACATGTGCAAATGGATTTTCTTAACTCAGGTGATTCTGTGGACATCGAAGGACGTGTTTGATCTTCTAAATTTTCCTCGCTTGTTCCCAACTGTTGGTGAGTGTTCCTTTCATGTTTGTGAATAAATTGCTCTATTGACGTGTTTAAATGCTTTTAATAATTATGTGAAGGGCGAGTGTGTACTTTATCGCACTCAGCCTACTTTTTATTCTACTGTTCAACTGTGTGCTTTTCCATTGTTTGTATATTATTTGCGCATGACTGTAGGCCATGTGTACTAACACATAGGCTGAACAAGGCCTTTCCCCCTTCGTTATCGACCTATTTGAGCCAGAAGCGGACTCGGTCGGGTAGGTTGATAACCTAGGGCACTGCACGGTATACTCGAGTATTACCACTAGGAGTTATAAGGAGGAGTAGGGGGTTGAGTATTGAACAAGACGGACTGCAACTGCTTCCAGTGGAATCTGTATCCTTTCACTGGATACTTTCCCAGTTTATGTGTTTATACATTTTATGCTTATAAACTGAATTATATTAACCTACTGAGTGCTTAACTGATATATTTTTGCTCCACTGTTACCGTGTGATTTGTGTGATGTTAGGATCGCTCACTGGGCTTTTAGCTCATCCCTTTCAACTTTGTTTTTCCTTAGCAGGATTTGAGATCGAGAGCTTTCAAGGGTTGCACTAGGTCGATTGGTTTGGAGACCTAATCTTGTATTTTGATGTAGCCCTTGTATTTTGAATTGTACTAATGGAATTTTGGATGGATAAACTTTTGTATCTATAATTATAGTTCGGGACGTTTGTGGTTCGTTAAGGAAACTTTGGGGTTTAAATGTTACAGTTGATTTGAGGACATCGATGTATTTTGTTATTTGCATTTGAACTAAGGATCTGTAGTGAGTCCCGGCGAGAGCTGGGCAGGCGGCTCGCTGATACCTTAGGGTTCGCCCTAGGGAGAGGTGGGGCTGTCACAGCATGACTAAATAAACAAATGACAACTCAATATGCTAAGTTTTTGACAAATTTCACAACTTGCTTTGTCATGCTTTGAAGGAAAATTTCAAGAACAATCAAGGCTTATTCAAGGCCATTCTTCAAGCTGGAATTTCATCCAAGACATGAAGGAAACAAGAAAAAATTTTATGCTTCAAGTTCTATTTTTAGTAAAGGCCTAGATTGTAAAGGTTCAATTTATTTTCCCGTCCTTAAATTTGAAGTAAGTTATGCTTTGCTCCACACACGTTTTCTGGCACTTATCACTAGATGTTTGAACATCCTTTTAGCATTGTAAATAGGTGTAGCAAGTGCTAAAATTTTAGCAAAAATCTGCATTTCACAAATAGGGTTTTAGCATGATAACAAATAAGGCAAAAAGGATCGTTCATTTATGCAAAACATGCAAGTACATTGACCGGCAATGTCTAGGGTTTACATGGGTGTTCACAATTATTAATTTATGATATGTATGGGATCAAAGACTTACATGAGGGTTTCAAAAAAAATTATTATATTATGATTTTATCAAAATTATTAATTTAGCTTGTTAACCCAAGTCAGGACCAAGAAAAATTCTTATATAATAGAGGTTATTAATTTTTTGAGTATTAATTTACAGAAGGTTTATTGTGTATACATACATATGCATATATGCACACATACATATAAACATGTATACAAGGCAAAACATCCAATGAAGCCATATGGTATTTTTAGTGAAAATCTATTGAGTGAAAAGAAACCAAAAATGCTAGAGTAAGAAAGTGCAAATCTACTCTCTCTCCTCCCCTTGGTTGAATCTCCTAGTCTAAGAAACTAGGGCTTCTTTTTCTTCATTCACATCTTATCTTGTTGATAAGCGACTATTTTGTACAACATTTTGATAATATATGTTATCACTTTAGTCACTTATTATGAGTTTTAATGCATGAAATTGGGTCCATTATAGCTAGAATTTGATTTTAAATGTTAAGTTTCCAACATTTGGCTTTGTCCTCGTTTACTTGTGAATTCATCCGTGTGTTGTAGGAAATGAGGTTAAAATGCTGTATGAAGATGTTTGAGTTGGCAAATTGGAGGGCAATTTGAGTTGAGGCACAAACCAAGCAAAAAATTGAAGAAACTTGCTGGAAAAGAAACAGGGCATAATCCCTGGGGGTAATCCGCTCGGTTAATGGCCAAATTCAAGGTAGATAGTGGGAAGAGGCAAATCAAATTTTGGAGCTAAAACAAGGGATCTAATTCAGCCAGAGATTACCAACCAGCTACACAGTTTGGCCTGCAATCCAGCTAGTAGGTGTCTGGATTGGTTGGTGGAATTCCGGTCAGCTTTTGCTGCTACAAGTTGCACAAATTGATTCTTACTCAATTATTTCACTTCTTTTGAGAAATGTTTGCAGACTCTTTGTAGCTGTAAAGAGAATATTCTAGCCTTCATTATTGACTTAATTTCCATCTATATCCGCAAATCAGCCCTTCCCGTGGGTTATTTTGTCAACGAATAAGTAATTGTAGGAGTGAAATCTTGCCATAATTCGAAAAAGCAAATGACAAATCCAAGGCAATAATTTTGATATTTATAAGATTAAACAAAAGGATTTGCAAACAAAAGTGCTAATGCTACAACCAGTCCATAAATTGTTAAAACTTCCATAAAGTTAGATTGACCAATAGAGTACCTCGTATTTTTCCCTCTGCCTCGGGCTGTCTCGCGATACCCTCTACAGCTTGACCCGCAGCAGTTCCTTGACCAACTCTGGGTCCAATAGAAGCAAGCCCTATAGCCAATCCAGCAACAATAACAGAAGCGGCAGAAATTAGTGGATTCATGATAAATTTCCTCGTACCAAAAAAAGTAGGGCTTAGAGTAGAATTAAGAAACAAGCTTAGCTTAGAATTAGTTTTCTTAGAGTAGTTTTAGTACTAATATGGATAGTTTATCTTGTAAAAGAACTTGTAGGAGCTCTTTCGTTTTAAACTCAAGCTTTGGAGATTAATAGAAGAACTTCAAGCTTTGTTCTTCTTGGCTAAGCCTTTCTCAACTTTCATCTTTTATTTAGCTCAAACATAAACTTTTGTTATGTTTACATGCATTTAATAATTTCATTAGATATGTGTAACTAACTTGTTTATCTAGGGTTTAGATGAAACTAATGATTTTCTTGCTATGTGAATATGGCTTGCTTGTGTTGCTTCTTGTACTAGCTTGTCTATTTGCTCATGCTCATATACTTCTTGTTGCTTGATCACCAATAGCAAGTCATCTAGTTCTTGTTATGCAATGAAAATTGGTAGCAATAATGAAAAAGAATAACTAGAACTTAATTTGTACGCTCACGAAAGTAGAGGTGCATTTGGATGGTTTTTAAATATTTCATGAAGTATACGACTAGTTTTTAGATCTTGGCCACAAGAGTAGAGAAATCTAATTACTAGTAATAACAGATTCATTGCGAGAGTAAATGTTAGGTTAATGTTAGAAATAAAATCCTAGTTAGACAGGAATGGAAGCAAAAGTTGAGCCTAAATTGCTTGAGTAAGAGTCATTAATGGATTCTACAACCTTAGATTTTTTGATATTAAGAGTTTTACTCCTTTGTTATTTTGCAAGTTCCAAGTTTAGTAGTTGTTTTAGTTGAAATTGTTGTTTTAGTATAGTAAATTTCCTACTTTAATTAGTGCTTTATTTCCTTGTTATTTGATTAGTCTAAATAATAGAGTAATCTAAGGACCTAGTACTTGATATAAGCTCCTTGTGGGATTGACTCTTATACAACCTATACTAGAGATTTGCCTACATACTTGCAGTTAAATGGGTGTATTTTGGATTAAAACTTATGTGCATAGTTGAAATCCGTCACTTGTAAAGTTTAATACTGGCAGTTAGTAAGCACTATCCTAATTCATGCAAATCTAGTTAAGAAAGTTCTTGTATAAAGGCTCATTTGAATCGCTATTGAAGGTTGAGCATTTGGATAGCTTCAAATAGATAACTCAATGTAATGCAAACTTCAATTTGCATTTATGAAAATCTTCGTCGTTTAAGGTCTTAACTAATTTCTAATCACATAGATGCTAATCAAAGTAGATATGCTTATAGATATGAAAAATTTTAAATTTTTTGCCACATATGTGTTTTTAATTCTTTACATTCTCCAAGCCCAAAAGTTATTCTTTGACCAATGAAATAATTCCAATTTGACAAATAAGGACCCACAATCTTATTTGGACTATAGTTAATGTGGAATTAATAGGCTCCGCAATCGTATTTGAAACATTTTCACTAGTCAAAAATTGACTATTAAACTTGTTAAGTTGTTGGTTTGAACTGTGACAAAATTTTTCATTAGACATATTGGCGAAGTCAAACTTATCTTTAACTCCAAAATCTCCTGAAATGAATTTGCAATACATTAATGGTTAAATGCACTAAATGCCTCCCTGAACTTTGACCCTAGTTGCTCTTTGCCCAATGATCTCATTAAATAGGCACTTTACCCCCTACTTGAAATTTTAGGACAAAAATGCCGATTCCATGTTAATTAATTATATATATATATATATATATATATATATATATATTTCTTTTTACCTTTCTACTTGTCCTTCTTCTTTTTGTTTTTTAATGTTTCTTCCTTCTCTCACATGACCAACTATTTTATCCTGTTTGCTATATATATATATGGTAAACACCGTACACAGGGGAGGGATGCCACCCCTTTATTTTATTAAAAAATAATAATAAAACAAGAAGAGGACAGGAATATGCATCTGACCTCCATTACATTAATATAAACAAAGAAAATAAGGAGCATTACTCCCTCACATTTAGTAAATGTATTGCAGCTAAACTAGAGTTATCTAATGCAACTAAAGCTCTTGGATGTGAAGGCATTTGCGACAAAGATTAGAAAAGAACCTGACCCGAGAAGTGAAGCCCAGCCAATGCATCAGCAATTGTGTTTGCTTCCCTGTAGATATGAAACAAAGATCCCTCAAGTTCAGCTCGTTGTCTCTTGATCCTTTGGAAGACATTACAAAGTGGCCATCTAGAAGAGCAATCTGATGTAACTAAGAAGTGCAAAGTTTTAGAATCCACTTCTACTACAGTGTTTTCCTTTATGGGCAACACATATCCAATCCATGAGCTAAAGCTCTTTCCTCAGCTTCAAGAACGTCCATCTCCCCAAAAACTTGATAAAAAGCCATAATAACTTTACCAAAATGATCTCTAATCAAGCCACCGCTTGCCGCCTTCCCATCAACAATGCTAGCATCTGTGTTAGGTTTCAAGAAACCTGGTTTAGGAGCTAACCATTTAACAGCAATAGCAGCCTTTTTCACCTTTGATTGAACCTTGAAGATAGGGCAAATGATTGTATTAAGGTCCTCGGCAATTTGTGTTTTCTTAATAGTAACAAGCTTCCCCAAAAGTCGAAGAAAGTGCTGAATTTGGATTATTACAGAAACCGCATACATTCCTGTGTCGTCAAACCTAGCACCATTGCGACGGCGCCAAATGAACCATACTATGATCAAAGGAATTGAACACTAGAATGATTGACAAAAGCTTTCGTAGAGGAGAATAACCACTGCATCAAAATTGCATTAAAGCAAGTATGGACCATATAAGGAAGCCCAAAAGCTACATGAAAGAACCTCCAGACCTCCTTAGCCACCTGACCCTCAAAAAATAAGTGACTAGTCGACTCTGTTTCAGCACAACACTGACATCATGTAGCCAAACTCACAGTTTTATGGTGTAAGATACTATCCAAGAAATTATTTAAAATCCCCCAAGCTAAAAATGAAAATTTTAAGGGCAAGATTGGATTTCAAACAATACGCAAAACCATTCGAGAGTTTCTCTTGCAACGAACAAGGTTATAGGCTGATTTCCCTGTGAACTAACCGAAGGAATATATGTTCCAAATTAATACATCACTACTATTAGGCTAGACATCTAGCTTCAAAATCTCTAACACCACCCATTTAGGCAACCATTGCAACAACAACTGAACATTCCAAACTGAATTATTAAAAAAATCACCATGAATTGTGGAGGAGAATCTAAATCACAATAAGACACCAGCGGCTTATTTAGAACCCATTTATCTCTCCAAAAATCCACTTTCCCTTCACCAACCTTCCAAAAAATATGTTCTTCAGTCATGTCTCTAATGCCAGAAGTCTTCGCCAAGTGGTAGAACCTCTAACTCCATTTGGTGACAAAGGATGGACTCCCTAAAAGTATTTCTGGCGGATAAAACATGCCTAAAGAGAATCACCCTTTCTAAGCCTTACCCACTATCCCACAAAAACCCATTGAATATACGTCCCAAAGACATCAAAAAAATTTAGGAGATGCCAAAACTTGCAATAGATACATTGCAATCGAGGATAAAACATGACGAATAAGGATTGTCCTTCAGTATATGACAAAAATCTGGTGCTCCATCCATTGATTATCGTCCTTACCTTTATCAAAACAACATCAAACAAAGCTCTTCTCATCCTTCCTGAAAAAAGAGAAGCTCCCAAATAATGAACTGGAAGCTGTTTCCTTTTAAACCAAGCATAGAAGAGACAAGATTTATCTTCGACTGCCTCACTGTATGCAAACAAATAAAGGAACACCTTGTAACATTAACACTTTGATCCAACACCTGCTAATACAAACCAAGAAACTCCTTTATATCCTTCAAATATTTCTTCGATAATCTAGTGAAAATCATGGTATCATCCTCAAAGGACAGTAATGGAATATGATCCCCCGATAATACAATCTTTGGTCCCTTATCAAACAATTGCTGCATTCTGCACAACAAAAATTCAGCTGCAACAATAAGAGAAAATTCTAATTTTGTGATGGAAAAAAAAATTGATTCTACATCAGGGGTTGTTTGTCAAAGGGATTCCAGAAATAGGTATTTCGCATTTGCTGAATGCGAGTTACGTTTTCCCGGCCACCCAAAAATAAAGGAAGAAAATTCATTTTCCACGTGGAACTCGCATTTGAAAAATGCGAGTTTCGTGAAATCAAAACCGGCCAACACCTTCCCCAGCCTCCCGACTCCCAAATCAATTAAACGCACAAACCCTCGGACGAAATTGGGAACACACCAAATCGAGCCCCAAACACGGCCAATCTCTCAATCGGAGCCACGGAAGTCGTCTTCATACCTGCAATCGATCGGAGCAGCTCGGTTTGGTGAAGTGTTGCGGTGGGGAGTTGCTGCAATTGGGTGAAGCTCCGTCGTTCATCTCGCCGCCGCTTCACCACCGGACAGCGGGAATGGAGCTCCGCAGAAGCAACCAGCAGCTGAGGTAAGCTTTCCCCTCCATCGTTTGGCCGATTCATCTGTTGCAAATATTCGGAGGTTTAAAATCTCAATTTTGGTTTTTTTTTTTTTTGACCGGCGGCAGACAACTCACGTGAGCAAACACATTTCACCTAGCTTCTGCCTCCCGAAATTAAGTCACAGAAGGCGAAGGCAGTGATGTTGGGAAAAATTTAGGGGAAAAACTTGTGGGAAAAAGTTGGAGCTTCTGCCGCAGATAAGCCATCCAGCTTTTGAAGAGTTGCCGGATTTGGTGAGGAAATTTTTTGACCTTTTTCAGTTGCTAATTTTTTATTTACATTTCTGATGCAATAATTTTAATTTCCGTTGCTGATGGTAAATTTTTTTTTCCGTTTCTGATGCTAATTTGTTTTTCCCTTTCGGTTGCTTTTTGTTTTTTCACATTTCCGATGCATTTTTGTTATTCCGTTGGTGCTGCTAATTGTGTTTTCCATTTATGATGCAATTTTTGTTTTCCGTATCTGTTGCTAATTTGATTTACCCATTTCTGATGCAATTTTTTTGCTTTGCGTTTGTGTTGTTAAATGTCTTTCAATTTCTGATGCAATTTTGTTTTCTAATTAGAGGGTGGGTGGACAGAGTGCTTCTAGAAGTTGCCTGCACATTCATAGTTTCTCTTGCTTCTCTTCTTTTTCAACTGTATTCTGGTTTACTGAATGGCAACTTTTGATCTGGGACATGTCTTTTTGCACTAAACTCGGTTTTGTTCTTTGCATTTGTTTCTGCACCAGCCTTAATTCACACAAGTTGCCTTAGAAGGGGTGAGAACTTAGATAGTTATAAGATAGCAAGTGTTTCTGTCCTGAAGGAAAAGCATCCAATAAGCTGTTAATTTTCTTGTTTATGTTTCCTAAAGGTTCAATACGGCTCTTCTACTTGTTACGTCTTTATCATATTTATTGTAGCAGCAATTCAAATGTTAGCATTATTTATCCTTAATATTAATCTGCAGTGTGTTGATTAATTTATAGAGTGACAATAGTTGGGATTAAGCTGTATATCATTTGTTTCATTGGCCAAGTTACTCGGGTCTTCTCAATAGAAGAGGAATTATTATATGGTAGGTTCAACAAGACTAAAAGTGATGCACTGTTTCATTTCTGATGCAATTTTTTTCTTTGCGTATGTGTTGCTAAATGCCTTTCAATTTCTGATGCAATTTTGTTTTCCATTTCTGGTGTAAATTTTTTTAATTACATTTTCGGTACTCGCATTTTTATTTTTTTAAAAAACTATTTTTCCGCTGAACTCGCATTTGCAAAATATTTTTTCCGTTGCCGGTTCCAAAATTTCTTTTCCATTTCCGTTGCAAATTTTTAGCTTGATGTGAACTTTCTGAAAATGAGTTGTTGAATCGTCGGATGTGGAAAAGGTCCGGCTTTGGCGAGCTTTTGATTGACATTGCTTTTTTTTTTTTTTTTTGCGTTTATGCTGCTAATTTTTTTTTGCGTTTCATTTGCGAAAATAGTCTTAAATTTCTGTTGCACCTTTTTTGCTTGATCTGTAGTTTCTGAAAATTAGTAGCTGCTTTGACGGATGTGAAAAAATTGGTGAAGTACCTTTTCACCAATTTTTTGGGGAAAGCTCAATATTACGACATTGGTATTTTATTTGTTCGTTTCTGTCCCCCCCCTTTTTATTTTATTTTCTCATAATGGAAAGCCTGCTAAGTTGTCATCCTTTATATCTACAGAAACGATTGGATATTCCAATTACACACTTTCTGCAATTTTAAAATCCGACCTTACTGCCTGTCCAAAAAGGAAACAGCAAAGATATGTCATGTGCTACTCCAAAAAAGACTTGACCAGCAACAAGTTAAGCAACCTGAATGGCAAAACATGCTTCTACAGGTCCATTGATGATATGACTATGTAATGGACTTAAAGTGTTTCCTTTATTTCTTTGCTAGAACAACATAACTTCAAATAAAGAAGTTAGAACAACACAAAAAATCTCAAACACTTCTTTTTTTTAAACCATTCAATTTCTAGATAATGCTTAATCTTATAGCAATTACTTAATGCCAAATCAGCATGAGAAATAAAGGAGGTGCTGGTGTACATTTAAACACTGAATTACTGAATAGCAGAACCTACCTGAATGACCTATGTGACATCAGGATAGTTCATTCCACGGGCTGAAACATCTGATGTAATGAGAATCCATCGTTCAGCTTCCTTGAATTCTTCAGAAATGTGAGTCCTGTACATTTGAGGCTCTCACGAGTGTATCTCCCTCATTCAACGTGGGATTTGGGTTAAGTGTTTGGAACTTAAGAGTGTAGAGCGATTGGCTCATTAAACGATGTCGTTTCATTAAATTTCCACCCGCGCACGCCTCTTGAAATTATCAGTTTGCGGCTTTGAGTTTTCACCTACAAGAATCACGCCTTCCTGCTATTTATAATAACGAATTTCGCGCTTTCTTTGCCCTTTCTCCTATTTCTCTCTTGCTTTTTTCACGTATATTTTTAATTGAGTTTTTTCTATTATTTTAATTTTTCTTCTGTCCTTTGCTCTCAAGTTGAATTGAATTTTTAGAGGGGCCACAATTTTGTGTGTTTGGGCAAATGTTCTTTTAGCTTTTTTTACCAAATATGTACCGTTTTATTTATTGTACAATAAAATTGTTTAAAAACACATTACAAGAAATTTGGTCTTCAGTGACAATTGATTCTTGTCACAAAAAAGTAAAAAGTCGTCACTAATGACTTTTACTGACAACTTATCAGTCGTCACAAGGTCGTCACTGAATGCCCGTCGGTAAAAGTATACACTGACGATATAAAAGTCGTCAGTGAATATATCGCTTTTTGTGACAACCACGTTCGTCAGTAAATATTTTATATTTAGTGACGACAAGCCTACTTGTCAATAATGTGTGAACCAAAGTCGTCACTAAAACTCAATAATAATCCAACCATGGTTATCAATATGATTCAATTACTGGCAACAATCTTGTCACTAAACCCCTACAAACAGTGACAACATTTTGTTGTCAGTAGACATTTTAATTCAGTGACAACAATTGTTGTCAATAAAGGTGCCTGTTTCATTGATAATAAGCTCGTCACTGGAGAAATATGATTCAGTGACAACACCTTGTCTGTTGTCAGTGTGCCGTTTGATTATTTTCCTACTACAATAAATATCTACAAAATTGAACCAGTAATAATGCTTAATGAATAACAACGACATTCACCCATTACAACAGAAAATGCCAAAATATCTTAATAATCATTGAAATATCATAAATATATCCAACATCACATTACAAAGAGTTTGACAAGTAGTATTAGATTAACTTTGAGTCAATAAGTTAAGAGAGCAAGGGAGTAGTACAAAGCGAGTCCAAATCCAAAACATTTCTATGCTATCCAA
Organism: Gardenia jasminoides; assembly: GCA_013103745.1. Classification (NCBI taxonomy): domain Eukaryota; kingdom Viridiplantae; phylum Streptophyta; class Magnoliopsida; order Gentianales; family Rubiaceae; genus Gardenia; species Gardenia jasminoides. The sequence continues at coordinate 25,390,048 of CM023102.1, read as the reverse complement.
AACATTTCCGAAGCATAAGATAGCGCTATAACCAGCCTTTGAGTCAAAAGTAACCCCTACAACTGATCTTCCAAAACTCCAAAATGTGCAACATATCTGTAGTAAAGGAGTGCAATTATTAGTAGAGGACAAAACCAACTTGAGTCAATGAAAATCAATTAAGGAATCACCAGAAAATAAGGTATATCATTTGCTTAAATTTTTATCTAGATAGCGAACATGTAAAGAGAATAATAAGAGACAAAAAATGAGCAAAGGTAGCTCATAAAGCTAACTTAGGTATGGCAAAAAAGGACCAAGCATGTAGAATAAATCAAGTGAAAGAATGTCCAATTACATCAACATAGGACAAGGACCATAAAAACCCCAATTGGTAGGTGCATCTGGGATCACTATAGGCATGCATACAACTCCAGTTAAGCAAAAAAATTTACTTATTAATGCATGCTAAGATTCTGTCTAACTCACACTTTTTTTTCCCTTTTTACTGGTCTTAGGATCAAAGATAAAATGGTCATAGAGGGAAAAAGCAATTTAAAGATGTAAAGTCAAGAAGCCAAACAAAACCAAACTAGGTATGCTAAATTTTTCTCTTGACAAGTTTAGATAGGTATGTATTAAAGTATATATGACTGAGAGTTTCTCTGATTTTCACCAAAGTTAGAAGATCCAATATCATTTAACATTTCTTGAGTATCATTAGAGTCACTACTTTCTTCATTTATAACTAATGCTATCATTTTCATCATCATGAGATTCTTCAAAACTTTGACAATGATATATCCACTTAATATAACGATAAACAATTCCACTAAAGTGATTAGCCATGACCTTCAAAGTTGTTGCATTGTTTGCAGGGACAAGAGAGCTTACATGTGGGATCCATAATTAAATTGGCAAATTTGACAAATTCTTTGACTCCTAAATATTTGAGATCTAGGTAGTATTTAATTGACATCCAACTCTTATCCATATTTTTTCTACCCTTCATCCTAATTCAAAAAATATGCACCCAGTAGATGATACTTAAGCCACAATAGCTAGTTAGGAGAAATTAATCTTCCAAAATAGCATCAAAGAAACTCCAACAAAATGGAACAAGTATCTTTACTAAATTCAAGCATGTCATAATCAAGTGCAAATACCCACTAAAGTAGAAAAAGGGATAGTAATTAGTCTTAAATATTGAATTAGATTAACCATTGTATGACTAACATACATTGTATACAGACATTTAGTAGCAACGTAGCCCCATTACAATTTATTGGATAATTCATAGCGTGTAAAATTCTAGTAAAGTGTACTAGTGATGACCTAAAAAAAAGAAGGATGAGAGCTTGAGGGAGCATAAAGGTACCCAAAAGTGAAAAGTGCAGCATCATTGGATGATTGTAATATCATAGTAGAAATCCCGAACCTATGTCAAGAGTTTCAATTGCTGCAAGTAACAAGAAACTAGTCAATTATAGGAGAGATTAAGTATGTTTATAACACACACACGCGTGCGCACTTTTGATTTCTGTGCATCTAAGTATATGCCAACTCAGGAGTCCATGAAAAAAGTTAGAGTACAGTTCGATGTAGACCTATTTGATTTAATTCCATAATCATAAATAAGACAATGCTTTCTTAAAAATAATACACTAGATGTTACTAGTATAATTAGCCATTGATGGGATAAACTATAAACTAGAAGCCAAATTAGTAAAATAACTCTTGAAGTTTAAAGGGAAGTAAAAGAAGTTGTCATCTATCATGGCCATCTTTCTGGTCATAGTTCTCAAGACATAGGTCTAGAAAAATCCTAAAGCAAGAATGTATAAATCATTAATGGTAAACACTAACTTATTAGCAGGCTTGGCCTGTAGCAGTATCACTGACAATAATGGGAATCATATGAGCATAATGCAAATCATATATCCAATAGCTTCAAAAAGGAAGAACTGACCGGTTCGGCCATCTATCTTGTACCATCTCTAACTATCTCTAGAAACATAAGATTGGCCATTTGGTACTATGGCAAAAAGCATCAATTTTTTAAATATAGGATAAAGCTAAGATCAGGGTTTCATATTATTAATAAATAAGCTAATTGGTGGTAAAGTTAAAGAACCCCCATATATGACTTTTGGACTAATTGGCGGTAAAGCTCAAGGATCCCCAGATTTGACTTTTGAACAACTAAAAATAAAAACATAAACACATATAAACTACTATGTGCCACTTGCAGAATGTAAAGTATAAGTAAACACAGTAATTAACTCTTCGAAGTTAGGACATAGTGTCACCTTACATACGATGACTTCGGAATCAAATTCATACATTTCTGTGATCAAAATGGCAATCACAGAAGTGTAGAAAGCCGTTAGATTTGAATTAGGTCACTTGAGCAAATGACCATAATTCCAAGTAGGAAAGTTGGAAGCGAATGCCGTCAGTGGAATTTGAAACTAGATTCATAGAGTTTTCAATGTTATAAAACTCAAACTCTAAGTCGTTATCAATTAATATCAGGAAATCTACGAAGTTGATCGAAATTGATCCCTAACGAATTCAAAGCAGAAGATGCAAAATTTTGGTTCAATTTCAACATGCAAGTGAAGGTTGATGTTTTGACAAGTTTACTGAACAATAACTTGCCCAAAGTTATCAAGAAGATGTAAAAATTAAAGCTGATTTACTTCTCCTGTTCTGGCCATCAATAAATAGAATTTCCATCAATAATCTCTCATCATTTATTTCACAATGCTTCTAACTTATCCAAGCATCTCCACAAGATCCTTTCACTAATATATTAAGAACCATCTAGTCAAGATCCGTAACAAGTATAACCATGAAAATTTACACATGAGCTGTCCTAATTTAGCCTGTCATCTTGAGCAATTCAAATTAATAACTTAATCAAGAAATTACAAGATTCCTCCTTGGAAGTTATCTCTTTTGTTCTCAAATTCACCGTCCTATCATCAATGGTGAGGGTACTCAGGAAGCAAAGAGTTTTTACTCCAAATCTTTATACTATGTACTTAATCTATGCACATTATCCTCCAATCTCAGAGTGGTTTAATTTCTTGCCCTCGACTTCGGCCTCTTTCACCCTCCATAGTTCATTAGAGGGCCGATAATTCAATATAAACATAAAAATAACATATACTACTAGAAAGTCAACTCGAAAAGTAAACAAAACACTTTATATGCACCACTCATAATGAAGTGCTAGGAGTACATCATAGGAGCATGTCTTTAGCACAAGTCATACAAAAGTCATATCACATTCACAATTGTGATCGAACAAAAGTATAGGATTTTAAAAGTCGGCAGACATGCAATTACAAGGACTGAGAACCACTCTAATGGTCTCCTCACAAAAGGTACTCCAAATCTTATCTTCATACTCAGCTAGCCTATCAAGACATACTAGCAGATGTCTCGGAAGTAGGGCTCTCCGACGAATCAGACTCCAAATGTTGGGATCTGCCATAGCCATAGCGGCCTTCCCCACAGACTCACTTAGATGATCTCCTCCCATATCAGCATCAGAAGGGGGCTGATCAACAGTAGTCTCCTCAGCTCGATTAACCTCGAGCACCCCCTCTACCAAGGCCTCACACTCAGCCACAATACCATCAACTCGCTCTTGAGCAACTCTCATAACTCTAGCCACTTGTTCGTTAGCCGAACGGGCTTCCTCCTCAAGAGCACGGATCCGATCGGCCTGATCCTGCCTCTCGGTCAACAGCCTATCCACCTCCTCTTGTAACTCCTCACGAACCCTAGTCAGGGTCCTCCTCTCACGATTGATTGCTAGGACTACCTCATCAGGATAGGAATAGTCCTTCCAACACTCATAATCATGCCTAGTCCTGGTTCTAGGGTTATAGGCCATGCGGGCACCCCCCAAGCCCAGTCGATAGGAAACTGTAGGCTGTCTGCGTCCAGGCCCATTACCATCACCGCCAAACTCCATAACCTACAAAATGAACTCCATTAGAACTTAATCAAACTTAAACATCATTAACACTTTAAACATCAATAGTAGCTATCTCATACATTTCTTTCAGACTTATTAAACTCTCAGATACTTAATGACTCTAATTCTCACCCAATCATCAAATGATGACGTCATCTTATGCTTAGCACATAATCTAATTCCCACAGTCCAGCATCCTAAGAAGATGAATCCAAAGATTCTCCACTAAGGGTCTTCTTTCAAGATGGATTTGTAAGTTCATAGAGGAAAAATCAATTTTATCTCTTTTCTCTTAGGTTTTGGACAAAGAAGTAAAGCCAAGCAGGTAAAGTTTCTTTTCCCTTTTTCCTCTCAAAATTTTATACAAGAGAATAAAAGATGATGGAAGGTTTGAAAGTTTGGCTATTTATATTATTTGATCAAAACTTTAACTATTAGTTTGGTGACAAATGTCAAGCTTTCATGGTTTCTCTCTAAAATATCTTTGAAACTTTGCCAATAAACCCTTCTTTTACATCCAAATATAATTTACATATTCAAATAAATTTGACTAGCTCAACTAAACCCGTGTAAAAATTTGAAAAATTATTGAATGAAAACAAGTAGATATGAAATCATGCACATATATAAATCACCAAGGAATAAATTTTATTCAAAGTAGAACCTTTGAAAATACATTTCAAAATCGCCTTTAACTTTCAGGGCGATACACTCTCTTCCTCGCAAGCGTGTCGTCCTCAACTTTCCAACTCATACTAATCAGGGTCAAGACAATCCTCAAAAATCAATAAAACACTAAGAGTCACTTTTACGCCTCGATCATCGTAATGTCAAACTCCAGATCAAATCAATTCATTTAATAAACTCTCAAGCAATAGCAATTACAAACCATCAATTTCCAGAAACACTCTAGTTCTACTTTCCACAGGCCAGTATTCTAAGCTCTGATACCACCTGTGACGGCCCCACCTCCCCCTTAAGGTGATCCCAAAAGGGTTTGGTGGTCCGCCAGCCTAGCTCTCGCCAGGATTCACTCACATACGACCACTAATATATCAAACTAAAATACCAATCTCCTATCGAACTAAATGATGTCTCACAAATTCGTTGAAATAAACTTACAATCCCAAATTACATAAAATACTTAGTCATACATCCAAATCCTCATAATACAAAACCCACGGATTCATAACTCAAGTTTATCATACCAAATACAAAAGTAGACCTTAAGCCTAATGGTGGATTCCTTCACTTGAGTCCTCAGTCCCTGTTAAGGAAAACAAATTGGAAAGGGTGAGCTAAAAGTTCAGTGAGTTCCCAAAAGGCATGCAAAGCAAACAACACATATGATAATTCAGTTAAAATACATATTTGAAATTATCAAACAAGGAAAGCATGTAACATCACAAAGGTAGGATACGGGGGCTCTTAGGAGCCAGAGTCCACAAAGCCTGACCGCGATCTTCATAGTTGACACTCCGTCAACTTTCATATAGTCCATGTAGAACTCCACTCCTTCTTTCTCCACCAAACCCCCTGCGGGCCCGCCCACCTCACATAGTTTGTCACATAGTTTATCACATAGATGTTCACATAGTTTTTGTTTTGCTCTCCATAATGGACAAACCCTTTCGTCAAGTCCAGAGCACACATCACATCACATAATATCCCTATGGCTAGTACCATTCTCCTCGGCCTAGGCCTAGCTTATAGCACGAGTACTTGCCGATAGGTCTTGGGAATTCCCAAAATTTTCATGCATACACAATTCACATCAACACTCTTAAATCACATCATAGCAATCTTAAAAGTTTTCCACTCAAATATGAGTAAGTGTGATAAAGTACACACCACTCCATTTGGTGGACAAAAGAATCGTATTTCCACATTAAATCACTTAACTACACATAATTTGAATTAAATTCACATAAGCACATAACAGGCATGGAAATTCACCAAAATATCAAGGTTCGGACTCTAAAGCTGGCTTAGTTCCAAAATCTTCAGCACTTCCTAAAATGAATAAGGGGAATTGATAAGTTTCACTTTCTCATTTGAAAATCAAGTCTAAATACACTTATTCCTTCATGTAATCAAGGTTTTTCCAAAATCCCCTTGAAAACAGTATTCATCTCGAATGATAAAATATCATACATGATTCTTTTCAAAAAGTGCCATATTAATTAAAGTAAAGTGCTCCATCGATATACTTCCTAGACACTACTCCCAAATTCACTTTACTATAAAACTTATGCGAAACTTGTCATATCAAAATTACTCTTCCAGGTCTAACTCAAACTTTAAAACAAATCCCACCAAATCTTTATAGATACACAATTCATAAAAATTAACTAAAGCATTTCAAAACTTCCAAATCTAACCAATCGACACTTTTTATTCCAAAGTTCATGAAGAGCTTTACTTTTCTTTATTTAAAATCCACGTCTTTAATTCATGAAAACACATACTCACAAATGAGCATATTACATATATACTTAAGCAAAATCTCTTCAAGAAATCTCACAAGATTTCGAAATCAAACATCCAAAAATTGCCAAGCATAGGTTTGGCCATTTCACATGCTTTTCCTTCAAGATTTTCAACAACAAGATTCTATTTTCTAACCATAAAATAAACTAATTTCTCAAATATTAACCAAGCCACAGTCAGGTCCTCAAGTCCGCTACCTAAAGGTCACCTCAAGTCCGCTATCTAGGTTGGGATTTCCAGAGCCCAACTCAACATTCCAAATATAGCATTTCATAACAAAATAAACCATAGATCTATCTTGTTTAACACTAATTAAAGTTAGATTCACAAGAGTCAAACTTTATACCTTCAGATCTGGCTAGATCTGACAAGATCCACCGAGACTTTGTGATATCTTCTCAAAGTTGACTCATCCAAACTCAACAACCCCGAAAGCTCCAATCTTAGCTTGAGATCTCCTTGCCTTGAAGATGATTTTCCCACAACTAGCTCTAGAACAAGATCAACACAACTCACTCAAGCTTTTCTTTCACTTCTCTCTCTCTCTCTCTCTCTCTTCGGCTCTCCCTCTTTTCTCACACACTCTCTCTCGGCTGCTATGGAGGAGGAAGAAACAAGGATGAGACCTTCAAGGAAGTCTTGAAGCTTGAAGAAAGTAAAGGAAGGAGAAATGGAAGAAGCAACAAATGGAAATTCTCTCTCTCTTCTTGGCCCTCTCTCTCTCTATGGTTCCAAGGTGTAGCTGAAAATAAAGCTTCAAGAAGCAAGGAAGAGGCCTTTTAAAGAGACAAAAAGTGGCCTTTTCCATAATTTAAGGAAAAGTGGTCAAAAGACCACTTTTTGTCGCGTCGAAGCGCGATTGTCTAACTTTTACTGTATTGACTCGTTTACATTGATCAACCTTAATTATATCTCTATATTATTTACACATATGCTCGGTTTCAACTTAAAATCTTCGGTACCCGATTATACACTTAAAATAGCCAAAACCACACACCGGTAAATAATTCATGAAAAATTCTCTAAAATAGAAAATATTCACTTTAAACATAAATTTACTCATATTTCAATGAATAAACACAATATAAATAATATTTTACAGTTTTAAAATAAAATCTGAATTTTGGGGTCCTCACACTATGAGACTACGAAAATTTAACCTAATTCGGGATTGATAATTAGAAAAATTTTGTGTATTGTAATCACTCTCTTACTAATTGAATTATATGCTTAATTGATTTTTGTATTTAATTAAGTTCTTAGAAATATTTTATATTATTAGATGATTAAACCCTAGGGACTTACAATTAGATAGAACAAGAATTAATAGGTAATAATCAATAAGAATCAGATTGGTTGGATTGAAATTATTTTAACATCATGCAAGAAAATTTAGACAAGTGTGCATAATTTTTCCATTTGTCAAAAATCTTGTAAAAAGATTAAATTACCCCTCATTTTCCAAAGAATAACCATGCAACCAACATTGCTTTTAATAAAATAAAAAAACCCAAGAAAAAATCACTCATTTTACTTCATGTCTTGTTTAGAGAGAGAGAGTTAGAGTGAGAGTGAGGGCCGAGAGGTAGTCTTGGAGAAATAGAAGAGAGAAAGCTTCATTTTGCTAATAACTACTTGCTCAAATAAGTTTTAGGAGGATAACTACCTTGCTCAAAATTCCAGCTTTAATCTTTTGCAAGAAAGGTAAATTTCAAAATAATATTCTTTCATTTTCTTTGGGAAAATTAGCCTACAACTCTTACATGTTTGAAATTATAAGTGCATATTGAATTTAAGCTTTGAAGCTCAAGTTTTCTTGGAGAAAACTCCTTGTTTTAAGATGATGTTGCTGGAAAATTTTCTGTGAAGCAGGCCGGTTGGTTTTAGGATCCATGCATGAGAGTTTTGGTTGAATTTTGCTATATAATCAAGCTAGATAACTTGTATTTTGAATACATATAGATGCATGTCAAATTTTGGTTGAATCGCATGAGTTTTCTTGGAAGAAAAGTTTCATTCTTCAAGCTGAAAAAAAAATTCCAGATTTAGAGCTTGTTGGAGATAATTTAAGTAATGGCTTTATACTTGAGTTATTGATGGTTTTTCTTTTCAAGAATCTATGCTATATAACACCCTATACGCTGGATAAAAAATATATGTATGTTTGATGTTCTAAACTAGTGAAAAGAATGAAAATCTTGATAAAAAGTTGAAAAAGTTCTTGCTGGAATTTCCAGCTGAAAACCGAGAAAGAGATAGAGAGAGAAATTTGGTGTTGTGTCTTGATAATTTGATGGTAAAAGTTAGTATAATTTTGATCAAAACACCTTCTAGGATCTTAACTTGGCCTTGCATGTGGATTTTACCATCTCTTAGTTAAGGAAAAGTGTGGAAATTTGGAGAATTCAAAGAGTTATACTGTTGGAATTTTGTTCATTAGGACCTAGAGCAAGAAAGAAAGTTCTTTAGTTTTATTCCTAAAAATTTTAGGTTAAAATGGTTTCAATCTGAACTTAGCACCTTGTAAAGCTTTAATCCCAGTATATGTATATTTTCCTTGTTTTGAATTGATAAAATTTAATAACTCTTGAGTGAAAGTGTAAGAAAGTAGGGCTTCTCTCAACCTGACTCCGAACTAAGCAATTTGATTTGAATAAATCAAACCCTAATTAGCTTAAACTTGTTTGAATTGTCGTTAAGAAAATAAGCTAAAATATACTTAGAATACCTGAATAATTGTGGTTATGGTATTTACCATAGAAGTCGAAGGTAATCAAGGGCTTAATCTAGGATCCGAAGTTTAATCAGTTCTTATCGATGAGTGTTCCTTATGTGCAAATTGTGAATGAATGATTGTTTGATTGAGAAGGTTATTCTTGTTTCATGTATGAAATGAAATGTTTATTGTCCCATGTTATAGGCAAGTGTGTACTTATAGCACTCGACCTAATTGAATGATTTTGTTCTAAATTGATTGAAACGAATGTGCATGACTATAAGCCGATAGTGTACTTTATCACATCAGTTGAACTCGAGCCCCAAACTCATTGTCGGTTGGCCATTGTCGATAGTTTTGAATAAATGATCGGTATACTCGAATATTACCACCAACTGCAGTGATTACTAATAATGACATGAAAGCATTGTCGGGTATTGTTTCTTGTTTTGGAGGGTGTAAGGTGGAGAAAGGAGAGTGTGCAGTGATGATAAAATGGCTCGTGGAGCACTTGTATCCTTTGAATTGAAAGTTTTACTACTTTAAAATGTGATTGATATATCTTGTTTATATTCAAATTGTTGATGGTGTTTGTTTAGGAACCTCACTGGGGGTAAGCTCACCCCCTTTAAGTGATTTCTTTACAGGGATTGATCAAAAAAGTGATCGGGTCGGTTAGAAGGAATTTGAAGCTTTTGTTATCTTTTGGAATTTCTAAGCTATATTAGTATATTTGATGATCAACGTATCATTTTGTACCTTTCATATCTTTTGGGGTTGTAAATAAGGCTCAAGTATGATGGTTGGATGATCGAATCAAATGGCGAATGTTAATATTTTCTGGATTGAGGTATTATAGTGAGTCCTGGTGAGAGTCAGACAGGCGGTCCGCTAAATCCTAGAGTACGCCTTAGGGGGAGGTGGGGTCGTCACATATATATACACACACTCTCTCAAACTTATGCTTTATTTATTTGTATCTGTTTTACCTTTTATTATTAGAAATAAAAATGATCATGAAGTCTATACTATAACAAAGTATATGCTAGCTATGAACTTAAATTAATGCATCTAGAGTTTAAAATTGTGAGGACCCGAAAATTTTATTTTTATTTGACCTGTTTATTTAATTAATTATTTAATTTCTCTAAATATTTGTTTAATTGTTTTAAATCATTTTAATTGCATTTACACCATACATTACCTCATTTTATTTTAAAAACTATTTTTAAACATCAATTTGATTTTTCTGTCACTTAATTGTGAAAAAAGAAAATGGGCACATTTTTCGAGACAAATATTCGGACTGAGAGCGATGTACATTCGGAGAATAAGAGTGATCCTTAGTAGATTAAGAAAAGCTAATTGAGGGATTAGAAGCGAGTGATTAGGATTAAACTCCAATTGGAGCATTTTGGGTTACAAATTTAAAGTTGATTTTTGACTCCATAAAGCAAAGTCTTATATTTCTTCTTCCTTTGACTTTTCCATCTTACCAATCACACAAAATATCTCTCTCTTCTCCCTCATCTCAGCCGCACCCCTTCCCCCAAATTCCCCTTCATTTTCATCTTCAAAATTTACTCCAAGCTTCATCAAATCAACCAAGGAAACTTGCTCCATCTTCCTTTCCTCTTCTTGCACCTTGAAGACCTTCGACTGGTGAAGCAAACCCGAGTTCTTGGAGGGAGACTTTGGTGGTTTTGGTGGCTCTTGGACACACTTAATCTAGGGTTTCTTGATCTTGAAAGGAAGAGGTAGTTTTCTCCAACTCAACCAAGCTCTCTTGATGTCTTTTTGTAGCTTTAAGTTTTGATAGTTTAATATTGTTGTTCTTGATGAATTGGATGATGATGGTGGGCTCTATGAACTCCCACCTTTCTTGTTATTGGACTGCCATGATGTGTGTGTGTGTGTGATGGAATGAATTTGTGGTGAATTCATGGTAGTTAGAAGGCTAGGAAGAAAAGAAAAGGAAGGTTATGCTGCCGGTTTCACTTTAGCAATTTTTATGCCCTGTTTTAGCTACATATTTTCATGAGTTTCTTGGCTATTTTGAGAGTTGAAATGTTGGTCTATATGTATGTAAATTTATTTGCAAAAATCATTCCATTTGGTGTGTCAAAATCGCATGAAAAAAATGAAGTTAAAATCTGGAAAACAGTTTCCAGATTTATCGAACCTTGCTGCCCTGATATTAATTGCTTTGTTCACCATCTTCCCGTGTTATTTTTTGGCTAAATTATGGTACAAATGTATTTTATATACTGAGGTTGTTTCTTGAAAAATTTGGTGTTTTTCCCGTACCATTTCATTGCTCAAATGATATCTCAAAACCGCCTCTTCAATCTGGAAAACTTTTCCCAGTTTTGAGCACCGTTTGAATTCATTTCGGTTTGACATTTATTTGCTTGAATTTATGGCTGAATTTTGTTGTGAACCTAGCCTATATATGTTAGTTTTGGTGTACCAAATTTGGTAATTTTTGGACTTGAATTCGTCACTCAAACAATGTTTGGAAAACTGCCCTGTAACTTCGCATCCCCAGAAATTTCAGATTTTCGAACTGCCCTTGTTTGAACTGCTGTTATTTCATGCTCGGGTGTCGGAATTGAGTTCCGTAGTGGCTGTTGAAACTCCTTATATATTACTATATTGTGTATGAATTTCAGAAGTTAAATAATTTTCTGTAATTTTTGGTGAATTTTCAAAGTGCTCTGGATGTCCAGCCTGATAAGCACTGTCTCTTTGCTGTAGCAGACTGTTTAACAAAAATCTAGGTTAATTTCGTCCATAATTTTAGTTTGATGTCTTCTATAAAGTTTTAGAGCTTTCAAAGTGGTTTTCAACGGTACCAAATGAGCAAAATTCTGACTTGTATACCTCAAGTTGTGATTTTTCAAAGATTTCTGCTCAAGTAGTAACTTATAGAACTTGATTTTCTTGAACGAGTTTTGGTTGATAAACTAGGAACTTATTTTCATCGCTTCTTAAATATTTTAGGAGGTGGTGCTGAATTACAAAGTGATCCAAACTTGAACTCCGAGAACCTTGATTGATCGCGTGAATAGCTCTCACTTATTCTCAATAATTGGTGAGTGTCCAAGTGCATGTTTACTTGCTTTAAATGATGTTAATAAATTGAAAGCATGCTTGTGTTCCTCGGTGAGCGTGTACTTTATCGCGCTCACATTCTTGAATTGTCTCAAAATGAGCTTAACTGTTTAAATGGTTTCTTGTTCAACTGCTTGACGTGATTGAATTGTTTAAATTGTTTATAACTATGGGGACGCCCAAACCCCATCGGGGATCCCTTCGCCTTGTCCGGCAACAGGGGCTAGGGCAAGGGTTGGGAAAACCATGGGTTTTTACTGTTTAAAGTACGTCGGTTGGAATGAGTCCACCGACTTGGCATACTCATAGTGGGTTGCCAAACACTTTTCAAATTTAGGAGTTCGGGCCCGGTCAAGGGGGTGTAAGTAGACGGGAGAGCGAGAAAAGTGATGAACATGGACTGTGAGAGTGAGTGGTTGATGGAGTGTCAACCTGTGGCTTGAGTTGATGCGGGTGAAGAAAATAATTGCAGAGAAATGCGGAATCATGGAGCCGGCAACTGTATCCTTTAAATTGCATGGTTTAAAAGCTTTATTGCTAAATTCACTATTTGGCTCTTTTATTGTTTTATTAATTTATTTAATTGCTTTGAGTTGCCTGTGCATGTTTTCTTGGCCTCACTGAGCGTTAGCTCATCCCAATTTGTTTTCCTTAACAGGTTTCGAGGAGAGGCACGTGAATCGAGGAAGTTAGTACTTGTATAGGATTTCCCCTTTTGTATAAGATTGAAATTAATGGTTTATGGAATTTTGGAGTTTTTATCAATGTAATTTTGATGAAATTTTGGGGTCTGTGTTTTGTGAGAGTTTATTAGTAATTTTAATATCTTATATTGATGACTTTACGAATGAATGTTTGGATTAATATTTGGGGAATTTGTAGTGAGTCCTGGCGAGAGCTGGGCAGACAGTCCGCTGATACCCTTGGGTTCGCCCTTGGGAGAGGTGGGGCTGTTACAAGAATTAATTAATTATTAAAAGCAAAAATAACAAATAAGTAGATGCTAAAGAGGCCCAACATGTAGGGGCTGTGGATCAGCAGTGGAAATGGTAGAGCATATACTGTATTTTTTCTTCTTTTTTTTTTGGTGGTAATGCACAGAAGATATGGATATTTGAACCCAACAATAGGATGGAATTAATGAATGAAGGGAAAACTTTACAAGATATTGGACAGAACTACCTAGAGCTAAGTCAAGGGAGAGGTTAGGAACATATTGAGCTAATTGCCAACTTATTTTGGCAAATTTGGAAAGCTAGAAACAAGAAACTTTTTGATAGTAAGTGCAGAGATATGAGAGAGTAATTGTATAGACAATCCAAGAAGAGTGGCTAGAATATAATGATGCACAAAAGATTAGTAACTCAGGGAACATTGCAGAAACAACTCAAGCTCAAGAAACAAATCAGTAGAACACTTCAATAGAAGGAATCATAAAGATTAACCCTGATGCGGCCATTTCCTCAAGAATGAAAAGAATTGGAGTGGGAATATAGCAAAGAACTGGATTGGGAAGATTATCAAAGCATGGGAAAGGCTGGAATGAAAACAAGTTGATGCAGCCATAGAGAAAGTAGTAGCCATCCGAAGTGCTTTGATAATGGCAAAGGAAGCAAATTGGCAAAAGATAGAAGTTCAATCTGACTACAAGGTAATCATAGACAAGATAAACAATAGACTGGAGGGCAAACGTTGTCTTCACCGACCTTTCAAAGAAAGGCCTTCTCGGAATTATTCAAGAACGCCACCCTGAGGCATGAGATGCGTGCAACTGTCTCAATGCACAGAGGGAACCGGCGGTGCTGTTTGCCCATGATGATCTCATTGTGGCTGCTACTCCCTATCAATATTCTTTGGTAGGTAAGTTTTCGAGAGGGCGGCCAACAATGGAGGAACTACGGAGATTTTTTCTTACATTGGATTTAAAGGAATCGGCTTCCATTGGGTTTTTAGATACACGTCATGTACTGATCAGATTGGGAAACGAGGCTGACTTCCTCCGATTATGGTCGCGCAGCCTATGGTACGCCCATGGTTTTCCCATGAGGGTTTTTAAATGGACTTCATCTTTTCATGTTGATCTGGAATCTTTCCTTGTTCCCGTATGGTTTCAACTTCCAAAGCTCCCGATTCACATGTTCGATAAACAATGTCTCTTCCAAATAGTTTCGATCTTGGGTCAGCCATTTTTCGTGGATTCGGCTACTGTGAAGCTGTTAAGGCCCAGCGTGTCTCGTGTCTGTGTTGAAGTGGATCTTTTGAAGACTCTTTCTGAAAGGGTATGGATTGGGTTGGGTGAAAAGAACGACTTTTGGCAATCTTTGATCCCTGAGAATCTTCCTAAATATTGCTCCCATTGTTTTCGACAAAATCACAATCAAGACGAATGTCACATTAAGCATCCAGAGCTAAGGAAAGTGAGTTCTGGAAATATGCATCCTCAACGTGGTAAAATGCCGGTTCGTGTGTATAAGGAGGTTTCGCGTGGATTGGGTAATGCAGAGGCGGTCCTGACGGGCATGCAGCCTGAGGAAAAAGACAACGGGGTTGGGGGTTCACTGGCTAATGGAGCAGTGTTGCCATTAGAGGAAAACTCGTGTGCTGTGACGGTGTCACTGTTGGTGATTCCAGAGACAGATCGCGTGCGAGAAGCTAATCTCTCCCCGATGGCCAGTGAGGCTGGTTAGATGGAGGATGGGCACATGCAACAGCAAGTTGGAGAGTGATTTGGTTCACTGGTTGAGCAGGCAATTGAGAAGGAAGCAGATGGTACTATTGTAGATTTGGCAGATAGGGTAGTCAATCAGGTTTCATCACCGGGTCATTCTGATGACATGAAGTATTTGGAGGATGTTCAGAACCAAATGATTCAAGTGTTCATTGAGGAATTTGACCGTTTTGTAGAAAATGCAACCAATTCTGCTGCTGGAGAAGGAGAGCACTCACAAGGTGACAAAGACCAAGACTTAGATGATGACCAATTCGTGCACGTAATCTCAAAGAAGGCCAAGAAACGAAAGCAATATCCAAAGGGAGGTAAGACAATGCAAAAGCGACAAGATGTCAATCCAAAGTATCAAACACAGTCACATTCTCGTAAATGTGGAGCATGTTGAGAGAATTTAAATATTTGTACTTACGAGGCACATTAGACATAGTTTTTCTAGTTTTGTTACAAAGAGGTAAGGGTTATGTCCTCCTCATGAAGGGTCACTCTATCATGTACTCCAGTTGGTAGGTTTTTTAATAATAAGGGTATCCAATCCCATCCGTCAGTGATTGACGGTTTTAAAAAAAAAAAGATAAACAATAGACAGGCAGATGAATATATCATGGGTATTATTCTTGAGGACATTAGCAACTTGACAGAGTTGTTTGTACAATATTCTTTCTCTTTCTTTTGTCCACAAAATAGGGAACAGATTTGCTCACAAACTGGCAAAATTTGCTGTAAAGCCTGTGCATGATATTAGTTGGGAGATAAGCTCTCCTAGTGGCTAATTGAATTTTCCTAGGGGGATAATAGATCATAATTAAATTTGTATCAAGTTTTGATTATATGTAAAATGACTCGCTATTTGACAGAGAGAGAGAGGGGGGGGAGAGAGAGAGAGAGATGCGAAAAAGGTACTGGTTTAGTGGTTAACATTGATACTCTAGGAATTAGAGGTTCTGGTTAAAAATCCCTCATCCCCCTTTTCGCTTCTTAGGTCCTACCCTAACATGCTAAGGAAAAGAAAAAGTAATAGATAAGAAGATAGTAATAACATAAGATTTTAATCATTAAATATTATAAAAAATATAAACAAAATACTAGTTATTTTTTATTTGATATATACATTGAAATATTAAGTAATTAAAAATTTGAGTTTGCTAATACCTGATTAAATAGTTAAAATGCTAGTTATATATACTTTTGATTATGATAGGCATATAGTATTTGCTCATGTTATCCAGTTTATCATAAATTTCCTAATGATGTAAATAAATGAATAAATAAATTAAAACAAGAATAAAATTATAAGTAAAAGAAAACTAACAATATTGTAGTAAGCCTACTATTAATTATAGCAATAGGAAGTGAAAGAAATAATGACATGAGAAACGTAAAATAAAAGAAAAAAAAGGAACAGACAAACAAGGAGAAAATCAAACTAATGCAGCAAAGGCACTTTTGTTCTAAAAGATCAAGTAATGAGATAAAGTATCTATTTAATAAGTTTAGGAGAAAGATGCAACCAGTAGTAAAGTTTTAAGGGTGTTTAGTGTATTTAACCCTTACATACATCCAAATTTCCAAGATACTTTCTGACATATAAGTTTGACCTATCGTATGTGGTGTTCTACTTTCTTGACAGCATTGGAAAATTTTTCGAGGAGCTTGGTAAGGGGCACCCAAACTTTTATTGGTGTATGCCTCCTAGTATTCGCTAATCTTGTTGGCCTCTGATTAAACGAAAGTCAAGCACTACCAGACGCTTTTAGAAGTGACTCTCCTAACATTACTTTTTCTATCCCATAAGACTCGAATCTAACAATTGTTTGTACAAAGGGCACTTAAACTGCTGCTATGATTCGACACCAATCGGTGAAGTTCAAAATGATTATTGGATTGGAATAGATTGTATTATCTCAGCTCACTCTAGTCAAGTATCCTAACTTTTTAATTTCATATTATATTTTGTTAAAGAGTAGCGATTTGTTGGGAGATACCAGGTTTCAAAAACCACAACACACAGCAAAAACCTCCCTAATTTGTTAGAACAGATTAGGAGCATTAAGCAAGATAATAATCCAGCAACCTATGAAAGATAAATCAACCCACGAATACAAAAGAAAACAACTACAAGAAGATACAAGAATTTTAACGTGGAAAAAACCTCTCCAATATGAAGAGGAAAAACCACGAAACTCTTAAACCTACCACAAATTTCTCCACTATAAATTAAAAATAGAGTACAACTTCCAGCAAGTACACAATTGAGATATGGCTTAAACAATCAACAAAATCACCAAATCCCAATTTAAGAATAAAGGTTGTGAAAAACTTCACCAGAAAATAGCAGCGGTCTAAAATTTATAACTAAAGATTGAACCGTTGAAATACGATCTTCACCATTCAAAAGTAGAAATGGATGTCCTATACCTTTAGTTAAAATTTCAGGCCGATCAGACTTTGTTTGCTATGTCAATCGGGCAATTTACTGCAACTGCTCAAGACAAAAACTTGTTGAAATTTCTCTCCAGAATTTCCTGCATTTTTTTTTTACTTTTCTGCTATAGGAATAAATCTAATTTGACCTATTTAGAGCAACTCCTTAATGGACCTAGATAATTAATCATTAATTTTGGACTTTTCCACATAGGCTGGGTGCCCAAAACCTCCAACAAATCTCCCTTCTCCCAACTATATGGAGGAACTTGCCATCCCGACAAGTAAGCAATACATTTCAAACTTCCATCTTGGCAATGACTTGGTGATCATATCAGCACCACTGTCAACTATAAGTACCTTCTCAAGTTCAATCAACTTCTCATCTAATGCATCACGTAATCAATGATATCTCACATCAATATGTTTAGATTTGGAATGAAAAGTTGGATGCTTTCCAAGATTAATTGTATTTTGACTGTCACAAAGCAACATGTACCTCTCTTGAGAGCAACTAAGTTCTTTTAGAAACCTCTTCAACCACAACAACTCCTTGCATGCTTCAATAGCTATAATAAATTCGGATTCAGTGATTGACAATACAACACATTTTTACAACCTAGATTGCCAAGAAATTGCTCTCCCTACAAAGATAATCAAGTAATCCAAAGAAGAATTTCTTGTGTCAACATCTCCAACCATATTAGCATCAGTATAACTAGTAAGGACTAACCTCTCACTTTTCCAAAACAAAGTTTCAAATTAGAAGTACCACAGAAATATCTCAAAATCAACTTCACGGCATTCCAATGGGAGAAATCAGCTCACGATACTAAGTACATGAGCTATATCAAGTGTCATACACACCATTGCATACATAAGACTACCAACTGCAGATGAATAAGGAACCTTCCTCATATATTCCTTGCCTTCTTCAGTAGAGGAACATTGTGAGATGCTCAACTTCATATTCATTGCAAAAGAAGTGCTAACAAGTTTAGACTTCTCCATTCGAAACCTTTGAAGCACCTTGTCAATGTACTTTTCCTGTGATAGCCAAAGTTCATTTACTTTCCTGTCTCGTAAAATTCTTATGCCAAGAATTTGCTTCGCTGATCCTAAGTCTTTCATAGCAAAAGGCTTGTTCAATTCTTGCTTTAACTTAGCAATTTTAGAAGCACTTTGACCAATGATGAGCATATCATCAATATAGAGTAGCAAAATAATAAAGTCATCATGTGAAAACATTTGTACAAACACACAATGATCAGAAGTGGTTTTCTTGTAGCCTTGCTGTTGCATAACAAACTCAAACTTCTTGTACCACTGTTTTGGAGCTTGTTTCAAACCATACAAGCTTTTTTTCAACTTGCACATATAATCATCTTTTCCTTTCACCTGAAATCCCTCTAGCTGCTACATATAAATTTCTTTATTCAAATTACCATGAAGAAAAGCCGTCTTTATATCCATTTGCTCAATGTCTAAGTCAAGGGTTGTAGCTACCCCTAACACAATTCGGGTTGAAGACATTTTAACAACTGTCGAAAAGATTTCTTAAAAATCATCTCCTTTCTTTTGATTGAAACCTTTAACAACCAATCGTAGTGTTGAAGAACCCTCTTCCTGCTTCAGTTTGTAAATCTACCTATTCTTTATCTCTTGGTAATTTCACCAACTCAAATGTTTGATTATCATACAAGGATTTCATCTCATCCTCCATAGCATGCAACCACTGCTGCTTGTCTACATTCTCTATAGTTTCTTTAAAACACTTAGGCTCTCTCCCATCAGTCAGGAGCACGTACTCATCTAGAGAATATCTAGTAGACTGTTGTCCAACTCTAGTAGACCTTCTGAGAGGAGCTTGTTGTGGACCTACCATAGAATGAGTGAGTTGATCATCATCAACATCTATAGGATTATGTGTATCACCATCATGTTGGTCATCAGCAACATCATCATGCAGCATATCATCTCCTCCATTAGCTCTTGTAGGCAACTGTGATATAGGAATTGGCTCAAAATCTGTGAGGTCATCTTGGATATGAGAATTTTTCTTCTCAATATCATCGATGGTTTGGATTTCAAGAAACACCACATTATGGTTTCTCACAAGTTTCTTCACACTTGGATCATACAGTCTATAATCAAACTCATCTTGGCCATAGCCAATAAAGATGCATGATCTACTTTTGCATCTAAGTTTGACCTCTCATCTTTTGGAACATGAACATAAGCTTTGCAACTGAAAACTCTCAAATTATCATATGAGATGTTTTTTACCAGTCCAAACATTTTCTGGAACATTACCCTGTAAAGCAATAGTAGGAGTCAAATTAATAATATAAGCAACAGTATACAAAGCTTCACCCCAAAAAGACTATGGCAGTTTCGACTTTGAAAGTAGGCATCTAACTCTCTCCA
The DNA here is from genome assembly GCA_013103745.1 of Gardenia jasminoides. Taxonomy (NCBI): domain Eukaryota; kingdom Viridiplantae; phylum Streptophyta; class Magnoliopsida; order Gentianales; family Rubiaceae; genus Gardenia; species Gardenia jasminoides. Next base: position 25,370,179 of record CM023102.1, on the reverse strand, counting down.
TCAAAGTTCTGTTCATTCTCTTAGCCAAACCATTCAATTGAGCAATTTTTGGAGATGTCTTCTGTTGTCTAATTCCCGGTTGCTTACAATAATCTTCAAATGGTTCTCGATACAAACTCCTATTATCTACTCGGATGCATTTCAACTTTCTTCCAGTTTGCCTTTCGACCAAAGTTTGAAACTCTTATAAACTTACCAAGCACTTGACCTTTTGTTTTCAAGACATAAACCCATAGTTTCTGGAAATGACCATCAATAAAAGCAACAAAATAAGATACACCCCAAAAAGTTTGTACTTTCAAAGGATAAAAAATATCTGAATGCACCAAATCTAGCAAATTTTGCATTCTATGAGGAGAATTAGTCTTGAAGGATACTCTATATTGTTTTCCTACAAGACAATGAGAACACTTCTCCAAACTTGCATTTTTCACACCCGGAAGAGCATTCTTCTTCACCAAAGTCTCAAGTCCTTTTGCACTGATGTGAGTCAACCTCTCGTGCCACAACTCAAGTGAATTTTGCTTCTCCACCAAATTCATAGCATCTCTCAAAATTGAAACTTGTAACAAATACAAATTTGCCTTCAATTTCGTACGTCGAGCGATAACCAGGGACCCTTTACTAAGCTTCTTTTTAGCATCATCAAAATTATTGCCAAAGCCATCATCATCAAGTTTTCCTATGGAAATCAGGTTCAAGCGAATATCCAGAGCATGTCTGACATCCTTGAGTAGCAATGTTGAACCACTGCTTATCTTCAAACAAATATCACCCATGCCAGCTACCTTGGATGCATCACTATTACCCATTCTCAGTGAACCAAACTCACCCACAGTATAGGTAGCAAAAAGATCTCTCTTGAAAGTGACATGGACTGTAGCACCAGTGTTAGCCACCTAACTAGTATCAGAAGAAACTAGATTAATGGTGCTGTCATCAAGAACAACAACAAGATCTCCATCTGTGGTATTGGCAACATGATCAGCACTACAATCTTCACACTTTCCTGTACCATTGCTCCTATTTTCATTCTTCCACTTAAAACAATTTTTTTGGATGACCTTTCTTGTGATAATAATGACATTCAACATTCTTGTATCATGACTTGGTTTTGCTTCTACTCCTGCCTTTGTCATTACCTCTGTTCTTATGTCTCCTCCTTTGTTCAGCAACCAAAATCTCAGTCTGAGAAGATGAACCTTGAGTTTTTCTTCTCAACTCTCCATGCAAAATTCCTCTTTCAGCATAGTCCATGGTCATCGCACCATTGGGGGCAAAATTGGTATGTGAGACCCAAAATGTTGCCCATGAATCAAATAAAGTATTCAGTAACAATAGTCCAAGAATCTCATCAGCAAATTTTACTTCAACATTATATAGCTGATCCAACAAACCTTGAAACTGATTCACATGGTCAGAGATAGAAGTTTATTCCTTGTATTTCAACTGCACCAACTGCTTGAGTAAAAATAATTTATTGTTACCAGTTTTGGAAGCATAAAATTGTTCAAATTTATTCCACAATGTTCTGGCATGTGTCTCATTGGCAATATGATTGAGAATATTATCTAATATAGTCACACATCTGCTGATGCTCAAAATCCCATTCTTCATCAGATTTAGATTTTGGCTTTTCCGTGGCAAACACAGGAAGATACATACGTTTCACAAATAAAAGGACTTTTATCTTACCGTTCCATTCATGATAATTCAACTAATTCAATGATATCATCTTGCTTGTATTAACCTCCATAATTCTAACAAATCAGAAGTTGCTCTGATGCCACTCTGATGGGAGGTATCGGGTTTGAAAAACCACAATACACATTGAAAACCTCCTCAATTTATTAGAATCGATTAGGAGCATTTAGCAAGATAAAAATCCAGCAACCAATGGAAGATAAATCAACCCACAAATACAAAAGAAAACAACCATAAGAAGACACAAGAATTTTAACGTGGAAAACTTCTCCAATATGAAGAGAAAAAACCACGAGCCCACCACAAATTTCTCCACTATAACCAATTAAAAGTAGAATACAACTTCTAGCAAGTACATAATTGAGATATGGCCTTAAACAATTAACATAGTCACCAAATCCCAAATAAAGAACAAAAGTTGTGAAAAACTTCACCAGAAAACAGCAGCAGTCCAAAATTTACAACTAAAGATTGAACCATTCAAATTTGATCTTCACCATTCAAAATGTAGAGCTGGATGTCCTCTACATTCAATGAAAATTTCAGGCAGATCAGACGTTGTTTGCAATATTCAATTAGGTGATTTACTACAACTGCTCAAATAGAAACTTGTTAAAATTTCTTTCTAGAATTTCCTGCATTTTTCTCACTTTTCTACTATAGGAATAAACCTAATTTGATCTATAAATAGGTAGGAAAACTTCTTAATGGACCTAGACAATCAATCATTAATTTTGGACTTTTTCACATAGGTTGGGAGCCCAAAACCCCAACATGATTATATATCGCTGGTCAAAACTTCACAAAATTGTCACTTCTCATGTGGAAGATGAGGTGCTATGTTTGTCATTGCTGCCATGGAAATGAAGTACGTTTAATTTTTCTCACTTTTTTCTTTTTTTTTTGTCCCTTTTGATCACTTATTCTCAGATTCTATGCAATTCTATCCTCATTACTAAGACCAAAACCACCGTTGGCACTCTAACAACCATGGATGCAGTCTCTTTAGAAAAATTAAATTAGAAGAAATATTTTAAGAGATTTGTATGCAGATATTGGTCATCTAACTTTTTCAATCTGTAAGAAAATGTAAAAGAATTTGCAAGGGATGATGACAAACAATCCCTAAGTCGACATTTAAGAACCAAAATGATGACGAGGGCGAGCCAGTTATGCAAGTCCAACAGGTGATGGTGCCTTTGGGTCCGGTCACCCGTGCACGAGCCAAGCAAATGAACCAGGCGTTACAAATGTTGGTCCGTGTGGCCCAAGACACCAATGGCATGCCTACCAGTATTGAGGGCATTGATACAGTCTCCTGTGTGATCGTGCTTCTAGTTGAGGACCCCGTGGTGGTCAGTGACACGACTTAGCCGTGGGCGGGCGTTTAGTTACTTATTTGCTGTTATAGGTTGAATAAAGGGTACGACTGACCTGTGGTTCGACCCTAGTCCATTAGTTACGCTAATTAGTCTTTTAATTAGTGTGAGCTAGCCCGTGGTTCGCCCCTAGAGAGCCATGGCCAAACCCTTGGGCGTAGTTAATCAGTTAGTTAGTTAGTAGTTGTTAACTAGGGTTTTTTCCTTGGTTAGCCTTTAGTATTTTAGCCAATTGTCTGTTCGTATGATTCATTCAATCAAAAAATAAGAAAACCTATTTGAGAGTCTCTCTCTTGCTTCGTTGAAGTGTTCTTGAGTATCTTAGATTGTTCTAAGATATTCGAATCGACTTATCAATCTAGGAACATGCTAGATTGTGGCGTCTTTTACCATATCAAGGGATGTTTGGCCAGGAGTTTAGTGGGTCCTTGATCATTCCGCTGCGTTCATCTTGTGAAGCGCATTTCAACCTTCTAGATCCGTGGTAGTCTGTAAGGGTTTCGTCACAAGGTTGGCGACGTTCGTATCAGCTGGCATCAGAGCTAGTTGAAGGTTCAGGTTATATCTTTGTTCTTTTTTTTTTTTTTTGGTTCCTCTTAAATCTCATGTCTTTCTTGTTCGTACTAGTAGCCGCCTAGGGTTCTAGGGTTTTCTTTTTGAGTTGTGCTTGTTTTTTTTTTTAAAAAAAGTAAAAAAATCCCAGCCTTCGTTATTGCCCCATTTTAGCCTTGTTGCCGAGTCTTGTTTTGGTGTTGGTGTCTAGGTTTCCTTCTTTTATCCTTGTGGCCGTGACTTGGTTAGGGCTTCATCTTTGCCATGTGTTGGTGTCGTTTGTTGGGTTGCTACCGTAAGTTATTGGTGTCGTTTGTTTTGGTTGTTGCCGTGAATTGTTGGTGTCGTTTGTATTAATTAAAAAAAAAAACAGCAAGCAAACGATCTTAAGAAAAAAACAACAAAACTTGAGTTTTTATTGCAAAATTCGAAAACAAGGGCAACAAGAACCATAGGTTCTTTCTTATTGAAATCAAAAGCCCTACACTAGGTTCATCCAATCAAGTCTAGTGGTTTAGAAATTCTGGTCTACAACTTCACCAACTTCATCTTCAATACATGGGAATTGGGGAATTTGTTTTCTATGACGCATGAAGAACTTCTTGTATTCACGTGCAGTCATTCTTGGTTTCGTGCCATTCTTCGGAACATCTTGGGTAACTCGTTGAGGGGGAGCCTGAGTTGGGTTTACAACTTCTCCATTGTTCTTGTTCGTTGCATTCTTAGCATCCATAGTTGCTTGCTTTTAGTCGAAGTTGTTTTTACTTCTTGTTTGCTGTCCGTGTTTCTTTCTGTCCTTGTTACTGCCCGTATCTCTCTTATAAAGAGAATATAGAGTCGGTTCTAGCAATTTCATTCCAGCCGAAGTAAGATTCATGTTGGAGCAAAGTCCAAGTCCAATTGGAGATTGAAACCGTGGCAGCCTAAGTCTTTTTGTCGTGTCTTCTCAAGCAGCCAATTCACTTCCTAGTTTGTAGGGATTGAATCGTGGACTACATCCTAATTATTAAGGAGCCGCACCAGTCCTATATTATCTCCTAAACTTTAGCCTTCCTAATCCCAACCTAGTCGCACAATTATCTCCTAGATTTTCTCCTAAACTTTAGCCTTCCTAATCCCAACCTAACTGCACAATTATCTCCTAGATTTTCTCCTAAACTTTAGCCTTCCTAATCTCAACCTAGCTGCACAATTTTCTCATAGTGTCTCAACCTAAGTCTAATTCTACTAGGATTCCTTTCTTCCTTTTCCGTGTGTCAATCTTTCTTTCTGCCTTTTTGAGTCAACTTTCCTTTTGGTATTGTTGAGGATTAACAAACTTTGGTGTCACCAAAACTTTAAGCTCATTGCAGGAACACTTCTATTGGCTACGAATGCACCAAGATGTGGAACGAATAGTTGCTCGATGCACCACCTATCACCGCGCCAAGTCCAAACTCCAACCCTTCTGTTTGTATACCCCTCTACCTATTCCATCTGCACCGTGGGTTGATATTTCCATTGATTTCGTATTAGGTTTGCCTAGGAGTAAGAGAGGTCATGATAGCATTTACGTTATTGTTGTAAAGGCCTCAAAAAAAAAAGAAGAAAAAAAAAGAGAAAAAAAAAATATTAATTTAATATTAAATTTCAAAAAATTTGAAGTTTTTATTTATTTATTTATATAATTATTTCTTTAATTATCTCGTGAAATCCGATTTTTCCTCATTTACAACTTCTCATTTAATTTTAGCCCTATTCCTTTGTTAATATAGTCTCGTAGCATTTATTAGCGGTAAAATGTTAAAAGCTCGTTTTTCGAGGTAAATTCGGACTGTGAGTAAACTAGTGAAGATAAGTATGGATGATCACTGGTAGGTTGGAAGTGTAATTAAATGACTGGAATTGGGTCATTGAAAGTGATTAATTAGGGTTTTGAAATTTTAGTTAAGATTTGGATTAACCTCTTTAAGTTTAGAATTTTATCTAACCGTTAATTCTTTCAACTAAATTCCTACCAATCACTTAAAAATTACTTCTTCATCCCCTCTCCTAATCGAGATTTATCCATTAATCTCAAGCCAAATGAGGTGATTAATTTTCCCTCCAAATAGCTAATTAATGCCACTATGCAAGCTTTGACTTTGGGTGCATAAGATAAGACTCATGTCTTGTCTTCCTTTTTTCCATTAACTCCTCAAGAAAATTGACCAAAAATTGCTTCATCCTTCTCCCTCTCTCACCCGAACTCCCTCTCCTCTTCTCCCCTAAATTTTCAGCAATTTTCTTCACTCAAATTCCCTCCAAAAACCCCACACAACCTCCATTAATCCTTGCTTGAACTTGCACTTGGTGGAGAAGCTTGGAGTAGGTGCACTTGGGAGCTCTAGTCTAGCATTCCTTGGTGAACTCTTGCTTGTTTCTTGGAAGAGGTATGAAACTAGAGCTTGAACTTTTGTCTCTTAAATTCCATTTTGAAGCATGATGATAGGTTTGGGAAGTTGAGAGGTTGTTAGAACCTTGTCATTGTTGATGAAATGGATTCATGTGTTGGTTTTTAATTTTGGAAGATTAATCTCAATAAATTGTCTTTCTTGATATTTAGTTCTATAAGTGGGCTCTTGAACTCCCACACTTGTGTTGATTAGAGTTCTAGCATGGTTATTGATGCATTGTATGAATTTGAGTTAAAAATTGTTGTTGGATTTTTGGACAAAACCCTAAGAGGAACCGGTTCATGAAGGAAGAAAAATAAGGAAGAAATTTCTATTTTTCCTCTGATTTGGTGGCTGCAAATTTTGGCAAGTTTAAAAGTTGATTGTGAGGCTTGAATGTGAGGGTTAAGCTGTTAAAATTGCCCCATACAAAGTCCTTCAAGAATTGAGTGAAGTTGATGGTTAGATGGAATAAGGAAAACTGGAAAAAATGAAGCATTATGCTGCCCGAATTTTAAGGGATTATTTCGTGACAATTTTGCTAAAAGATGTGACCATTTTTTATCCTCATTAGGTTAAGGGAGACTAATACCAGATTAGGGTCGAAATTGAAGTTAAATGGCAGTAGTATATGTTGGTTATAAGAGATTAGAAGTGGAGGAGTTGAACTTCATCGGTTTGAAGAGTTTCGATGAACGAACTTTGGGCACATAGAAAACTGCCTTCCCATTTGAATTTTAAGTTTAATTTTGGTATGAATCTATTTGATATATACAAGTATTAGTGTGCCAAATTTGGTAATTTTTGGACATGAAATCGTCACTCAAACAAGGCTTTAAACTCTGTCCTGTAAGTTCGAATTCCAGAAATTTCTGATTTTTGAACTGCCTCTGTTCGAACTGCTCTAATTTCTTGCTCAAGTATCGGAATTGAGTTCCGTCGGTGGTGTTTGAAACTTTTTACATATTAATATAAACTTTATGAATTTTAGAGGCCAATTCATTTTAAGTGATTTTTAGTGAATTTTCAAAGTGGGCTGGTCGACCAACCTGAACTGCCCTGTTTTGTTACTGTAGCAGTTCGTTAAATTAAAATCTGGGCTAATTGTGTCCATAATTTTAATTGGATGTCCTCTAAAAAGTTTTAGAACATTCAAAGAGGTTTTCAACGGTACCAAATGTACAAAATTCTGACTTGTATAACTTGAGTTATGATTTTTCAAAGTTTTTAGCTCGAATTAGGAAATTGTCAAACTTTCTACTTTTTGAAATAAATTTGGTCGGTGAACTAGGAAAACTTATTTTCATTCTCTTTTAATTATTTTAGGGCAAAGTACTGATTTTACAACAGATCAAAACTTGGACTCTGACCCCTACTTTGTCGGTGAGTTTTCAATGCCTGTTAAATGTTTTCGTTTAAATGCTTTGTAAATGTATGTGTACCATGACATGTTGCTTGATTTGACTGTGAAAGTGGAAATTTGATGAACCATTCACTTAAAGGAGAGTATACTTTATTGCTCCCTTTTTGTAGAGTTGGTAATTTAAATATTTTGCATGTGTCAAATTTGGAGATGGAGAAGTATTACCCTGCCACCCTTGGCTGCGTGCCTTAAGTGGCTTACTGTTTACTGTTCACTATTTAAATATTTGGTGTGCGGGCCCGGTAGGGGGAGTTTGGTGGTTGGAGTTTGGCGTGAAGAGTCGTCTACTTGGATTGAAAGTCGACGGAGTGTCGACTACTATAAATGCTCGGGAAATGTGGAATTTGGCTCCTGAGAGCCCCCGTATCCTCAATGTGTGTGAATTTGATTTGTCTATGTGTTTTATTTATTTACTTTTTCTTTTACCATTTTAAGTGCATGTGCATGAATTTTGGAAACTCACGAACTTTTTAACTCACCCCCGTTCCCATTTATTTTTCCTTAACACGTGACGAGAATCCCGAGGCGTAGCTAGGGCTAGTGTCTTGATCTTTTGACTTTTGTCTCGAGTATGAAGTAATATTTTGTATATTTGTTTGGTGCTGAGTACTTTAAGCTTATGGAAGTGTATTAGCTTTGGCTCGAGGGTCTTGAATATTTTAAATGGATGATTGTAATTTTAAGTTTCAACGCCCTTTTCAGTTTTAATATTAATGTTATGGTGGTTGAAGAGTTTGTACGTTTAAATTAGTATTGATTTGAACGCTTGAGTCCTGGCGAGAGCCAGGCAGGCAGTCCGCCGACCCTTTGGTTCGCCTTAGGGGAAAGTGGGGCTGTCACAATTGTTGAACGCTTTTCCAAAATGGCCCATTTTATTCCGTGTCATAAGACGGATGACGCTATTCACGTAGCTGATCTCTTCTTTAAAGGAGTTGTCCGTTTGCATGGTATTCCTAGGACCATAGTGTCCGATAGAGATGTTAAGTCCCTATCATATTTTTGGAAAACATTGTGGGGAAAACTGGGTACTAAATTGCTATTTTTTACATCCAACCACCCACAGACTGATGGCCAGACTAAGGTTGTCAATCGTACACTGTCTACATTATTTAGGGCCATCATTAAAAAGAACTTGAAAAGTTAGGAGGAGTGCTTACCGCATGTCGAGTTTGCATATAACCGTACTGTGCATAGTGCTACACAATTTTCTCCTTTTGAGATTCTTTACGGTTTTAATCCTTTAACTCCTCTTGATCTCATGCCTTTGCCTATGTCGGAGCGTGCTAACCTGGATGGCAGGAAAAAGGTAGATTTGGTGAAGTCACTTCATCAACAAGTGCGTGCTAACATTGAAGCCAGGACCCAGCAATATCTCAATCATGCCAACAAGGGACGGCGTAAGATGGTTTTTGAACCAGGTGACTGGGTTTGGCTACACCTGCGTAAGGAGCGCTTTCCAGTGCAACGCCGTAAAAAGCTTCTTCCCTATAGAGACGGCCCCTTCCAAGTTGTTACGCACGTTAACGACAATGCATACAAGCTCGACCTTCTTGGTGAGTATAATGTCTCTACTACTTTTAATGTTGCTAACTTGAGTCCCTTCCTTGCAGATGACGAGGGTGATTTGTGGACAAATCTTTCCCAAGAGGAGGGGAATGATGACAAGGGCGAGCCAATTATGCAAGTCTAATAGGTGAAGGTGCCTTTGGGTCCGGTCACCCGTGCACGAGCCAAGCAAATGAACCAAGCGTTACAAACGTTGGTCCGTGCAGCCCAAGACACTAATGGCACGCCTACCAGTATTGAGGGCATTGATCCAGTCTCCTGTGTGATCATGCTTCGAGTTGAGGACCCCGTGGTGGTCAGTGACACGATTTAGCCGCGGGCGCACGTTTAGTTGCTTATTTGCTATTATGGGTTGAATAAAGGGTACGACCGACTTGTGGTTCGACCCTAGTCCATTAGTTACACTAATTAGTCTTTTAATTAGTGTGAGCTAGCCCATGGTTCACCCCTAGAGAGCCATGGCCGGACCCTTGGGCGTAGTTAGTCAGTTAGTTAGTTAGTAGTTGCTAACTAGGGTTTGTTCCTTGGTTAGCCTTTAGTATTTTAGCCAATTTTCTATTCGTACGATTCATTCAATCAGAAAATAAGAAAACCTATTTGAGAGTCTCTCTCTTTCTTCATTGAAGCGTTCTTGAGTATCTTAGATTGTTCGAAGATATTCGAGTCGACTTATCAATCTAGGAACACGCTAGATTGTGGCGTCTTCTACCATATCAAGGGATCGTTGGCCAGGAGTTCAACGGGTCCTTGATCATTCTGCTACGTTCATCGTGTCAAGTGCGTTTCAACCTTCTAGATCCGTGGTAGTCTGTACGAGTTTCATCACAAGGTTGGCGACGTTCGTATCACAAAATAATTAAAAAAACCCTACCACAACTGTAGAATTTTGCACTCACTACAATTCACACAAAATGATGTCTGAGTTTTAGCTAGTGGGGATAATGGTGGATTTGTGGTTGCCAAGTTGAAGAAAGGAGAGTTTTGGGAAGAGTATGGTAGCTGTTGTATTTGTAATGTTAATATAAATAAAATATTCTATTGTATCAATTAATATTATTAGTATCAATTAGGATCTTATCATATTTATTCTAGCGTCAATTGAGATATCAATTATGATCTTACCATTTATTCTATGTGTCTAGGTTCATTAGGTACCGCCTATAAATATAGGCATTGTATTGTTGTATTGATCAATCCTTTAGTGAACATCTTTGTCTCAAATAATTCTCTCAACATGTATCAAGAACCTCTTGTTTGAATCCTTAATAATTTGGTTCATCTTTCTTTTATTTTAAAGCCCCACCTCTCCCTAGGGCGTACCCTAAGGTATCAGTGGGCCGCTTGCCTAATTCTCGCCAGGACTCACTCACACAAATGATTATTAATTCTTCAAAGAAACAATTTAAGTTCCAATCCCAAACTTATAATCAACTCATATCAAACTACTTCAATCTCACAAACCCAAAATTTCAATAATAATTTAAACCAAATGATAACTCACAAATTCATTACTAAAACCTTAAAATCCCAAAATACAATACAAAGAGTACTTAATTATACCTTCAGAGTTCATAATACAATACTCTGAATTCATAGTTCAAGTCTCTCAAGCCAGAAGTAAAAGTAAACCCTAATTCTAAGGGTTGGCGCCTTCACTTGGGTTCTCAGTCCCTGTTAAGGAAAACAAATTTGAAAGAATGAGTTAAAAGCCCAGTGAGTTCCAAAAGGCATGCAAAACACATAGCACATATGATATTTCACTTCAAAAATTCATATCTTGAAATAAACAAATAAGGAAAGTGATTAACAACACATAGGTAGGATACTGGGGCTCTCAGGAGCCAAGATCTACGCAGCTCGATCACGTTCCGAATAGTTGACACTCCGTCAACTTTCAAATAATCTATGTAGACCTCCACTTCTCCTTACTCCACCAAACCCCCATCGGGCCCGACTCCAAATACATAGTTTGTTACATAGGTTGTCACGTAAGTTTTCACATAGTTTATCACATAGGTTGTCACATAGTTTGTGTATTGCTCTCCATAATGGACAAATCCTTACGCCAAGTCTAGAGCACACATCACATCCATAATACCCTATGGCTTGTCATTTCTCCTCGGCCTAGGCCTAGCCTACAGCTCGAGTCAAACGACTAACCGATAGGTCTTAGGAATTCCCAAAATTTCATACGCACAAAAGTCACATCAAAACACTTTCACAAATTTTTTTACCACTCAAATAGAAGTAAGTGCGATAAAGTACACACTACTCCATTTGATGGTTCGATAAATCAAATTTTCACATCAAATCACTTAACTAAACACAATTCAAATCAAATTCACATAATCACATAGCAAGCATGGAAACTCACCAAAATAGGAAGGTTCGGTTTCCAAGTTGATATCTGGTTCAAATCCTTCCCGACTTTCTATAATCAAGTAAAAGGAAGAAATAAGTTTCGCCTCATAAATAGGAAACTGAACTCAAAAGCTTATTCATTTGTTTTATCAAAATTCTTCACAAAATTCCTCTAACTTTGCTCGAACGAAAAGTAGTCATTTGAGTCAAAAATCATCTTAGAAGATTCCATTTTCAAATTGAGACATCAAATAACCAAACCAGTCTATCGATGTACTCCATTCTTGCGACTTCTAAATTTTTTTAGTACAAGGAAATATAGTGAAGCATTTCACCTCGAAACCTACTTATTCGAGTTTAAACTCAACACTAAACTTTTAATCAAAGTTTTAACACAAGTTTGAAACAATTCTCTCCAAGTCTCAATATACAAAATTCATGAAAATAGATGAAACAACTCAAACCCTCAAACCTGCCATATAACTTATTTACCCCAAAATTTAGTGAAAACTCAACTTTTCACCATTAAAGTTCAAGATTTTAACTCTATTTAAACACATACTCATAAATGAATATAATACATATTTATTTAGGCAAAATCTAGCCAAGAAACATCACAAAATTTTGAAATCAAACATCACATCATCCCAAGTGAGGTTCGACCAGCTTCGAACTTTTTCATCAAAATTTTTCAACAACATACCTACATTCTAACCACAAAAATGAACTCATCTCATAAATATCAACCACAGCCACAATCGGGTCCTCAAGTCTGCTACCTAAAAGTCACCTCAAGTCAGCTACCTAAGTTGGGAATTCAAGAGCCCAACTCAAATTTTCCAATCATAAGCATTTCTACCAAAATAAACAGTAGATCTGACAGATTTAACTCTAATAAGGTTAAAACTAAGAGTTTTAAGTGTTTTACCTTAAGATCTTTTCAGATATGGCAAGATCAAGGAAGATCTAACGTAGTTCCACCCACAGATGATGTTTTAAACTTCGACACCTCAAGATCCTTCGAGTTTAACCAAGATCTAGCTTGATCTTTGGTGTTTTTCTCCACAAACCTCAAGAACAAGAAGATGCCAAACAAGGAGAAGCTTCCTTTCCTTTTCTTTTCTCTCTCTCAATTTTGGACCTCCCTATCTCTCTCTCCCTCTCTCACGGCAGCTCCAAGAAGAAGAAGAAACAAGAGTCAAGCCTTCAATGGAGTCTTGCAACTTCAAGAAATGGAAGAGGAAGAAGATGAAGAAGAAAATCCCTCAAACTCTCTCTCTTTTCTCTCTCTCTAGTCTCGGCTGCTCCCTCTCTCTTTTGTTTCAAGTGTAGCTGAAAATGGAACAACAAGAAGCAAGAGGCAAGACTTTAAGGGGACAAAAAGGTGTGGTTCCCCTTAAATTATGGAAAAGTGGTCAAATGACCACTTTTTGTCGCGTCGACGCGCGACATTCTAACTTTCACTGGTTTATCTCATTCCTACACTATCCAACCTTAAATATATCTCTGTAATATCTCTACATATGCTCAGTTTCATCTTAGATTTACTATTCACATCTCGAAACAAAAATTGACACTTAAACTGGCCGAAACCACACACCGGCAAATAATTCTCGAAAAAATTCTCTAAATTGAATAATAATAATTCAAAGTATAAATTTACTAATATTTTAGTGATTAAACATAATATAAATATTATTATGTATTTTAAAATAAAATTAGAATTTTGAGGCCCTCACAATTTCTCCAAGACATTTCACTATTGTCTTGTTGCTACTGTCAATTTCTGGTCAATTTTGTGGGCAATCCATCACTCTCTATCTCTCATAGATCATTTCTCCAATTTTTTGGGTAATCCAAGCCATGCACTCTCATGTGCCAATCAAACAACTTTTAGTTCCTTTCCCTTGCTCCAACCTTTGAGTCTGTGATATGCTTTTCCTTGGTCCAGATCTACTTCATTTTCAGCCTAGATTTGCTTCTTTAGTCTAGTTTCGAATATGATCTAGTCAGTTGACTAGTGCACCACTCCAGACCTCATTTTGCCCTAACCTGTGCATCTCCTTGATCAAACCAGCCTTGGTTTTTCTTCCAGATTAGGTTTCTTTTCTTTTTACTGGTTCAACAAATTTTTATTCGGATTTCTTACCACCTAAATTAGTTCTGAAGGTTTTTAGATCTTTTGAATCCAATTTTGCCATCTATTTTAACTGATTTTGACTCTACAATTTAGTGCAGTTTATCTACTTTTAATTCTCACCTATATTTTGGCTATTACTATGGCTCAAGCTAATGTATTTCAGTCTATTCATATTATTTTTGACGGCACTAATTAGTCTCATTGGGCTTACTCTTTTCAAAATTTTCTCCGAGGTCATAAATTTTGAGAATATGCTACTGATGGTATCACTATTCCTGTTGCAACTGATGGCAAATCTTCTGAAAAATTTAATATTCACTTCAAATAAGAGGATAGTGATAATCATAAAATTATTATTTACATTATTAATACCTTTGTGCTTACCATTAATTGCCTTTTTAAGTGATTTGACATTGCAAAGAGTGTTTGGGATTTCATAGCTAATCATTGTGCTACTACCAATTTTTCTCAATAGTACTAGCTTTCCTTCACTTGTATGCTATGAAACACTGGCCTAGCAATCTATTTAAGATTTCTACTCTGACATAGTCTATCTTTGGGATGAGAGTGTGTTTGGATAGGTAAGTTATTCCAAATAATATTTAACTTGCATCACAAACACATTTTTCAATTCAGCATTTTATATTTTCAATCATCTTTTTATTTCACATTCATCACATCACAAAATGTGTTACAATAATTATTCCAAATAATATCTCACATAATACTCTATTCAAATACACTCATTGCTGATTCTAGGTCTATCCCAGTGAAGCAGAAAAATTCCATGCTTGTTGTGATTCTTTCATATTATTCAGTTCCTCATAGCATTGCTTAACGAGTTTGACTCTACTAGGATTGACATTCTCAATAGCAAACAAATATCTTTCTTTGATGCTACTCTCAAAGACCTAATATCTGAAGAATCTTGCAGGCATACAACTACTCCACTCTTTACTGACATGATTCTTGCTGCTCGCAGTCCAACTAGCTCTGCTTCTTGACCACCTGTATCTTCTACTTATAAATCCACTATTGAGTGAAGATATTGTCATCATCTAGGTCAAGATATTTTTGAATGCCGTGAACTCTAATGCAAAAGGTGAGTCAAGGATAGAATATCAATGGCCTTATTGTTGAATCTACTACTAATACATCTCCTGGCCCTATATCTCCTATTTTTTTTTTGCTATAAATTTGGAGGCCATTTTTTATCAAGTTCGTGCTTGTACTACTCAATCTTCTGCTAGTGCCTTTTCTACCACACCAGGTGTCACGCCTCAAATCCATAGCACGATTCAAAGCATAACACATCATGAAACCCAAGGAGCACATCCCCTTAATTTTCACAAGGCATCTTACTTAACTAAGCAACTTTGAAACATATAGGAAATTAATACTTCCAAAATATCATAAAATAAGCAAATTCCAACTAACACATCCAGTCACATGCCACAAAAGTGTTTAACTTAAATCTTTAACTTAATTGGAGGATCATGCATTCATCAGTCTCTGTGTACATAGCCTAGTGTTTAACCCCTACTAAGGAAAGGTCATAGTTCAAATTTGAATTCACATTCATAAGATTAGACCTGGTCCTGCCAAATATAGTCATGATCATAATTACGATGGTTCAATCACATTAATCATTTGTCATATATCACAAACACATACTCATAATAATTTCTTACACTTCAAATTGACATTCAAATAACCATATATGATCCAATTTAACATAATAAAAATACCACTTAAGTTCACAAAAACTTGTTTTTCAAAATAACAAGGATAGTGAGAAATACTCACCTCAAACTCAAAACAATGCTCTAACTGCCATCTCTTGAGTTACCTCTTAAGCATGTCCCTATTAATTACACGAAAGTATCATCTAACTATCCATAAGTAACACTCCTAACCCGTGTGGACTAAATTGATCTTATCCCTCAATTTTTATACATGTTACTTCATCTTTTAGAGATACCTAGGTTTAACCAAGGGATAGTTCTTTAACCATAACTCCAAATATACGCATCATTTTCAAAGATTAAAGACACCTTTACAAAATAGACTCGAAAACTACAATTTTTGTGAAGACAACCTTCCTAAAATCACTCATTTTCCTTTGCACAAACATTTATCAATTCTATTCAGTAAACCCGGCAAATACTATTTTTCAAACCACTATTGAGAAAAATAATTATGATCTTCTAATTTTAACAATTGCAAATCCCTAACTGATAAAGAATTGATCGGCACATGAGGATTCTATACTTTACACGTTGATTCAAGCCGTTGAAGCAAGCATGGAATCAAACCCTAGCTCGTGGATTACAAAACCTAGTCAAGGTCCAATCGGATTTTAGGGCTTTACTTGAGTAGTTTTGTGATGGACTCGAAACATTATTTCAATTTTTATTGTAGTATATTCTAGTTCATTTTTATTCTATTTTATTTAATTATTCCATCTCATCTGCATCAGCATGAAAAATTTGTCTTATTTGTCATGCATATTTGAATCGACTCATTTTTTTACTGCATAAATGTCAAATTTCATGCTCAAAATTAGGGTTCAACCATTAGAAAAGGGGTATTAGTGATATAAGTAATGGATCGGGGTAAACTAGTAAAAAGGAGAAAATGGAGTTAGTAGTGTCGCGTCAGAGCACTATTTAAAGTTGACTTTCTTGCTTATAGTTAAAATATCTTCCTCCACTAAAAACATTTATTTTCACTAAACAAGAACCATATTTTCATTCTTTCCTTTCACTCTTTTCTCTCTCCTTTTCCCCCTCTTTGGCTGAACCAAGGAGCTCCATTTTAGGGAGGAAAATTTCAATTTTTCTTGCTCAAATCTTGCTCCATTCTTCACCCAATCTTCTTTGCATTTTGAGGGCAACTTAATCCTTGAAGAGTCAAGCTTGTGGAGGTGGTTTTGGTGGATCTTAGGCTAGCACAACTTAGGGTTTTCACTTGAAAGGGTGGTGTCATACTCAACCTTCATCACTTGTTCCTTTATTAGCTAGATCTAAGTAGATTTATGATATTTTGGCTTGTATCTTGAGTTGGGTGGTTTAAAAATCCCAACTTTAGGTAGTGGACTTGAGGTGGCCTTTAGGTAGATACCTTGAGAAATTTCCTTGTACTTTGTGGTTGTTGTGATGTGTTGATATCATCTCGATTTGGGAGAGAAAGTTGTCAAAAAAAATTTTTTTAGAGAAAAGTTAGCAAGTTGTCCGAATTTTTTGTTCAATTTTTTAGCTTGAATTTCAAAAATTTTGTGGCTTTATTTGATGCTATAAGGCTTGTCAAATGTTGGGTTATATGTGTATTGAATGTCTCTTAAAAATCTTGCTATTTGGTTGAGTAACTTTAGAGTTAAGTGAAGAAATAGCAAGCTAGAAAATTTACTGCTTTTTTTGGCCAAATGTACTTCATTTTGACTTGGTTTTTGTGAAAATTCTGAGTATATTTTGACTAATTATTACTCAAGAAACCATCTTAGATGTTGGACCTTGGGTTGTGGATGAGTTGATCAAAATTGTGCCTGAAAAATGGTGAAAGAAAGAGGTTTCTATTGCCTTGGTTTGCTACAATTTCGAAAAAACAGAACACCCGAACCAGTGTTTGAGAAACTGTTATAACTTGGTGTACGAGGGTCGAAATCAAGTGCCATTTGCAGTGTTTCTAGTTTCAAAGGGCTTTCCAACGATATAAAATTTCCACTTTGGTTCATTTTCTATAAATCACAGCGAGCCTGCAAAGTTGACTGATTTTGAAACCTGTTATTCCTGCGACCCTGTAGTTGCAGCAAGTTGTCGCTAAATTTAAACCATTTTGTAAACTGAATTTTCAAATAATGTCCTCTAAAAACTTTTAGCGTTTTGAATCTAGTTTCCAACGGTATAAATCATGTCAATTTTTGGACTTATATAGCCCTAGTTATGAGCTGTGAAAGAAATTGTGATGCTTGAGACAAACTTAGAAAGTTTGAGTGACGCGAGAGAAGTATGTTTTAGTCTCTCACTAAAGCTGGAATAGATAATTTTAATGGTTATCTTGGCCTTGGTGATCAACACGATCTTGAGGACGAGCCAATCTTGGAAGTTTATGCAATTTCTTGCTTGCTACTTGTTAATTGGTGAGTGTTCAAGTGCAATATGACATAACCTTGTGAAGGCAAGTGTGTATTTTATCGCACTCGCATTCCTTGGATTGAGTTATTGCCTTATTGAACATGATTGATTGATATTCCTTGCACTTGTGATAACTGGTGCTTGACTTGCTCATTGATTGAGTGTTGACTTGTTGACTTAATTGTCACTTGTCACTTGTGGGGATGCCCAAAACCCATTGACTAGTCAGTCGACTCGACCCAGCAAAAAGGGTTTGGTCAGAAAAATTGACGAACATTGGGAAATGAACTTCAACTTGAACTTGAAAGGTATACTCGAGTATTACCAATTAAATTGCTTGACGTGCTGCTCCGGTACAGGGGGTAAGTAGATGGATGAGGACGTGTAAGTGGAGTCCACGGTTTAGTGAGTGTGTGGTTGACGAAGTGTCAACATAATTGATTGGAAGCTACTTGAACTCGTGACTCAGACTTGACATGATCACGGAAAATTAGAAATTTTGGAGTGGGAGTAAGTGCTACGTCCCTGAGGACGGTAGTCACCTCTACGCCCTGTGTCCACTTGTATCCTTTTATTATGTATTATTTACTTTCTTTATATGAAATGTTATTAGTTTTACTTCCTTGATTGTTATAAAGGTTATGAGTGCAAGTTGGCTTCTATGTTGCATGTTTTCTTGAACCTCACTGGGCTTTAGCTCACCCCTTTAAGTTTGATTTTCCTTAATAGGGTGGTGAAGTGAAGGGATCTTGGTAGCACTAGTCTTGACCAATTTTTTTGTTAAGTGTTGATATTTTGTATATTTTTGGCAAGTATTAGTAAACATGAATTGAGTTTGAGATGTATTTGAGACCCAATTGGGATGTAATAGAGGTAGGATTTGAGATTTCGTCTAAATGTTGATGATGGTTCTTGTCTTATAAGATGGCTCTTAGTGGTTAATTTGAAATATTACACTTGGCTTGCTAGTAGTCCCCGTGAGAGTTGGGCAGGTGACTCGTCGAACCTTTTGGTTCACCTTAGGGGGAAGTGAGGTTGTCACAGTTTATATCAGAGTGTAGGTTAGTGATCCATTTGGAAAAAAATTAAGAAAACCTTAGTCTTGGATTTTGAGTTTTAAGGAATTCTTGTTAACTTTAAGTTAGGTGCTCTAACTGGATGAGTGACGTTAAGTCTCTAATCTTGGTTCATGTGGTTCTTGCCTTGTAGGAAGTGGAGAATGGACATGATGAAAACAAGATACCCCCGCGAGCCATTAGGTAGCGGGAGATTTTGGGGGGCCCTATCCTGCTGTACTCCTCCGTTAGTCGGGTCCCACTTTGTGACTGTCAGAGGATGTTCTTTTATCTTAACCATGTAGTTCTGTCGGTGGACACTGAGTGGAGGTAGTTGATTCGTGATAATAGGATGGCCTAAGCCGAACTTTAAGGTTTGAGACTACAGTGGTGGATTAGACAAATAGGATTCGTGAGTTTGAGGAGATGGTTGTGGCCTTGTGGGATAGGGCAGATGCTGCTAATGAGTAGCTATGAAGGACTAATGGTCATCTCATTAGGGTAGTTCAGGAGGTGCGATATCATGCTGAGAACATCCTGACTGAGTGGTATTCTGGTTGAAGAGGTTGTAGACACGGCCGTTAGCGATGAAAATGAAGATGACCCAATTGAGGAAGTCGGGTCTCGTAGTTTGGTGGTGAACTAGTTTAGGGATGTATTGATCTTTTGATTCACTTTTGTTAATGTTAGCTGGGGTAATACCTCTGCCATGGTCTGAATATTTTGATAAATTTGAAACTTGTTTCTTTTGAGACACTTGAGTGCCATTTATTTTGTAACAAGCCTTATTGACTGCTAACTTGATTGTAACCTTTAAAATGTAAAAAAAATACAAGGTTATGTTTACATTAAGTGCCTCCACTGTTGACATACATGTTTAATTTTTGCTCATGCATATTCAATTTTGCTTGTGCGTCTATACATATAACTAGGACTATGGATGGCAGTGGATGTGGAAAAAGCCGAGGGTGCGAGTGTAGGCGTAGATAGCCCCAAGCCTCTGAGAGTGACCAGTTGTCTGAGGTGGGATCAGAGCGAGGACAGGGAGTCAAAGAAGGAAACCAAGTAGCTACTTCTATAAATAAATAGAATGACTGACATATTAGAACATCTGGGTGATCGTCAAGGCCCTGAGCTCCACAATCAACCTAGGGATCTTGAGCAAGGGAGGATAGAGCCCTTGAGTGCTTTTTTAAGTTTGTACCACCCAAATTTGTTGGAGGATCTGACCCAGAAATAGCAGAAAATTGGCTCGAGAGAATAGTTGACATTTTTGCCGCCCTAAACTATATTGAGGAAAGGCAAATAAGTTTCACCATTTTCCAATTTGAGGGAGCGGCACATGCATGGTGGAATGTGATTAGAGTCAAATGGGAAAGAGAGCAGACCCCTTGGACCTGGTCGAGTTTCGAGAGAGAATTTAATGAGAAATATCTTCCGCCCATGATTCAAGAGAAGAGAGAAGATGATTTCATCAAGCTGAGGCAAGGAACCATGAGTGTTGCCAAATATGAAACCCAATTCACTAAACTCTCCAAATTTACCCTAGAACTAGTAGTCATACATCGAAAGAGGATAAGACGGTTCGTATAGGGACTGAATGTGGAAATTCAAGAAGCTTTAGCAGTGGCTCAAATAAATACTTTTACTGAATCTTTGGAGAAGGCTCAAAGAGTGGAAAGTGCGAGACTTCAGGTGAAGGCCTATCATGCTAGGAAAAAGAAATGCTGCAAGTAGAAGTTTAGGGCAACTTGACAAGAATGTACCAACCCTTAAGATTGGAAAGGGAATGAGAGGAGTAAGGATTGCAGGAACACCAAGAGGAGCTATAGCTAGAGAAGTTTCGAATGGGCGAGGACAGCCCAGAAATGCCTCACAAAGAGGCTCTATACCAACTTCCCATGTAGGTTGTGGGTTCTCTAGTAAGTCAAACCATACAGAGGATGAATGTTAGAGGAAAGTTGGGAAGTGTTTGTTTTGTGGAAGTGCCGAGCACCAAGTTATTAATTGTCCGACCGCGCCCTGTGGAGGAGGTAATTCTCATCGGATCGACAAGCTGATTTCAAAACAATCGAGTGTGGGAGAAAACTAACCAAGAGTACTTGTTAGGGTTTATGCCCTAGATTATCATCAGGTTCCCAATCCTTTAGAGGTTATAGAAGGTACGATCTCTATATTCCATCGTCTAACTAAGGTTTTAATTGATTCCGGTGCAACCCACTCCTTTATAAGTCCTAATTTTATGAGTGGCATGAATGTTAAGTTTGATCATCTGCCGTATGATCTGGAAGTTAAAACGCCTACTAGGACCAAAGTTTAATATCTAGCATAGTTTATAGAAATTATGAGGTATGGGTTAGAGAGCGGAAATTGTTGGCGAATCTTATAAGCTTGGCAATTAAGGGTTATGATGTCATATTAGGAATGGACTAGTTAGCTCGTTATCATGCCCAACTTGATTGTAAGTTGAAAACGGTGGAATTACATATTCCAGGAGAGCCAACTCTGAGACTAGATGTGAGGGGTAGGCTTGCTTCTTTGGTTCTCATCTCGGGGATTCGAGTCTGGAAATTGTTGAGTAAAGGAACTCAAGGATTTTTAGCCTTTCTGATAAACATTCTGAGAGATAAGGTGAAGTTAGAAGATGTACTTGTGGTAAAGGATTTTTCTTATGTTTTCCCTGAGGAATTAGAGTCATTACCACTTGAAAGGGAGACAGCCTTTAAGATTGATGTAGTCCCAGGGACACACCCATTTCCAAAACCCCGTATAGGATGGCCCCACCCAAATTGGAGTTAAAGTTGCAATTGCAGGACTTGCTAAAATGAGAGTTTATTAGAAAAAGTGACTTACCTTGGGGAGCGCCTGTGTTGTTTGTTAAGAAAAAAGATGGAAGTTTGAGGCTGTGCATAGACTATCGAGACTTGAATGATGTTACTATCAAGAACAAGTACCTTTTGCCTCACATGGATGAACTCTTCAATCAATTACATGGAGCGGTGGTGTATTCTAAATTGGATCTTAGGCAAGGTTACTATCAATTGAGGATTCAAGAGGAGGACATACCCAAGACGACCTTTAACTCGAGATACGGGCACTTCGAATTTGCAGTGATGCCCTTTGGATTAACCAGTGCCCCTACAACATTTATGGATTTGATGCACCGAGTCTCTAAGCCTTATTTAGATCAATTCGTAGTGGTATTCATTGATGACATTTTGGTGTATTCCAACACTCGGGAGGATCATGAGTAGCATTTGAGGATAGTTTTACAAACCTTGAGAGAGCACCAGTTGTATGTTGAGTTTAGCAAGTGTGAGTTCTGGCTGGAGGAAATGATTTTTCTAGGCCATATCATTTCAAAGGATGGGATTACTATAGATCCAACCAAGGTGGAAGCAGTGTCCAAGTGGAAGCAACCTGAAAATTTGATAGAGGTCCAAAGTTTCTTGGGGTTAGCTGGGTATTATCGGCGATTTGTCAAGAATTTTTCTAAGATAACAGGACCCCTAATCGAATTAACTAAGAAGCACGATAAATTTATATGGGATTCCAAATGTGAGAGAAGTTTCCAAGAGTTAAAGAGATAGTTGACTGAGGCACTCATTTTAGCTTTGTCGAATGGAAAGGATGGATACATGGTTTTCATAGACGCTTCAAAAGAAGGTGATACGAACCTACCACGAAGGCCTAAACTAGTATCCCATGAAACCCAGATCTAAACGAAGAAATCAAGTTGATTTACGGAAGAATGCTTGACCCTTCTAAACCCTAGAATGTGAATCTTGAATTGAATCTCAACCCACAATCTATTGATTTAGTGAACCAAAGTTGTTGGTAGAAGACGTCACAATCAAGGGTGATTGCTTTATTGATAAGTCAAAGAACACTCGAGTAATTTCTCAAGTATTCAAAGAAAGATCTCTTAGGCAAGAGAAGATGCTCACACAAAGGTATTTGCTGGAAATTTTATTGAATAAATGATGTGGAATTTTCATCCATAAAAAAGGCCTATTTATAGGCTTAAACAAGACACAAAAACCTAACTTGATTTGGATTCACTTAAGTGATCCTTTCCTAACCTAATTCGGATAAGAATTATACAACATCCATTTGGCTGAATTTTAACAATAAAATTACCAAATAAATTGAACTTTATACACTAATTAAATTGTTCGATTACATTACTAAAATAAATGAGTCAATGCCTTGCTAAATGATGAGAACATAACAAGCAACTACTAGATAAACACTTTATGAATTTGATTTGCTTGCTATGCTTCTTCCACTTGATCCAAGACTTGAATAAGCGTATAAATAGTAGGATCTTCCTTCTCAAGTTCTTGGATGACACGTGCATGGCCAACTCGATCTTGAATGACGCAAACTAGAGCTTGCATTGATTCTTTAAGTTTCTTAGCACGAGCTCTAATCATCGGACCACTTGGAACCACTTGAACTCCATTTGACTTGCCATGGTCAGCCACCCCTCTTGCAACATTCCCCTCCTCTTGAAGGCGATTTGTCCTCAAATTGAGGGATTGCTTAAGAAGTAACAATACTGGTAACATCCTCATGAACGCGAGCCACGGAGCATGACGTTCACACAAACGTAGGATGAAGAAAGACTTAGATAGCATCCAAGACTTCATCCACGAAGCATAACTATTATGACAATGCAGATCAACATGCTCCAATCTAGGTTCATAGTCCAACATACAAGAATCTGCATGGCAAAGCAAAGAATGAGTACGACGGGGCAATCGACAATATGGGCACTTGTCATTTGTGTGATTGGAGTATTTAGTGGTCTTCCAAATCTGATTTTTGGCTTTAACCTTGTGCACGACTTGATGGTGAATGGTACCTAAGCAGGCAGCTCACCTATGCGCATGCAATCCAAATGAATCAATGATAAATGAATCATCAAAGGAAGGTAAAAATGAAGGAATATCAAAAGAAATTTGATACGAAAGTGTAGGATAGGATGTGGGAATAAGTGCTCCTTTTGAAACTAATTCATTTGCTCTATTTGACAAAGCATTCCTTGAAGCATATAACCTCAGCACTTGATAACAAATATTTGCTGCACTTAAGACAGAAACGCATTGAAAGCTATAAAATCCACTAAAGGAATAACTTGACGGAAGTAGTTGGTTTCCATACGTCATGGAATTCCCTTTAACATAACTAGAAAGGGTCCATTCCTTCATAGGCAATTTAATATCAGCAATTCCTCCATAATAACTTAGAGGTTTAGGAAAGAAATTTACCTCATTCATGGCAAATTAATTAGCAACAAAGTTACCAAGCTTACTCAACACAATTGGCCATTGTTTCGCATTAAGTTCCACAAGCAAATTGATCTTTATAGCACCAACATGAGAAGCTTCACAATTCAACACTTTGTTGGCTTTGTAAACCTGTAAAATATCAATAAAAACTGATGTGAATTGATGTAGGACCTAGACGATGATCAAGTCGAAATTGCGGAAGACACTCGACTCCTCTATCTCGTGGAACTATGAGCCTTGAATTTAATCTCAACCCGTAGAACAATGAATTAGCGAACCAAGGCTGTTGGTAGATGATGCCACAATCAAGTGCGGTTCTTGATTGATGAGTCGATTGAACACTCGAACTCTCTCAAGTATTCAAGAAGGAATCTCTTAGACAAGAGATGTGCAATTCTCACAAGAGAAACTGAAATTTTATTGGTAAAACTTGGCTGAAAAATTCATCCAACAAGTAGGCTTATTTATAGCCTTGTAAAACTAATCCTACTACTACTAGAAAACAAATAAGAAAATGGCTACTCTAAACCCTAATTGGCTTAGGTTCGACCAATTGGTCAACCAAGCTTTATTCACTTAACAAAAGCTAAACTAGTCTACCAATAACAATTGGACTCGAATTTCCTAAGCTAAGAAAAAAAGCAATTGGACCTAAAATAACAAGAAATCAATCAGAAAATAGCAAGAAACAATCGGATTTCACAAAACCCTAATTTTGATTTAGCTTGCTTAGGGTTTTTATTTCTCCAATGCAACCTCATTTTCTTCAAACACTTGGATAAGCGTGTAAACCTTATGATCCTCATTTCCAAGCTTTGAAGGCCTTTTGAATGATGAATTCTTTTTTGGACAGCTTTTAGCTCTTTTATCATTCCCCTCCTCTTGAAAGCGATTTGTCCCAAATAGAAGAAGCGTTTGCAACGATGAACTTTAGGGAAAGTTTTGATGAATGTGAGCCAAGAAGCATGCCTTCTAGTTAGCTGGAACACGATCCAACATGCACGCTTCAGCTCTCTCGAACTTGGCCAATAACCCATCACATGTATACCTGGATCAAACATAAAGAATGGTGAATGAATATTAGTGAAATAAATGTAATCACCACATTCCCCTAATTGATAACATGATGGAAATATGTGAATTCCATGTACCATGCTAGGTCTTAGAACTTGTCCTAAACAGAGAGTAGAATCACTAAGCGAAGTATATGCAAACTCCCAGAACAAGGATGTTAAATGCAATCTAAATGCATGAACTATAAGGAAACTAGGACAAAGACTCTTAGGCAAATCAACTATGTTAAACACAATACCTATTAAGTCAAGAACTTTAGACATTCCATAAACACAACTACTAAAACACACATAATGATCACTAGACTCAAAGAAAATAAACAACACATAAGGACTCAAGAATAGACTAAGATAATTGCAATTCGTAAAGTGATTCAAATGAAATATAGAATGACGGTCATAGAGTAAATGAACAACTTTATCAACATTCATGATTCCAAGATGATAGACCACATTAAATGATTTAACAATCCTAAAAATAATACCAAGTAATTTAGATGTCTAGCATGCATGAACAATTCAAAAAAATCATCTATGCTCAAGTAGGTAGCAATCGATTTCTCAAATCTAGGTGTATAATCACTCATATCAAGCTCAAGAGGATGTGCCTTCATATATGGTGCAAACTCAGTAGGGGTACCATGATAACAAAGAGTTTTAGGAAAGAAGTTTTCCTTATTAATGGCCAATGAAATAATGACAAATTTACCAAATTTTGGCAATGCACTTGACCATTGGTTATCACTAAGTTCCACAAGTGAATTGAAATCATCATGAGTAACTCCTCGATTAAGCACTTTAATCGCCTCATTAACCTGTGAAATATCAATAAACACACTAGGCAAAATAAAGCAAGGATGGTTAGTCACAAGTACAAACTCTCTATGCTCCACCTTCATAACTAACTCATTCTCACTCACTTTAACACTCAAGCTCAACTCACTATTTTCCTCACAAGACTCCCTGGTGGAAGTGACTAACTCACTCAAATCTTGTGAATTTCCACTCTCTTTTTCTTGAGCACTCAACTCAGATTTTACCTCTTTACTCTCATGGTCAAATGGTACATCATTGTTCACACTGTCATTTTGCACATCACACAATTCCTCCTCAACTAGCACTTGATTCGGAGCTAGAGTAGATGGGATTTGCAGCTCTTCTTGCTCACATGTGATGATGGAATGCTCTTCACTAGCCACCATTGTAGATGTTTGATTATGGTGCTCAATGTATGGCTTGAGATAGGCATTCAATGTTTGCGTAATTCTATCCATTATGGAATCAGCCATCACATTCGACTCCTCTTTCCATTGTTGCCTTTCATTCTTTTGTTCACATGGCAATGACTTGCTTTGAGACGTTTTAGGTAACTCAAATGAGGCTCTTTTGGTTGAGGATGAACTCTATCTAGAGGCTCTTTGCTTACACCTTTGCTCCTCCTCATGCTCATCACCAACATGCTTATATTTCTCATGAGCTCTTAACGCACGTTCATAGGGAAACTCATGGTGTGATTGGGACAACCTTGGTGGGATATGGGAACTAGAATGATTGGAAACCCTCCTTTTGAAAGATTTATCTACCAACTTATCAAGTCGTCTTTTAAGAGGTTCAAAGTTAGCCTCCTCTCCTTATTGAACATTGCCCACATAGCATTCATCTCTAGTGCAAATTGGGCTATGGTCATCTCATCTCCTTTGGTAGACATATTTCAAACATGCAAAATGAACAAACTCGTGATAGAAAACACCTCACTCACTCCCTTACGTGTTTCTCTCGTGCTCGTGTATCACTCAAGTGTTTTATTCCACTCTAATGATCTCACCACGCACTCTCAAATTCCTTGATTTTCCTCCTTGAAGAAATCAGAATTTTCAAGCAATTCAAGAACTTATCACCAATTATCTTCATGAGAAAGTGACGTATCAAAGTTGGTTCACTTGGAGAATGAGAAACAAGGCAAGAAACTGAGAATTAGGAAAGCTAAGACACGACTCAAAGCTGAAAAAAAAAATCAATGAAAACAACTTGGAAAACCCTAAAGAAGAACTTAAAGAAATGAGGGTAATTTGGTCAATTTACCTCAAATTTCCAGAATAGTTAAGAAGGGTCAAAACACGTATTTAGGACTCTAAAATGGACACAAATAATGCTGGAAAATATTTAGGAAACTAAGACAAAAATCAGACTTAGAAACAAGACTCAAATTAGGAAACTAGGCTATAACTCCTAATCGGATTTGGAAAGGAAAAACTCAGACCTAACGACTTGAAAAACAAGTTAAAAGACACAATTTGATGCTAGAAACAAGAATAAATTATGTGAATCAGTGGCTGAAAAAAATTCAATCAACAATTCGTTTTCCGAAATTCCAAGCCAATTTGGTTTAGGTCAAGCTTTGGTCAAGGCGGTGGCAGGTGGTTTCCAAACTGTTTTGGATTGATTAATCCCCTTTGAATGTGGTTTTGTTGCTGTTTAGGGACTAGGAAACTGTTTTTTCAAGGATTTTGGCAGGTTTCCTCTTCGGTTTTAGTTTTTCCAAGCAGCAAGAAAACCTTATCAAACTTGGAAAGTAAAACTAGAATTTGGAAACTAAATTTCTGGTTTATGTTTTCAACTTCCAAATTCAGAGTTAACCTTCCCAACATATGCAATCATGTTCTAGCAATCAACAAGGAGTAGTTCAAGCTTGGAACAACAATTGCAACACAAGATTTGGATCAAAACAAGCAAGGTCAGATTTGATTCAATCAAGGATTCAAGAAAACAGCCTGGCTTTTCTTTCTTTTTTTCTTTTGTTTCTTTTTTTTTTTCACTTTCAGCCGACTTGAATCTGCTTTTAAGCTTCAAGAATCCAGTGTTGAATTTTCTAGAAGAATGATCAACGTTTGCAATCAGTTTCAAGAAATTCAAGAAAACAGCCCCAAAGTTCAAGAATTAGTAGTAACTTGTTCAAGAACTTTTAAAGTGTGTTTCAAGAAGTCAAGTTGGCCACAAAACAAGTTCAAGATTCAATGATTCTAGCAAGGAACAACCATGGAACTTCAAGAATTTTGTTAGAATAGCAAGAAAAAAAATCCGAACAGAACAAGCAAGACACAAGAAACAACGAACGCACAGCACAAACGAGCAAACAAACCCTAGCGGATGACACAAGGAAATTCTACAGCAGCAGTTTTTTTTTTTTTTTTTTGACTTCAAGACACAAGAACACAAGACCAACAATCAAGAAACTAGAGATTAAAATTCGGATGGACAGTGAATTCGGGATGAACAATAATGCTACAGTAACAATGAACAGTATTCTTTCTTTCTTTTTTTTTTTTTTTCCTCTATAGAATTTTGACACCAAGAACAAGAGACAAAAATAACAAGAAACAAAGGGATATGCTTGATACCGTCAACTAGCTCTAATTACCAGATGATGTGAATTGATGTAGGACCTAGACGATGATCAAGTTGGAGTTGCGGAAGACACTCGACCCCTCTAATTCGAGGAACTACGAACCTTGAATTTAATCTCAACCCGTAAAACAATGAATTAGCAAACCAAGGCTGTTGGTAGATGACGTCACAATCAAGTGCAGTTCTTGATTGATAAGTTGATTGAACACTCGAACTCTCTCAAGTATTCAAGAAGGAATCTCTTAGACAAGAGATGTGCGATTCTCACAAGAGAAACTGAAATTTTATTGATAAAACTTGGCTGAAAAATTCATCCAACAAGTAGGCTTATTTATAGCCCTGTAAAACTAATCCTACTACTACTAGAAAACAAATAAGGAAACGGCTACTCTAAACCCTAATTGGCTTAGGTTTGACCAATTGGTCAACCAAGCTTTATTCACCTAACAAAAGCTAAACTAGTCTACCAATAACAATTGGACTCGAATTTCCTAAGCTAAGAAATAAGGCAATTGGACCAAAAATAACAAGAAATCAATCGGAAAATAGCAAGAAACAATCGGATTTCACAAAACCCTAATTCTGATTTAGCTTGCTTAGGGTTTTTATTCCTCCAATGCAACCTCATTTGCTTCAAACACTTGGATAAGCATGTAAACCTTATGATCCTCATTTCCAAGCTCTTGAAGGCCTTTTGAATGATGAATTCTTTTTGGATAGCTTTTAGCTCTTTCATCAAAAATGCTAGACACAACAAAGCAAGGATGGTTAGTTATAAGTGCAAGATCTTTCCCCTCATTCTTTATAACTAACTCTCTCAATGCTTTGGAATCCTCACTCTTGTTTTCATTTACATCATCTTCAAATTTAATAACATGCACAATCTCATTCTTATTTTGTGTTTCATTTTGAAAGAGATTTGGCAACGGACTCCATAAGCTCCATTTTAGGAGACTCTTGAATATTGCATTCAACTTGTTCCTTTAGTCGCTTCTCACGTAGAAGACATTGGTAAGTGTCCCACCATGACTCCTCCTCATGAGGCTCATTCCTCGACCTAGACTTGAAAGAAAGCGATGAAGTTTGCTCGTTACGCCTTCTAGATGGTCTTTCTTCTCTATGCTCATGATGCTTAGATTGATGTTGCTTAGATTCTTGACATTGCCACTTTTGTTCTTTTTCATAAGCACGTCTATATCTTTTGTACACTTCCTCAGCATGAAAATGATCCATTTCTTCTTTGAGTATACCAAAATTACGATGAGATTGCATGGAGCTCCTCCTCTTGACATCCTTATTCACCAGTAGATTATATCGTCTTTGGAGAGGCTCAATTTCTTCCCCAGAGTTGGATGCATTAGATTCAGCTTTGGAAGACTTATTTCAGCTTTTCTTGGAGGAACTCTTTGAAATTTCAAGTAGGTTTATCCGCTCATGTATGGCCTCCAGTTTTTGGTCCATCAAACAGCCCAATTCTCCCTTCAATGCATCGGTTAACATTTTCATGTCAAAAGCTGGATTTGCTCCCTCACTTTGTGACATTTTTGTTTACCCTGCAAAACAGTAAAAGTTAGTGGTAAAAGTTCCTCACTCACTCCCTTATATGTATCCCTCACACTCGTATATCACACAAGTGTTTAATTCCCTCTAATGATCTCACCAAGCAACTCTCTAAGCCTTGATTTCCTTCCTTGAAGAAATCAGAAATTCTCAAGAAGTTCAAGACTTATATTCAATGATCGCTCAAGAAAGTGTCATTGTGATAGTGGTTCACTTGGGATTGTTGAACTAACTCAAGAATGGACGAATCTAAGATGCTTGACACAAGAAAACATAGCTGGAACTGACTGTTAATAACACGGCCCAAAATTTGGAAAATGGACACAAAGATTACGGCTGGAATAGAACTCTAATGGCACTTAAGAGTCGAGTAGTGTATAGAAGACTCACTTAAGGATGTAGGAAAGATGAAAAGATTGCTGAAAATTTTTAGAATCAACTAAACTTAACGAACTAGGATTAGGTTTTCAAAGGTGGCAAGGAAACCCTAACCGACAAGGAAAAGGTCTAGGCTGATTTGAACCTCTTTTTGGGTCTGATTTTGGGCTGAATAAAAAGCAAAATTCTGGTCAGTGTTTTCACACCAATATGCTGAAGAATTAGATTAGAAAATACTCAAGAATGTGGCTGAAATTTACTCCTCAAGGTATGACTCAAAGCTGGAAATTTTAGATTGGAGTGAACTCCCAAGAATGACTCAAAAGACACAACAGATTTTGTTCAAGATGAAGTGCAAATCTGGACTTGTTTGGCTAGAAATTTCAACCAGAAATTGCTTCTTAATTGGCTGGTTTTGCTGCCGCCAAAAAATCAGATTATAACCTAATCCAAGTTGGTCTTAATTCGGTTGAAGGTTGTTTTCGAATCTAACTTGGATTAGGATGTTCAAACTAGAATCTTTGACTTGGAGATTAGGGAATGTTTCTTGTCTGATTTGGATAAGGTTACGGATGATTTATTTAGGATTCTTTCCAAATTGTTCCACCCTACCTGATTTGGTTTTAGAAACAAGAGAAGATCTGTGGCTGAGATTCGGGGTTTAAGGTTTCCAAATTCTGTTTTAAGCAAGAAGAGTAATTTGGAAATTTCCTTTCTTGATTTGTTTCGGCTGGACAACCAATCTAAGGTTCCTTTTGCTGTTTTGATTTGGGTTAGTCAAAGGTTAATAGCTTGTCGAATCTGATCAACCTTGAAGATTCAATATTTCCAGATTTCACAAGAATGAATTCAAGATTTCAAGATTGCCTTGACTTGTTCAAGAATTAGCTCAATTTGGTTTGAAATTGTAAGGAAAACCCTACCAAGAATTCTGGTTCAAGACTCAATGAAAATTCAAGTCCAACAATTAAGTTCAAGAATTTCAAGAACCTTGCAAAACAACTACGAGCAGCAAGAAAGACACACGGACAATATCCAACAAAGCTTGGATAGATTTGGCAGCAACCACAAGACTCAATCAGTTTATTTATTTATTTATTCAAGAACAACAAGGAAGTCGTGAGCACAATACAAAAAAAAAAAAAAGACAAAACTGGTTGAAATTGTTGCACAAAGAAACACAACCAAAGCTGGACCAAACAGCTCACACAAAGAAACCCTAGCAGATGAACAAGAAAATAACCTAACGGCTGATTTTTTTTTTTTTATCTTCTGTAGGATGACACAAGACACAAGACCACAAAAAAACACACAAGAATCTTGAACAAAACTTGATCAAGACTTCAGACAGCAAATTATACAAAGAAAACCTTAAACAAGACTTATGACACAAGAAAGCAACTAAGGCAGCTTTGACAACCACAAAAACAATGAAGTAAAAGATGAACAAAAGACATGAAAGGGATATACTTGATACCGTCAATTAGCTCTGATAGCCAAGCTAATACGAACCTACCACGAAAGCCTGAACTTGTATCCCATGAAACCCGGATCCAGACTAAGAAATCAAGTTGATTTGCGGAAGAACGCTTGACCCTTCTAAACCCTAGAATGTGAACCTTGAATTGAATGTCAACCCACAATCTATTGATTTAATGAACCAAAGTTGTTGGTAGAAGATGCCACAATCAAAGGGTGATTACTTGATTGATAAGTTGGAGAACACTCGAGTAATTTCTCAAGTATTCAAAGAAAGATCTCTTAGGCAAGAGAAGATGCTCATACAACGGTGTTTACTGGAAATTTTATTGAATAAATGATGTATAATTTTTGTCCATAAAATAGGCTTAAACAAGACAAAAAAAACCTAGTTTGACTTGGATTCACTTAAGTGATCCTTTCCTAACCTAATTCAGACAAGGATTAGACAACATCCTTTTGGCCGAATTTTAACACTAAAATTACTAAATAAACTGAATTTAAGAAGACTAATTTTGGCCTTATTACACTAATTAAATTGGCCGATTACATTACAAAAATAAACGACTGAATGCCTTGCTAAATGACGAGAACATAACAAGCAACTACTAGAGGTACACTTTATGAATTTGATTTGCTTGCTATGCTTCTTCCACTTGATCCAAGACTTGAATAAGTGTATAAAGAGTAGGATCTTCCTTCTCTTGGATGACACATGCACGGCAAACTCGATCTTGAACGATGCAAACTAGAGCTTGCATCGATTCTTTAAGTTTCTTAGAACGAGCTCTAGTCATTGGATTACTTGGAACCACTTGAACTCCACTTGACTTGCCATAGTTAGCCACCTCTCTTGCATCAGAAGGTTTAGGTTGTGTATTGATGCAAAATGAAAGGGTTATTACATATGCTTCCCGAAAGTTAAAACCTCATGAGCAGAACTATCCAACTCACGATTTAGAATTAGCTGCAGTGGTGTTTGCCCTGCGTAAGTGGAGACATTACTTGTATAGGGTGACCTTTGAGCTTTACACTGATCATAAGAGTCTTAAGTATCTATTTTATCAGAAGAAGTTGAATTTGAGACATCATAGGTGGATTGAAATTTTGGAGGACTATGATTGCACGATCAACTATCACCCAGGGAAAGCAAATATGGTGGTCGATGCCTTAAGTCATAAAGTTCAAATAGTAGGGTTAATGGTAAAGGAATGTCGTATGTTAGAAGAGATTAGCTTGTGGAATCCCCACCTTGAGCAAAAGAAGGTTATCTTGGGAAATATTATAGTGAGTCTACCCTGTTAGACTGAATTAAGGAAGTACAGAAGAAAGATCTTGAAGTGCAAAAGCACATAGAGAAGGTTCAAAAGAGAGAACACCAGATTTTAACTTGGGAGTGGATAGAGTACTTAAGTATCGAAATCGAATAATGGTACCAAAGGATGAGAAGCTTAAGAAGGGAATATTGGAAGAGGCTCACCGTTCTAAGTATATTGTGCATCCTAGAGGTAATAAGATGTATCAAGATTTGAAGTGCCTTTGTTGGTGGGAAGGTATGAAGAAGAAAAAGATTGTCTGGTTCATTCAAACCTGGCTCGCTTGTCAGAGAGTTAAAACTGAACATCAGAAACCTTCCGGCTTGTTACAACCATTGGAAATACCCGAATGAAAGTGGAAACATATCACCACGGATTTTGTATCTGGGTTACCAAGGATGCAGAAGGGTCACGATGCGATTTGGGTCATAGTGGAACGTTTAACCAAGTTTGCTCATTTCCTACCAATTAATATGAAGTACTCATTGGAAAAGTTGGCCAAGTCTTATTTGGATGAAATCATAAGGTTGCGTGGGATACCGGTGAGCATAGTATCAAATCGCGATCCATGATTTGTATCTCGATTTTGGTAGAAAATGCAGGAAACATTTGAACTAAGTTGAATTTCAGTACTACTTACCACCCTCAAACTGATGGTCAGTCAGAGAGAACGATCCAAACCCTTGAGGACATGTTAAGGTCGTGTATCTTGGATTTCGGGGTAAATTGAAGTCAATACCTAACTTTGGTGGAGTTTGCCTACAGTAATAGTTTTCACTCATCTATACATATGGCTCCGTACGAAACTCTTTATGGCAGAAAGTGCGGATCTCCGATTTATTGGGACAAAATGGGGGAAAGAAAGGCCTTAGACCCAACCGTAATACATTGGATGGAAGAAGCGCATGAAAAGGTTAAGTTATTACGTCTGAGGATCCAAACCACCCAGAGCCATCAAAAGAGCTATGCAGACAATAGAAGGAAGGACTTAGAGTTTGAGGTTGGAGATTAAGTGTTCTTTAAGATTACGCTTCTGAAGACAAGTTTAATGTCAGAAAAAGGGAAGAAGTTACAATTGAGATTTGGAGGACCTTTTAAGATCCTTTAACATATTGAAAGCATAGCCTATAAGTTGGAGTTACCGTCGAGTTTATCTAGGATCCACAACGTGTTCCATGCTTCATTCCTTAAGAAGTACCATCCAGACCCATCCCATAATACTTCAGCTGGAGAATATAGTGATTGGTGAGACCTTGATCTATGAGGAGAAGCTTGTGAAGCTGTTAGATCGGAAGGTAAAGGAACTAAGAAATAAGCAAATTCCTTTAGTAAAGGTTTTGTGGACAAATCACGATGTGGAGGAAGTGACGTGGGGAGTGGGAGTGGAAGAGGAAGTCCAGAGGAAGTATCCGCCTAGTCGAGGTATGAATTTCGATGACGAAATTCTTCTAAGGGGAGAGGTTATGAGGACTCGTAACATTATTTTAATTTTAATTTTATTATATTCTAGTTCATTTTTATTCTATTTTATTTATTTGTCATGCATACTTGAATCGGCTCATTTCTTTTATTGCATGAATGTCAAATTTCACACTTGAAATTAGGGTTCAACTGTTAGAAAAGAGGTATTAGCGATATAACTAATAGATCGGGGTAAACTAGTGAAAGGAAAAAATGGAGTTAGTAGTGTCGCGTCGGAGCACTATTTAAAGTTGACTTTCTTGCTTATAGCTAAAATATCTTCCTCCACTAAAATCATTTCATTTCACTAAACAAGAACCACATTTTCCTTCTTTCCTTTCACTCTTTTCTCTCTCTTTTTCTCCCTCTTTGGCCGAACCAAGAAGCTCCATTTCAGGGAGAAAATTTTCAATTTTTCTTGCTCAAATCTTGCTGCATTCTTCACCCAATCTTCTTAACACCTTGAGGGCAACTTAATCCTTGAAAACTCAAGCTTGTGGAGGTGGTTTTGGTGGATCTTGGGCTAGCACAACTTAGGGTTTTTGCTTGGAAGAGAGGTATCATGCTCAACCTTCATCTCTTGTTCCTTTATTAGCTAGATCTAAGTAGATCTATGATATTTTGGCTTGTATCTTGAGTTGGGTGGTTTAAAAATCCCAACTTTAGGTAGTGGACTTGAGGTGGCCTTTAGGTAGATGCCTTGAGAAATTTCCTTGTACTTTGTGGTTGTTGTGATGTGCTGATATCATCTCAATTTGGGAGAGAAAGTTGCTGGAAAAAATTTTCTTGGAGAAAAGTTAGCAAGCTGTTTGAATTTTCTGTTCCACTTTTTAACTTTAATTTCAAAAATTTTTGGCTTTATTTGATGCTATAAGGCTTGTCAAATGTTGGGTTATATGTGTATTGAATGTCTCTTGAAAACCTTGCCATTTGGTTGAGTAACTTTAGAGTTAAGTGAAGAAGTAGCAAGCTTGAAAATTTACTACTTTTTCTTGGCTGAATGTAGTTCATTTTGACATAGTTTTTGTGAAAATTTTGAGTATATTTTCACTAAGTTTTACTCAAGAAACTTTGTTGGATGTCGGACTTTGGGTTGTGGGTGAGTTGATCAAAATTGTGCTTGAAAAATGGTGAAAGAAATAGGTTTCTATTGCCTTGGTTTGCTGAAATTTTGAAAAAACAGAACACCCAAACCAGTATTTGAAAAACTGCCATAACTTGGTGTACAAGGGTTGAAATCAAGTGCCATTTGCGATGTTTGAAACTAGACTCAAAGGCATTTCCAACGGTATAAAATTTCCACTTTGGTTCATTTTTTATAAATCACAATGAGCCTACAAAATTGACTGATTTTGAAACCTCTTATTCCTGAGACCCTGTAGCTGCAGTAAGTTGTCGCTAAATTTAAACCATTTTGTAAACTGAATTTGCTAATGATGTCCTCTAAAAACTTTTAGTGTTTTGAATCTAGTTTCTAACGGTATAATCCATGTCAATTTTGGACTTATATAGCCCTAGTTATGAGCTGTGAAAGAAACTGCGACACTTGAGACAAACTTAAAAAGTTTGAGTGACACGAGAGAAGTAGGTTTTAGTCGCTCAATAAAGCTGGAATGAATAATTTTAATGGTTATTCTTGGCCTAGGTGATCAAGGCGATCTTGAGGGCAAGCCAGCCTTGGAAGTCTAAGGAATTTCTTGCTTGCTACTTGTTAATTGGTGAGTGTTCAAGCACATGTTTACTTATACTTGACCTGACATAATTGAATTGCTTGAATATGACATAACCTTTTAAAGGCAAGCGTGTACTTTATCGCGCTTGCATTTCTTGGATTGAGTTATTGCCTTATTGAACATGATTGATTGATATTACTTGCACTTGTGATAACTGGTGCTTGACTTGCGCGTCGATTGGGCATTGACTGGTCGACTTAATTGTCACTTGTCACTTGTGGGGACGCCCAAAACCCATTGACTAGTCAGTCAACTCGACCCAGCAAAAGGTGCTTGGTCGGAAAAATTGATGAACATTGGGAATTGAACTTGAACTTGAACTTGAAAGGTGTACTCGAGTATAGGGGGTGTAAGTAGACAGGTAAGGGCGTGCAAGTGGAGTCCACGATTTTGTGAGTATATGGTTGACAGAATGTCAACATAATTGATTGGAAGTAGGGCTGTTATTCGAATCGGGCAGCTCGGGAGCCGAGCTTGACCCAGTTCGTTAAGGCTTGAACTCGATGATGGGTGTCGAAACCACCAAAAATAAAATACCTACTCTAAAAATATAAATTCAAGTACAATGGCGAGTAGGGTTGTCTCCTCAGGAAACTGGAAGAATTATTTTCTGTGAATTCAAAAATAAATAACTGGGGGGAGTTTGGAACAATTCCTAATTAACAAAGCCGAATAAAAATAAACAATATCACAAAATTTCAATTAAACTAAACAATATCACAGGAATCAAATATGAAAGTAAATCAATCAATAACAAGCTCTAGTCAAAGGCCTAATCTCACTTTGGTGTCATCAACTTGATCACTAACACTAAATTGCATTCATTTACTTACAAATAAATTGGTTATGGTTGTCAACAAGCTCTGACAACCTGCCAATCCTTACTGTATCGATAGCCACGACAAGGTCTGTAACTATTTCTCTTGCCAGTAGACAACCCTAAACAAACTCTTAAGATTTAGCCCACCGACAGCATTAACATTTAGGAAAGCCACCAATTCTGACCAACAAACACATAAGATCGGTTCATTTAATCTAGATTGAATATTCTCGTGATAATAATTCAAAAATTTCTTCTACTACTGAATTATCTCACTTGTCACAAATACTAAAACCCTCCAAACAATTACGGATTTGGCGTTCTAGATGACAGCAGATTATGCCCACAAATAAATAGTGATCAGGTATTTAATTACAAGAAATAATCATAAACGAGAACATCAGAAAATATTCAAATACTTGTAAATAAATGAAATAAAAATAATTCAAACAAGTCTCACAGAGTTGATGACACCAAAGTGAGATTAGGCCTTTGACTAGAGTTTGTTATTGATTGATTTACTATCATATTTGATTCCTGTGATATTGTTTAGTTTAATTGAAATTTTGTGATATTGTTTATTTTTATTCGGCTTTGTTAATTAGGAATTGTTCCAAACTCCCCCCAGTTATTTATTTTTGAATTTATAGAAAATAAATCACCCAGTTCTTGAGGATATGACCCTACTCACTATTATACTTGAAT
Source organism: Gardenia jasminoides (assembly GCA_013103745.1). Classification (NCBI taxonomy): domain Eukaryota; kingdom Viridiplantae; phylum Streptophyta; class Magnoliopsida; order Gentianales; family Rubiaceae; genus Gardenia; species Gardenia jasminoides. The sequence continues at coordinate 25,332,228 of CM023102.1, read as the reverse complement.
TTATATTTTTAGAATAGGTATTTTAGTTTTGGTGGTTTCGACACGCATCAAATTTTGGCGCCATTGCCGGGGACTGGTGCATTCTTGATTTATTTTCTTTGGATTTTTATTTTTATTTCCGCTCAATCTGTTGGCTAGTTTATGGCTTCTAATTTTAGATTGGATTTCATTCCTAGGAGAGTTAATGAGCTAAATGTGTCTTCTATTAATCAATGTTTAGATTCTTTGACATCTCTTGTAGAAAAGTTGGTTATAGGAAAAATGCAGCAAGTTAGAACTTGTGGAATTTGTTATGCCTCGAGTCATTCAACTACCATGTGTCCCACACTACAAAATGGCTCGAATGCTCAAGTTTATCCTGTTGGAGAATCCTCAATGCCATCCCGACCGTGGTATGATTCGTATTCAAATGAGTATAATCAAGGATGGAGGGACAGTCTCAACTTCAATTATGCTGAAAGGCTACCAGGGTTTCACCAGCAATATCAACATAGGCCTCAAATTTCACCACAACAACCATCATTGATGTCAGGTATATCTCTTGAAGAAATTGTTAAATCTTTAGCTACTAACACGCAACAATTTCAACAGGAGACGAGAACCAGCATTCAAAATTTGGAGCATCAAGTGAGCCAGTTGGCCTCTACAATTAATCGGCTGGAATCTCAGATTTCTGAAACATTGCACTCAGAGACCATTGTCAATTCCGAATCAGATGTGAGTGCAATTACCTTGAGAAGTGGTGAAGAATTGCAATAGATTCAAAGGGAAGAATCTAACTATGGGGTTGAAGTGGAAGCTGAAAAAGAAAAAATGGGACCTCAACCTCTAACCTCTCCAATGAAAAAGTCTAGTGAACAACCCCCTATGGTGACATCTCCTTCATCTCTAACTCTGAACTCTCATTCTATATTTTCTGTTAGTGAGATTGACTTTGTTATACCAGAAATTTTTGAGTTTCATGACAGGAATAAGTTAGGAGTTGCAAAGACTATTAGGTTATTAATTGATCGTGATAATGGAGTAAGTAAAGAATTGAAATCATTACTTGCATACTTGAAGTCATCCGCTAGTCCAAAAAAGAAAGTGGCTCATGTGCTTAAAGGTTTCTCTATTCATGATGAATATCATGAGTATGAGAATGAAGTAATGAAAAGAGCTATATGATTTTATCCTCCATGAAGAAATATAGCAATGTCTAGCCAAAGGCATTAAAGAAAGGCGCTACTTGGGAGGCAACTCAAGAATTTTAATTTTTTATTATTTTGTGCTTTTATTTCATGTTTTTGTGTGCCAGCTAAGTATTTTCCTTATTTTAACAGGAAACTTATTATTGTAGGCCGTGGCCGCGTTTTGCCAAAGTTTTGGTTAATTTGGGTTGCATCACCTGGGCAGAAGACTTTCACCGATAAAGCATGCCCACACTCTATCTCAAGTTTGCTCACTATCTTTCGAGATGTTGGTCAGAAGACTTTCCACGTTAAAGCATGCCCACGCCTTACGGAAGAAAGGCTTCTGCCAGAGATCAAAAAAAAAAAAAGTCTCCAGCGTTGGACAAAAGACTTTCAATATTAAGGCGTGCCCACACCTTGCGGAAGAAAGTCTTCTGCCTGGAATTGCAAAAAAAAAAAAAAAAATCAAATTAAAAAATTTAAAAATTTAAAAATATTTTTCTTTTCTCTTTTATTCTAATTCATTTTTATCTTATTCCTTTCCGCATCTAGTGCCCGTATTCATTGCCTACTGTGGCTCTCAGGTCCCTTGTGTTCCAAATTTCATTAATGATTGGACATCAATTCAAGTATTTTCAACAACCTTCGGTGCTTAATTCTCTAATCAGGGGAGTCGTCAAATTTTTCTTTTGCTCTTTATTTTCATCCATTGAGGACAATGTCTGATCTAGATGTGGGGGAGAGGATATTTTCTCAAATATATTTTTTCAAAACTTTTAGTTTTTCACAACTTTTTGTGATCTCTTTGGATTTTGTTTTGTTGTGAAAAGTCGTCAAGATGCAATTATGAGTAGTATAATGTTACTAGCATGAAGATTCTATTTACTGGCAATTGATTTGAAAAAGGGATGTTCTTGACATAACATATAGCCATTTGTGAGTTTTTGAACTTAAATATCTTATTATACAAAATTTGTTTTTCATCGTTTGTGAGTGTAATTATCACACCTAGTTAGATCATTCTAGAACTTGCTATGATATACATGTCAAGGTCACATTGTTGAATTTGATGCATGAAAATGATAAGGGCAATTAGGTTTAACCCTTTTTAGCTTTCTAAAACCTATCCTAATTATTTTTTCCCCTAGTTGACCAAGTTTGGACCTTAAACGTTTTTCTTTGTTTAACAACACATTTTTATCACCCTTTGACCCTTTTTGTTCTAGGCGTTTTTGTTTGAACCCAATGTCAAAGGAATGCCTTAATATTCTTTTGCATGATGAAATCACAAGTAGAAGAAGTTGATTATATTTATAGCTAGCAAGTGCTATTATGTTCCTATGTTTATGTTCTAAAAAAAAAAAAGAAGAAGAAGAGAAAAAAATTTGGATAGAAGACCTCAACTGGTAAGGCGTGCCCACACATTGTGGAAGAAGGTCTTCTGCCCGGAAAAAAAAAAGAAAAAAAAAGAAAATGAAAAAAAAAGTGTGAAGCACTCTTGTAAATAAGTGCTGTGTTGTGATAGTGGGGTCAATCCCTATGTTATGTATGCTCTTGCTATGCTAAGGAATTTGTTGTCATGTTTAAAAGCTAATTATGTGGATGAAGATGATATTTCAGTTCATGCAAAGGACGATTGGGTATTCTTTTGATATATCTAACCTAAATTACATTTTTGTCCAACCTTTGCCCTAAACCCCATTACAACCCTTGTTAAAGACCCTTTGGTTACTGCATTTGAATTCATATTCAGTGGTGGAGATGTGATAGATCAGCAAACTTATGGCAATGTCTTTCTATGGTGTTGATTTGAGCGTACATGTCCTTTTTATCATCTTGACTACGGAGAGCATACACTATTATCTATGTGAGGATTGTCAAGTCTTGAACATCCTGATTTTGATGAGATTGTTGAGGAAATGTAGAGTATTTGTGCTATGATATTATGCTATTCTACATTTGTCATCTTGATTTTGAGTTTTGGATTAGTGAATACTTGAGGGCAAGCATTGTTTAGGTGTGGGGGAATTTGTTAAGTCATTAATTGTGCATATTATTTATGGATATTTTCCCTTAATTATGGCCTAGATATTGTGTTAATTGTTTGATTCTACTTATATTTGGTTTTTGGCATTGATTTAGGTCATTGGAATTAAATTGGGAATTAAAAGGTGCAATTGAATGGAAATTCCAGAAGACAATTCCTGATAAGGCGTGGGCAGGCTATATTTTGCTACGAAGAAGGACTTTGTGAAGAAATCCTAAGGAAGATATTTGTTTTCTTTGGAAACAAGATTTGATTCACTTTTGGGATTTGGTCAAAGATCCTTTTATTTAGGAAAGTTTGTAGTTGGTTTCCCTTTTTATTTTGTTATTTCTATTTAGCAAGTTAGACTCCAATTAGGACTCAAACTCTTTGGAATCCTAATTTGGTAGGGAGACTATCGCTTTATTTAGCATAGCTTTTGGCTAGAGATGGGGATTGCGGGACGGCTTCACAAACGAGATTGGAGACTGCCAAACTTTTGGTCCTTCGTTGGTGTTTGAAGCTGCAACTCTCAAAAACAACTCTTGGCTACTATTCTCAATGAGGAGTGGCTAATCTCTAAAAATTTGATGGGTGTCGAAACCACCAAAAATAAAACACCTACTCTAAAAATATAAATTCAAGTATAATAGTGAGTAGGGTCATATCCTCAAGAACTGGGTGATTTATTTTCTATAAATTCAAAAATAAATAACTGGGGGGAGTTTGGAACAATTCCTAATTAACAATGCCGAATAAAAGTAAACAATATCACAAAATTTCAATTAAACTAAACAATATCACAGGAATCAAATATGAAAGTAAATCAATCAATAACAAGTTCTAGTCAAAGGCCTAATCTCACTTTGGTGTCATCAACTTGATCGTTGACGCTAAATTGCATTCATTTACTTACAAATAAATTGGTTATGGTTGTCAACAAGCTCTGACAACCTGCCAATCCTTACTGTATTGATAGCCACGACAAGGTCTGTAACTACTTCTCTTGCTAGTAGACAACCTTAAACAAGCTCTTAAGATTTAGCCCACCAACAGCATTAACATTTAGAAAAGCCACCAATTCTAACCAACAAACACATAAGCTCGATTCATTTAAGCTAGATTGAATATTCCCGTAACAATAATTCAAAAGTTTCTTCTACTACTGAATTACGTCACTTGTCACAAATACTAAAACCCTCCAAACAATTATGGATTTGGCGTTCTAGATGACAGTAGATTATCCCCACAAATAAATAGTGATCAGGTATTTAATTGCAAGAAATAATCATAAACGAGAACATCAGAAAATATTCAAATACTTGTAAATAAATGAAATAAAAATAATTCAAACAAGTCTCACAGAGTCGATGAACCAAAGATCGATTAGCCTTCAACTAGAGAAAAGAGATTAGCCATTCCTCATTGAGAATAGCAGCCAAGAGTTGTTTTTGAGAGTTGCAATTCTAACTAATTAAAAGAAGAAAAGAAGGAACGAAACAAAGCTTCAAAAACCAACGAAGGACCAAAAGTTTGGCAGCCTCCAATCTCATTTGTGAAGCCATCCCGCAATCCCCATCTCAAGCCAAAAGCTATGCTAAATAAAGCGATAGTCTCCCTACCAAATTAGAATTCCAAAGAGTTTGAATCCTAATTGGAGTTTAACTTGCTAAATAGAAATAACAAAATAAAAAGGGAAACCAACTACAAACTTTCCTAAATAAATAATGTGCACAATTAAGGACTTAACATTTGACTCGTTTATATTAGTAAACGGGTCGAGTTCGAGCCCAAGAGATACCCGTTTATTAAACGAGTCGAGTCAAGCTGGCTCGCGGGCAGCTCGTTGGGCTGGAATTAGAAGGGCTTTTTTGTCATTCCATTATTTAGTGGCAATAACCTTCCCAGTTTCCTAATGCGCATCAAAGTTCCTCAGCCTCTCTGTGCCCTTGTTCGTTCTTCTTCTCTTCCACCATTCACCAACGACCACCATTCACCAATCACCAGCCACAACTTAAACCACCTTACCACCATCACAATCATCCCCTTCACCACCACCAATCAACGATTTGAAGGACCTCTAGCAGCCAATGTTATTGTTCGATTGCTTGAAGTGAGGAGTCAGCAGCAGCAATCTCTAGCAGCATTTGAAGGTACCGCCGGCCGCCACCACTCAAGTCTTGTAGCCCCTCGTGAACCACCGGCTGCCACATTGGCAAAGGCAGTGGCTGCCATCAATTTACGTGTCGTCTAGTTTGGTAAGCTAGCTCTTTGTTTTCTCTCTACCTGTGAAAGCTAACTTGGTGAGGAACTTGGTGAGGAAGAAGCACCAAAAATGAGGAGGAAAAATGAATTAACAGGAGTTGGCAACAAAATGCTTGTACAGTTGTACTATATAAGTTTGACAAAAGTATTACGATTTTGAAATTATTTTAACTTCTTCTGGAAACTAATTATATTTACTTTGCACTCTGTTCTTATAAATTGTTGAATTACCAAATAGATTCTCAAGTTAATCAATTTCCAAACCTCTATTCTAGTCAATATGTTCTTGAGCACAAGCTTGTTAGTGTCGTAATTAATATCTTGTCCAGTCTTATGATTGTTCACCTGTCTCCGATCAGTTTTAGGTGACTGCAGTTGGACATGAAAATTACATCATCATTTAGACTTTGCATTAGCCATTGTTTAATTATGGGTAGAAAGCAGAAGCTCATGGCTCATTGAGCAGCGATTCAGTTCGCATTGAATGGGAACCATACGAGTTATGGCTGATTACCTCAATTTGATTGTGCAAACTGGAGCCCTGTTACATTAATCTATATTAGTAAACTGGTTAAATATGGATTAACATGGGCTGAATGCAGGTTTTACTGTTTCTTGCTCAGTTCTGCATCGTGGGATACAGATATATGTATAAATATTGAATACTTGCGTCTTGTCCCGTATGAACCTGACAAGCCGATGTCTTGAATCTCTTGATCATTTCTGTAGTAGGAAACCACCTATCAGTTAGATGCTGACTCCATTTGTTTTGTTTTTGCTTTGAGTGTTGTGTTTTCTTATTCTCCATGTTATGTTCACAAACTATAATGTATATCAAAAATAAAATAAAATTACAAATAAGATAGAGAGTAGTAAATCCAGGTTGCTACATATTTGATCATGGATAGGAGTACTGTTTTGAATACCTTGTGCTCAAGAATTTTGATTAACTATAACCTATGACAACAAGGAGTGTTTGTAAATTCCCTTTTCCGTATAGCTTTATTAGTGTTTCAATAGTTGGTTTGTGCCACGTATCTTCTTGTGAGTGTAGTTGTTGATTACATTTTTTAATGTTTTGGTCTTATGACTCTATTAAATAAATTCTGATGAGCATTTTACATGTTGTCTTGAAGGCTGGTGCTGCTATCCAGATTTGGAGGATGGAATTTATCATCATGCGTTGGCCTCCCAAAGAGTTGAAGACTAATCTGCTGGCATTTTATTGAAGATTAATTTGCTTACTGTCCTATGAATTGGGATATTACTGTTTGATGTCATTTGAAGACTCCAATTGATTATTTTTTTCAAAGTTGGATGTTTCTTTTTATTCAAACTTGAACTCTAATGTTCTTGTTTGTTAATATTTGTTGTCTTGTTTGCTAGAATTGTGGGAGTTTCACGTATGTGTATCATTGGAATTTATCATGTTTTCAGCGTGTATTTTCCAAGCATTTTATCATTTTGATTGTTTTGCCATTTTGGTCATAAACTGGTGGTCTGAACATGCTCGGATTTTCGAGCCTGAGCTCGAGCTTAACGAGCTCGACCCGTTTGTGTTAAACTAGTCGAGTTTGAGTTTGATAGCGAGTTAGACGAGTCGATCTCGATCTAGATTTTTAGCTCGATAATGTTATCGAGCGAGCTCGAGTTTGGTTCGAAACTTGTGCGAGTCGAGCTTGAACCTCAAGTACTCGGGCTCAACTCGACTTGAATAACAGCACTAATTGGAAGCTACTTGAGCTCGTGACTCAAACTTGACATGATCGTAGCAAATTGGAAATCTTGGAGCAGGAGTAAGTGCTACGTCCCTAAGGACGGTTGTCACCTCTGCGCCTTGTGTCCACTTGTATCCTTTTATTGCGTATTATTTACTTGCTTTATGTGAAATGTTATTAGTTTTACTTCCTTGATTGTTATAAAGGTTATGAGTGCAAGTTGAATTGTATGTTGCATGTTTTCTTGAACCTCACTGGGATTTAACTCACCCCTTTAATTTTGATTTTCCTTAATAGGGTGGTGAAGTGAAGGGATCTTGGCAGCACTAGTCTTGAACAATTTTTTTGTTAAGTGTTGATATTTTGTATATTTTTGGCAAGTGTTAGTAAATATGAATTGAGTTTGAGATGTATTTGACACACAATTAGAATGTAATAGAGGTAGGATTTGAGATTTCGTGTCAATATTGATGATGTTGTCTTATAAGATGGCTCTTAGTGGTTAATTTTAAATATTACACTTGGGTTGCTAGTAGTCCTGATGAGAGTTGGGTAGGCGACCGCCGAACCCTTTGATCCGCCTTAGGGGAAGGTGGGGTCGTCACGAGTTTGAATTGTGTTAGTTTCTAGCTTTATTAGTCGATTGTTTGTAGTTAGCTTAGTGTTAGTTTGATTATTAAATGAGTCAAGGTAAAGGCTGGTCATATTGACTTAAAAGCCAAGCCTAAGTTTCCTAATTTGTTAGGAAAGTGAGTCGTTAGTTCTTATCCACTTAGCCTTAGGTTTCTAAGTCTTGTAAATGTAATAAATAGTCTAAAACCTTCAAACATTTTTTAAAAGCAATAATAATTTTTGAAATTCCAGCAGTTCATTTGTGTGATTTGCAATTTCTCTTGTCTAAGAGATCCTACTTGAATACTTGAGAGAGCTCTTGAGTGTTCGTCAACTTATCAACCAAGAATCGCACTTGGTTCTGGCGTCATCTGCCAATAAATTTTGGTTCGCTAATATATTAAATTATAGGTCAAGATTCATTCTTGGTTTGTAGTTTCATGAGTTAGAAGGGTCAAGGGTTCTTTGCACCTTCAACTTATTTTTCATCTAGATCTGGGGCTTGTACGAGATACGAATTTAGGCTATTAGACCTAGTTGACGGTATCAAGTATATCTCTTTTCCTGTTTTATTTTTTGGTTTTGTTATTGTTGTATGTATTCTATTCATTCTTGAACCTTGTGCTGTCCGAATTTGTTTCTTATTTGTGTTGTGTTTTGTGGTCAGTTATTGAGTCATCAATCTATTTGAGTTGTTTCCTTTTGTTTTCTCGTTCCTCAGCTTGTCTTGTGTCATTGGTTGCTGTCCGAATCTAGTTTGCATCCGTATCTTATCGCTTCTTGTTTAATTTGTATCTTGTGTCTTGTTCCATTTTTTGATTCCATTGTCATTAGTTAGAAAAAAAAATAAAATCTGATTCTATCTGTTTATTTCCTTGAAATCTGAAGCCTTCAAGCTCGGTTTCGTGTGTGTTCCTTGTGTTTCTTGAATCGAAGTCGTGTGTCTTCAAACCTTGAAGTTCTTGAAGTTTTGTGTGTTTCTTGGGCTGGGTTAAAGTGATTCTTGAAAGGTTTCTTGAAATTCTTTGAAACTTTGCACAAATTCTTGACGAATCTTTGATTCCTGATTAACAAATCCTGAATTCTTGAATTCTTGGAGCCTAAAAATTTTTGGCTGTTTGTTCTTGAAAAAAATTTATTTTAGACAGCCTTTGATCTATTTTTTATCCTAAAACAACCAATTATTCGTTTAATGCAAAAAAAGGAAACAAAAAACTAGCAAACTACAAATTCCAGCCTGGAAAAGAAAAGAAAACCGCCTAAACGAGTCTGCTGAACATTCTTTTCACAGCTATTTTCAGATTTAAAAGTCTCTTACACTTCCAATCTGATTTCTTATCCAAGCACATCTTGGATTTGAGTTTCCAGGCCTGATTTGTAAAATAAAAAAAAAAAAAACAAGAGGAAACTCATTGCTGAATTTTTCCAAAAAACTTCCAAAACCGGCTTTGGATTCTTCCTTGTCGGTTAGGGTCCTTCTAGTTAACTTAGGAAACCTAGTCCAAGCTAGTGATTCTAGTTGAGTAGGGTTTTAGAAAGTTGCTTGTTTCTTAAATTTCCAGCATACTTCAGTCCATGCTTAGGTTAGTTTTCAGCTTATTTCACTTGTCATTTAGTCATCAAATCAGCTTTTCCATCGAGTCCAAGACACTACTCCTGTTTCATAAGTTCATTAGGGTTTTTCCCTAGAACTTCTAGGAATTGGTTCTTGCTCTTTAAATCTGAGTTCCAGCCTAGTTTTCAGCATTCTTCAGTCTTTAAATCGGTCCATATTTGTGTCAAAGTCAGCTTCAAATGAACCAAATTAAAAACGTCACTTCCTTGTGCATAATTGGCTATAAGTCTTGAACTACTTCAGAAATTTCTGATATCTTCAAGGGTCTCAAAGACTTAGAGGGTTGCTTGGTGAGATTATTAGAGTGTATTAAACACTTGAATGAAACACGAGAGTAAGTAAAACACGTAAGGAAGTGAGTGAGGACTATTTGTTTTTATTGCTAACCATTTGTTACATGTTAAAATGGCATCCCAACAAGCTGAATTTAGTCTCATGATGGAATCCATGCTTAATGAAATTGCTCAAACTTTTGACTACAAAGTTAAGTCTCTATGTAAAAGACTTGATCGAATAGTTGATTTGCAAGTTCTAGCAACAAAGCAAGTGGCAAACGAAACTTGTGAGCCTCTCCAAAGACGATTTGATCAAATGGTGAATAAGGATGTCAAGAGGAGGGGTTCCACACAATCTAGCTGTGATTTTTGTACACTCAAGAAAGAGATGGATCATTTTTGTTCAGAGGAAATGTACAAAGATATAGACGTGCTTATGAAGAAGATCAAAAGTAGCAGTGTCATGCATCTAAGCAATGTCAATCTAAGCATCATGAGCATAGAAAGACCATCTAAAAGGTGTAAGGAGCAAAATTCATCAATTTTTTCTAACTCTAAATCAAGGAACGAGCCACATGCGGAGGAGTCATGGTGGGAGACTTGTTAACGTCTTCTACATGAAAAGCAACTAAAGGAGCAAATTGGAAGCACTAGTTAAGAATCTTCTAAAGAAGAGCTTGCGGAGGTCATTGTTCATGAAGATCAACCTAATCTCATTCAAAGTGAAATTGAACTAGAAGAAATCATTATTGAAGCTGAGGAATGGGAGAATGCGGTTGAATGTGACATACAAAATGAGAGTATGAGTGAAGGGGTAAAACTTGAGAGTGAGCATGAGCATGAGGTACATATTGAGGAAAGCACTCAAGAAAAAGAGATTGAAAAAGTGAGATGAGTGAGAAAGAAGATGAAAAAAGGAAAAGTGAGCTAATTTTGAGTGTTAACACAAATAAGAGTGAGAACGTTTATTGTTCTCCTAACGAACTTAACTTTGCTTTGTTTAGTATTCATTGTCTTATACAGGTTAACCAAGGTGAAGAAGTTGTTTGTTTGTTGTCCAATTCCTAAGTCCTTTGTCGACTTTGAATTTTTCCATGGAGTTTGCATTCTAGGAGTTGCATCTATTTGTCAACTAATCATGCCAAAGTTTCACTCCAAAACTGAAATTTCATTTCATGAAGATGAAGGAATTCCTGGAAAAGACATCCAGGACATATTGCATTCAAATCTTTCCTATTCTCTTACTAATGTTCCTTCCATGTACTTATTTTGTTTTGATCAAATATCTACTAATATTTGGCGTGTTTCCTATATAGGAATTGAAGTCGATTATATGCAAATATTTTGACAATGGTTCGAGTTCAAATATGGAGGATGTATTGATTGTGCTAATATTATGTTTGAATCTAAAGAAACACCTAATTTGCAAAATCAGTTTCCATATTTTGCTAGTCTATTTGAGCATGTCCAATCTGGTTTTCTAGCACATACTTTCCATCAATATGACGATCCTTATCTAATGGATGCTATGGTAAGTGTTCAAATGGTCTAATGTTCCAGTTTACTCATTCTTTGTTTTGCCATACAGATTTTTGTATGTTGAGCTGTGAGCCTAGAATGGAAGATGCTAATCTATATTATCACAGCAAGTATGCTTCATGGATGAAGTCTTGGATGCTGTCGAAGCCTTTTTTCATCTTACGATTGTGTGAGCATCATGCACCATGGCTAGCATCTATGAGGGTGCTCCCTATGTTATTACTTTCCAAACAAGTCATCGATTTGAGGACAAATCACCTATAAGAGGAGAGGAATGATGAAGAATTGACCAGCACATGAGGATTCTATGCTTTATATGTTGATTCAAGTTGTTGAAGCAAGCATGGAATCAAATCCTAACTCGTGGATTATAAAACCTAGTCAAAGTCCAATCAGATTTTAGGGTTTTACCTGAGTCATTTGAATTATGTTATTTTCCATCTTTATTAGTTGATTGTTTGTAGTTAGTTTAGTGTTAGTTTGATTATTAAATGAGTCAAGTAAAGGCTAGTCATATTGACTTAAAAGCAGAGTCTAAGCTTCCTAATTTGTTGGGAAAATAAGTCGTTAGTTTTTATCCACTTAGCCTTGGGTTTTTAAGTCTTGTAAAGGCTATAAATAGCCTAAAAACTTCAAACATTTTTTAGAAGCAATAATAATTTTTGAAATTCCAGCAATTCACTTGTCTAAGAGATCCTACTTGAATACTTGCCAAAGCTCTTGAGTGTTCATCGACTTATAAACCAAGAATCGCACTTGATTGTGGTAACATCTAACTTTGGTTTGCTAATCTATTAAATTGTTGGTCAGGAATCATTTTTGGTTCATAATTTTTGGTTAGAAGGGTCAAGGGTTTTCCGCACCTTTAACTTGATTCTTCGTCTAGATCTAGGGCTTGTACGAATACAAGTTCAGACCATCCTTGATGGGTTCGTATCACTACCTTTACTATTTGTGGTGTCCAAATTAGTCTTTAACCAAAACATGCCCCCATGAAAATTAAAGTTTTAACATTCTTCCCAAACCTCAAAACAATAACCTGTTAAATTCCCCAACCAGTTTTCCAGGTTATGCTAACCTACTTGACACCTGCAAAATTAATTCTTAAAAATTGAATTTTGCATCCAAACCCTCCAGAACATTTCTTTACAAATATTACTTCAATTCAATGGTTAGTTTTAATAAAAATTTTCACAAAATTTGTGAGTTTCACCCTTAAAACTCCAGCTTCCAAATCTGCCCAAGAATCTAACAGATTTGGAAACAAGTTTCCAAGCACCAAGAAATATGTAAAACGTTTCCAAAAATTCTTAAACTTTATACTCTGATCCTTTTACACTTTGGGAAGGTTATTATGAAAGATTCTTGCAAAGTTACACACAATAAAAAATGTTTCTTGACTTGCAAATTATCCTCACGCATAAACTGTCAATTATTGAACTAGGTTTACTGCAAAAATTAAAAGACCCTCTTAACCTTAGAATTTCAAATTAAACTTTAATACATAAACCTTCTATACATAGACCTAAGACATACCAAAATTTCGTGAAAAATGAAAACCCCTAAAGCCATAAACAAACTTCATATTTTCACTATTGCAGCCTGTCAGAATTCTAACGGCTGCTTCCTTATTACTTAATCACTCAAACCTCATTAATTTAATTCCTTACAACCCCGTGTCCATCTACAAGTTATGTTGATTGGAATAAGATCATACCCACATGGTTTCTCCCTCAAACAAAATACTCAAATTATGTATGTATTCACTATGTTCATGAGACAAGTGCTTACCTCTCTAACACCAGCTTGAACTCCTTGTTTTTACACCTTCTTTTCTCTCAAGATTCCTTAACTTCCTGCTGTCTCACTCTCACTCTCTTTCTCTTGCTTTTCTCTTGGAGATTTTGTGGAAAAAGAATGGTTTCTCTTAGCACTAAATCTACTTATAAGCAAGCCCTAATCAAAATCCCTTTTGAACTAGGTTTTTTTATTATTTTTATCATTTTTTCCTTGGTTTACCCGACCATATCAATAAGTATCTTTCCCGAATACTAATTACTTTGTTGTCCAAATTCTTTTCCAACAATAAATATCTTATATAAAGTACATAATTCCAAAATATCATAGTATCATAATTCCATAACAACAATCCTAAAATCCCTTGCAAAATTGAACTAAAACATTTATAATTAACAAACTCTTACTTTAATTAAACAAATTCCTTAATTCCAAGAATTATTTATGAAAGAAAAACAATACGAGATATCATACCAGGGTATTTTAACCATTTGACCTATAATTCTAACATTTTCTATTCCAAATCCTTACCTTCACAACCTACTTCTATTTTCACAGCTGAAGGTTCCATTATACTTGTTACACATACCAGTACTATCTCATCTATTAATATTTTTGTATCTGATATCTATTTTGTTCCTTAATTTGTCTTTCAATATTCTTTCTAATGATCAATTATGTAGTCTTGGTCTACACTTATTCTTTTTTTGTATCTGTTGTCTTATTTAAAATCCCCTGATGAAAGTAACTACTGGGACCAAACATAAGATTGGTAGATTTTTTGAATTGAAATCTCTTCGTCTTCCACCTTCTCATGCACTTGCTGCTCCCACTCTATCCCTATGGCATTCCAAATTAGGTTATCCTTCTCTTGTTAGATTATAATCTTTAATTTTTGATGGTAGGTTAGGGATTGTTAAATCTGAATCTTTTGAGTGCATGCTATGTCAATTGGCCAAACAAATTACTTTATCCTTTAATAAGAGTGATTCTCATGCTTTAGCACCTTTTGATTTGGTCTATTCCGATCTCTGGGTTCTAGCTCCAATTCCTACTATGGCGGGACTTCTCATTGTTTTGTTATTTTTTATTGATGATTTCTTTTATATACATGGATCTATCTCTTAAAACCCTATTCTGAGCTCCTCTGATTTTTTATGAATTTAATGTAATGGTAAAAACTCAGTTCTCTAAAACTATAAAGTTTTTTAGATTTGATAATGCTCATGAATACACCTTTGATAATTTTGAGTCTATATCTCTCAAGGCATCTCACCTCATTTAACTTGTCCAGGAAGTTCTCAATAAAATGGTAGAGTCGACCGTATAGACCGTCACATTTTAGATATAGTTGGGTCTCTTCTCATTTCTGCATCTTTACCAGAACCATTTTAGCGAGAGACTGCTCTTACTACTATTTACACTATTAGTCGGGTTCCATCTCATATCCTTCAAAATGAATCTCGATATGAAGCATTATTTGGTACCATTCCTGATTATTCTCATCTTAGAGTTTTTAGATGTGCATGATGTGTGCTTCTTCAGCATCATGAACAATCTAAGTTACAGCCTTATGCTCCTATTTGTTGTTTTCTCGGGTATCAAATTGCTCATAAAGGCTACAGATGTTATGATCCCATTTCTCTTAAGTTGTGTGTCTCCCTAACTGTTATTTTCTAGGAACATAAGTTCTTCTCTATTAACCCTCAAACTATTTTACATTCTTCCTCTCTACCACACATTTTAGTAATCCTTCTGTTGACCTATTTCCTGAGCATCCTTCAAATCTTGAGTGTCCGTCTAATGACTGTACTTCTCCAATTCCAAAATAGTCTGCCTAATGAGTTGCCATCTTCAATGGATCCATCAACTCTTTCTCCCCCTCAATATCATTCTCGAGTAAGAACACAACTAGTCTATCTTCATGATTATCATTGTTTTTCTACTTTAGCTGTTTTACATAAGCTTGCTTCATTTTGTGAAACTTCCTTTAATCCATTGTGGCAAAAGACTATGCAAGAAGAGTTAGAAGCTTTACTCAAAATTCATACTTGTGATCTAGTCAATTTGCCTTCAAGCAAAATTGTTCCTAACTGTAAAGGGATTTACAAAATCAAAACTTACTCTCATGGATTTTTTGTGCATTACAAAGCTCGTCTTGTTCCTAAAAGCTATAGTCAAGCATATGGCATTGATTATGAGGAGACTTTTGCTCCCATTGCTTGTCTCACAACTATTCATAAGAGTTGTTCAACATTGGCCTCTTTTTCAAATAGATGTGAAGAATACCTTCCTTACTGGTGATCTTGTTGATGAGGTTTATATGAAACCACCTCCTAATTTTCCTCATCCATCTCACAAATTCTGTCGTCTTTGTCGGGGCCTTGTATGGACTTAAACAAGCTCCTTGAGCTTACTTTGCCAAGTTCAGTTCTACACTTGTTAAACTGGGTTTTGCATAAAGTCCTCATGATTCTGTCCTTTTCTTGTGCCACACAGCAACTAGTACCATATTGTTACTTCTCTATGTTGATGATATGGCTATCACTAGTGACAATTTGGAAAGAATTCAACAACACAAAGAATCTCTAAATTAACAATTTGAAATGAAGGATTTTGGATTTCTTAATTACTTCCTGGGTCTTGAGGTATCTACGCAATCCACTGGCTACTACTTATCCTAGGAAAAGTATGCTTTTGATTTTTCGGCGTTTGCTAGTTTGACAAATAGCAAAACTACTTCTAATCCAATTGAGGAGAATACTCATCTTACCCCAGTGGATAGCACATTATTGGATGATCCCATGCGATATTATCGGTTAGTTAGTAGTCTCATCTATCTAACCATTGCTTGACTTGATATTGCTTTTACCATTCATATTGTCAGTCAATTCATGACTGCTCCTTGCTTTACTTATTAGAGAAATTTCTAGAAATGTGATGATTTTTAAAATTTTTCTGCAAATAGGTGATTTGGGGTTAGGTTTCCTGCCAGTGATGTTCGCATTTGCAAAATGCGAGTTCCAGTAAATGCGAGTTAACTGGATAAAGAGTTTTTAAATAAATTTCACCCTCAAATTGTCGTGTAGCTAGAAATCCAATAATCTTAATGGTCAAAACTAATTTGCCAGTAGTCAACATCTTTTAGTTTGCTAATTTTTTACCCACCAACATTTGGCATTAAATTGGTTGATGAAATAATTAAATTGGTTGCAAACCCTCATCAAACTGTAACACCACATAGGACCACAGAATGAGTACCAACGAGATTTTGATTAAGAGAATTTTATGTATTTAATCATAAATATAATTTGCAACAGCTTTTATATTTTTTTAAACAATTTTATTGTACAATTAACTAAAATGTTACATATTTGGTAAAAAAAGCTAAAAGAACATTTGTCCAAACACACAAAATTTTTGCATTCTAAAAATTCAATTCAACCTGAGAGCAAAAGAAATAAGAAAAATTAAAATAATAGAAAAAACTAATTACATGAATCGTGAAAGGAAAAGAGAAGAAGGGAAGGAAAGAAAAGAAAGAAAAAAGAAAAGAAAGAAGAGAAAGAAAGAGGGAAAAAATTAGGGATTTTGATTGTTGGAATATTTTTTTAAGAAATTGCTGAAAGCATACAAAGAAAAGGAAACAAATAAAGAGAAAACAATAAATAAAAAATGGAGGTTTTTTTTTTTTATAACCAATGTTCATTCGGACGTAGCGCGTCAAAGTGGTTGAAGTCTTCTGGTCGAGGCATGGAGGAACTCCTCATGGCTATGGGACTCTGGACGGGACGCGTCTTGACCAAGGAAAGTCTTACTGGTCGACCAATTTATTCTTGAAAAACGTGTCGTGTCACGACTGGCACGCTTCGATAATGAAGAGTCTCGGTGGCCATCTTGAAAAATTCTGAATGGCAATATGACTCGTGACGCGGGCACGTCCTGACCACGAGAAGTCTTCTGTCCACCAGATTGAATTGAAGTCAAAACCAAGAGTGACCACAACTTTGTACATGCAACCACGTGCCGCTTACCAAAAGAAATTTACTTAAATGATACTTGACAACTTGAACTAAAAACTCAAATAACCACGTGTCTCAGGAGTCTTCTTGCCCAATCCTTCTTCTAATTTCCTCTC
The DNA here is from genome assembly GCA_013103745.1 of Gardenia jasminoides. Lineage (NCBI taxonomy): Eukaryota > Viridiplantae > Streptophyta > Magnoliopsida > Gentianales > Rubiaceae > Gardenia > Gardenia jasminoides. The sequence continues at coordinate 25,315,071 of CM023102.1, read as the reverse complement.
AATTTGATCCTCATTTTTGTCCTTGGGAATCACTGGTTTGGGACCTTCAACTTCTTTCCCACTTCTGAGGGTCATGGCACTCACATTGGACTCACATTTATATTTTCTAAAGGGCAAAGAAAGCATGAAATTCGTTATTCTAAATAGTAGGAAGGCGCGATTCTTGTAGGTGAAAAACTCAAAGCGGCAAACTGAAAATTTCAAGAGGCGCGCGCGGGTGGAATTTTAATGAAACGATGTCGTTTCATGAGCCAATCTCTCTACACTCTTAATTCCCGAACACTTAACCGAAATGAAGCTTGCGATCTTCTTCTTCCTATCTTCCTCACTCAGCCGCACCAAATCCAGCAAACAAAATGCTAGAGTTTCTAAATGTCAACCATGAATTAGTGTAGGAAATGCTTTGAATGTGGAGAGCTTTAGCTATTTTGCTGTACAATAATCCCTAATTCGGCTGCTGAACTGACCTAGGGCAAGAAATCAAAAATTGGGCCATGAAAATTTGGGTGAAAGTTAGAGGTTGGAGTTGAAGCTTGGGCGAAAACAAGAGACTAGGGATTGAAGGCATACTTTGAGGTAATTTCAAAATTTTGTGTTTGATTTTGACTGCATTGTATAGATTTTGTTAACTGAGCTTGTTTAATGATTCATGACCAGTGTGTTTTGTTGAACCCGTAGCAAAGTTGTTCCAAATTGAGGTTATGTTTTATTTTTCATTTTTTATAGCCTATTAATTCTTCCATTTTGATGATGGTGGGTTTGTGTGTCTTAGATTCTTGTTTGGAACTGCAGATCTTGGTGAGATTGCCCGTGAAATGTTTGTTCCGATTCAGATGCGTTAGCAAACCTTGGTGCTCTTTGATCAAGAGCCCCCGTTTCGTTGATTTGTTCGTCAGCCGAGCCAGGAGCGGTGAGTAGGAGGATGTCATCCTGGTGAAGCGCTTCGTCAAGGAGGAGAGAGAAACTGTGTTATCATTCCATTCAAAGGATGAATCTTTAGCTGTTCAGGTTGTAGCCCCTGCTTTCGAGATCAGCAGATTTGGTATACAAAGATAAAGAATCATAACATATTCAGTGATATTAATAATTACTCACAGTTACGGTTGAAGAAGGTAAGATGAAGGTTTTCATCTATCTTTACTTTTTTCTTTTTTAACCTTTAAAGCTATTGGATTTGTGGGATTCTTCTTTCACTCCATTTGCCGGTCTTCTTCTTTTGGTTGTGCTATAGAATTTCAAGGGCGGTGGTTGGTTTTTCTAGTTTTGGGTGTCATGTTATTGTTGTTGGCACCCATTGTTAGCAGTTGGGTTCCAGTTTATTATAGTAGTTCAATGGCAATTGGTATATGCCTTGTCATTATAATCCTTCTGTTTCAGGTAATATATAGTTTTGGAATAGTATTTAAGCAAGTACAAGTTCAGTTCTTCATTTATAGATTTCACCACCATTTCATGAATTGGTTATAGGTAGCAATTATTCAATTTTATTCTTTTGTATTAATCAGAGAGAGTATTTTGATAAGCCTCTGAAGTCAATGTACTTGTTTCAACCAATTTGGCTCACTGATATATGGCTCAAGATATACTTGGTATTGCTTCCTATTTTGCTTAATATTCGGGTTGCTTTTCTTGATAGAGATGGCTTAGGTAACTGAAATTGGGATGAAAGGAGTTTAATGAGTTTATAAGGTGATGCTAAACAAGAGTTGGATGCTGTTGAGGCACTGGGACCATTGTATTAGATAGCAGCAAGCTTTGTCTACCGTATTGGTCTTGTTTTAAGTTTTTAGCATTTATATCACTGGAATGGGTGGTGGAAGGGATGGTTTGTTGCATGCCAGCCACCACCTAGTAATATTCGCATTGCAAGAACATGCCTAGAACATTTTTTGGAGAAAAGCAAGATTTAAGATTTTTGTACTACACTTTACATGACTTCTCTATTAGTATTCTTATTATTATTATTCTGGTAGACCCTGTACATGGAAGACAATAGCACCCCTAAAATTTTGGTAAGAAATTAAAAAAAAAGAGGGTGCCACACATAACCGTTAAGTAACAATGAATGAATATAATGGGGAGTGCTACTACTTTACAAATTACAGTTAAGTAACTCCAAAGTAAGGAAAACCAGGAATTATCCAGCCAAAGTTCCCCTCTAACTGAATGTGGCAGTTGTGCAAAAGTGGTATATGCAGTTGTGGAAGAATTAAACATTTAACATTCGCAAGGAAATGAACTGGCTTTAGTTCGCGAAAAGAACGGGAACCATCAACATAAGACTAATGATGTCTGAAAAGATCACTAATGTCATGATTGTCTATGGAGATGCAATATAACTTGGTTGCATTTTAGATGCATTAATTTAACTTCTACCGTAACTGTGAGTAGTTATTAATATCACTGAATTGTGGACCTTCATGGATGGTTCCAATACCTTCACGAGTTGCACAAATGAATGATTGAAGAGATTCTCGCATCCTACGAACACGTGTACGAGTCATTGGCCCAACACTCACAAGTGGAGCATGTGTAGGGTTCGGCCCTTGTCCTTGAGCTTGTGTGTGGTTCGTGAGATGGTTCCTTTCAGTCGCCCTGCCGGGATTGGTATATAACCCGCGCTTCTCTATTTTGTTTAATGGATGCTTCCACTGAAGCTTCCCTGCGTTGATGCTTAGCTTCTCGATTTTACTTATCAATTCATTTGTGAATTAGAAATAGTACTTTTATGGAATAATTTTTTTTCTGTTTGTTAGCGTCATTTAAATTAAAAAAACAGATAATTCCAAAGAAGAACAGGAGAGCGATCCCCAAGTTCCTATTCCACGAAAGAGTTTGCTATGCGAAGAAAGACTTTAATTTGGTGAAGCATCCCGAGATCGGTGTCCCAAACATGCGGGTGATTAACAATTACTTTTACGAATTGGCGTTGCATTATATAGCGGACCACCCAGGTTTGATGGGGATAGGCCCGATTTGGTGACAGGGAGGGCTATCGAGCTGGTCCCCGTGGACCTTCCGGTGAGTTTGGTGTTGAGAAAGGTGGAGCTCCTGACGATTACCAGCCTGCTTTCAGGGTTAGTTAACATTCGTTGTCGACTAACGCATGGGGCTTGCAAACGAAAAATATATATTCCCTTCTTTGAAGTAATGGGAAAAAAAACTTCAGTGTTAGTTCAGGGTTAGTTCAATGTCCTCCAAGATGTCCACCAGTACCACACTCTCTACGTCTACGCGTCGTAGCTCCTCTACGTGGTAGGTTTTGCACAATCGGAGTCACTTGAGTTGTGTGTGACTCATGTGCGGCCTGCTGATCATGTAAATCCTCAGTATGAGTCCCCAACTGTCGGGGACCTCCTTCCCGTTAACTGGAAGTTCCAACGTCTAGGTTCTGTATTTGCCCTCCCCAATAGAAAAATACTCGTAGAGATCGTTCGGCAGACATGTTCCCGAATTCTGTAATCACAGAGCTAACAGGATGATCAAGAAGATGTTTATTACATCAATTTATAGTAGACAGAAGCACGGAATTACGAATAAGAAATCTAGAATTTGGTTAACATAAACAAGACTTGTTGCCTATTAAGGATTCTATTGAAAGCCACAATCTCAAAGTAGGAATTTAGAAAAATTTCGGCAGAATCTCCCCTACAATATGACTAAATCTCCCTGCCAGCAAATCCATTTCATTCCAATAACAAAAGAAAGTAATATGAAAGGAAACTAGAAAAATAAATATGGAGGGTAGGCATTATGACATATGTCAGAATGAGGATGAACAATAAAGTGTACTCAATCATTGTATGAATACATACTTTGCAGTATGAGAATCGCCAACAGAAAGACCTACTATTATAGACAAATACTGAGCTGTATGTGTCAAGAATAGTGGGCCGATTTTTAGCATCGATTTGCTTACAAGGGTAGTAGTGGAAAGGAATAAGAAATGGATAAGTTATTGGAGATGTAGGGAAGAAATGCAATCATAACACTGCATCTGAACAAGCAATTGTAATATTCCATTTAACCAACATCCCCATAAAAAATTCTAATAAATGACTTCAAATGACTTGTCTAACCACGGCCTTCCATTTGTGAACTTAGAATATTTTGGGAAGTTTACCTAAAAATTTCTAAAAATTTTGGCAGAATCTCCCCTATAACATGACTAAAACTCCCTGCCAGAACATCAATTTTATTACTCAACGAATGCATTACGTAATATTCATAGCTATGTGACAACAATAGTATTAGAACTTTCTATTGCAGTTTGGGTACAACGAATACAAAAAAAAGCATAATTAATAAGAGAAGATTAAGGTCCAGAAAATCAATTAAGGCATGCATCCTTCTAACATACATCTGCTAACATCAATCACAATTGTCAATTATTCTGAAGTCGATATTACTAACCTAGATAGTAATCTGCAGGTCCTCTAGAGCCTCTAGAATGCACAACAAAAGCCTCCAAATGTATAGCAGGAGTTTTGTCTGCAAATCATCCAGAATGGAGTTGTTATTTACTAGTCGATCATAGGTGGAGCATAGTCGTACGCAGACAAATGCAAACTAATTGACAGCACAATAGTCAGTAAAAAATTGAGTGCCATACTTGCTCATTGAAAGCTTGTACAATAAAAAAGTAAGTGCATACGCTCCTTTGTAGCTTTTAAGCAAAACGCACATATCTGTCACATTTGAAAGGTTTATTATACAATTTTAAAACTTCTTGTTGTAATGCATAAGCGGTCATTCTCGTCGAAACTAATATGAACAATGATAGAAGGCTTTTTTTCCCCAATATGAAATCAGAACAAATGTTTCATTGAAAGGCTTTCCGATCATTCTGATGTGCACATTACAGATGGAAATTTTAAACTTACAATGCAGAGGCACTGCTACACATTAACTACTACTGCTGCTAAAGTCTTGCTTAATCAAAAGGGTCTCCACCAAGAAAACATTCCCCCAACTCCTAAGCATATATTCCATATGATCATAAAATGTAGGAATTGTCCTAAGAATGGTAAAAATTTTTGCAGTGAAAACAATTTTCGCCCTTCCAAGTATGCCAAATTGGGATTCTATTAACAGAAGTGGAGAAAAATAAATCAAAATCTAATCAACTAAATAAAAACTTCTAAATTGTGTTGACGAATTTAGAAAGGACATTATCTAAACAAAACTTATCTAAATTTCGGCAGAGTGTCCCCTATAAAATGACTAAAACTCCCTGCCAGCAAACACAATTTTTTCAACTCTCCCTCCCTGATGACCATCTTTTTTCCCCACAAGTCTCAATGCTTAACATTAACTCAAATTTTTTCAACTCTCCCAGGGAGATGAACACTTTTTACTTTAAATAACAAATCAAATGATTTGAATATAAGATACGATGATTAGCCAGCTAATCCGGTGCCATTTAACAATAACTTCCAAGAAAACATGATAAATTTCATATGAGAATGAGAGGCTGAACTTGTAAACCGCACTACATAAGCAATTCATATATATTGGCCTTGACATCAACTTTGCTCTTACAATAGAGTCCATAACCAACCAACAAAAAAAAATTCAAAAAACAAGACTCCATTGTTCTCTATAACTTACATGGATATTAGAAATTTGCCAGAAATGATTTTGTTTGTTTCAAATGATCCAGGTGTGCAACACATAGAATGTGATAGGAACAAGATAAAACTCAGATAATCCCTGTCAGGAAAAAACAGAAATGGATACCTGTATGACGAAACAGCGGGGAGTACAACGTCGATAATGATGGTGAAATCAAGAAGAATGGAGCAGAATGCGTAATCTGGGCAACAAAGAAATGACAATTAGAATAAATTTTACTTTGGAATCTTTACTCAAAAATGTTGAATTCAAAATAAAAAAATTTGAACTACTGGTCTTGATTGTGAGGGCCGTAACTAAACCCTAACTCTTGTTTAGACTTTTCATGAACGGTTTTCATAATTTCACTATTGCATGTGCATGATCATGAAAAATTTTAAAACCGACGAAAAGATTTCCAACGATAGCCCAAGTAAGTATTTGAAATCATTTCGATAAAATTAGGGTCCAACCATACTTAAAACGAATCATCTTGAAACTATGACAATAGTGTGCACTAAACCCTAAACGTTTCTTTCTTCTTCCAATTTCCAACCGGTTTCACTTCCATCAATCTTAATCGACATGATCACGAATGGAACCAATTCATTTCAGCCAAATATCGGAGCAATCCCAGCAAGTTTGAAACCACATTTCCCTCCACATCCAATTCGAAATTCTACCAGAAATTCCAGCAAGAATCAGCCTCCCATTCACCTCAACTCCATGGCTGCCACTTGTCAAGCTTGAGCTGAAAATCTGGCAGCAAGCATGCTCCTTTTCTCTCTCCCAAAACTGGCAGCATCATAGCTTGAGCATGGGATTTTCATATGTCTTCAACCAAGGCCAATGATGCTCACCTCCTTTCATGCCCAATGCATGAGAGGGATGTGCCATTTGGCAACTACTTCAGCCAAAACTTGTTCACTTGAACAAGCAACTTTAGGTGACTTCTCTCTCTTCAAGGCTTGCCGAACTCCTTCAGCAAAAATCCCTCTTCCATTTCACTTCCACTCACTCCAAAATCACTCACACATTTCACTTCAGCCATTCTCTCCCAACAGAAACTCCCCTCTCCACTCTCTCCCTTTTTCTCCAAAAATTTCTCCCTCAAGCTTCAATCGAGAAGCTCTTCCCTCCTTCCCCTACATCTTCTTGTCTTTTCTTGGTTAATCAGCCCTAACACCAAGAACTCCTCTTGGCCGAAAAGCTGCTGGAAAACAAGCTCAAATTCTAGAAAGACCAAGTGATCATCTTCCATCCTAACTAGGGCAAGAAGAGGTAAACCCTAGTCATTTTCTTTGTAAAATTTTCTGGTTAGCTTGAAGACTCTTTCCTTAGCTTATTCCATTTCTTGAAGCAATAAAACAGACTTGAATCCACCCTCAAGCAGTCTTGATCAACCGGTCCTTCCTCAACAAAGAGGGTAAGCTATAACCTCTTGTGTACACTTCTTCCACAGCTTAGTTTTCCTTTCTTAGAATCACTCTCTTCTTGTAGTTTTCCTTTCATCAGCTCAAAACACCACTTGTGCATTGCTCTTGAGGCCGGTTGGAGGTAGTAAATCCCTCTTACATTCCCCTTTTTCCATAAATATACTATTTTACACATAAAGATGTCATCTTGCTTTCAAAACTGCCATGCATGTATCATTGAACTTAAAATCATATTTGCATGCCTATATGGCCCTATTATGTTGCTAGAAATTTTGGTGGATTAATAAGGGATGTCATTTTGATGTCCCTAAACTGACCAAAAGTTTTAAAACTATGAAAATGACCTAACTATTCCATGCATGATGTGTGATGATGGTCGAGCTTTTTCTTGTGTTAGTTTATGATTTGATAACCTTGATTCTTGTTGTTTGGATTGGATATGGGCTAAAAGGGCTCTGCCCTACCTCGGATGAAGCCTTTTTATTTGTTAACTTGTTGAAATCGACCTTGCATGTGCCACATTCCATTTGCTTATGAAACCCTAGGTTAAAAGTGTGCGTGGGTAAAGAGTTTAACATGACCGAGCTTGAGTTGTTTGTTGCTTGTTGAAAGATAAAAAAAAAATTATTTTTCTTCTTTGCATGAAACTTATTCGGTCAGCTTAAAGGCTAAAAACACAATGACTTGAAAGTTTGGTTTTTAAATGAAAAGATGATTTATACAAAAAAAGCGAGAATTGGACTTGATGATTTTTCAACTTGGAACAAATTTGTCTAGTTACACGTATTGTTTAATTTTGACCGTGTGCATGAGTTTTGAATTGTTAGATGGATGTGTTATGTGCTAAGAGTCTCACGTAGCATTCTGGAAATTGAACCAAACCTTTAACCACGCGGATCTATGATGGAGATTTTCGTAAAGTTACTTAAACTATATTTTTCCAAGAAATCAGTGAGCAAACTGAACCCAAATAAAATGCTTATATCTCACTGTTTACAGCTCCAAATCATGTACCGTCAGTGGCATCCAAAACTAGACCTAAAGAGCTTCGTTTCGGTACCTTACACACCCTATAACTCATTTTCTACACGTCGTGGCGAACCAACGAACATCGCTCAAAATCCAACCTGCAGACCAATGGTTTCGAAAATGAATGTCCAAATTTGAGTACTTTCAAATTGATTGGGCCTTTGATATTTTCTGAGAAAATAAAAACTATGAATCTAGTTTTCAACGATTCCGAAATCATACAATTTGCCTTATAAAACTTCCGATTTGAATTTTGAAAGAAACCATGACAGATTAGCTTTGGCCATGAAAAACATAAGAACATTCCATTTTCAAAAATGTGGTTGTTTGGCCAAAACCCTGATTTTCGCTATTCCAATTTTGGCATGAGCACTTGTTTTAATTATGTAAAGCAAAATTAAAATTATTTTAAACCAAAGCCACGAAAACTTGTTTTTTGAACTACACCTAATAGATTAAAAACCATTAATCGATTTTTCCAACCCTAATTATACCGATTTTTGAAGCTCACGCATTTCGACCTAACTAACCAAGACCTATGTTCTCAAAATTTGAACCACCATTTTATCACTCTATCAACTCATTAGATGAATCAAAATACACTCTTGTTTTCATAAAAGAAGTGAATTGGTCAAAATTGATTTTAATAATTAAAAGTTGATATAATAATTATGTACCTCACGACCCGTCAGTGATACAAACGAGGACTTTGAGACCGAGGACTTCGACGCATTTACTCAACCTTGACCAACTAAGGTGAGGGTTCCTATTTGTTACTACTTGATTCTTGTTGCTAGGTATTACTTGTTATTGTATGATACCTATTACTACATGTGATTTATCATTGATTGATTGAACCTAGGGTTTCATGTAAAATAAGTTTTATTGCTTAACTTGACTCAACGTGCTTAGGTGGTTTAGTATGTTTTGTTTTAAAAGAACAATAAAATTGTTTTCTTTTCGAGGCTTGAGGTGAAGAGGCTGGCCTTCAAGGCTCCCTCGCCCCTAAAGGCTGGTGTACTCTCCTAAGGGGGCTCGAGGTTGATATTGATTGTCAGTTGTCCCTCGCCTCTACAAAAAAAAAAAAAATTTAAACCATTGTAATTGTGCCTGTGCATGTCAACTGTGCATGACCGTTGGTCGTAGGGATCCCAAACCCCAGAGGCGAGTCGGCCTATTCCGAGTCGGCAGTAGGGCTTGGTCGGGTACGTTGACGGACCCTGGGTACTGTTTAAAGGTTACCTCGAGTGTACACCACCTACTGATTGTTTGGTTTTCGGATCCGAAGTTGGGTGAAAGGGGTTGGAGAATGAAAAAAAAAATGACCAGAGTACTGCAGACTCTATTTTCTCCTCTTGAGATTGTTACTATTACTGTTGATTGTTTGATTGGGCGGGCTAAGTGCCACGTTCGACGGGGGTCACCTCTAAAGCCGTACCAATCCATTGTTACTGTGACTGTTCCTGATTGATTGGCTCAATGAGCACCCTGATTGTTACTGTTTTGAAACCTGAAATTTAGAAAAGATACTATGTTACAATTTTCCTAAATTGGAAACTTTACCGTCTTTGAAAACTGATCCTATATGGACATTACTGCTTTACCAAAGCTTGTTATGATTATGTGCTTAATTGCTATGTATTTTGGAACTCTCACTGGGCTTAGAAGCTCACCCCATATATTTTCCCTTCCTAGGATTCCAGGTATTAAGTTGAGTGGTGAAGGAAAGTCAAGCCAATTGAATCTTTTGAATGCTTGATGTAATTTGTCTATTATGATATTGATGACAATGTTTGAAATTTCCCTTGAATTATCGTGGTAAGGATTTGTGGATCGAACCCTAATGAATGTTGGTTGTAAGCTATATTAATCCATTTTAAGGATATATCCTGTTTAACACATCTTAGTTGGATTGATTGCTTGCTTGAGTTCTGACGAGAGTTGGGCTGGCGGCCGCAGGTCCTATGGTTCGCCTTAGGAAATGTGGGGCCGCCACATTGATCAGTTGAGTTAAGGTACCAATGACAATAAACAATTTAATCAAAACTGAATTTAAATTTTTCTATCCCCTACCCCATTTAAATGTGAGGAGAAAAATCACTCCCGTCCCCACACTCACTCTACCCCACCTCTCGCCCTATGACTCCCCCGGTGGAATGGGTGCTTACAATCACCCACAACCCATTAATATCCATAAATATGGATATATACATGAGATTATATGATAAAAATTAATTTTGAAATTCTATATTGTAAACATTGAAAAATTAGGAAAGTTAGGATAAATATAAAAGAAACCGCATAGACAGTTGTGCTATATGACAATTGGTATATATCCATCCCATTAGGAAGGAAAGGATGAGAGAAGAACGGAGAACAATGAAAATAAATTTGGGGCCTGCAATTATTAACTGAAGAGGTTCTGCTAAAACAACGAATGAATGTGGGCGGCGGAGAAATTGTTTAGTGGCTTTCAAGCAAGTGGATGGAGGTAGATAGGAGCAATAGCTTCTCACTTTTTAGTATTTACTGAAAAAAAAAATAGGAAGTCCATGAAATGAATTAGTGGAGTACTTTGGTCAAAGTACTAGTGTAAAATGACATTACGAATAGGGGGAAAAACATGCCAATATCAGCAATCTATCATAATATCAAGTGCAATTTAGCTTGAACATGTAACCCGCTTAATTGTTTGCATGATAAACCAAAAAGAAATAAAAGAAAACCATCTACTTTGCAAGGTAAGTAGATTTTTGGTCCCATGAATCCCAAAAATCTTATCCTACATAGCAACGAAAAGGCATGTACCTACCCTAAAAAAGGAAAAAGCCAGGTCTAACCTTTCCTCCCTTTTCTCTCCTCTCACAACTCACAAGCACACGGGCACACTATCACAAGTCACAGAGGTAAAAGTCCAACCAACTGACATCCAAAAGTAAAGTACGTCAAATGGTATTATAAGGTTTGGTTTAAAGGTTAAAAGTCCTAATGTCAAGGCTTTTGGATTTGGCTTGGCTTCCACTTGATCAAACGAAACCAGGTTCAAGTATTGTAAGCTGCTGAAAAATGCAACAGTGGTTTGCTTTAACTTGAAATGGGAAACCTTCCCCACCTGTATATTTTTGTTTATGCACTATCTTGACGTCCGTTTGGATTGTTCTATTTAGAAGGTTCTTATAGAAAAATACACTATGATAATTTAATATATATATAGATAGGATAAAAAAGTTAATAAAAAATATGGTAATCAAAAATGAAAAATTAAAAAAAAAGTGCAATCAAGACGAGGCACATCCCCACACCTTCCCCGGGAGGGAGGGAGGGAGGGAGAATCAGTCATCTTGATGACTATGTGCGAAAGCATATTGGAAAAACCGGTTCCATTAACTTTGAAAATGAGGGGAAAAAAAAGCAGGAAACTTTATTTAGGATGGTGAAGTCTAATTTTCAGAAGAATATAGAGTAACTCTCTGAATTTTGCACGTGAAAGAAATACACTATTGAAGTTCTTGGATAGGTTGCATGTTACCACATTCCTAATTCTTCTCCTTCAAAATTGGAGAAGAGGTAATTCATGAATAACAATTTCACATCCACCAATGGTTCATACTAATTTTCAAAAACTACAAAACAAGCAAAAAAAAATCCAACAGAAATGGAAAAAAAATTATGCAACACAAACGGGAAATAAATTTTCCAACAGATACGGAAAAAAAAATTGGCAACATAAACGGAACAAAAAAAATGCAACAAAAATGAAAACAAAAATTATGCATCAGGCATGGAACAAAAAAATTAGCAGCAGAGACGAAAAAAAATATGTATCAGAAATGGAAAAACAAAATTTGCATCACAAATGGAAAAAAAAAATTGCAATAGAACCGGAAAAATTTATATTGCATCACAAATCGAAAAAAAAAATACCCACAGAAATGCAAAACTCAAAATGGAGTCAGAAATGGAAAAAGAAATAGCAACAACAATCGAAAACAAAATGCATCAGAGATGGAAAAAAAAGAAAAAACAACAGAAATGGAAACCAATATTTGCATCAGAAATGGAATAAAAAAACATCAACAGAATCGGAAAAAATAATTGCATCAGAAATGGCAAAAAAAAAACAATTGGCAACTGAAATGGAAAAAAAAAATTACATCAGAAATGGTTGAAAATAATTAGCAACAGAAACAGGGAAAAATTAAATTGCATCAGAAATTACAAAAAAAAAAAACAATTAGCAACCGAAACGGAAACAAAAAAATTGCATCAGAAATGGTTGAAAATAATTTGCAACAAAAATGGGGAAAAATTAAATTGCATCAGAAATTGAAAAAAAAAAAAAAGGCAACTGAAACTTTTAAAAAAAAGCTCACCCAAACCAGCGGTAGTTCGCGGGAGGCTGCCGGAGAAGTAATGCCGGCAGCCTTGCCGGTCTTCCAGCCAATTTTCGGCATCAGTTTTCGGTGATTTTGCGCATCTCCGATCCCTCAGCTTCGCCTCAACTTGGTCCGCACCTCAAGATGGATCAACGAAACCCACGTCCAGTTCACTTGCCCCAATTTCTACTTCACTTGATTTCCCCCAAATTTCTGTGGTTTTGCGTCTGTTTTCGCAGGGGAGAAAGAAGAGGTCCGAAGCTGGTTTTGTCTCTGAGAACTCGCATTTACAAAATGCGAGTTCTGCTTACGTGGAAAATAATATCCTTCCGCTTTTTTTTTTCGCCCGCAATTACCTTATTTCGCATTTGCCAAATGCGAAAATCCTAATCTCAGCAACTCCTCACCAAAATACCCCTCTTCTAAAAACTTTTTTTTTCCATCACAGTTTTAGAATTTTCTCTTACTTATTAAGTTACAGTTCTTAGAATTTCTCGCTATGTCAAAGGCACCCTTTTTCATGGACTTCATTTTCAACCCTTTTGTTTCTTAAACTCCATGTTTACTCTAATGCTAATTAAGCTGGTGATCCCACTGATCATTGTTCCACTACTAGGCTTTGCTTCTTTTTGGATGATTCTTTATTTTCTTGGTGTATTTATTTTCTTGGTGTAGCAAGAAGCAATCAATCACTGCCCGAACTAGTTCTAGAACTAAATGCTGAACTTTAGATGATACTTCTCAGGAGTTAGTTTGGCTTCGTTAGTTTACTTGAAGACATGGGTGTTACTCATTCTTCTCCTACTATCATTCATTGTGATGACCGCAATGTTATCCAAATTGCACATAATGATGTTTTCCATAAGTTCACCAAACATATAGAAATGGATTGTCATTTTATGTAGCAATACCTTGTTCGTGGTACTTTGAGTCTATCCTCAATTCGTTTATCAGACCAAATTGCTGATCTCCCACAAAAGCACTATCTTCTAATCGCTTTCATGATCTTGTGTACAAACTCAAGTTGGTTTCATTGCAACCACCTTGAGTTCGAGGGAGGATGTTAATGTAAATAAAATATTTTTTTTGTATAATTAGTATAACTAGCAACAATTAGGATATCAATTATGATCTTACCATTTATTCTAGCATCAATTAGGATATTAATTAAGATCTTACCATTTATTCTAGGTGTCTAGATTCATTATGTACCACCTATAAATATAGGCATTTATTGTTATATTGATCAACTCTTCAAAGAACATTTTTCTTTTAAGCAATTCTCTCAACATTCAATATTAAAAAAAATAAGAGATTTGGCAGGGGAGAAAGAGAGGATGGTGGATCTGGTAGTTACTAGATTTGGAACTTTTATATTGTCATTAATAGTGAAATTAAGTTACATCTCATAATTTCCATTAGAATGCCATATCATTTGTTATTGTGGTAACGCTTTGGTGATGACTTAACTGATGATAAATATTATTTCTCTTCACTAGAAAATAAGTATGAAAATGAGATTACTCCAAATAATTAGTCAAAAAATTTGAAAAAATGTTTTTTAATCACTTATTTGACTGGTAAAAAAATGTTGTTGAAGCATCTATTTAAAAATGATTTTAAATAGTTGAAGAAAAATGTGTTTTGAATAATGTATTAAGGGGGTTTTTGGTAAATGAATTTCAAATTCAATCATATCTATATATAATGTTTGTTTAGGATATTAGGAATAAATTAATGGAAATGATAGGTCTCGTCTATAGGTTTTTTAATTAACCACTTGTTACTAGGAAATCATCTTAATTACCCATCTTATTCTTCTTAAATCATCTTAATTACCTTTTCATCCTCACTAAATGTAAAAATAAGAAAACAAAATGCCACCATTTCAACAAATGGGAAAAAAGAAATAATAAATTATAAAATCCATTCCGCATTAACAAACACACTATGGTTTTCATTAAAGTCTATTATCATTAATCATTATATGATATTTACAGTGATAGTGATTGTAGAATTCGAATCAAATGACTCCTAACTAGTTTCCCTTTATAGACACGTCCATTTGGCTAAAGTCTCCAATTGGCAATTGAATCTTGCATGGATAGAATACAAGTCTAGGGCAATTAGAGCGCCATATCGAAGGATTTGGTTGTGAAACATCGAAAGATACCAGACGAAGGGGAACCCAATCTCCTTTCTTGTGAAAGTGCTAGTGGAGATGGAACTAAACATTAATAGACTGCTCATATACATGAATTTAGTTAAGTTATTTATTTACTGTACCCAAACATTTGATGTGCTCATGTCGCAATTCTTGAGAAATATTTTGTAAAAAGAATTCAGGTGTCCTTCCTTGGGGAGGGTTGGGTTGGGTGATAAGTTAAGAGGGATTGTAAATAAAAGGTATTGGGTTCAAATCCTCTCACTTAACAAAAAAAAAAAAAAAAGTCCTTCCTATACAATAGGATTTTCATGATGCTTTCATGGGACTGAGATAAGAAGTAAAAGGTTCTTGCATTCTTCCACAATTTCCACACCAATCTTTTGAAGTTGATCCAAGACTCTGTTAAATGAATTCATGTGATCCATGAGACTACCGTCCCTCTCTATCTTTGGTCTATAAAGTTACCACTTCAGGTGCAATTTATGGATAAGCTCTTAGCCAGATAAAGCTTTTCTAATTTTTTTCTAGAGGTTTGCTGCAAATCTTCCTCATCTATGACATTGTTTATAATGTTATTTGCAACACAGCGTCGAATTATGCTCGTGCACCTTGCATCCAATTCTTCAAATTCATCATCCTTCGTGCTGTTTACCTTCTTGTTCTTGCCATTCCATGCTTTTGACAAGCCCTGTCGAATTAGAACACCCTTCACCCTTCACAATTATAGCAATATTGTAGGTTTTTTGTTTTGTATTCTTTTTTTTTTTTTTGCATCACTCCCATGAATATTGAAGAAAAAGTTGTTTACATTTTTTTTGGAGTTTTTAATCCTTTAAATTGTTAGTTATTCCACTACAAAAAATAGACCCTTTTGTGATGACAAAAAATTGTCACAATAAATGGAATATTTGTCAGTAAAACTTTGTGTGACGATAGATTCATCACCAAATCTCCATCCAAGATAGCCCGTGGCCAAAAGGTTTTTGTGACGAAGAAAGGTATCGTCACAATTATTTTGTGACGACACATTCGCTCGTCACCTATGTCATATTTTAGTGATGACTGTGCGTCACAATAAGTGGTTTTTTGTTGTCACGAAATTGTGATGCAATCACAAAAAATACAATATTTATGATTTTACATATAGTTTTTGTGGCAAGATTTCCGTCACAAAATGTCCATATTTTCGTCACAAAAAGTCCAATGGTTTTTTTTTTTAAACTGGTCTGGCAACAACCCCATCATCACAACCACTAGTTATTGCCATTTGACATTTCCCAGTTGCGTCGAGGGAGAAGGTATGAGAAGATCTCATACATATGACGATATCTAGCTTAACATAGACCAAGCATAGACCATTAACATGCTAAATTTAAAAATCCTGCAAGTTATAATATATATGGTCACCAGCCAATGTCATGTATTGGACAAGTAGTAGTTGCCCAATACTTTAGTACATTGATACAAAAATACAAGAAGAGTACGTGCCCAATACAAAAAATACAAACTAAAGCAGTACATGCCCACCACAAAAACTGGAGCTTCTATACTTTCCAACAGTTTCAAGTACATTTACTCCTAACCATATACGTTAAGATAAATACTGCAAGTCAGAAGAGAAGTCCATGCAAAAATCGATCCAAAATGCTAGACAAAAGCATTGACTTGAACCTGAAATTACTAGAGCTTCTAAGCAGGCCATACTTTCAACAGGACATTTACTCCTAACCATGTACACTACGATAGATACTACAAGTCAAAAGAGAAGTCCATGCAAAAATTGATCCAGAATGCTAGACAAAAGCATTGACTTGAACCTGAAACAGAAACAGAGATTGAATTCATTATCCAAGAAGATCACAAGGTATTGGGGAAAAAAAGAGCATAAAGATCATGCTAGTTATTTAACGATAATCTCATACATCAAATTGCCTGCAGCATCCAAATTAGCATTAATTAACTAATATTTACATTTGAATACCAAAAAAGAAGTTGCATTAGTAACCATGACCATGAAAGTGCAAATATTTTATATGAAGTTAGAAAGCACAGTAATTATGAAACTCATTTCAGCATAAATAAAATAAGCACTTAGTTAGACTAGAATATGCCAAGTGCAACACCTATAGCTGAATTTACTATCTAATCCATGCTTGTCACATGCATAATTTTGACACTACTAATAAGTTATTTGTTTATATTCTTATGAATCTACCATGCTAATCTAACTCCATGTGATGCTAGGGGCTTAAAACACCAAGAAGAGTCAAATAATTACATGCAAGTGACAAAACTAAAAATGTAAACTTACATTAATTCAAACCAAGGCCATCCTGGTTAGATCTCCAAGTTAGGAACTCTTCTAGCCTTTTTTCCATTGCCTCTTGCTTCTCTTTAAGGCTTTTGTTGTGAGTCTCTTGTCGTTGAAAAAGCTCCTCATATCGGCTTTTTTGTGCTTGTTGGCTCTGAAGTTGCATTTTTTGACTCTCAAGCTGATCATTTGCATTGCAAAGATCTTCTTTACATTGGGTTAATTCTTCTTGTACTGCTTTTTTTGTAGAGAATGCAGCACCTTTAGAGTTATTGGCAGCTGGAGAAACTACAACTCCATAACCCATTCCATTCACATAACCACTTTTTCTACCAAGGATGTCACCCATAAGGTTGGTTTCTTGAATATTCTCTTCATCCTTCTCAATGCGTCGCCACTTCTCCTCAACTAATTCGGTCTGCATTTAATATTGCTTTATCATTTACACTGGATAGCAATAAGTTATACACATATAATATAGTTATATATTAAATAATTTCAGACTCACATATTTTTCCTTAGCCTGATCATTGACAAATTCACCATTTCGTCGTTTGTGATTACCTTCCCAAATATCAACTAGCCTTCCAATTCTCTGTCGAGCAATAATATCACCTACCCATCCAATACTTCTTGACCACGAACATAAATGTTCAAAACTTGTTGAACTAAACAGTAACATAAAAGAATTACCATTTGTTGAATTCGAACACGGTTTGACTTTCAACCACCAGTGTGAGGAAATGGTAGCTTAGCACGATTGGCAGAATCTATCATAGACTTTTTCTAGTTCAAGGAAGAATATAGAAAATTAAAAATAAATATGGCCTACATTAGTTGTGACAGCCCCACCTCTCCCTAGGGCGTACCCTATGGTATCAGTGGACCGCCTGCTTAGCTCTCACCAGGACTCACTCACACAAATGATTACTAATTCCTCAAAGGAACAATTTCAACATCAATCCCAAACTTTACGACCAACTCATAATTAAACTATTTCAATCTCATAAACCCAAAATTTAGATAACAATTTAAACTAAATGATAATTCACAATTCTTTCATCAAATCTTAAAATCCCAAAATACATAGAGTACTTAAAATACATATTCAAAGTTCCACATTACAATATCCTAAATTCACAACTCAAGTTTCACCAACCAGGTACAAAAGAAAACCCTAATTCTAACGGTTGGCGCCTCCGCTTGGATTCTCAGTCCCTGCTAAGGAAAACAAATTTGAAAGGATGAGCTAAAAGCCCAATGAGTTCCAAAAAGCATGCAAAGCATATAACCCATATGAGATTGCACATCAAAATTTGTATTTATAAATAAGCAAATAAAGAAAGCGATTAACAACACATGGGTAGGATACGGATAGCCCTCAGGGGCTAAAGTCCTCGAAGCTGGAGCACGTTCGCGGTCTAGTGCACAAATCACCTAGTTGACACTCCGACAACTTTCACATACAACCAAGTAGACAACCACTTACTCCTTTCTCCACCAAAACCCCCGCATGGGCCTGCCCACCTCACATAATTTATATATGTGTGTATTGCTCTCCAACAAGGACAAGGCCATTTGCCAAGTCCAGAGCACACAACACATCACGTAGCCCAAGGTTGTTAAATCACCTCGACCTGGGACT
Source organism: Gardenia jasminoides (assembly GCA_013103745.1). NCBI lineage: Eukaryota > Viridiplantae > Streptophyta > Magnoliopsida > Gentianales > Rubiaceae > Gardenia > Gardenia jasminoides. The sequence continues at coordinate 25,296,494 of CM023102.1, read as the reverse complement.
TCCCAACGGCTCGAGTCGATAACTTACCAAGGGGATTAAGTATTCTTGAGAATAATAATTACAGAACACATCACAGCACATCATATACTCAAAACAGAATTCACATCATATCCCAAGTCAAAAGGTTCAAAACTTACTTGAAGTGTCACAATAGCACTTTTTACAAAATTTACCATTCAAACAGGAGTAAGTGCGATAAAGTACACACTAGTCCATTTGATGGATCAAAATCAAATTTTCACATCAAATCATATATTCAATCATACTCCTAATGAAATTCACATAAGCAAATAACATGCATGGAAACTCACCATAGTAATAAAGTTTGTTTTTCAAATTGGGATCCAGTGCAAATCTTTCTCCACTTCCTATAATCAAATAAAAGGGAAAAATAAGTTTCGCTTCACTCACAGCGAAACTAAACTCAAATAACTTATTTTACAAGATTCCATTTTCAAATCATAATTTCAAATAACAAAACCACTCTATCGATGTACTCCTTCCAAGCACCTTCTAATCTTTTAACATATCTTTCAAACAATTTTCACTAGGTCTCAATGCTCAAAATTCATGAAAATTAGCTAAAGTCTTTCAAACTCACAAATTTGTCTAAAATGGCATTTTTCTCTCACAGTTTAGGGAAATTCAATTTTTCACCATTCAAGTTCAAGATTTTAACTCTTTTAAAGCATACTCATAAACAAATATAATACACATTTGTTTAGGCAAAATCTAACCACGAAACATCACAAAATCTCGAAATCAAGTGTCAAAATTTCCAAGCATAGGTTCGGCCAGCTCTCACTCTTTTCCTTCAAAATTTTCAACAACAAATACTACTTTTCTAACCATAAAATGCACTCAACTCATAAACGACAAACACAATCATCAGGTCCTCAAGTCCACTACCTAAAAGTCACCTCAAGTCCACTACCTAATTTGAGAATTCAAGAGCCCAACTCAAATATTCCAATCATAACCATTTTTAGCAAAATTAACCGTAGAATCTACAGATCTAACACTAATAAGGCTAAAGCTAAGAGTTTGAAGGGTGATACCTCAAGATCTTTTCAGATCTAGCAAGATCAAGTAAGATCCAGTGAAGATCTACTCAAGGATGACTTTCCAGGTTTAGCAACTTCAAAAATCTCCGATCTTAGCAACAGATCCGCTTGTTTGAAGATGATTTCTTCCTCAAAACCCAAGAACAAGAAAATGAGGAGCAAAAACTAGCTTTCTTTCTCACTTTCTCTCTCCTTCTCACTCTCGAATTCCTTGCTCTTTCTCTCTCTCACACACGGCTGCACAAGGAGGAGAAGGAACAAGGTGGAAGCTTTCCAATGGTGTCTTCAAGCTCCATGAAATCGAAGAAAGAGATGAAGTTGAAGAAGACCTCTTTTTCTCTCTTCCTTTCTTTCTCTCACATTCGAACCACACTCTCTCTCTCTCTCACTCATCCAGCAGCCACAAAGAGAAGAAGGATCAAGAGAAATGCCTTCAATGGAGACTTCAAGCTTCAAAGATTTGAGGAAGAAGATGAAGTTGGAAGCAAATTTTGGTTTTCTCTCTCCATTTCTCTCTCTAACTCATTCGGCCCTCTCTCTCTCTTCAAGTTCAAGAATGGCTGAAAATAATGAGGCAAGGAAGCAAGAAACAAGGCTTTTTAAGGACAAAAAGGGTGGTTCTCCTCAATTTATGGAAAAAGTGGTCAAATGACCACTTTTTGTCGCATCGACGTGCAACACTCTAACTTTTACTGTTTTATCTCATTACAACACTTTCCAACCTTAAATATATCTCTGTAATATCTCTACATATGCTTGGTTTCAACTCAAAGTCATTATTCACACTTCGGAACAAAAATTAGACGCTTACACTGGCCGAAACCACACACCGGTAATTAATTCTTGAAAAATTATCTAAATTAGAAAATAATCACTCAAAACATAAATTCACTAATATTTTAGTGAATAAACATAATGTAAATATTATTTTACATTTTAAAATAAAATTTGAATTTTGAGGCCCTCACATTAGTAACATCATCAGGTGATACTGGAACAATTTCACAGAGCTAGATTTGAAGAATCACCTGAAATTTTGGATTCTCAAACCACTCACACACATTATCCCACATTTCTTGCTCAATCCAATCATATGGGCTGGTACGTGGATTTTTACCTGTTGCCTTCAAGTTTTTGTACTTAACATGTAGCTTATTCCTCCAATTCCTATATGCAATTCTCAGCATATCATCAATGTAACTGATCACCATCGGATTAGTTCCTAGTCCATAAATTCAAACCATGCTTGTTAATTAAATGAAACGATGAATCAAAAATTAGATTTACTTGAACTAAACAAAATATGCAATTAAATGCTCTAGTTGTATGTGTGTGATACCATTAAACCACCATAAAGTTCCTCTTTATTGTCTTCAGGAAGCTCATCATATTCATGCACATCCTTCAACTTGGCATGATGCTTGACTATAATACCACATGCACTTGCAAGTTTTGAGGCATATGTGATAGGCTTGCGACAGCCTTCAAGAAAGACTATTTCAAGTTGCTTGCCACCCTAAGGATGAATAAAAAAAATTACAAAGATCTTAGAAATCAGATTTTTGGTATGTGTGCATATGATTAGCACTTCAATTAGTATACATTTTCTTCTATGAGTTTCTCAATGGCTTGTCCTGAACTTAAGCCTCGGCCCTTCTTTCGTTTTGTAGGAGGATCTGCCAATTATAAATTAAAGTTCAATAGTCATTCACTTGTTTGATAAATTCCAATTACCTAATAAATTGTACAAAGTGTAAATTATTTTACTTACTAGCAGTAGATGCCAATTGCTGTGAGTTAATCCCTGAAGCTGGGTCGTTATTTTGATGTGCTCCCTGAGGAGTTGAAACCAGTATTTGTTCTGAAGGACCTTGGTGAAATTGCTATCCAGATTGCGTTAGGGTAGTTTCTTTTACTAGTTCTACTGGATCTTGTCCTGTGGATCCCGATTCATCCCCACTTGATGCTATAGCTGAATTTGGTGTAGGAGTGCGCACCAATCTTTTGCCCCTAGGTGGCATTTGAGAAGAACCAAGTAATTGGAGGAAAAAATCAGTTAGAGATAAAAAAAAATCGTAAGAAAGAAAAGAGCATAAAAATTGAAAAAGGAGTAACTGTTAATCAGAACATGGCTATAATATAAGAGATACTAACCGTGTACTACTTGCTTAAACTAGTACCTAGAAAAATTCTTGTACTCAAAACAGAAAATTAAAAAAAAAAGATAAACAAACATGAAAACATCAAAATTATGAAGTAAGATAGAAACACAAATAGTACTGCACATGATCATCTCAAAATCAGCCTTACATATACCAAACTGGTGCAATCTATACAAAATCAGCCTTATATATACCAAACTACTATTCCAAACTTCTTGTCAAGACTCTCTTGATCAGCTCATGTTGACTCACTATCTGAACTGATATCCACATGATCACTGTCATCAACTTCTTCATTATAATGCAAAATCATTTCATCCTCTGATTGGCTATTAGCTTCATATTGCTACTAAAATATTCTTCTTCTTCATTACCATAGCTTTGAAGACCGACCGCTCCTTCCCTCTATACATGGTCATGTTCATTATTAGTTTCCACAGTTTCAGCCTCACCATTTTCCTTGTGTAATGAGCCAAACTCAGTGTCTTCAACTTGACTAGTAACTCTTGCTTCATCTTCATAAAAGGTATCATCTGTCTCCATTTGTTCATCATTATCGACATCTTCATCATTTTCTTTTAGTTCAAGAATGTTCCAAAGATTCCTATGTTGTACATGCTGAGCTATTCTGCAATTAGTGCCAAGTTTAGTATCTATGATATAAAACACTTGCTACACTTGATTCGGTAACACAAACGGATCATTTTGATACCATCGTGATCTGATATCAACACTAACAAAGTACTTGTCACATTTCATTGTCCGAGTGCTACCAGTATCATACCATTCACATTGGAATAGCACCAACTTAAATCCTTTGAGAAAAGTAAGCTCCACGACTCTATTGATGAAGCCATAAAATGGAATAACTTCTCCTTTGTGATCGCCTTCAACAACTAGCCCACTGTTTTGTGTTGTTCTACAATCATCTCGATCCTTGGTATGGAATTGAACCTGATTTACAATGCACCCTGAGAAGACTTTTGTCATAATTGGGATTGGCCCATTTGCTAGTGCCCATAGTTCATCTGTAACTCCTTCAGCCTTTTTGGTATACAATTGATTAATCTAATAATAAAAATACAAGAAGCACAAGCATTAAACATCTACAACAAGCAGAAAAGACAATTTCATTTCATATCAACTACTTATGTAATTCTTAAACCAACTCGAAAATTGTGATTCGTGCCTACTTTCAACATTTCTAGGCTATCTTACTCAACTCTTCTTTGTGCAAACTAAACAAATTAGAAAAGAGGGAAAAAATTATTAGAATCAGATTAGTACCAAGCAAGTAAACAGAAAAAGTAGAAATAAATTAAAAATGATTGACTATGCAAGTAATCCTTAAACAAATTATACGTGGAATACAGCAAAATCAGCCAACTTGCATTCGATAGCAATCCACTTCTTCACAATTATTCAGAATAAACTTGTGTGCTACATCTAAAAGCTTTTGGCTCAATTTTGTAGCAGCTGCATCTAATCCAAACGGATGGACATGTAGTGAGAAAATTAGTAGACCTTGACGCCTAGGATGGACATCACGATTCCTCTCCTTTTTGTTGAATTTTGTTTCACATCCATGAAGGTATTGAGACATAAAATTTAGGCACTCATTTTCCATATAATCATCAGCATTGATCCTTCCAGGTGAGCTCTATTCCGTACGTATTTTTTAAGATGGCCAAGATACAGCAGAGATACAATCAAACAATTTCATTTCATATTGCACATATGAACAAGACTTGAAATATAATGTTTAAAATAGCCAACTAATATTAGGCTTACCTCTCCAATGGAAACATCCATCTATGGTGAACCGGACCTCCAAGTTTAGCCTCTTGAGGCAAATGAATACAAAGATGAACCATAATGGTAAAGAATGCAGGTGGAAAAATATGTTCCTTCTTGCACAGAATTACAGGGATATTTCTCTCCAACCGATCCAAGTCATCCAGCCTCGTCTTTGAACATAAATCCCGAAAAAACACACTTAACTCAAAAATTGTCTCGTTCACCTCTTTACACAAGTATCCTCGAATACCTACTGGAAGAAGTCACCTTTTACAGAGCGAGATATGTTTGCAGCATACCCATCTGGAAACTTAATTGACTTCAAAAAAGCACAAAATCCTTTCCGTTCACTTGAAGACATCACATAACATGCTACTGGCTTAAAAGTTCGAGTACCATCACTTTGCAAATGCAACTCTTCTCTTATCCCCATGTCACACAAGTCTCTACAAGCATTATCTGTGTCTTTAGTCTTTGCTTTAACCCCTAACAATGTCGCTGTCAAACTTTCAGATACGTTTTTTATGATGTGCATAACATCTAGGAAATGTCTTATCTTCAAGTTTGACCAGTAAGGCAATTAAAAAAAAAATGCTCTTCTTTGTCCAATTACCTTGAGCAGGCTCACGTTTTCTCTTTCGATTTTCTGGATGCTTTCCTGGAGTGTCAAAGAATTGAGTCAAGCTGTATAACTTCTTTAGTATATCAGTCCCTATCCATTCTCTTGGTCTTGGCCTTTGCTCAACTGTACCATCAAATTTTTTCCTTTGTCTTCTCCAGCGATGGTCATGAGGCAAAAAATGACGATGCCCCATGAAACCTATCTTACCTCTTAATCTCTGAGAGCTAGTGTTATAAAGACAGCATGGACATGCATTATAACCTGAAGTGATCCAACTAGACAAATAACCATAAGCTGGAAAATCAAATATAGTCCATAACAGTGCCACACGCATGAGAAAATTCTGCCCACTATATGCATCATAAGTCTCTGTGGTATTCAGCCAAAGATCTTTCAACTCATCTATTAAAGGTCTAAAAACCACATCTAAATCTTTTCCCGTGCATAGGGACCAGGAATGAGCAAAGACAACATAAGATACTCTTCTTTCATAAATTTATAAGCAGGCAAGTTATAAGGCACAAGAATGACTGGCCACAAACTATATGAGTGGCTCATATTGCCAAATGGATTGAAACCATTAGTGGTCAACCCAAGCCTCACATTGCGAGCTTCTTGAGCGAAGGTGGGATATTGCTCATTAAAATGCTTCCAAGCAAGGGAATCAGCTGGATGCCTCATCACTTCTTCCTCTTCCACACGTTCCTCAGCATGCCATCGCATGTCCTTTGCAGTTTTAGAGGACAAGAGCAGTCTTTGTAACCTTGGTTTTAATGGAAAGTACCACACCACCTTATGAGGAGTTTTGTTTCCCTTACAATCAATTTTTTTCCAATGAGGTTCTTGGAAAATAGGACACTTTGTTTCTCTCTTATTCTCTTTCCAGAAAATTGCACAATCATATTTGTACATATCGATTTTTTCATAACCTAAGCCAATGCCTGATAAGATTTTCATAACTCCACAGAGTGAAGATGGAACTATTTCACCTACAGGTACTGCATCCTTCAATAAACCCAAAATCATATTAAAAGCCTTATTCGTCATATGATTTATTACCTTCACATTCTTCACAGTAACAATAAAACGTAATAAGGAGTATTTGGCACATCCTGAGTATAGTTCCCGTTGAGCATCACTAAAAAGTCTTTCAAAATTTTTTGCATTCCAGTCAAATGAAGGATTACATACTTGTGCATCAGTAAATTCTTCCAACAAAGTTTGCAATTCATCATCATGTTCTTCATTATCATCATTTGCACCAACAATTGCCTCCCCATTATAATCAAATCTTTCATTAATACCGGAGGGGTATACACTGAATGATTCTCCATGGAAGACCCAATTCTTATACATTTTCCAAACACCATTGTTATGTATGTCGAATTGAACTTGAAAGCAGCTTTTCTTAGTAGAATTCCTACATAATGCACACGGACAGAAAATTTTATTTGAACTAGTCGAGTTCATCCTAGCAAATGCAATAAATTCTTGAACATCATCCTTGTATGCCTTTGAAAATGTATTATTGTCATTAATCAAGCTTTTGTCCACTCAAGTACCTAAATGTTAAAATCATTAGTGCACCAAGCATCTCATAAGCAATAAAGTTTAACCATTTGTTAAGTTCCAGCCTCATAAACTAAATAAAGTAGAACACCAAAGGTTTCAAATATACACCATGATGGATGAAAAGACAAGCATGCCATACACCTAAATGGGAGGAGTAGGCCTGCAAAGTAGGAAAAGTTACCAATACACATACTGTAATAATAGTTATGTTATTCCTTGAAAACAATTTTGTTTTTGGGCCCATTTTTCCACGAAGGTTTGGCTTCTTTAACCTTTTGGCCAGCAGCCATGTTTCTAACCCCCATTATAACACTGACACCACATAGTACAAGAACATGAGCTGTTTCAGCACCAATACCACTTGATGTCCCTGTGACAATGGCGGTGAGACCAAAGCCATCAATCCCCTGTGTTACTTCCTCAGCAGTTGAAGAGGATGAGAACCCAGATGGCCCTTTTCTTTTGAAAAGCCACATCTTTGTTCAACTATAACAAATTGCGACAAGCTGCAGAGTTTCTAAGAAGAAACAGAGGAGGAGGTGGAGGCTAGATGGGCCTATCCTAGATTAGTCTTTAAGAGAAGTTTTTGGGGCATTTTGTCAAACGGGTTTTTGGCAAAAAAACAGGTAAATTCTTTTCTGTCCTACTTAAATGTAATCAGGTCCATAACAGTTTATTATGCAATCACATTTAGTTCATACCCATTCAGACAACATTCATCTCCCAACCGAAATCAAAAAGCCAAAAATGTAAATATACTATATGAAAACAAATAATACTTAGATAAACCAAACAAGAAGCAGAATTTTAAGAACCAACGTAATGAAACTCCTATACATTGCAAAAATGGCAAAATACCCAAAATGCTTTGACAGGATAATGATAGTTGAGCAGAAATTTACCTGATGAAAACTCCAAAATTGGGGTTCAATCCTTAAAGCAGATAGTGTTTTACAATGGGGATTCAAAAATTGGGACTTTACTTCTTCAAATCATGCCATGTGGTTGATTGAAACAAGGTAGGATTTTAATTGGTATCAAAAGAAAAAAGAAGGAGAAAATTAGGTTTGATGGTGCATCGGTGTGTTGAGCAAAGAAGCGAAAGCTCCGTCTGTGTCCATTGGTGAGAGTGTTAGTGGTGTGTTTAGAAATGAGACTAAGTGCTATATCTAATGGTACCAAACGATGTCGTTTAATTTGGTGATTTCCTCTTTCATTTTTTTCTCTCTTTTTTTCATCTTCTGAAGCTTAATGAAAACCAAAAAATTTTGTGGGAAAATTAGGCGGGAGCTGAATTTCTTTTTGTGATGAGAATTAATCCTATTTGTGACAGAATCATCGTCACCATAATAAATTTTCATTCTTGAACTATATAATAAAAAAATAACATAAACTACTTGTCCACCAATATTTCCCGTTATTTAGCTCCAAATGGAGTGTGCAAAATTTTAACTTTTTTGGGACGAAGTAGTGAAATTTTTTTTATGACAGCTTCAAATTAGAATATACAATCTACTTTGGGTGATAAAAATGTGGAATTCACCTTAAAAATTCTAGTTTTTATGACGACTGAAGGTCTTGTCAAAAAAAGTTTGTCATAAAAAGTTTCTTTTTTTGTAGTGTTTGAGTTAAATCACATTTGATTTGCAGAAAAATAACTTTTAAATTCAACTTTAAAAATAAAAAATAAGAGTTCTTTGAAGCAAAAGAACTACAATAAAAGAAAAGATTTATGATAAAAAAACTCAAACGTCATATATATTAATTAAAGAAAGAGGAAAAAGAAGGCAAACTAGTCAATTAATTTGGGAGAGGGAAAGGGGGAGAGAGAGAGAGAGAGAGAGAGAGGATAAAAAGAGTAATTAATGGACAATGGGTCTAACAAAATTAATAAGAACATATGGATTTGATTAGTTAAGGGTAATTGTGGTATTTGAATAAAAATTGCTCTTGCAGGAAGATTGTCGTTCCAGTAGAATTGCCAGCCATTTCCAATAGATTGCCATATCCTTTGTGACAGCCCCACCTCCCCCTAAGGCTAACCAAAGGGTTCGGTGGGCTGCCTGCCTAACTCTTGCCAGAACTCACTCACATAAAGATCACTAATATATATATATATATATATATATATATATCAAACTAAAATACCATTTTCAAACCAAACCAAACGGTAACTCACAAACACCTTGTTCCAACCTTACAAACCCCAATTTACATAAAGTACTTAAACATACATTCAAATTCTCATAATACAAAACCCTCAAATTCACAATTCAAGTTTTTCAAACCAAATAGATAAGTGAACCCTAATTCTAATGGTTGGCTCCTTCACTTGGGTTTTTAGTCCCTGTTAATGAAAACAAATTGAAAAGAATGAACTAAAAGCTCAGTGAGTTCCAAAAAGGCAAGCAAAGCACATAATACATAGGATATTTCATTTCAAATTCGAATCTAGAAATAAACACATAAGGAAAGCAATTAACAATACAAGATTAGGATACGGGGGCTCTCAGGAGCCAAAATCCACGAAACTCGATCACATTCCGAGTAGTTGATACTCTGTCAACTTTCACAAATATAACCATGTAGACCTCCACTTACTCCTTACTCCACCAAACCCCCACTGGGCCAGACTCCAAGCACATCACATCACATCACATCACATCACATCACATAGCTTGTTTATTGTTCTTTTCCGAGACAAGTCCACATGCCAAGTCCCGAGCACATATCACATCACATCACATCACATAAATAACCATATGGCTCGTCCCTTTCTCCTCGGCCTAGGCCTAGCCTACAGCTTCAGTTGAATGATTCACCGATAGGTCTCAGGAATTCCTGAAATTTCACATACACACATAGGTCACTACAAAACACTTTCACAAATATTTTCATTTAAATAGAGGTTAGTGCGATGAAGTACATACCACCTCACTTGATGGTTTGAAAACCCAATTTCACATCAAATCGCTTAACTAACACAATTCGAATCATATTCACATAATCACATAGCAAATATTGAAATTCACCAAAGTATCAAGGTTCAGATTCCAAGTTTTGCTTGGTTTCAAAGCCTTCGACACTCCCTAAAATGAATAAAGGAAATGGATGAGTTTGGCTCTTCCATTTGACAATCAAATCAAAGTGCACTTATTCCTTGATTTAATCAAGGTTTCTCTCAAAATTTCCTCAAGTAAAAGTATTCTTGATGAAATTTCACAAAAGAACATTTTTCAAAAATTGCTACAATACTCAAAATATAATGCTCCATCGATATACTCCCAAAGCGCAGCTTCCAAATTCTTTTTGAGCACAGGAATTAAGTGAGGCTTTTCATCTCGAAAATCACCCGTTCAAATCTAAACTCAACACTAAATGTTCAATCACGGTTCTAACACATGTTTAAAACAATTTTCACTAAGTCTCGATGCGCAAAATTCATGAAAATTAGCTAAAACATTTCAAACCCTCAAATCTGTCCAAAATGGCACTTTTACCTCGAAATTTAGTGAAACTCAATTTTTCACCATTAAAATTCAAGATTTTAACTCTATTAAAACATAGACTCATAAACGAACATAATACACATTTATTTAGGCAAAATCTACCCACGAAACATCACAAAATTTCGAAATCAAGTGTCAAAATTTTTAGGCATAGGTTCGGCCAACTTTCACTCTTTTCCTTTAAAATTTTCAACATCAATCTCACATTCTAATCACAAAATACTCTCATCTCATAAATAACGAACACAACCACATTCAGGTCCTCAAGTCCGCTACCTAAAAGTCGCTTCAAATCCGTTACCTAAATTGGGAATTCAAGAGCCCAACTTCAATATTCCAAATATAAACATTTCTAGCAAAATAAACCGTAGATCTACTATATTTAACACTAATCAAGTTAGATCTAAGAGGTTTGAGTCTTATACCTTTAGATCTGTCTAGATATAACAAGATCAAGCAAGATCTTGTGAGCTCTCCTCAAGAATGATTTTCCAAAGCTTAGCAACTCCAAGAATCTTCAACCTTAGTCCATGATCCACTTGTTTTGATGATGATTTCCATCTCCAACCTCAAGAACAAGAAGTAACCAACCAAGGAGAAGCTTTCTTTCCTCTTCTTTTCTCTCTCTCAACTTCAGACCACCCTCTCACTCTCTTTCTCTCTCTCGGCTGCCAAGGAAAGAAGAAGAAGCAAGAGCCAAGTCTTCAATGGAGTCTTCAAACTTGAGAAAGAAGATGAAGTTGGAAGAAACCTCACAAACTCTCTCCCTTTTCTCTCTCTATGGTTCGGCCTCCCTCTCTCTCTTTGAGTTCTAAGAGTGGCTGAAAATGAAGTACAAGAAGCAAGAAAAAGGGCTTTAAGGGAGACAAAAAGGTGCATTTCCCTTAAATCGTGGAAAAGTGGTTAAACGACCACTTTTTGTTGTGTCGCACGCGACACTCTAACTTTTACTGGTTTTTCTCATTCCGACACTATCTAACCAAAATATATCTCTATAATACCTTTACATATGCTCGATTTCATCTTAAAATCACTATTCACGTTTCAGAACAAAAATCGACGCTTAAACTGGCCGAAACCACACACACCGGCAAATAATTCCCGAAAAATTCTCTAAATTAGAAAATAATCACTCAAAGTATAAATTCACTAATATTTTAGTGAATAAACATAATATAAGCATTATTAAGCATTTTAAAATAAAATTTTGAATTTTGAGCCTTTCACATCCTTTGCCATTGTGGTGACACTACGGTGATGACTTAACTAGTGATATATATTATTTCTTTTTGTTGAAAATACATGTGAAGATGAGATTGCTTCAAACAATTAGTCAAAAGAATTAAAGAAAAATATGTATTTTAAACACGTATTTAACTGGTAGAAAAACATTTTGTGAACCACGTATTTAAAAATGTTTTTAAAAAGTTGACGGAAGATGTGTTTTTAACCACGTATTAACTGGTTTCCATTCATAGACAAGTCCACACGGATGAAGTCTCCAATTGGCTATTGAGCCTTGCATGGATAGTATACAAATCTAGGGCAAGTAGGGTACTATATCAAAGAATTTTCTTGTGAAGCATCAAAAAATACAAAACAAAGGGACAAGTGAAATAATTACCCAATGTCCTTTATCGTAAAGATGCCACTGGAGATTTAACTGAACATTAATAGAATGCTCATATACATAAATTCATTTATGTTACTCATTTACTTGAGCCAAACATTTTCTGTGCTAGTTTTGCAATTCTTGAAAAACCTAGTAAATATTTTGAAAAAAAAATTGGAAAATGTGGTTGAAGAGTACATTACATTGCTTTCACTATGCATGAGTGTTCATTTTTTTCTCTATTGATTGTGCTTATGTATATAGGACTAATATTATGTGCACTAACAGTATATAAACTAAAAGTTTTACAAGTATGATAATTATGTAAAATTTAAATTTGAAATCCAATTTTTGCACATATATCATGAACTTGATGATAACACTGTATACATTATCGATGTGTATAAGATGTGCTCATAAATGGGTGTGCTATATATCAATAAAATGAAGCGAATTTTGAAATGTTTCACCAAAGCAATGCTCTTACTTTGTTGTATAGCTAAATTTTGTCTTTTATTTCTTTTTTTCATCCAACAAATTGAGCCAACCTGTCGACAGATAGCACCAATGAACTTGACCCAGCAATGCATGCACTTCATTCAATTCAGTCCGCTCTTTGTTACGAAAGATTTAGAGAAAATGGCATATCACGTCGTGGTAAGGGACCATCTGCTTTATCGTTAGTACGTTTCTCCAACCAGCCAAACAGCAACAGCTGTGATATTGCCTTAAATCTTGAAGAAATCGGCACACGTGAAGCAGTGCGTTTGGACGGAGAGATTTGGCTAGAAAAGGAAACAAGATTATTTGGGATAATTTGTTAAAAATAATACTGTAGCATTTTTTTTATGTGATATATGTGAGATAAAAAGACGATTGAAATTTGTGTAGATGATGCAAGTAAAACTTTTTAGACAAATAAAGGCAATCCAAACAAACCGAGATATAAGACATAAAAGTGAAAGGGCCCGTAACGGAAGGTAACAGCCATTTTGTTTCAAAGATAAAAGAAAATGCCTATTAGATTTGGACGATTGTTTTTTGGTGGACGCCAAAAGACCTGATGACTTGCCCCTCTTATCTTCTAAGATGTTCTTGAAACACTTTTTATCTCTAGCAAAATGAATTTAAAAATGAACCTATGAGAAGTTTGAAATAAAAGGTCAGAATATTGGGTGTGAAAAAAATTCAAAAGAAATATGAAGGTCAGAAAAAATATTTCATGCTATGGAATATTATGAATGTACTAAATAATGGGTTGACATACCAAAATTTAGGGCATCTTGGGGGTCCTCCAACATGAGCTACAAGGCTGGCAAATTGGAAGTACAAAAACGAAATAGACAAAACAAAAATCTTACAAATGGTAATAAATAACAATTGATGGGAGAAAAGAAGTATACACACATAAAAATTAAGGCAATACATAATTAATATTTTATGTACCACAATCAATGCACTAACAGAGATGAATGCATACCACATATATGAGAATAAGTTCAAAATCATATTAGAATTAAATGATATATATATATATATATATATCTGCTAATGTACATAGCGTTAGTCTACAATTTTTTTTTTTTTTTTTGGACTAGTGTCGTAAATATAAGCACAACGAAGTTTTAACTCTCACTCATGATTGCCTATAAAAGGCTCTACTCGTCATTGAACGGTTTTTGTCCATGAAGCTCTCAAGTACAATCATCTTCACCAGCAGTGTTTCTTTTCACTCCCCACTATACATACGCACAAAATCCCTCTTCAAGAAATGAAGCTTTTCAGCCTTTTCCTTGTTGCCATCCTCCTTCTACAGGTTTGTTTCGGGTCGCTAACGCCGCCAACTAGTTAGCAACGGGAAAATAAGCTGATATTTCTTGATAGCTGACAATGTCATTGCTTGTACTTGCAGTTTCCAGTTGTGTTTATCTTTTCTTTTACATTTCACATATTTCAGGTTTTCATAGAGGCATCGTCCATCAGTGACACCACCACTCCTCAGACTCATCAGGTTGTTCAATTGGGATTCCTTTTTTCCCCTTTTTTATTATTTTATTTTTTTCCTTCTCAATCTTTATGCTTTAATTTTTCCATGCAATCATTAGACATCTTACCAACAAACATAAAGCAGTCCATTTCACTTCTTTTTCATATTTTGTTACTATTTCATATAAACAGCAGAAATGCCCTGAATTTTGAGCATATTGCCACCTTTTAGGCAGAGGTTCAGTTGCAGAATATGGTTTAAAAGGACCATCTCCCATAAATTGTCGGTTCCACTTACGGAGTTCACCTAAGGTCCCTTATCTTCTGAGATATGGTCCATGTAAACTTGGTCTATATTCAAATTTGCATCCTTTGACATGGCAACCCAAAGCCTTAGGAAGTAAGCAATTATAATTGATGGCCTATTAAGTATAATTAACAACGTAAACAAACTACACCAAGAAGATCTATAAATGAGGCAAAAAGTTGTGGGGGAAAAAAACTAGAATCCATACTAACTTCATTTTGGATATATACAAATTTTTGGTTAAAAATGCAAAGCATATCTAACAACTAGGTAAAAATCCGTGAGCTAAGTTATATGTTAGCCCACAATTGATGAAGAAAAGTAAAGCTCTTCCTTCCGTATAATTTAGCCAAGAATATGTAACAATTTGAATAGAGTTTGGAAATCATTGCTGTAATATAGATTGTTATCATGTTCCGAAACCTGAGTTATTTAATGATGCGCATATTTTCTCCCTTTTCTCTTTTTTTCCTTTTTTGTGTGCCAATCTTAAGTTAGGTCCTCTTTGGCTGATCTTTAATTATGCTTAATGTTTCAGTCAGTCTCCTTTGACATATTCCTTTCCTCGTCTGCTCTCCTGAATCAACAACTTCAAACCTTTCTGCCTCCAAACTTCTCCATTTGAATTTTGATCGGATAGATCAACAATGAAAAGCTTGTCCAACTGAGATTGTATAGATGTGGTGGGAATATACTGCTTTGTTCTCCTTTGCTTTTGTAAAAGCTCTGATTGTGATCATGAAAAATAGTTAGAATCAATAAAAATCATTCTTTGATAGATTATTGATTTTAGTGTTTGGATTGTAAGGTAAATGAGAACATAAAAAAGAACTAATTATCAAAATTAGGACCTATAATTAATTAAAATAATCAACAAAGAATAAGCACTAAATGCTATAAGAAAGATCCTACAGAATTGAGAACGGAAGGGAGAGGGGAAGGGGGAGGGGAGAATTGGTAAAATTTGGATCCTTTTTTAAAATTTTGGTATTACATTCTATATTACATTATTTACCCTACATGTGAATCATCTATTATACTTTTGGAGTTATTATTTATCTTAACACAAAATGAAGCGTAACAACAAAAAAGTACAAGCTTAAAGACGAGGGATCCTAAGTCCAAAAACTATTTTGGAATTTAGGTTGCCAGTGGACCAATCTTACACATACACCATGTGGCTGCAAATGCCAGACATCGACTACACGCAGCTTCCACTCTTGACGAGACAACGTCCAAGACAAATTATTAGGGATATAGGCTAATATTCAGCTATTGCTTAGTAGACCACTTTGAAGAGAGAGAGAGAGAGAGAGAAATGCATGTTTTATCAAACATATAACTTAACTCAGGATTTTAAAAAAAAAAAAAAATCAATGAACAAACCACCTGTGCTTTGAAAAGAAAATCATTATGTACTTCCTGCTAATTCTGATTTTGATACTTTACCTTTCCATGCAGATGGATGGTGGGCGTAAACCTCCAGCAATTAGTAAGTCATATGCTCAATTCAAATCCTTAGTCTACCCCAACTCTTGAAATTTCCCAGACAAATTTGGTTGAAGATTGGCTCTTAAGCTTTATAATTCCCATGAAGTTTTAAATTTTTTTGTGTTGTTATACAGATTGCAGCCATGCATGCTCGAGGAGATGCAGCAAGGCATCAAGAAAGAATGTTTGCACCAGAACATGCAAGGCCTGCTGTGCAAGGTGCAACTGTGTTCCACCAGGAACTTATGGAAACAAGGCACTTTGTCCCTGCTACGCCAGACTGAAGACCCGAGGGAACAAGCCCAAGTGTCCTTGAGCCAGGAATATTCACTTATTAGTAATAATAATCATAGCTTTTCCTGTGTGTGGTAACGTATCAAAGAATAGCCAAGAAAAAAGAGGTATCAAAGAATAAAATTGAGATGAGTGACTGCACTTTCTTGGTTCTTGGTGATCTGGGTAATTGTTGATTATTGCTCATTAGATAATGAAGATATAGAACAAATCCATGGAAAAAAATTCTAGCGAGAGGTCTCAGTTCTTGACCACGAACATCTTATGTAAATTAGCAAAACTCTCTGTTCTTTAGCTCAAATAAAACTTCAAAGATAAGGACCATAGAGAAATTTCTAAAAATATTATGATTTTTAAATTTTTTCTGCAAATAGGGTGATTTGGGTGTAGGGTTCAGACAAGTCATATTCGCATTTGCAAAATGCGAGTTCCAGTGAACTCGCATTTTGCAAATGCGAGTTCGACATTTTAAAAAAATAAAAATTTTCCGAACTCACATTCCGTGAATGCGAGTTTCATAGAAATCGCATTCTGAGAATGCGAGATCCGCAATTTGAATTTTTAAAATTCCTCTCGAACTCGCATTCGCTATGAATCGCATTCTGAGAATGCGAGATCCGCAATTTGAATTTTTGTTTCTCGAACTCGATTCTAATGCGAAGTTCGCTAAAACTCGATTTTCAATGCAGTTCAAATTTAATTTTAAATTCATGTTGAGCTCGCATTCTGAAAATGCGAATTCCTTGAAACTCGCATTCTGGGAATGCGAGTTCCTGTGAAAATTAATTTAAAAAAATGGGAGTTTCGTGAATGTTTATTGACCAAAAATTAATTAAAAAAATTCCTGATTACTAAGATCGAAATAAATTTCTGTGAATAAGGTATTGGTCGTGTGGCCAGAAATCCAATAATCTTAATAGTCAAAACTAATTTGGCAGTAGTAAACATCTTTTACTTTGCTATTTTTTGACCCACCAACATTTGGCATTTGAAATGTTATAGTTTCTTAAGTTTCTAGATTATCGATTTTAAAAATTGATATGTCGAACCCGCAAGAATAATAAATAAGAACAGTTCTTTTGGAGAAAAAGAAATGAAGGAAGAAAGAATGAAGAAAGAAGAAGGAAGAAAGAAAGAAAGAAAGAAAGAAAGAAAGGAAAGAAAACGAAAGAAACAGGTTTTTTTTTTTTTTTGAAATAAGAACACTACTGAGAATTGGAAAAGGGAAAGGAAATTTTTTTTTTCTTTTTGGTGATCCACCAGGCATTAAGCGCTTAACGCTCGACCAGTTTTACAATCACCATAAGCTGGACGACTTGGCATGGGCATGCCTAAGTAGTGCCAACGCTTCTCGCCATAGACGAAAATTCCATTCCTCAGGCGGGCGTAACCGCTCGACCATGCAACTAAAATTGCTATTCTTTGGTCCATTATGGGCACGCCTAAATGGTCTTCAATGGTTGCCTGTCCGTCCTTAGACGTGCCCAGTTTACATGGGCACACCTAAATGGTGGCGAACTAACACAAGAAACATTGATCATTTCAACTGAACCTACTTATTTAATAAGACACAAGAAGACTAAAATTACAAAATACGGATGTAGAGCATAAATGGAGAAATCGTAAAGCATGAGGGATAACATTAATTCCAAAACTTCATTTCTCACGCATAAGACAAAAATATCAGATACTGAGAAGTATCACTAGAAGACATCATCATTACTTTTGCAACTGCAATAACCGTGAAACCATGTTCTGATATTTTTCCTTTACTGCAGTACTATGTTTAGGCAATTTGATACTATTACTATAAAAGATTTGCTCCATTCCAACACAGATTTCGATTTATGTACTACTTACGACCCCGAATGCGTAATCCTCATTTAACCAACCCTAAACAGTAATAAAAAATTGAGCACCGTAAACCCTAAAGATTATGAACCGTAAACCCTAAACCTTCAAACCCTATAACCCTAATGAAGTAACCCGAAAACCATAAACCCTTTACCCCTAACCCTAAAACCGTAAACCCTAAACCCTAAACTTGAAACCCTAAACCCTGAACATGAAATCCTAAACCCTGAACCGTAAACCCTAATCCCTAAACCCTACAACCCTAAAGCCATAAACTCTAAAACCGTAAACCCAAAACTATTGAGCCCTACAGCCCTAAAGGCATAAACCTTACAACCCGAAACCCTACAACCCTTCAACCCTAACACTATAAACCCTAAAACTTGAACGTATATTCCCTCATGTAAAGTGTTTTTTAATCATAGACTATAACTTTCATTGTAAAAATATTGACTTTGTGATGCATCAAAATTTAAGGTTAAAAAACAAACACAGAACAGCATGCAACTAATTGCATGTGAACGTCTGACATTATACCCAACAAAAGGGCATCTGAACGTCTGATATTGAACAAGGAAGAAGTAAATATCTAATTCTACTCACAAGACTTTCAATTTTGTCAGTGAGCCAAGATAGTCTGGTAACTGCCCAACTATATTGCAACTCCTTAATACCCTACACCATCAATTGAAAAACAAGTCAATGCCACTTATAGTCATTTTCCTTGAGAGAGCAATGTAACACTGGAAAACTCATAGAGTCTTCATATTAGTTGCACCGCCAAGAAGAGGAAAAGTAGTGTCATGCGGGTGAATAAGCTGATCCAGTGTTTAAAGTCCAAGGAGTACGTTCAGGAAACCTTCGCTTGGATGCATTATTACAGGTACCTTACCAACAACGATATCGAGTTTCTCAGCACTTACCTCAATCTTACCGCTGAAATTGTTCTCGCTACTCTTAAGAAATCCGCTAAGCCCCTCGGTCGTCCTAAGGGTGGACCTCCTCGTGATCACCCTCGGTAATGATATGCTTAGCTTTTATTGTGTAAAGATTTTGGTGAATATTGGATTATTTGTTAACAATTAGTTTTACGAATTGGCACTGGATTATATTGCGGACAACCCAGGTTTAATGGGGATAGGCCTAGATTTGGTGATAGGGAGGGCTATCGAGTTGGTCCTCGTGGACCTTCCGGTGAGTTTGGTGTTGGGAAAGTAGGAGCTCCTGACGATTACGAGCCTGCTTTCAGTGTTAGTTAACACTCGTTGTCGACTAACGCATGGGGCTTGCAAACAAAAAATATATATATTCATTAGCCAATTGAAATAATGGGGAACAAAAAAAAACTAATCAATCAATACAAGGTTCAATGTCCTCCAAGATGTCCACCAAGCACACACTCATGCCCCAGCTCCTCTACGTGGCACATATGTCAGAATCGGAGTCACTTGAGCTATGTGTGACTCATGTGCGGCCTCCTGATCATGTAATGCCTCAGTCCGAGTCCCCGACTGTTCAGGACCTCCTTCGCATTGACTGGAAGTTCCAACGTCTACGTTCTCCATAGGTGTAACTCTTGAAACGCCACCGGTGACCTAGACGTTGTACCTCCCGCATGCCGAGGTGTGAGTACGATTCACGTTGATGTTTGGTAGCCTATGCACTGCCGCCAGCGTCCGTCTGGAAGATGTGCTCCGGGGACTACACCCTACGACGCCGACCACCACCGTGCTGGCCTCCACCTACATTTCTATGAGTGCGCTCAACACGACGCAGGTCAACATGAACTGGAATGTCATGTGGTACAGGTAGAGGGCGAACTGCAAGATGTCGTGCCGCCTAACATGTAAACTCGCCATAAACTCTGATGGCACGGAGATGATGCCCCGCTTCCTCGATACCGCCAATCCAATGCCATGTAATGAAGACGCGACAATAGATCAACCTATTAAGAGTTTGGCATGATAAGAAATGTGTAAGTGCGATCATTTATAGACGAGTTTGATAATACAGATCAGATAAATTTGAGTCCATTATTATTAAGTGGTGAAACTTACAAGATATTCAGCTCTGGCACTATCGCCCTTAAACCCCTCGGGAATCGGAGGATGTCGACTCGGATCTGACACATACAGAACTGTTCGCTAACGATACCACCGGAAATAGTCATCAGATGGATACGTAGTATCATCAACTGCAGTTCCGTCCGCCACTAATGAATAGAGATGTGTCCAAACCTCAATGTAATGCACATGTGCCATGCCCCAATCCTTTTTTTTCTTCCCACGGTGACTAAATCGATGTATCGTGGTGATATTCTAGGCCGAGAGTCGGGTACGGGCTGCTGTAAACCGAACTACTGCATAACTCAATGAGGTAGGTGGGGCTCGACAACCTCCCAACAGATGATGTACGTGACAGATCTCCAAATGTCACGTCCTGCAGTGCAATACTGAGGGAGAGATACAAGAGTGTCCTCCGAATACGGGAGCCAGACGAACTGAAAAAAATACATAGCCGAATCATTGTTCACCGGCATGTATTAAAAAAATGAATAACTCGAACACAAAATTTATACAAGATTATAAGGTATGCATAAATATTGCAGCAAGTACCTCATCGGCCTGTAAGCCAGCCAACTGGTCTCTAAGAGCTGGCAAGACATGGCGTACAACTCTATGTAAGTCCAGACCAACATCCCACCTGTAACTGTTAGTTACTCATTTGCAACAACGGTTCTGACGATGAAAGGATGTGGTACTCGACCTAACTCCGCAAGAACTGGGATAGTGCTGTAGTGGCCGCACTCGATAAGGGCGCAATGTCGGCATTCATTCCCACGCCCATATCTGTATTTTGAAAATGGGTTATATTATTTCAGGTATCATATTAAAATAATTCCTAACTACATCCATTTTGGGAATGCAACATCATACCTACAGAAGCAGTAACGATCCTGTAATATCCGTGACCTCAGGCCTTATGGCAGTGCAGAGAGACCGGTAGAGGAATGCCGTGACACTCCCCAACCGTAATCCCAACCGTCTCTAAATCTCAAGAAGTGGAAGCCATCGGGAAAGTTTATTCCTGACTTATCCAGAATAAATGCCCGCCCAACAAGAATAAGATAGACACGCGAATGTCTCATCCGTAGTATCAACCAAGAGCCCTATCCAACACCCCTGACAAACAACTAACTCTCAGGCCCCAAAAGTCACAGTCTGGGAAAATCCTAAAGCTCAAGCACAAATGCCGCTCCACTCCTCTACGGTGTGCGCTACATCTACACCCGTAACTGGAGGTCCATCAGTGCGCAATCCCCATATAACCTCGACATCCTGTAAGGTCACAGTAGCCTCTCCGACGGGGAGATGAAAGGTGTGTGTCTTCGGGCGCCATCTTTCCACTAAAGCGGTGATCAAAGCATGATCCAACTGCTAATAGCCGCATAGAAGTACCCCCTCGAATTCTGCCATGCGGATGTAGTGGAGCACCTGCTCAGGTATCGATCTGTGGTCCCAGAATGCTTTATCACACCGGCGGACAACGAGCTGGTCGCCTGATATATGGCCATGAAATATGGAATGAGCTCTGTGGGCAGTCCCCGCCGCAATAATGTCAGTCATATACGGACCAGGATGCACATCAGACTGCGGTGGAGCATCAGCCATAACTACCTCCTCCTATAGAATCAACATTTAAAGTATCTTTAAATTTACAATTACAGAATAAGTATTACTAAATTTAGAAACGTAAAATCATGTGAAGCTATTGTTAGCAATTTACATCCATCCACACCCGTTACAGTTTAAACTGGTCGTGATACATTTAAAGGGCTGCGGGTCAAATACAGTAACGAATTTAGAAAGGGCTTTCATCCGATAAATACATTTAAAAAAATTTTGGCAGAACCTCCCCTATAACATTAGTTCAACTCCCTGCCAACAAACATATTTATTTCTATAGCAGACATATAAAGTACCACAATAATCACACAGTCGGCGCTCCCATACAGTTACATAAATGAATACATCAACCATTTTCATGACAATGCCTCCAAATAAAAACATAAAGAACAGACGACACAACACCCAAAAAAAAAAGCAAATAATGTCATACTTTTTTTCACATATTACAAATCACGACCTAAAATTAGGACAATTCCGCCTGTTATGCCCCCTTGCATGACAATTAGTATACCTTCTCGGTTCCTGCGGGTCTCTCTCGTCCATCTCATTATGAATTCTTCTGGCTCGAACCCTTCCTGCCTTCCTTACAATAAATCTGCTGTTATCACCTTGCAGTTCCCACCCAGGATCCAACCAATTATCCGGATGTGATAAAGGGTTGAAAATTCCAGAATACTGCTGGAACCACCTAGTTTTGGCGAAAAACTGATCAACATGCATGTTCGGATTATCCCCTCGGTGTCTACAAACAGCTATAGCGTGAGAGCACGGAAGCCTATACATATACCACTTGCCGCACGAGCATTCATTCTCCAAGTACTTAACAGTCTGCGTATTTCCCCTGTTGCCATCCATGCGGCGGCCTGTAACAACCTTGTACACACCGGTTGCGGCATGAAACTCCACAACCCTGTGCGTCCCTGCTTTCTTTTCAGCAGCATTAAAACGCTGCCATATTCTTGGAGGAAATCTATGACGACAATGATTGGCGTCTGCTCTTCTCTGCTTAAAGAGTTCGGCAGTCCGGTGGAATGTCATATCCACGCATGCTCAAATTG
Organism: Gardenia jasminoides; assembly: GCA_013103745.1. Classification (NCBI taxonomy): domain Eukaryota; kingdom Viridiplantae; phylum Streptophyta; class Magnoliopsida; order Gentianales; family Rubiaceae; genus Gardenia; species Gardenia jasminoides. Next base: position 25,273,477 of record CM023102.1, on the reverse strand, counting down.
GCAGATGTCGTGCCCCCTTAAGGACGTTATTGTAACTCTCAGACATATTGGTAGTAAGAATACCCCAACAATGACCTCCATCGTGAGCAAGACACCATTTTTCCTCTTCAATTTTGGATAAATACGCCCATGCATCCGAAAATTTTCGCTGCATCTCACGCTTTAATCCCCTCCACTTGCGCATCTGTCGAGCTTCCCTAACGCCCAACACAATCTCTTAAGATGTAATCCTTTATGGCGGGTCATTAGATTGCTTCTGACATGTCGAAGGTAAAATCTGTGGAAAGCAACCGGCTCCATCCAGTAGTCGTGCGTCGACATTGCTCGGATTATACCTTGGTACCGATCTGATATAACACATACAGAGAAACGATCTTTCAGCACATGATAGCGTAACTGGTACAAGAACCAGTCCCAACTCTTGATTGTCTCCTCATCCACTAAAGCATAGGCAAATGAAAGTATCTGATTGTTTGCATCTTGCGTGACAGCAATCAGGTGTTTGCCTTTGTACTCGCCATGCAGGTAAGTGCCGTCAACACAAACCACGAGTCTACACATGGTAAATGTCATAATTGCAGGTCCGAATGCCCAAAACACGTACCTAAATGTCTTGAGGTAGGCGCCACTATCAGGGTGGTGCACCCAGGTAACAACTGACCCTGGGTTTGACTGCACAAGTGCATGCATTTATCTGAGAAGGTCGGCAAAATTTGCATCCCAATTTCCAAATACAATATCAATAGCTTTCCGCCTACCGTACCATGCCTTCTTGTAGGTGATGTCGACCTTCAAATCAGTCTTTATAGCAGACATTATGTTCTTAACTTTGAAACCAGGATCATTCTCAACACTTCGGACTATGTGACTGGCTATAACTGATGAAGCCAGGTTTCTGTTGTTGTTGCCAGACAATGTACCAAGGCAAGTGTGATCCCTAGTCCATCTAGTAATCTGCCACAGTCCGTGAGTCTTCTTTCGAAGTGCTCTGATGGACCAGTTGCACTCTTGGGTACTTGCCCCGTCACACCATGACTTGCATGTTGCCACCCAAGTGTCTCTCTTACTCTCGACAACCCTGAACTCTCTATTTTGCTCGATGGACCATAACCTGATTGCCTTCACGAGCTGCTGCTTGCTTTCAAAACTCATGTGCAAACAAATATTCCTATTCTCCTCACTGTATATAGGAATAGTAGTGTAATCATCATCATCACCACGGTCATCGGCATCATAGGTTCCAAGGTTCTGAAAAAATGTCAGGCCCCTTGGAACATAATACTGACCATAAGCAGTATCCTGGCCCATGTCACCAGATTGCTCGTTAGACGGACCAGAGTCATGAACAAAGGCAGTTTGACTGTGATAATCATGTTGGAAGCCACCTATGTCGGTCTCATCATCTGTGTCGCTTGGGGGGTGTTCTCAGAGGTGGACTCCTCTGCATCCTCTACATCAACCTCTCGATCAGTCTCATTCTTCGAAATAAGAATTGTAGTAGGAATTGTGGTGCCTATACCGGTGTAGACATCATCATCATCCGGTACTTGGGTACTTGGACCCGGATTTGAGTGATATGCATCTGGAGATTGCTGGAATGGCGATGTAGGCTCATTAAAGGTAGACATTGAGTCAAAGCCATGGACCAAAGGGCTGTGAGTGTGTTGAGGTGCAGCAGAATGCCTTCCAGAATACCCCACACCACAAGGAACAGTTTGTGACCATAACTGTTCCCCAGACATATCTCTGAGCATGTGGTGGAATGCGGATCCCGTCTCGGGTCTGTCCGTGTAGGGAGGTCGATGCACCCTCATTGGATCCGTACAGGCATTAAACAGGGACATCATCGGGCCAACGTTTTGGGCGGAGGGAATTGGGCCAATTTCCTCCTGCTCAATGTAGATTTCTGCAATATACGGATCTGTGTCACGCCACAGATCGTACATATCCTCCAAGGTTTCATCATCCACTATTGGAGAAGTAGTATAAATGGAGTGACCACATGGTTGACGGAGCAATAATCTAAGTTTGAACATCCCCTTGTCCACTCCCATATATTCATAATTTTGTCAACTAACTCGTCGTACAAAACTCTACGCCGCAGTTTGACTGATCGATTGTAGGTAGGAGGGAAATAACACACACACCCCTCACGGTACTGTATCTGCCCTCCCCAATAGAAAAATACTCGTAGAGGTCGCTCGGCTGACATGTTCCTGAATTCTGTAATGACAAAGCGAATAGGATGATCTAGAAGATGTTTGTTACATCAATTTATACTAGACAGAAGCACGGAATTACGAATAATAGGGCAAGAATTTGGTTAGCGCAGCACAAGACGTGTTGCCTATTAAGGATTCTATTGAAAGCTAAAATCTCAAAGTAGGAATGTAGAAAAATTTCAGCAGAGTCTCCCCTATAATATGACTAAATCTCCTTGCCAACAAAAACATTTCAGTCCAATAACAAAAGAAAGTAATATGAAAGGAAACTAGAAAAACTGCTACGGAGGGTAGGCATTATGACATGTGTCAGAATAAGGATGAACAATAAAGTGTACTCAATCATTGTATGAATACAAACTTTGTAGGATGAGAACCGCCAACAGAAAGACCTATTGTTATAGACGAATACTGAGTTGCATTCGTCAAGAACAGTGGGCCGATTTTTAGCTTTGATTTGCTTACAAGGGTAGCAGTGGAAAGCAAAACGAAATGGATAAGTTAATGGAGATGTAGGGAAGAAATGCAATCACAACAATGCATCTGAACAAGCAATTGTGACATTCCATTTTACCAACATCCCCAGCATAGGTTCTAATACAATGAGTTCACATGACTTGTCAACCACAGCCTTCCATTTGCGTAGTTAGAATATTTTGGAAATTTCACCTAAAAATTTCTATCATTTTTGGCAGAATCTCACCTATAACATGACTAAAACTCCCTGCCAGAACATCAACTTTATTACTCAACGAATGCATTACGTAATATTCATAGGTATATGACTACAATAGTATTATAACTTTCTAGTGCAGTTTGGGTACAACGAATACAAGAAAAATAAAATTAATAAGAGAAGATTAAGGTCAAGAAAATCAATTAAAGCATGCATCATTCTAACAAACATCTACTAACATCCATCACAATTGTCAATTTTTCTGGAATCGAAATTACTAACCTAGATAGTAATCTGCAGGTCCCCTAGAGCCTCGAGAATGCACTACAAAAGCCTCCAAATGTGTAGCAGGAGCTGTGTCTGCAAATCATCCAGAATGGAGTTGTTATTTACTAGTCAATCATCCAGAATGGAGTTGTTATTTTCATTGAAAGGCTTTACGATCCTTTTGGTGTGCAAGTTACAGATGGAAATTTTAAACTTACATTGCCGAGGCACTGCTACACATTAAGCACTGCCTGCTGTTAAACTATTACTTAATCGAAAGGGTTTCCATCAAGAAAACATTCCCCCCACGCCTAAGCATATATTCCATATGATCATAAAATGTAGGAAATTGTCCTAAGCATGGCAAAGAACAAGGATAACATGTGACGATTATAAATTCGAGGGGTGAACGGTCAAGAAAAAAAAGTAAAAAATTCTTAACAAATGATTCGTAGTCAAAATAAATTGATAAATAACTAATAAAAAAATATTTTAATACTTAAGGACACTGCATGAAGCAAAACATGAAAATTGACATGAAAATTAATCTTGTCTTTATGAACAAATGACATTTGATATGAGTCAGGTGCTTTTGTTTCTATGGTCATTTTTTAATTCAAATTTAAATATTGCATCACAAATCCAAAAAAAAAAATCCTACCATCATAAGCAATTAGCTTTTTTAAAGTATAAATGCATAGTTCACATTTATGTCATCGGTTCTTGAAAATATTTTTTCCTACAAAATTTATAAAAAATTTGGCAAAGTTTCCCCTGTAAAATGACTAAAACTCCCTGCCAGCAAACACAATTTTTTCAAAAAAAAAAAAGGTAATAGAAACAAAACCAATAAATGCAACAGAAATGAAAACAAAAATTATGCATCAGCCATGGAAACAAAAAATTACCAGCAGAGACGAAAAAAATTATGTATCAGAAATGTAAAAACAAAATTTTCATCATAAATGGGAAAAAAAATGTGCAATGGAACCGGGAAAATTTATATTGCAACACAAATCCAAAAAAAAAAAAAATTCAACCATCATAAGCAATTAGCTTTTTAAAAGTATAAATGCATAATTCACATTTATGTCATCGGTTCTTGAAAATATTTTTCCTAAAGTTTATAAAAAATTTGGCAGTCTTTCCCCCGTAAAATGACTAAAACTCCCTGCCAGCAAACACAATTTAAAAAAAAAAAGGCAACATAAACGAAACCAATAAATGCAACAGAAATGAAAACAAAAATTATGCATCAGCCATGGAGGAAAAAATTACCAAGAGAGAAAAAATTTATTTATCAGAAATGCAAAAACAAAATTTTCATCACAAATGGAAAAAAAAATGTGCAACGGAACCTGAAAATTTTATATTGCATCACAAATCCAAAAAAAAAAAATCCCACACATAGCAATTAGCTTTTTTAAAGTATAAATGCATAGTTCACATTTATGTCATCGATTCTTGAAAATATTTTTCCCTACAAAGTTTATAAAAAATTTGGCAGACTTTCCCCTGTAAAATGACTAAAACTCCCTGCCAGCAAACACAGTTTTTTCAAAAAAAAACAAAAGGTAACAGAAACGGAACCAATAAATGCAACATAAATGAAAACAAAAATTACGCATCAGCCATGGAAGCAAGAAATTACCAGCAGAGACGAAAAAAATTGTTAATCAGAAATGCAAAAAAAAATTTTCATCACAAATGGGAAAAAAAATGTGCAACGGAACCAGAAAAATTTATATTGCATCACAAATCCAAAAAAAAAATCCCACACACAGCAATTAGCTTTTTTAAAGTATAAATGCATAGTTCACATTTATGTCATCGGTTCATGAAAATATTTTTCCCTACAAAGTTTATAAAAAATTCGGCAGACTTTCCCAGAAATGACTAAAACTCCTACAAAACACAGTTTTTCAAAAAAAAAAAAAGCAACAGAAACGGAACCAATAAATGCAACAGAAATGAAAACAAAATTATGCATCAGCCATGGAAGCAAAAAATTACCAGCAGAGACGAAAAAAATTATTTATCAGAAATACAAAACCAAAATTTTCATCACAATTGGGAAAAAAAATGTGCAACGGAACCGGAAAAATTTATATTGCGTCACAAATCCAAAAAAAAATATCCCACACACAGAAATTAGCTTTTTTAAAGTATAAATGCATAGTTCACATTTATGTCATCGATTCTTGAAAATATTTTTCCCTACAAAGTTTATAAAAAATTCGGCAGACTTTCCCCTGTAAAATGACTAAAACTCCCTGCCAGCAAACACAGTTTTTTCAAAAAAAAAACAAAAGGCAACATAAACGGAAGCAATAAATGCAACAGAAATGAAAACAAAAATTATGCATCAGCCATGGAAGCAAAAAATTACCAGCAGATACGAAAAAAATTATTTATCAGAAATGCAAACACAAAATTTTCATCACAAATGGGAAAAAAAATGTGCAACTGAACCGGAAAAATTTATATTGCATCACAAATCCAAAAAAAAAAAAATCCCACACACATGGAAAACTCAAAATGGCATCAAAAATGGAAAAACAAATAGCAACAACAACCGAAAACAAAAATGCATCAGACATGGATAAATAAGAAAATGCAACAGATGCAGAAACTAATTTTTGCGTCACAAATGGAATACAAAAACGTCACCACAATCCGAAAAAATAGATGCATCAAAATGGCAAAAAAAAAAAACAATTGGCAACTCAAACGGAACAAAACAATTTGCGTCAGAAATGGTTGAAAATAACTAGCAACAGAAATGGGGCAAAATTAATTTGCATCAGAAATTGCAAGAAAAATAAAAGGCAACTGAAACTTGTAAACAAATGCTCACCCTTCCCGGCGGTAGTTCGCGGGTGGCTGCCGGAGAACTAATGCCGGCGGCCTTGCCGGTCTTCCTGCCTATTTCCGGCGTCAGTTTCCGGTTCAGAACGTGTCTCCGACCACCAGCTGCGCTGCCCCTCTGCTTCGCCTGAGCTTGGTCCACACGTCAAGATGGATCAACGAAGCTTTCGTCCGGTTCACTTGCCCCAATTTCTTGTTCACTCGATTTCCCCCAAATTTCTATGGTTTTTAGGGTTTTCCGTCTGTTCTCGCGAGGGAGGGAAGAAGAGGGCCAAAGCTGGTTTTGTCTCCCAGAACTCGCATTTTATAAATGCGAGTTCTGATTATGTGGAAAATAATATCCTTCGACTTTTTTTTTTCGCCCGCATTTACCTTGTTTCACATTTGCCAAATGCGAGTTTCATGAAACTCGCATTTGGCAAATGCGAAAATCCTAATCTCAGCCACTTCTCACCAAAATACCCCTCTTCCATAAACATTTTTTTTTCCATCACATTTCTAGAATTTTCTCAAGGACCATATTGGTTATCTAATTGTTGTTTTAATGGCACGTGTGCAACTTAGATGACTTTTCCATTACATTTTCTTGATTTATCGTAAAAGGAATTTTTTGTGATAATAAGAAACTAAATTGGGACGTAGTGATAAATAAGGGACCATGCTCTCAAAGGTTTGAAGGTTTCAAGGATAAAGGACCAAAATGGTTATTTTACCCTTTCGTTTTATTACATTATACTTGCCACTTGGCTCTTGAAATGGTTTATTTACGTAGTGAAGATAGTTGTCAGGCTGTTTTTGGGTGCACTGTTTTTTGTGAAATTCTAGGATCCTATTTCGGTTTTTGTAGTTTTATACATTATACTCAGCTTTTGTAGCTTTATCTTGGTTGGCCTTGAAAATAAAAGAAAAAGCAAAATATATGCTTATTCAACTGAGTTGGAAGCGAGATCGAGACATAATTTAATGCTAATCCTTTTCTCTTTTTTCTTTTAACAAGTGTCGAATTTGAGAAGCACAGAGGGAGATTTAAACTAGAACTTCTAATTTTTAAGATTTTAATAGTATTCATAATTAATTTTTACTTGTCATTTACTTAATGAATCAAACTCAAACAAGATTTTGCGGGATGAAACTTATTTTTAGTATTACGTAAAATTTGACTTATTTTTTACCTTTAGAATTACAAAGCCAGTAGCCACGTGCCATTCAAACACTTATGCTCCATTGATAAAAGTTAGAAAACACATTTTACCTTATTTTATTAGCTATTATTTCTTTTTTCTGTCACCAAGAGCAGAGGAGTAGCCGCTCAGTTACGTTGATGGGGACGTTATGCAAGGCATCAAGGGCTTCTACTGTCATTAATATCAACTGCACATTATAGTGTAAATAGTATCACAAATGATTTTGACACTAACAAAATAAATATAGACACTAACACAATTAAATGAAAAAAATGACAAAATATTTTGATACACTAAAATTGGTGTCTGATGTTTAATTTACTCCATCCAATTCTAGAACACCGCATCTTCTACCATCAACTACACCATACGATCACTACTGTGACTACAGAGGATCTCAGTCCGTCATGCAACATACACAACATACTCGTCAGTAGGGATAGAGAGATGTAAATTCTATACATCGGTATTCTTCTTGATTCTGGAAACTTCGGCATTTACAAATTTGTAGCAAGTTGTCACAATTGCCAACAATTACCCGATGAGATAATTATGTATCTCATATTTAAGTTGAACATCAACGTGTTTTGTGTGTTCATATTATATAACAAAACCGTGACGCGGGCTACCAAATCTGCTCTCGAGATTTAGATATATACTGATTAAGTTCCTAAAATGACAATTGTATTAGTTAAGTTCCTAAAATGGCAATTGTAAGATCACTTTAGGATTATGCCGTGAAGGATGAATTACAATTTATAGAACAATATTCTTGCCAACCTCTAAGTAAAAGTATTATATGTGCCCTATTAGCTCTTTTGTGATGTTGGTGGAATGCAATACTCGAACAAATTTGATGGTTATATATCGAACTAACACAGGTTGAGAACATTCCTCAAATGATAGCTCACTTGACAAAATATGATACTTTTTTGGAGGGGAAACCAAAATCTTGATGTTTGCATTTGTCAATTGACACACTCTTTTAATTTGAAGGGCCAAATCTAAATTTCCACAAAATTTTCAGGATTTGCTTTGTCTGTGAGTTGTGTTTGTATCACATGAGAGTAATGTTCATGTTGCATGCGTTACAATACGACTAATCTTTCTTTGTCTTGCCTTTTTTTTTTTTTCAATAAAAGTAACAGAATTGGACAAACCTAGCAAACGAGCAACACTACCACCAAGATATGGAAATAAAAAGATTCGGCATAGCGCTTTCAATACAGCTAAACTAACAATAAGATTATATTCCCAGACCATGTGAAACAATTAAAAAAAATGATCGAACAAAATAACCCACAGAAAACTACATATTAAAAGATTAATATTGTTTTATATCATTTAAAAGCATTAAATTGACATAAAAGCATTTTTCACTTTTGCATTGAACATATATTTTTCATGATAGTCATTTTGGTGCCATACATTTGCATTCAATAGCGTTCTCCATCCTAGTATATATGCTTTTCATTAGTCCCAATTGTTTCAGGGAAACGCCATATATAATTAAGGGTACTTTTTTTTCGTCTTTTTATATTAAGGGCACTTGTGCCTTCCTCCATGAGTTGTCATCTGGGCATAGCAAGGGCAGACATCTTCGTTCCCGGAGGTGCCTGGAGGAACGCAGTTGCACCTCTGGCAGCATGTATTGCAAGCTCTAATGCACATTTTATGCCTCGAAGACTTGCTGCACCGATATGCACACTTTCCTCGACAATCTGTTAGAACAAATTAAGTGCAAAAGCATAATTGGACAATTAATATTTGATTAATAATAATGCATGTAAACTAATGACACTAGCTACTAATTTTAGGCATATATACCGATGGTGGCTTTTTCAACTGTGAGGTCTGCTTCACCATTTATCTGCAAATCATTTTGACAATGGTTATTGAATTAGCAAGATTTGCCCTTAATTACATATATTCAAGAAAAACAGAAATAGTAGCTGTACAAATTTGTTCAAATGCATTATGGTTATTGTAACTGTTCAAATTTTCTAGGAAATGTCAACGTCATAAAGAGTTAAAAAAGTATGTTAAGTTAATTATCAAAATCCTAATACCATAGTGTACGTAAAAAAAATATTTTATATGCGAATTCAGAGATCCTGGAAAAGCTCAAATCTTTTGAAGTGCATTGATTAATACATGATCAAGCAGCAAAACTCATGCAAGATATTTCGAGTATGCTAATTTCTATGAAAATGGTACAAGCGAAACAAATTGGCCATCATGACCAAGATTTTAAAATTGATCCACATTATTCTGCAAAGCGAACTCTATTTTTCTCTAAACTAAAGGTAGCCTTCCTTGCTAGATAAACACATATTCTTCCCCTCCCATTTCTGAGATTCCGACTTCCCAACTCATATTTCTTCATGTGTATGCATAGAAAGTTGCAAGATTATTGTTTTAACTTGGAATTATCTCATCAAAAAGCATCAAAGATAGAACAAGAATAAATAGGCTTGTAGTTAAAAATATTAAAAAAAGATTAAATAGACTTGCAAGAACTCTTGACGTACTCCATGAACAAGGATTAGACAGAGGAAAGCCACAAGCAGTGCTGCCTTTTTTGAGCTCACCATATCAAAAGTTGGAAACTACAATATTTTCTAGTAGAAAGAAAAGAAGGAGCTGATATAATTTGTGTGAAGAAAAAGTGATGACCATATCCTTATATAGGAAACTGTTCATATTGATTTAGGTAATTTGGATGGTGTATTTCCTTTCCGTGTACGTAGGAAAATCAAGTTACTCTAACAGACTTCCTATTCATCCATTTTAAATGCAATTTCTGCCTGAACGACACGACCAAGTCTTAGGAGTGATCCGCTGAAGTCTCCAATGTGAAGCTATTAGTATGCTACATCTATCACTCTGTTTAGGGATAAAAACAAATTAAGCCGTGAGAAGTTTGATTTTACCGTTAAGCTACGAGTATTAGCACTTTACTATTATGATACTTAATTACTTTTCTTTTCATTCTTTGAAGGAAATTATAAGGATGAGTCTCGATTAGGGGGAAGAAAACAGAACTGCTATGCTAGTTAGTTTTTCCTTTCTAAAAAAAGGAATAGAGGCTCATAAATAAATTCAACTTGAGGGATAGACTTGCACCTAGCTTTAAAGACCTACATTTACAGCTTGTCTAGACCCTTGACCTCACCAAGGGATAGGGACTTAGTACAACTAAAGTTTATGTGATTTTGTTCAGTCATTGTACATGTTCAAATCTTTTATGTACAAATATATCATAAGATTTTACTGAATATATGTAAAAAATATTTTATTCATATACACCTCTTTTACTTTGAATACAATAATATAATATACTTATACATTAAATAATGTAAAATGTACAATAACCGAACTGAATTGTACTAAACTTCAATTGTATTGATTCCTTTCCTCTCACCAAGTCCAAGGGTTGCTAAATCACTTTGTAGCTCCAATCATGTGTGATCAAAAGATACAGCAAATAAATGACTTTTGTACATGCATAATCATCGTGTTGCAAGAAAGAATTAATAACTAACTCTCCTTAAACTGATTGTCTTCAATCCTAGGCTCGTGATTGTAGGAATATGGATTTGACGAAGTTAATGACCCAATTTCTTGATCCAAATAGCATTTGCATCGCGCAATATATTTGTAAGTGTGGGATAAATATTTAGATATTAATTGATTAATTAGTTGATTTATCACATAAAATACTAGATGGTTTAGATAAGAATAGCTTCCTAGCATGCTTGTTCCGTTTCTGATGATTGTATATGGAGCGACTTTCCTCCAGATTTTGTTGTTACCCCACTTGTTGTGGACATTATTTTAGATTAATGAAATTTATCATTTTCTATCAAAAAAAGTTTGGTTGAAATCGGAAAAATTATCTAGAGATTTATCTGATGGTCTCTTATTTTTTTTCATCTATGAATACCGAAGACCATGTACGATTTTTTGTAACCCTGTTTTCGTACTTGTTCTCTATATCCATCCTAAGACTCGGAGGGACATGATTGTAGTTGTAGTAGCAGTGGACCACAATGCATGGAAGATTTAGAAGTGAATCTCACGATACACGATAAATTTTCAAGTCTGTAAAAAGACAAGAAAAATATACGACAAAAATAAAATATAACTTTAAGAAAGATTTAAGTTTCAAATACCTAGTCGGTAGTAGGTGATGGCACTCACGATCTTTTAGTTTTGTGCTTCAATTACAAGCAGCAAAATAGGAGGACACTCGCAGCAGGGCGGACGAGTGAAGAAAATGAGATAACAAAAAAAAAAAAAAAGAGAGAGAGAGAGAGTTATCACTCTTGATTGTAGGTGAACCCGTGACCCTAGCCTTGGGTATTTATAGTTGCAGCTTTGCGTTAATCTAAAAGGAGATCAAGTTTGATGGTATTTCTATTTGGAATGAGATCGGGTTTTGTTCTCTTCAATATTATAATTTATGAAAGAATTGGAAAACCCGAGTTTGGCCTTGAATATAATTTCTATTGCAATTCTCGGACCTATAATTCGTTTGTAATCCGAAGCTGGTAAGAAATTGGGTTTGATCATACACTTTCAAAGGATTTTCGACAAATTCCGTATACAGCTGGGAAGTTTTTAGTAAAATTGAGTCCTATTGCAATTGGTTTCTTGGGTCGGTTGTCCAAACCGCAAGGAGGCTGAAGTTTGGAGTTGTCGAATTCATTTGGAACTCGTATTCACTGTCTACTTCGGGAATGTGAAGAATTGATTATTCACTTTGAAAGGATTCTAGTCCAACTTGGAGATATCAAGCATGCAAACGAAAAGAAAGCAACAATTGCGCGGTTAACATGAAGTTAGGTATGAAATCATTTGATCTTGGAAATTTGAAGTTGCAGGTTCTATCAAATTAGGCTCATATTTAATTGTCGTGTCGGTGAAGTTTAAAGTATTTGCATGGCCACCTTATACTAATCTAGAAGTCACGCCAATGAAATGTGCAATACTTCAAGTTTTAGTTCATTTTTGGATTTTATTTGGAAATTCATATTTTCATGACATTAAAATTGAAAAATGTTGAAACTTGTCCTCTTCAAACTTCGACATTCAAGAACAAGTTAGAGGGGTATTTAGACAATAGAATTTTAATTAATTTTCTAAATTTCCATTGGTCTATAAATTATTTTCATGGCATATTTTTATCCAATCAAATATTGCCATATGTCATGCACATGTGAAAATTTGGTTATTTAACAACAAATTATACCTCTCCAAGTGTCAAGTTGAGGTGTTCTAACTAATCAAAAATATTGAATGTCTCTACCAATCAAATTGCGCCATGTCACATGTCCTTATGACTAAGTAGATTTGGATAAATATCTAATTATTTATTTCTTATTAAAGAGACAATATTTAGAGTTATTTAGTCCTTATATATGTCTACATATTGCAAGGGTTTGTTCAATCAAGCCACACCATGTCATATGTCTCTATGAATTGGCCAATATATATAAGCACTATCTCTTTATAAAATAAAGGAATACTATTTAAGGTGGTACAGTTCTTATATGGCTGCATGTCTTGTAAGACAAGTAAAGTGGGGCATGAGTCTTCAAACTCTACCATATCATGCAAGTATAAATAGGAGGTCTTTTCACCAAAATTGACACATCAGACATCACACACCAGAGAAATCAAGTATCAAGCATCGCATATTTCAAGTTTTCTTGAAACTCCAAAACCGTGAAAACTCTATAAGTTCAAGTTCTTCAAGTTTTCTTCATATCAAAACTTGAATCTTCAAGAGTTTTCAAATCTTCATCACATCAAGATTTGAAGCGTTTTTCGTGTTCATCAAGATCAAGCTACAAAACCTTTGGATTAGCGTTCGAGGGGAAGAATTGAAGGAGTCTCTCTCTATAAATTTGAGAAAATGTGCACGAGGATCAACTAAGGTTGCAACAAGAGCATGAACAAGAAGCGGCCAAGAAAAAGAATGAAACTAAAGCATCTGTCCGAGTAGAGCTGGAAAAGAATGGCAAGAAACGGCCAAAGAGGCTAAGAAGCCTAACCTACTTGCTAAAAACAGGGAAGTTTGAAAATTACTCTTATCTAAGCAAATGGTCTAACTTCTTCTGACTTATTTTTTTTCCCTTTTTCCCATGCAAGAATTCCTGAAATAATTTTTCGTGTGACCTTACTTCTTCAGCATCTTTGCTTTTCTGTCGTTAATGTCACCATGATTGATGCTTGTACGACCTAGAATTGAAATAATATTGCCATGAAGCCTGGTGACTAGGAAACATACACTTCGTAAGGAAACCAGAAATTTCTTTTGATAACTTGGCATTATTATGTCGATTTCATTAGCACTTTAAGCTTCATGCATGAGACATCCGCTGCTGCTTTCACCAATTTACATGTCCTTGATTTGATAATGTTTCCTTTTCGTTTCTTCATAAGCAACAAGTACTAAATTTGAAGAAACAACATCACGGGCGTGATAATAATAATAATAAAAAAACAGCGAGGCAAGTCAATTGCTGGAATTATAAAATTTTCTTTTTGTTGGCTTAAAACATTTTTCAAAATTTCGGCAACAATGCAAATCAAGGATTACGCCATGCCATTGCCACATATCACCTTGATGGATGAATACAGAGGATCTTAATCAAAAAGCCTGCCATTGTACTTCAATAAACCAGCATTCGGTAGCCTTGTTGAGTCTTTCATCCCTCTTGATGCGTCAATGTATCTTGAGGATTGGACTAGCAAGTGGACCAAAGAGATCATAGCGCCATCGACTTTTTCTACAACATCAAAGAGAGAAGAGGTGATTGTGTTAAACTCATCATTTCGCAATGGAGATCTAGGATAGTGAAATTCACACTTCCGTTTGTGAGTTTCAACATCGACAATGCTACATGGAAAATTCCTTCATCTTTCTTCGGTGAGCCGTGCTACACTTCTCACTACTAAGAATGGGCCGAGGACATCATTGGAAGGCATAAGGAGGTGCTCACACGTGCTGAAATATTTGAAACTGTCTATGCATCATGATTCTCCTATAATTGTTGCTAGAACATCTTACGAACCTTCTTCAAATATTGGTGTCCTTTTATGAATGCACTTCATACACCTATTGGGGAGATATCCATCATGCTTTGGGACCTTTATCGACTTGGGGGTCGAACTTCTTATTATTGACAAAGAAGGAAAGCCACTTCTTCCCGCAAGTTGTAAGCATCTTTTGTCTGCTTACTTTCATATTTGGACAAACGACCAAGAAGTGTGGATGAAGGATTGGATTCGTTTCTAGTTCAAAAGAGAGGCTAGATATAGGGCTCCTCCTGATAGGCAAACAAGGGAAAGACTGCGTCTAAACCAAAAATGACATTCAATCCTTCTAGAAGTGTGGAGCCAAACCATCTTGCTGACATGAAGGACTTTCACATTCCTTTCGACACGTTAAATATTCAAGGTCATTGAGGAAAGAGACCTACATAGCGGCTTTCATAGCATGCTGGGTTTGCAAATTCCTTTTGCCAAGCAAGAAAGTCGGTCATATTCGTCCAAACATCTTCAAAGTTGCATGCTTAATGGCAACAAGAACAAATTTTTGCCTTACAATTCCGATCCTTGCAAGTATATACCATGGGTTCAGGGAGATTGTCCATGTCCTTAACCTAAGAGAATGTGATGCTGCTTTCCCAATCCATTACGTCTATTGTATTCATTAAATAGTTCAAAAATTGCATCGTTTGCAAGGCTACCTAGTCTTGTACCATCAATTTCACCATACATTTGGCAAAGAACAAATTCAAGATATTCAAGTTTAGTTCGAGGATCAAGAATTGAGGAAATAAAAATCAGCATGTTCATCTTTTCAATCCTTCCCCAATACTTGTCATATTTCTCCTTTATTGTTCTTGCCATGGAACTCAACTCATCATTATCATTTATTATCATTTCGTTTAAAATGCCATGAATGTGACTAATATCAGTAAAGAAATTATTGGAAGTCACATATTTGGAACCAGAAACCTTCAAAGTCAGCTGATAAAAATTTTCCAAAAATAGGACCAAGAATCTAACTTTTGTCCAATCAGATTTTGTTGGCAAAAATTCTAACTCCTGAAGCATATACGGATCCTGCTCCTCAAACCTCTCAAAAGCTCTCTCATATCTTTGACCTGTATCTAGCATTAGATATGTAGAATTCCATCTAGTGCAAACATCCAAGCAAAGCAATTTTTTATATTCAATTTTCTCAATTTCAGCACATTCCTTGAATTTCTTTAGTCTCGAAGGTGATTGTCTAACATATCTAATTGCTGGCCTGACACAGTCAATTGAATTTCCAAGCTTTTTTATGCCATCGGTAACAATTAGATTTACTATATGAGCCACACACCTCACATGAGTCCATTTCCCATCTAACACAGCTTTTCCCCAATTCTGAAGTTTTCCCCTTAAATACTGGACAGCTGTATCATTGGAACTCACATTGTCAACTGTAACAATTAGGATATCATCAATTCCCCACTCTAGTACATACTTCTCTATAGCCTTTCCAATTTCAGTTCCCTTGTGGCTAGTAATAGGGCAAAAAATTAGGATTCTTTTGTTCAGTTTCCAACGATTATCAATGAAATGAGCAGTGAGGTACATATAGTTTATCCTTTGAATGGATGTCCAAGAATCTATAGTTAGACAAATTCTACTATTGTTATTTTTTATGACATGTTTCAGCTTGATTTTTTCATCTAAGTATAGCTGATAACAATCTCTAGAAATAGTCCACCTAGAAGGAATTCTAAAAGATGGACAAGCAGTCCGCATCATATGCTGAAAGCCTCTTCCTTCTACATGTTTAAAGGGCAATTCATCCATAATTACCATGTAAGCTATGCTTTTTCTAATAGCTTCAGCATCAAATTTCCAACTAATAAGTGACCCTTTAACCTCTCTGCTTGAAGTTTCAGATTCACCCAATAACAAAGTAGCCTGACCAGACTTATTTTGAGGATTTAGATGACATTTAGATACATGAGTGTTAAGAGGAGTAGTACCATTACTTCTTGAATCCGCAGGTATGATCTTCTCACAATACTTGCATACCGCATGACGAACTCCTTTGACATGCTTTATATCAAAATGCTCCCAAGCTCTGGATTTCTTCTTGTACTCTCCTCTTTTCTTAGCAGCACCAGATTGTTCAAAGTTTTCTGTGGTGGGACTAGGAGGTAGAGTTCCAGATGACCCTTCTTGTTCCAATTCCTCATGGCTTGGATTGCTTGCAGTTGTAGCATCAGACATAGTTTCAAATTTATGTAAATCCAACCATGTAAAATATGCAATTAAATGTAATACTTGGCAGAATTTCCATCGGCTAATGAGAAATGTACAACTAAGCAGGGGACCTTATACTTAGTGGTCCACTTAATATATGTACATAAAGAAACTCAAGAGGTATTCAAGATATTCTCGTACATAAAGAAATCCCACTAGTGTTTCTGTTTAGATATGACTGAGACATACCATGTGTCTGATTTTTTTATTCATGACGACAAAGTGAGTAAACAATAGTGGCTTCAGGTTTGCATTGGTGACACTTTCTTGGATTTTTCTATGCAAGAGTAGTTAAGGTCTAGATAGATCAGTGCTTTTAGTTTTACCAAATCAAAGGGTCTGCATGCTAGCTTTTTAATTCATGAGGTCATTCCATTAATGTTGTTCTTTTCTAAGATCTTTTAATGTCGTCAACTACCCTTGAATCAATGCGTTTGCTCCAGCTACTTTCTGAACTAGTAACTAATTTGTCACACGTTGGACCTGTGTACATGTTTTCTTGTTTTCTTTAACTATTTTGCCAAGTATAATCTGCCAAGTATAATCAATTAAGTTATTGTTTTCTTGTTTTCTTTAACTATTTTGTTTGCTGAAATCAAAAGACATATAGTGCATGAACTGAGGTACAATCAGAAACTTGGAAGAATGTGGAATCTTTTCAGAAATTGATTTTTTTCCCTAAAAAAAAAAATTTACACCTAAAGAAGATCATAAACTGAGGTAAACGTAATCCTCATCTGCATTAAGACTTGTGAGAGAGAGAAATTAAGACAAGATTTTGTTTAATTGACCAAGGAATTATGTGAAGAAAATGAGAAAAAGAATGAGCAATAAAATATATGTAGCCAAACTTACTTTGTGGACAAGCCATACTTTGGTATGAAAGTTCCTATGTCGTGTCCACTCCTTTTCAGTTCTCAATCTTCAAGTTCGACTTTTGTCTTTTCCATATTCTAACTTCTAGTATCTTCTCATGTTTTTTTTTTCTTTCATTAATTCCAGTTGCAGACAAACATGTGAACTCACGGAATGAGGTGTTATCCATTTTGGCATGAACTACTGATGAAAACAATGCCAAGAAGGACTTTGAAAAATATGCATTTGCACGAGAAAGTCATCGCAGTATCTTCTTGAACTGGTGAAATACTGGACATTTAGGTATTGTGCCAGTAGAAAATTGGTGATCTAACGCTGCTTTATTTGTAAAGAAAAACAACTTATATCAAAATGCCACACAAACCACTCCAACTACTTGAAATAACAGTACAAGTTGAAGTAGGCACAAATTGATGCTTATACTTAGTTCCCTTTTTGAGATTTCTAAAGACTAATGCCAATTTTTCATCATTGAAAAATAACCTGGTGTCTTTTCAGACCACTGAGACCAGGAAAAGAGCTCACTAAGATTCAGACTTCAGCAAAAAATCACCAAATCAAATACGCAAGAATAACTCGTCACTGACAAAACACAAAAAATCCCAAACCCCAACGAGTCAAAAAAGAAAAAAAAGAAGAATCCGCATAAAACTTCAAAACGAAAAATGAAAATAAAAGGAAAGAAATAGCAACAATTATAGCAAAGGAGGACCTACCAGCGAGATTGGAGCACGCTGATTGAAAAGTGAAGACAGTAGATTGAGAAATTAGGGCTAGGGATTTGGGAATTTCTTCTTTCTATTCTCCCTCTCTTCGACTTCCACTCTCGCCGACTCTACACTTCAACTTCATTTGAGAGAAAATCTGGACAAAACCCAAAAGGGAAAGGAATACGGGAGTCCGGCGTGCTCCGGGAGTTCAAAAGGGAAGGCCCGAAGGGGCGAAAAGCTTGGTGCCAGGTGGGTGGGTTGCGGCTGAAAATCGATTTAGGGTTGAGGAGAAAGAAACAAGCGTAGCCGTTGAGTCTCTTGACTTGAGTGAGGGCCTGAGGCTGAGGCTAAACTTCAGTGGTGTTGACTAGTCAAGAGTCTTGACTCTTGACCTGAAGACTGAAGGAAGGAAAGGAACAAGGAAGGCCTAATACATTGGGTATTCGGAAAATCGAATATGAAATCGGTAAATTTTTACCGTTTTACCGAATTGAATTCGAATTCGGTAACACCGAATTGAAACATATTAAAACAGATTTCATATTGAATTCGACATATCTAAATTCGAAATTACTGAATTACCGATCGAATTACCAAATTGCCAAAATGAAATTGAATTCGGTCGGTAATTCAGTAATTACTGCAATTGCTCACCCATAGTCTAGACATGCAATGGGTGCTGTTCACTGCCTGGCCAAGTTAGTGCTTTGTTTGGTCGGATCTATTAATTGGTGGTGTTTTATGCTTTAGTGTGATAACTTTATACTCTCCTCTTGATTGTGATTTGAAACACTGCATTTGGTATTTTGGAATCAATTGGAAGTCCGTGGGTTTTGATTGAGGTTGGAATGTTTGGTGGGTACATTTGTAATATCTTTGCTTGTCTAATGCTTTGATTGAGGCAATGGCTAAGAAGAAAGTGATTATTAAATCCATGCCCACCAATCCCTTTCCACAACCCACCATTCGGAAGGCTAAGCCAGCTAGTGCTTTCGGTCAAAGGTCTCGGCTTGGCAATGAGTAGAGCATTCACATAGTTTCACCCTCTCATTTGGGAGGTAATTTGGCTTTTTCAAGGGATGCGAATAAAAAGAAGTATGACACTTGTTGTGAGCGGAGAATTGTCCCTTAAAAAATGGGAGTTGTGGAGCAAATTAATGATGAGTTCTTGTTTACCCCACCGTGCCCTATACGAGTTCCTTCTCGAAGAGGTCTACCTCTTGGGGGTACCTTCCACCTTGTCTCTGCTATTGGTGAGGTGCTTGGACCTTCTACATCTACACCACCACCACCATCTTCCTAGGACGCACAGTTTCAGGGTCTCCATGAGTAGATTAGGTAGATGGATGGTTATGTTACCCATCTCGAGCTGCAAATCTCTAGGATAACGCAAAACTTGACTACCTGTTTTCATCCTGTTGGTTTTGCACAGCCCTTTCCTCCTGAGCCTTATCTTGGTATGCTATCCTCCATGTGCAGGGAAGTGTCATTGTCCCCTTTAACTTTTCTTTTGTTTTTTCTTTCTTACATTGGGGACAATGTAAGGTTTAGGTGTAAGGGCGGAGCTCAGTTAGACAACTGGGCTTTATTGCTCAGAAATTTTCTTTTCTTTGCTAGTTATTATTTTTTTTTTTTGGTTATGATGAATGCAATTAAGATATAAGTATGAGTAGTGGATTGATGCTAGTTGAGTATCTTATTTTTCTTGACAATGGATTTGAATGATGAATGTGTTAGATTTGACATATTTTTAACCACTTTGTGAAATTCTAAGCCTATTCATAAGCATTTTATCTTCAATTTGCTCTATTTTTCGTTTGTTGAGTTGTTATTGCATAAGGTTTTGTCATTCTAAAACTATTTTCTTTTGTTGAGTTGTTATTGCACATAGTTTTGTCATTCTAAAACTGGTTTTGTTATGCATGTCGGGACCACAATTGTGTGAATTTGATGCATTAAAATGATAAGGGCTCCTAGGATTTAACTCATTTTGACTTTCTTAAGTACCTTCCCCTATTTTGTTTACCAATAGTGAGCCCAAGTTGAGCATTTAACCTTTTTCTTTATTTAACACAATTGTTACCTCAGACCTTGTTATTTAAACCTTCTTGTTGAACCTTGTGTTAAGGAGATGTCTAATTTCATTGCATGGAAATCTGATGTAATTGCAAGGCAATGAATTGAAACTACCAAGTGTGGCAAGTGAAGTTGGTTTTGAAGGTGCACAAATGAAAAAACAAAAAAAGAAAAGAGAAAAAAAAAGGTGAAAAAAAAGAGAAATTTTGAAAAAAGTAGTGCAGATTATGTTGTGAAATGTCTCTATGCATAATTATTATGTTGTAATTGTTCCAAATACTAAAAATAAAAAAATGCCTACACTTGTTAAGTTCGGTGAGAGTTTCTAATATGCCGTGTACGGAATTAATTTTATGCAATGAATTTTTGGCATTTTCTTTGACATATTTATAGCCTAAGTTTCCTTTTTTATCTTGCCCGTTCCCAAGCCCATCACAATCTTATAAAAGTCCCTTCGATTTTTGCATTGAATTCATTATCAGTGATAGAGACATGATATATTAGCAAGCCTATCGTAATGTTACTCTATTGTGTTGATTTGAGAATTGTAATCCATCCTATACACTTTTGAGTGATGAGCGCATATGATAAATTTCTTGTCAACATTGTTGAATTTAGTGCATTTGGATTTTAATGAAGTTGTTGAAAGGGTAGGATGTTCATACTAGTATGATTTGCTGTGAAATATTTGTTGTCTTGATTGTAATTTTGAGTTAGAATATGATTGAGGACAAGCATAATCTAAGTGTGGGGGAGATTGATAGGTTGCATTTTATTAGTAAATTTATGAATATTTTTCCCTTTATTCTAACCAAATGTTGTATTAATTAATAGATTCTACTTATATTTGGTAATTGGTGTTAATTATAGGAATGTGGAATAAAAAAGGAGTTAAAGAGGTGATTTTCCAGAAGCCTTCTGTGCAGTTTGGCGTGGGCGCGTTACAGTTCTGCCTTCAAATCTAGAAAGCTAGAGATTTCCTGCATGGAAGCTTCCTAATTTGAGGCTAATTTCCTTCGGGACTTACATTTTGGAGCACTATCCAATTCAAAATAAGTGACTATTAGTTACTTATATCTAAATAGGAAATAGCATTTTTTTAGGACTCCGATTTCCGTAAGGATCAATTTTTATTAGTTGATAGCTATTAGAAATTAGAAAAAGGAGAGATCATTAGAACGGAAGGAAGGTTTCTTTTTCTCTACAATTTTCGTTCTCCTAGGAGCATAACGTTGCTTGTATTTTTCTTTTTGGAGAAGACGGCTCTTGCATTTTTGTTTATATTTTTGCATGGATTTTCTCCATGTGCAGCAATTAAACTCCTCTTTCTAGTCAAGGGACAAGCTGAAGATTTGGTTCAACTACAACTATGAGATTAAATTAATTTTTATTGTTTCTTTTATTCTTTGATATTTGTATATTTTCTGCTTTCGTTGTTCATGATTATTGCATGTGATTAAATACGTGGCCAATAGTTGATTATTCACAATAGTCTATTGCTAATTAAAATAGTTGAATCCATAATTGTTTGACTATTTTAATCCTAGTAGCGACTGGCATGATTAGGTTTGTGTTAGGGAGATATAAAATCTAATTTAAATAGAGCCTCGTAGTGTGGTTGTTAGTTAAAATTGGGCTTTTCTATTTTTTAATACAATTGTGAGATTAAATCCTATGGTCATACCTAAGCTATCTCTTAATTAAGGAAGTAGTTAACGGTTGTACTTTAACTACCGACACAGTAAGAAAAAGTTGGTTGTCAGAACTTGTTAACAACTATAATCAGTTTATCAATGAATGATAGGATTCATCTTTGCATTAACGAGAAGTTGCATGAACCATCTCTAAAGTTTCTCCCTTGACTAGAACTTTGTCTATTACTGATTTAGTTTAAATTTATTCTAATTTAATTGCTTTTATTCAGGTTGACTCATTGCTTTAATTTTTTAGAACACCCCTAATTAACTCTTTTTTGAAAGGAAACAAATTTCCCCAATCCCTGTGGATACAATCCTACTCACTATTATACTCAATTAAGGATTTTATTATTGACGGATTCAATACCTGTCAGTAACATGTAAGAATCATCTAGTGCATTTGTTGACCTTGAGAATTGACTAGGTTTTCCATGATTATAGTATGTAGGAAGTGATGGAACACCAATGAATTCTTGAGCCTAATGGTAGTATCCAAACTCTCGATAGTTAACATGATTGCTAACACTATTTGATCCAATAGAGTTATGTCCATAAAATCCATTGTTATTAGAGTCAAAAGAAAAACCTTTATGATATTTATTGGTTGCTTATTCATATATCTACCACCATGACTGCTAGTAGACCTTTCATCCTATTCAAATCTACCAAATGATTCATTTCCAAAGTAATAGCTTGTATTAATTCCATATGATTGCTAATAGCAATATCCTAATTGATCAGTGCTCCAGTTTTGCCTGGAATCATACTCATAAGTCAGATCCATACTCAAATTCTGCATTTGCTCATCAATTCCTTTATATCTTTGTGAGCTTAAACAATGAAAGAGTATATTGACTCAAAAATTGAATCAACTTATTCAGAAATTCATATTGTGCTTCTATACTTGGATGATAGTGATGATCAGTGCTTTGAGTAGCATAATAATTAGATTGTCCTGGAGCCCATGATGTGCCTCTTGTTTGTTCGCTATCTTGATTGTGACAGTCATTGCATCTCAAAGAATTATCTCCTCCATTTCTATTGCCACTATTGTCCCCATCATCATTGTCACTGTCACTTTTATCAAAAGAGGATGAAACAAGAACATGTTTACTAGTTTGTTTAGCCTTACCCCTATGCTTTTGAGATGATGATTGAGTAACATTTTTCTTATTCTTTTTGGTGTATATTGAGATAGTGTAGCATTAAAGCCATCATCATTGTCACGTTCATTGTTATCCTGATCTTTTTTTTTTGTTCACTTTGATGAATGTCAGATCCAACCACTCCAAATTATTTTCAGACGATACGGGCTACTAAGTTTCTCTGTTCCAATTAGGGGTGAGCATCGAATCGAAATCGGTATTCGGTAGGGTGAAATCGGTAATTTTGGTAAACTATTCTAAAAACTACCGACCGAATTCGAATTCGAATTACCGATTTTTCGATTTTGAATTCAATTCGGAATCGGTATTTTACCGATTTAACCGAATTCATATTTTTTTGTCTGAACCTTTTTTTTTTTTTTGTCTGAACCGAATTTGTAAATTAAGCTATAGGAGTTTTTAGACTTGAAATAAATAATGCTAGACATGCTGACAAAGCACATTAAAAGCAAAGCAGAAAGAATGCATGTTAATGGTTGAAACAGAATCCATAAATCAAAACAGTACGAAACTCTTGTCTCTTGAGAAGTCGAAATGAAGACTTGCAAAAACACAACAAGACTCTCAAACCAGAACTTGGCTTACAAATCCCAAATAATTTGAAATCAAGGAATCACAACATATGAAATCAAGGAATCACAACAAATCCCAAATAGCACAAGACACACCACAACCAAATCACAAGAAGTTGGTGAGCTCTCAAAACAGAACTGAAATTACAAACCACAACAATACTCTCAAACCAGAACTTGGCTTACAAATCCCAATTGCAAGTCTAGAATCAAAATAAACTATTCCACATAAAACAAGAGCCGATTCAATTTTGAAGAAAAATCTAGTCTACTGAATTTTGAAATTACAAACCACAACAAGTTGGATCATCCACTTACAAACCACAACATAAGAAATCAATGAAATTACAATAATCCAGCATTAAATATAAATTGTCTAGAAACCACAAACCACAAACCACAAACAAATCCATTCCTGAACTAAAGAAATACTTCAAATTTGGTTGAGCTCTCAAAGGTCAATGATAGTTGGTTCAGCCCCCACCTTCACCAACACTGCAAGAACAAAAAAAAAATCATGAAGTATCATAATGCTAATTATTAGAATTAAAGAAATACTTCAAATTTTGTAATAAGAAATTTGATAGTTTACCAGATTCGAAGGCTTCAAGTTCTTCTAGATTTTCTTCTACGTTCAATTCCATCATAGAAGACCGAAACCAATCTTGAGCACAAATTAAACATTGCACAATTCGAGGAGTCAAAGAACTCCTAAATGTATCAAGAACACGGCCTCCGGTACTAAAAGTAGATTCAGAGGCAAAGGTAGAAATTGGGACTGCTAACACATCATGAGCCACTTTGGAGAGAATTGGAAATCTAAGGCTGTTGGCCTTCCACCACAATAAAATATCAAATCTATCATCATCTTCTTCACAATCCTTATTCAAGTATTTGTCTAATTCAAATTTTGCATCCTTGCCCCCAAGTTCCATTTTTCTCTTCTTAAATTCCAACTTATACCTATCAGTGATTGTTTTAGAGGCATCCCCATCAAATGCAGTTTTACCCTTTTGAGAATCACAAGAAACTGAAGAAGCATGAGAGGCCGAATGTGAGACAGGGGTGTTGAGCCTCTTGAATTCATTAAATAGTTCAAAAATTGCATCTTTTGCAAGGCCGCCTAGTCTTGTACCATCAATTTCACCATACATTTGGCAAAGAACAAATTCAAGATATTCAAGTTTAGTTCCAGGATCAAGAATTGAGGAAATAAAAATCAGCATGTTCATCTTTTCAATCCTTCCCCAATACTTGTCATATTTCTCCTTTATTGTTCTTGCCATGGAACTCAACTCATCATTATCATTTATTATCATTTCGTTTAAAATGCCATGAATGTGACTAATATCAGTAAAGAAATTATTGGAAGTCACATATTTGAAACCAGAAACCTTCAAAGTCAGCTGATAAAAATTTTCCAAAAATAGGACCAAGAATCTAACTGTTGTCCAATCAGATTTTGTTGGCAAAAATTCTAACTCCTGAAGTATATACATATCCTGCTCCTCAAACCACTCAAAGGCTCTCTCATATCTTTGTGCTGTATCTAGCATTAGATATGTAGAATTCCATCTAGTGCAAACATCCAAGCAAAGGTATTTTTTATATTCAATTTTCTCAATTTCAGCACATTCCTTGAATTTCTTTAGTCTCGAAGGTGATTGTCTAACATATCTAACTGTTGCCCTAACACAGTCAATTGAATTTCCAAACTTTTTTATGCCATCGGTAACAATTAGATTTACTATATGAGCCCACACACCTCACATGAGTCCATTTCCCATCTAACACAGCTTTTCCCCAATTCTGAAGTTTTCCCCTTAAATACTGGACAGCAATATCATTGGAACTCGCATTGTCAACTGTAACAGTTAGGACATCATCAATTCCCCACTCTAGTAGATACTTATCTATAGCCTTTCCAATTTTAGTTCCCTTGTGGCTAGTAATAGGGCAAAAATTCAGGATTCTTTTGTTCAATTTCCAACCATTATCAATGAAATGAGCAGTGAGGCACATATAGTTTATCCTTTGAATAGATGTCCAAGAATCTGTAGTTAGACAAATTCTACTATTGTTATTTTTTATGACATGTTTCAGCTTGATTTTTTCATCTTAGTATAGCTGATAACAATCTCTAGAGATAGTCCACCTAGAAGGAATTCTAAAAGATGGACAAGCAGTCCGCATCATATGTTGAAAGCCTCTTCCCTCTACATGTTTAAAAGGCAATTCATCTACAATTACCATGTAAGCTATGCTTTTTCTAATAGCTTCAACATCAAATTTCCAACAAATAAGTGACCTTTAACCTCTCCGCTTGAAGTTTCAGATTCACCCAATAACAAAGTTGCCTAACCAAACTTATTTTGAGGATTTAGATGACATTAGATACATGAGTGTTAAGAGGAGTAGTACCATTACTTCTTGAATCCGCAGGTATGATCTTCTCACAATACTTGCATACCGCATGACGAACTACTTTGACATGCTTTATATCAAAATGCTCCCAAGCTCTGGATCTCTTCTTGTACTCTCCTCTTTTCTTAGCAGCACCAGATTGTTCAAAGCTTTCTGTGGTGGGACTAGGAGGTAGAGTTCCAAATGACCCTCCTTTTTCCAACTCCTCATGGCTTGGATTGCTTGCAGTTGTAGCATCAGACATAGTTTCAAATTTCTGTAAATCCAACCATGTAAAATATGCAATTAAGTGTAATACTTGGCAGAATTTCCATCGGCTAATGAGAAATGTACAACTAAGCAGGGGACCTTATACTTAATGGTCCACTTAATATATATACATAAAGAAACTCAAGAGGTATTCAAGATATTCTCGTACATAAAGAAATCCCACTAGTGTTTCTGTTTAGATATGACTGAGACATACCATGTGTCTGATTTTTTATTCATGACGACAAAATGAGTAAACAATAGTGGCTTCAGGTTTGCATTGGTGACCCTTTCTTGGATTTTTCTATGCAAGAGTAGTTAAGTGCTAGATAGATCAGTGCTTTTAGTTTTACCAAATCAAAGGGTCTGCATGCCAGCTTTTTAATTCATGAGGTCATTCCATTAATGTTGTTCTTTTCTAAGATCTTTTCATGTCGTCAACTACCCTTGAATCAATGCGTTTGCTCCAGCTACTTTCTGAACTAGTAACTAATTTGTCACACATTGGACCTGTGTACATGTTTTCTTGTTTTCTTTAACTATTTTGCCAAGTATAATCTGCCAAGTATAATCAATTAAGTTATTGTTTTCTTTTTTTCTTCAACTATTTTGTTTGCTGAAATCAAAAGGCATATAGTGCATGAACTGAGGTAAAATCAGAAACTTGGGAGATTGTGGAATCTTTCAGAAATTGATTTTTTTTCCCTTAAAAAAAATTTACACCTAAAGAAGATCATAAACTGAGGTAAACATAATCCTCATCAACATTAAGACTTGTGAGAGAGAGAAATTAAGACAAGATTTTGTTTAATTGACCAAGGTATTATGTGAAGAAAATGAGAAAAAGAATGAGCAATAAAATATATGTAGTCAAACTTACTTTGTGGACAAGCCATACTTTGGTATGAAACTTCCTATGTCGTGTCCACTCCTTTTCAGTTCTCAATCTTCAAGTTCGACTTTTGTCTTTTCCATATTCTAACTTCTAGTATCTTCTCATGTTTTTTTTTTCTTTCATTAATTCCAGTTGCAGACAAACATGTGAACTCACGGAATGAGGTGTTATCCATTTTGGCATGAACTACTGATGAAAACAATGCCAAGAAGGACTTTGAAAAATATGCATTTGCACGAGAAAGTCATCGCAGTATCTTCTTGAACTGATGAAATACTGGATATTTAGGTATTGTGCCGGTAGAAAATTGGTGATCTACCTCTGCTTTATTTGTAAAGAAAAACCACTTATATCAAAATGCCACACAAACCACTTCAACTGCTTGAAATAACAGCACAAGTTGAAGTAGGCACAAATTGATGCTTATACTTAGTTCCCTTTTTGAGATTTCTAAAGACTAATGCCAATTTTTCATCATTGAAAAATAACCTGGTGTCTTTTCAGACCACTGAGACCAGGAAAAGAGCGCACTAAGATTCAGACTTCAGCAAAAAATCACCAAATCAAATACGCAAGAATAACTCGTCACTGACCAAACACAAAAAATTCCAAACCCCAACGAGTAAAAAAAAAAAACAAGAAGAATCAGCATAGAACTTCAAGACGAAAAACGAAAATAAAAGGAAAGAAATAGCAACGATTATAGCGAAGGAGGACTTACCCGCGATATTGGAGCACGCTGATTGAAGATTGAAGACAGTAGATTGAGAAATTAGGGCTAGGGATTTGGGAATTTCTTCTTTCTATTCTCCCTCTCTCTGACTTCCACTCTCACCGACTCTACACTTCAACTTCGTTTGAGAGAAAATCTGGACAAAACCCGAAAGGGAAAGGAATACGGGAGTCTGACGTGCTCTGGGAGTTTGGAAGGGAAGGCCCGAAGGGGCGAAGAGGTGGGTACTAGGTGGGTGGGCTGCAGCTGAAAATCGATTTAGGGTTGAGGGGAAAGAAACAAGCGTAGCCGTTGAGTCTCTTGACTTGAGTGAGGGCCTGAGGCTGAGGCTAAACTTCAGTGGTGTTGACTAGTCAAGAGTCAAGACTCTTGACCTGAAGGCTGAAGGAAGGAAAGGAACAAGGAAGGCCTAATACATTGGGTATTCGGAAAATCGAATATGAAATCGGTAAATTTTTACCGTTTTACCGAATTGAATTCGAATTCGGTAACACCGAATTGAAACATATTGAAATCGATTTCGTATTGAATTTGACATATCTAAATTCGGAATTACCGATTACCGATCTAATTACTGAATTACCGATTTCGAATTGTCGAAATGAAATCGAATTCAGTCGGTAATTCGGTAATTACCGTAATTGCTCACCCCTAGTTCCAATCATCAAATATATCATCTTAATGAAAAATATGATTCAAATTAATTGAATTATAGAAAAAAATTAAAAAAAGCAACAGTGCCAAAAATTGACAAGTGTCAAATCTATTCAATAATAAAATACCTGTTGAAGAAAATACAACCTTGTGTATAGTAATGGCAGGATCATCTCCACAAGAATTACAAAATTATTTCTTTCAGAGCAAGAGTTAATGGGGTTTTGGAAAATTAAAATAATTAACCAACTTAGACAAAAGCAATTTAATGAGAGTAAATTAAAACTGAGTCAATAATAAGTAAAGCTCTAGTTAAATGAGTAACTCTTAGAGATGGTTCCTACAATTGATCATTGATGCAAGAATAAATTTAACCATTCATTGATAAATTGATTATAACTATTTACAAACTCTAACATCCAACTTTTCCTTACTTTATTGGTAGTCAAGGCACAACCACTGACTACTTCCCCAATCAAGAGATAGCCCTAAATATGATCATACAATTCAATCTCCCAATTGTAGTAGAAACTAAAAAAGCCAATTCTAACCAATAAATATACATCAAGGGTTTATTTAGATTAGCTCGTGTGTCTCCCTAACACAAACCCAATAATGCTAGTTACCACCAATATTAAAGCAATCAAACAATTGCCGATTTAACTATTTTAATTGGTACTAGATTATGTTGAGGTTGATTCTTGATAAGATTGATCTTTGATTTTGATGATAACTAAAACAAAATGATGATTTAAACTAATGATTTCATGTGAGCAATGGTCTAGAACAGGTTTCAAGATCAAAAGATTAAGGAAGAAAATGAAATCAAACAAGGCTAAAGTGTTAATAGCTATCAGATGCACCTTTTACATGCATCAGACATCTGATAGTCCATGAGCATTTATGGAGCACATGCTATTGGGCACTCAACTCCTTCATAGGATGTCCGGTAGACAAGGGAATTTATCAAACATTGGTATCGGACGCAAAATTAGCCCGTCAGCTGTCCTGTAAATTCATGGAACGAATCTCAAAATCTCTAATTGTGTTAGACACACAAATCATCCTTACTGACCGTCTGTTCAGACACTCTATGAAGAACCCCCTACTTCAGACTATCAGATGATAGGATCGAACGTAGCCTCTAGTATCGGACATCCAATACTCCCAACCGTTGGTTTTTTCTGCATCTAATTCTTGATCATTGGAGCACCTAAAGAATGCGATTTTGGAGACCTATAAATACAATAATGTCTGAAGTTATTACAAGTAACTATACACATTGAATACAAGCCTCCAAGAGTGATTTTGTGCACAAAATATGCTCCTAACATTAATTGTACTCTTTGTGTAGTGAGTGAATTGTGAAGCTTTTCAATTGTGAGTGAGTAATTCAAAGTGTAGCTTTGTGAGGGTTTGCTTAGATTGTTATAAAACCTTTGGTTTGACCAAGGAGATATGAGGATAAGCAAAAGGTGCATCTTCCCATGTACAACTTTGGTTTTGCTTCACCAAATTGAAGAAGTTTGCCAATGGATTTCAGACTTCAAGTTGAGATGAACTTGGTAGTCCTCTTGGTTTTGTAATCTTTCTTTCTCTTGACCATTAATTTAATCACATTCTTTGGTGCTCTACTTGCTTTATCTTACTTGTTTCACCTATTTTATTACCAAGAGATTTGATTGATCACCTACATAACTTGGTAAATTTAAAATTGTGCAAAATTGCATTAATCTTGTTTAGAATTATAACTAACCTAATTCACCCCCCTTCTTAGGTTGCTTTGGGACCTTGCAGATGTCATGTGTTTCATCCTGACCTCAGGCCACCTAAGGAGATGACAAAATAATTAGCTATTGTTCATGAATCTAAGGATGAAGACAAATAGTCTATGGTGAATACCAGGAAAATTATTTTAAGCTATTGCCTAGAAACCTATGGACATCATTAATATTTCACAGAAGAACGTGATATTGGATTCTCAATCAGTCCTAGTAATAGACATGACATCCATGTTAGTCAACACATCATTTCTTGCTTTTGATAATCTAGAGAAATCTTTAGTGGTTGATGCAAATGTCAAGTTTAGCAAGCTTGTCAGTAATAGAAGTTTCATCCAGTTTTCCTACTATTTCAGGTTTGTCTGTGGATTTTGTCATAAAAGCTATGGGTTCAAAGTAGAATTTAATTCAAGCTTCAGGAGTATTTTCTTTATCAACATTAGAGCAATCCTGAACAGCTTGAACCTATTTCGATACAAAATTTAGTCTATATAGATTCAACGACCATGTTGGCTGATTTTGTACGGATGGATAGTGATCAGGTTGTACTAGATGAGGGCACGGCTTCTAATCTGGCTGAGGAGACAAATCACTGTAAGGCAGATTCATTAATTCATCAAATTTTAGATAGGTTGTGATCAAGGATGCCTCAGACGATAAAATGAAGGAGTTAGGTTAGGTAGTCATATGGGAGTTAAGTCTTTCTCCCCACAAATTTATTACAAGTGGAGATGTGACGACCCCACCTCCCCCTAGGGCGAACCAAAGGGTTCGACAGGCCACCTGCCTAACTTTCGCCAGGACTCATTCCTTCAAATGATCACTAACTCTTCAAACTAAATTTCAATAACAAATCTAAACCAAACGAGAACTCACAAATTCATTAATCAAACCTTTTAATCCCAAAATACATAAAGTACTTAATTATACATTCAAAGTCTCACAATACAAGACTCCAAATTCAAAGTTCAAGTTTCTCCGGCCAGATACAAAAGTAAAACCTAGTTCTAACGGGTGGCGCCTTCAATTGGGTTTTTAGTCCCTGTTAAGGAAAACAAATTTAAAAGAATGAGCTAAAACCTAGTAAATTCCAAAAGACATGCAAATCACATAAAACATATGATATTTCATTTCAACTTCATATTAGAAACAAGCACATAAAGAAAGCGAATAACATCACAATGGTAGGATACAGGGGCTTTCAGGAGCCAAGGTCCACGAAACTTGAGTTTCAAAAATTCATTTTCCACTAGGGTTGAACACGATCCACGTAGTTGACACTCCGTCAACTTTCACACATAAATACCATGTAGACCTCCACTTACTCCTAACTCCACCAAAACCCCCACCGGGCTCGAACTCCAAATACATAAAAGGGTAATACTCGAGTATACCATAGGTGACTGATACGGACTAACAGGTGACTCCCGCCCAAAAAGGTGTAGCACTTACTCCTGCTCAGACACACATAGACTGATACAGACTAAGAGATGACTCCCGCCCTAATAGGCGTAGCACTTACTCCCGTTCAGTCTCACACATAGATTGATTATTGTTTTCCAAAACGGACAAGTCCATATGCCAAGTCCAAAGCACACATCACATAAATAACCCTATGGCTCATCATTTCTCCTCGGCCTAGGCCTAGCCTACAACTCGAGTCAAACGACTTATCGATAGGTCTCAGGAATTTCTAAAATTTCACACGCACATAAGTCACGACAAAACACTTTCACAATTATTTCCATTCAAATAGGAGTAAATGTGATAAAGTACACACTACTCCATTTGATGGTTCGACAAACCAAATTTTCATATCAAATCACATAATTAAGTATAATTCAAATCAATTTCACATAATAAAGTAACATGCATGGAAACTCACCAAAATAGCAAGGTTCGGATTCCAAATTTGGCTCGGTTTTAAAGCCGTCCTATGAGGACTCGAAAATTTATTTTATCTAACCTATTTATTTAATTATTTATTTATTTTCTCTGAATAATTGATTTAAATCATTTTAATTGCATTTGCACTATACATTACCTCATTTTATCTTAAAAAGCATGTTTACTCTTCAATTTAAATTTTTCTATATCATAATTATGAAAAACCAAAAAGGTACGCTTTTCGAGGCAAATACTTGATCCGAGAGTGACGTAATCTTGGAGAGTAAGAATGATCATTAGTAGATTAAGAAAAGCTACTTGAGGGATTAGAAGTGAGTGATTATAATTAAACTCAATTAGGAGCATTAAAGGGCACTATTCAAAGTTGACCTTGAAAAGCCTTAAAACAAGGCTTTATGTCATTTCTTTCTTTCACATTTTCACCTCACCAAAAAGCACTTAAAACTCTCTCTCTTCTTCCTCATTTCTGGCTGAACTCCCCTCCCCAATTGCCCCTAGCTTTGCACTTCATTTTCATCCTCCAAGCTTACTGAAATCTTGTCTCAACTTTGCTCCAACCTTGAATCCTCCTCAAACTTGGTAGGAAGGCTTGAAGGAAGGAAGATCTGTGGAGGTTTTAGTGCTTGAATCTTGAGTTTTACTTGTTATCTTGAAGGAAGGTAAGCACTCTAAAAACTCCAACCTGTCTTCCATTTCTTGGCTAGAACTTAACTATAGAAGTTTGGATTGTTGAGGAGTTTTATGGATCTTGACATTTGATTTAAGATCTTGAGCCATTTTCTTTCTTTCTCTTGTTTCTCTTGGCCGAATTGGAGGTGAAGGAGAAGAAGGCCTAAAGCTTCAATTTTTCTTGCCAAAACTTGCTAGGAAGGAAGGTAACTTGTTCATCTAACCATTCTTGCACCATTAATCTTAGATCTAAGAAGATCTATGGTTTTTTTTGCTAGAAAATTTGATATCTTCACATTGGAGTTGGGCTCTTGAATTCCTAACTTAGGTAGGGGCCTTGAGGATATTTTATTTTCTTTCTTGATTTGCTCTTAGGTAGAGGCCTTGAGGTATTATGTGCTTAAAATGGTTGGCTTGATTTTGTCTCTATATTAGCTTTCAAGTTTGTGCCTTGCTTTGTTGGTTAATTTTGGGGTTATGAAGTGTGTGTTGTAATGCTTAAATCTTAGTGAAAATTTCAGTTTTTAGAGCCTTTTCTTGAGTAAAATTTTGTCAAAATAATGGCTCTTAGATGCACCTGGATTGGAGTAACAAAACTGGAATGAGAGAGTTTTCATAATGTGAATTGTTAAAATTTTCATATGACAGGTTTTGAAAAATAGCTTTAGAAAAACTGTTATATCTTGGATTAGAAAAATCTAAATTGAGTTCTGTTTGTTGCGTTTAAAACTAAACTCAAAGATCTTTCATTGATATAAATTTCAGGGACTAGTTCAATTTCTGTGAATTTTGGTTAAGTTTCAAATTTGACTGAAATTCAAGACTGCTATGCCTGTTTTTACTGTAGCAGCAAATTTAAACTGAAATTTGACTGGTTTTCAATTTGACTCTTGAATAAGTGTATTCTCAAGAGTTTTAGTTCACTGAGTCTATTTTCCAACGGTATAAGATTCATAATTTTTGGAATTATAGAACCCAAGTTATGATTTTTCAAAGAATGACACAAAAACTGAAAATTCTTCTAAGGAATTGTCGAAAGCTTAAAAGTGCTCTGGAAACATTTTTTGGTTTTCAAGCCTAACCTATTTGGTTATTTGCACACCATTCCATACTGGGAAATGGATTTTCCAACCACATGAGATTTCTCTTAATTTGGATCGAGAAACTTAAATGCTTGAAAATTGGCCTTGGTTGAATACCTAGGTAATTTTGGTTATGCATGTCTCAGGTGATCACGTGGACACCGAAGAGCTTAATTGACTTCTTGATTTGCTCTCACTTGCTCTTGACTTTTGGTGAGTTTCAAGTGCATGATTGTTGACTTTCTGGAACCTGTTATATGTTTGAATTGAACACATTAGTAAACTTGTCGAGGCGGACGTGTACTTTATCTTGTCCGACCTCTCTTACTTGACCTGAACATGTTTGCTTGTACTTGCTCATACTTGAAATAACTTGCCTAAATGTGTACCTGCTTGTCGATTGGAGCATTGTCTCATCAACCAACCATGCTTATGGAGACACCTAAACCCCTTAGTGAGTCAATTGACTCGCAGCCAGGCATGAGGTCCTGTTCGAGGAGATATGATGAGCCTTGGGTCCCTACTTATTTTGTCGGTTGGAATGCGTTCACTGACTATTTACCTGGGTATACTCGAGTATTACCAAACTACCTATTTTGATGAGCGGGCCCACTGGGTATACTCGAGTATTTACCTGGGGTTTGAAACAGTGGAAGGAGATGGTTGACAAGTGAAGTTCTACATGGTATTTATGAAAGTTGATGGAGTGTCAACTACATAGAATGTGATCAAGTTTCGTGGATCTTGGCTCCTGAGAACCCCCGTATCCTACCTTCGTGTTGTTAATTGCTTTCTTTATTTGTTTGTTTCTAAATATGTATTTGAGGTGAAGTGCCATATGGTTTATGTGAATTGCATATCTTTTGGAACTCACTGGGCTTTAGCATTCTTTTAAATTTGTTTTCCTTAACAGGGACTGAGAACTCGAGTGAAGGCGCCACTCATTAGGGTTGGATATGATCTTTTAAAATTTGTTTACGAAACTTGAACTTTGTATTTGGAGTTTTGTATTGTAAGTTTTTGAATGTACAAGTAAGTACTATGATTATATTTTGAGATTGTAAGATGATGCTCTAATTGAACTTTATGTACCTTGGGGTTATAATGGTATAGTGAATTTAGGAGTTGTCGATTGGTTTAAATTTCTTATTGAAATTTGTACTGAGCAATTAGTGACCGTTTGAATGAGTGAGTCCTGACGAGAGTTAGGCAGACGGTCCGCTGATACCTTAGGGTATGCCCTAAGAAGAGGTGGGGCTGTCACACGTCCACACTCCCTAAGACAAATAAAGAAAGGAGATAAGTTTTGCTCCTCCATTCGCGAAACCAAATCAAAATAAACTTATTTATTGGTTTAATCAAGAATTTTTCCCAAAATTTCCTCGAGTAAAAAAGTATTCATTTCAAGTAGTAAAATATCGCAAATGAGTCATTTTAAATTCGCTACTTCATTTAAAATAAAATGCTCCAACGATATACTCCCTAATCGTAACTTCTCAACTTTTAAGACAATGAAACGCGAGGCCATTTACCTCAAAAATCACCCATTCGGGCTCAAATTCAACACTAAAACTTTAGTCAAGGTTTTAACACATTTTTAGTTCAATTTTCACCAAATATTGACGCACGAAAATCATGAAAAATAATTAAGATATTTCAAATACTCAAATCTGTCCAAATAGTACTTTTATCAAAAAATTAGTGAAAAACACAACTTTTCGCCGTTCAAATTCAAGATTCAACTCCATTCAAGCTTATACTCATAAATGAATATAATACATATTTATTTGGGCAAAATCTAGCCAAAAAACATCATAAAGTTTCAAGATCAAGAATCAAAACTTTCCAAGTGAAGTTAGGCCATCAAACTTAGCTTTTCTTCCAAAATTTTCACTAACATTTTTACTTTCGAACCACAAAATAAACCTATCTCATCAATCACAACCAGAACCACAACAATGTCCTCAAGTCCGCTACCTAAGAGGTCACCTCAAGTCAATTACCTAAATTGGGAATTCAAGAGCCCAACTCAAAGTTCCAAGAATAACATTTTTAGCAAAAGTAATCCATGGATCTAAAAGATCTAGCATTAACAAGGTTAAAACTAAAATATTTAGGTCTCATACCTCAAGATCTAGTTAGATCTAGCAAGATCAAGTAGGATCTAGTGTAGCTCTACTCAAGGATGATCTTCCAAGTTTAGCAACCTCAAGAACCTCCAACTTAGCCAAAGATTCACTTGCTTGTTGGTGATTTCCTCGACAAATCTCAAGATCAAGAAGATGAAGAGTAAGAAGTAGCTTTCTTTCTCACTTTCTTTCTCTTTCTCACTCTCAATCTCTCCCTCTCTCTCTCTCACACATGGCTGGAACAAGAAGAAAGACTAGCAAGATGAAGCTCTCAAATGGTATTCGAAGTGCAAGGAAAATGAAGATGAATAAGAAGAAGAAGAAAGCCTTCAATCTCTCTCTAATTCTCTCTCTCTCTACTCAGCTATCTCTCTCTCTTAAGCTTCAAGAGTTGGCTGAAAAATGGAGAAGCAAGAAGTAAGAAACAAGGCTTTATGGAGACAAAATACTTGGTTGCCCTTAATTTAAGGAAAAGTGGTCAAACTTCCACTTTTTGTCGCGTCGATGCGCGACGCTTTAACTTTTACTGGTTTCTCTCCTTCCAGCATTGCCCTGCTATAAATATATCTCTAAAATCTCTGCATATTCTTGGTTTCATCTTAGAGTTAGTACTCACGTCACGGCTCAAAAACTAACGCTTAAACCGGCCGAAACAAACACTAGCAATCTTATTCACGAAAAATTCTCTAAATTAGAAAATGATAACTTGAAACATAATTTCACTAATATTTTAGTGAAAATACATAATATAATTATTATTATCATTATTATTTATTTTCTGATAAAAGTACAATTTTCGAGCCCTCACATCCTTCCCCCCTTAAGGGGAATTCGTCCTCAAATTTCATAATTTGGTTAAGAAACAAGTCCAGATACTTCCTTTTTGGATCTTTTCCCTATTTCTCAAATTATTTCCCAACTTCATGGTTTTTCCATAAAAATTTCACTAATAGGACTAGCTTATACCTTAGTTCTTTCACCTTTCTATCCCAAAAGTTTCGTAGGTTTTCCCCTCGAAATTCTAACATTTACTCGAAAACTTCAGCTATCCCTTTTTACATCTTAATTACCATGATCAACTGTAAAATCTATTTTATTTTAGATATTATACTTATCCGTCTTATCTCATGTAGACCATATATCCATCATATCTCACGAAAGTCAAAGAACTAATCTCCTCACATACGTTTACAAAATCACATATCTCGTTAATAAGCCAATCAAGGGTAATAAAGATTCATTTACCAATTAAACTCATTTTCACCTCAACACAACAATCACAAGTCCATCTTCTTGGCATAATCAAATCCTGAGATAAGACATGATATAACAAGACTTTCACTAATCTCCAATCCACAAAAAACAAGAATTTTCACTTCAACATCTCATTCAACATTACCCACTTTAATTCTCCAAACTTAATTCAATTCTCACAAGGCCTTTGATGCAAATCAAGGGAAAGTCTACAAATATTTTAGGGCAAATGTCTAAATATAAGAATGGAGTGAAAATGTTATTTAGAATCAAGGAAAGTGAATCGAACCAAGGAAAGTAAAGGAAAGGATGCAAAAGAAAAGGAGCAAAGTTGACAGCTTTGCCACCTTTTGATTTTGACCATATCTAGAGTTTCATTTATCGTATTGAGATGCTTTTCATGGCATTTCGACGCCAGAACATAGGGTCACATTTCATATGAAGACTTTGGAATCAAATTCATACGTTTCTGTGGTCAAAACAACAATCACAGAAGTATAAAAAGGTGTCAGGTTAGAATCAGTTCACTTGAGCAGTTGCAGGAAAATGACTATGACTCCAAGTAGGAAAGTTGGAATTGAGTGCCATTATCGGCATTTGAAACTAGATTCATAGAGCTTTCAATAGTATACAAATCAGACTTTAAGTCGTTGACAATTGACACTAGAAAATCTACGAAATTGACTGAAATTGCTCCCTGATTTCAGCTCAGTTTACAAAATTTCCAACAAGAATTCAAGGAAAAATGCATAGCTTTGGTTCAAATTCAACATACAAATGAAGGTTGATGTGTTGACAAGTTCACTTAACAAGAACTTGCCCAAAATTATCAAGAAAAGTGGAAATCAAAGCTGATTTACTTCCCCTGTTTTGGCCAGTACAAGCAGAATTTCCACCAACAATCTCTTATCATTTGATCAACAAATCTTCTAACTTTCCCAAGCAAATCCACAAGATCCTCTCATTAACATATCAAGAAATGTCTAGCCAAGATCCTTAGCAAGTATAACCATGAAAATTTGCACATAGATTACCCTAATTTAACTTGTCATCTTAAGCACTTCAAACTAATAACATAACAAGAAAACACAAGATTCCTCCATTAAAGTCATCCCTTTTGTCCTCAAATTCAATGTCCTACCATCAATGACAAAGGTACTCAAAGAGTAAAGAGTATTTACCCCAAATCTTTATACCATGTCCTTATTCTATATACATTATTCTCCAATCTTAGAGTGGTCTAGATCTACACCTTGACGTCACTTTTGGTTCCATTTCTCACATAAGTCTACGGTTAGAGATGTCCCAAGAGGTAAGGATCGTGTAAACTTAGGTACATTACTAGGTAACCCAATCCAAACACATCATACATCAATAATATTTTGAAAGTCACTCCAGTCAGTAATGCTAGCGTCCTACACATTCTGGGCAAGGATCAAATTTTAAATCAAACCACCAATAATCAAAATCCTAACTATGGAGGGTTTACTAACTTTGTCCATGATTCTTATAGAAGACTCAAATTAAAAAAAATAAGTACGAGAAAATAGAATAAGGTAAACCAGTAGTAAACCAAACTCTAAAGAGAACCAAAGTACTTTATATATATAACTCACAATAGAAGAAGTGCTAGGAGTACATCAGATGAGCATGTTTTTAACAAAAGATATACAAAAGTCACATTGAGTTCACAAGTACAACTAAACAAAGCATAGTACTTGAACAGTTAGTAAGCATGCAATTACAGGGATTGAGAACCACTCTAATGGTTTCTCTCACAAAAGGCTACACAAATTCCTAACTTCACTCTCGGCTAGCCTATCCAGCCTTAGAAGTAGAAGTCTCGGAGGTAGCACTCTCCGAAGGGTCAGACTGCAAATACTGGGGATCTGCCTCGGCCACA
Organism: Gardenia jasminoides; assembly: GCA_013103745.1. Classification (NCBI taxonomy): domain Eukaryota; kingdom Viridiplantae; phylum Streptophyta; class Magnoliopsida; order Gentianales; family Rubiaceae; genus Gardenia; species Gardenia jasminoides. The sequence continues at coordinate 25,234,143 of CM023102.1, read as the reverse complement.
GTGGCATCCCCTCCCATATCCTCATCACTAGCCACTGCAGCCTCCTCAACTCGATTAGCCTCAAGGACTTCCTCAACCATAGTCTCGCACTCAGCCACTATGCCATCGGCTCGCTCTCGTGCAACTCTTACGACTCTAGCCAATCGCTCGGTAGTCTAGCGAACTTCCTCATCGAGCTCACGGATTCGAGCAATCTGAGCTTGCTCCATAGGTGTAAGCCTATCTACTTCCTCTTGCAACTCCCTATTAACTCTTGTCAATCTCTTCTTATCATGGTAGATAGATAGGACCACATGGTCAGGATAAGCGTGCGTCCTCCAACACTCACAATCCCTCCTAGACTTGGTCCTAGGGTTATAAGCTATGAGAGCACCCCCCCCAGTCTCGATCGATAAGAAACCAAGGTCCGAAGGTGTCTAGGCACGTCATCACCACCACCACGATCCATAACCTATAAGAACGAACTCGATTAGAACTTAATCGAACTTAAGTACCATTAACACTTAAACATAAATAATAGCTATGTCTTACATTTCTTTTTAACCTACTAAACTCTCAAATACTTAATAACTCTAATTCTCAATCAATCATCAAGTGATAAAGTCACCTTATACATAACACACAATCTAATCCCATAGTCTGGCATCCTAAGAAAATGAAACCAAGGGTCCTCCACTAAGGGTTTCCTTCCAAGGTTGATTTGTAACTTCATGGAGGAAAATCAATTTTGCCTCTTTTTCTCTCAGGTTTTGGACAAGAAAATGAAGCCAAGCAAGTGGAGTTTCTTTTCCTTTTTTTCTCTCAAAATTTCATCAAAGAAGAAGAAAAGAAAAGAAAATGAAAGATGATGGAAGGTTTGAAAGCTTGGCTATTTATGTTACTTGGTGAAAACTTTAGCTATTAGTTTGGTGACAAATGTCAAGCTTTCGTTATTCCCCTCTAAAAAATCTTTGAAACTTTGCCAATAAACCCTTCTTTTATATCTAAATATAGTTGGCATACTCAAATAAGTTTGTCTAGGTCAATTGAACCCTTGCAAATATTCGTAAAATAATTGAACGGAAACAAGAAGATATAAAATTATATATATATATAAATTATTTTCCAATCAGTAAGAAATAAATTTTATTCAAAGTAGAACCTTTGAAAATACGTTTCAAAATCACCTTTAACTTTCGGGGCGGTACAATCTCTTCCCCTTAAGGGTGTCATCCTCAACTTTCCAAGTCATACTAATCAGGGTCAAGACAAACCTCAAAAGTCAATCAAACACTAAGAGTCACTCTTCAGGAGCCAAGGTCCATGAAACTTGAGTTTCAAAAGTTAATTTTCCACCAGTCTTGAACACGATCCACGTAGTTGACACTCCGTCAACTTTCACACATAAATACCATGTAGACCTGAACTTACTCCTAACTCCACCAAAACCCCCACCGGGCCCGAACTCCAAACACATAAAAGGGTAATACTCGAGTATACCGTAGGTGACTGATACGGACTAAGAGTTGACTCCCACCTAAAAAGGTGTATCACTTACTCCAACTCAAACACACATAGACTGATACGGACTAGAGGTGACTCTCACCCTAATAGGCATAGCAGTTACTCCCGTTCAGTCTCACACATAGATTGATTATTGCTCTCCAAAAAAGACAAGTCCATACGTCAAGTCCAGAGCACACATCACATAAATAACCCTATGGCTCATCATTTCTCCTCAACCTAGGCTAGCCTACAGCTCGAGTCGAACGACTTACCGATAGGTCTCAAGAATTTCCAAAATTTCACACGTACATAAATCACGACAAAACACTTTCACAATTATTTCCATTCAAATAGGAGTAAATGTGATAAAGTACACACTACTCCATTTGATGGTTTGACAAACCAAATTTTCACACCAAATCACATAATTAAGTATAATTCAAATCAATTTCACATAATCAAGTAACATGCATGAAAACTCACCAAAATAGCAAGGTTCGGATCCTAAATTTGGCTCGATTTCAAAGCCATCCACACTCCCTAAAACAAATAAAGAAAGGAGATAAGTTTCGCTCCTCCATTCGCGAAACCAAATCAAAATAAACTTATTTATTGGTTTAATCAAGATTTTTCCCAAAATTTCCTTGATAAAAAGTATTCATTTCAAGTAGTAAAATATCACAAAAGACTCATTTTAAATTTGCTACTTCATTTAAAATAAAATGCTCCAACGATATACTCCCTAATCGCAACTTCTCAACTTTTAAAACAATGAAATTTACGCAAGGTCTTTTACCTCAAAAATCACCCATTTGGGCTCAAATTCAACACTAAAATTTTAGTCAAGGTTTTAACATGTTTTTAGTTCAATTTTCACCAAATATTGACACATGAAAATCATGAAAAATAATCAAGACATTTCAAATACTCAAATCTGTCCAAATAGTACTTTTATCCAAAAATTAGTGAAAAACACAACTTTTTACCTTTCAAAATTCAAGATTCAACTCCATTTAAGCTTATACTCATAAATGAACATAATACATATTTATTTGGGCAAAATCTAGCCAAGAAACATCCTAAAATTTCAAGATCAAGAATTAAAACTTTCCAAGTGAAGTTCGGCCATCAAGCTTAGTTTTTCTTCCAAAATTTTTACCAACATTTTTACTTTCGAACCACGAAATAAACCTATCTCATCAATCACAACCACAACCACAACAAAGTCCTCAAGTCTGCTACCTAAGAGGTCACCTCAAGTCAGTTACCTAAGTTGGGAATTCAAGAGCCCAACTCAAAGTTCCAAGAATAACATTTTTAGCAAAAGTAATGCATGGATCTAAAAGCTCTAGCATTAACAAGGTTAAACTAAAAGATTTAGGTCTCATACCTCAAGATCTAACTAGATCTAGTATGATCAAGTAGGATCTAGTGTAGCTCTACTCAAGGATGATCTTCCAAGCTTAGCAACCTCAAGAACCTCCAACTTACCCAAAGATTCACTTGCTTGTTGGTGATTTCCTCGACAAATCTCAAGATCAAGAAGATGAAGAGTAAGAAGTAGCTTTCTTTCTCACTTTCTTTCTCTTTCTCACTCTCGATCTCTTCCCCCCTCTCTCTCTCACACACGGCTGGAACAAGAAGAAAGACTAGCAAGATGAAACTCTCAAATGAAGTTCAAAGTGCAAGGAAAATGAAGATGAAGATGAAGAAGAAGAAAGCCTTCAATCTCTCTCTAATTCTCTCTCTCTCTACTTGGCTATCTCTCTCTCTTAAGCTTCAAGAGTTGGCTGAAAAATGGAGAAGCAAGAAGCAAGAAGCAAGAAGCAAGAAACAAGGCTTTATGGAGACAAAATACTTGATTGCCCTTAATTTAAGGAAAAGTGGTCAAACTTCCACTTTTACTTTTACTAGTTTTTCTCTTTTCGGCACTGCTCTACTATAAATATATCTCTAAAATGTCTCTGAATATTGTCCGTTTCATCTTAGAGTTACTACTCACGTCACGGCTCAAAAACTAACGCTTAAACTAGTCAAAACAAACTCAGGATTTGAGAGAAGCAGTAACAGAGGATGCTTTAACAGTGAGAGAAGCTTTAAGAATGGCCCGAGATGCAAGCTGGACTAAAATAGAAGTCCAATCAGACTGTAAATCAGTAGTTGACCAAATTAACTCAAGATTTGTGTAGGCTGAAAACCTGAAAACAATCCTTGAAGATGTTGATGATATGAGAAAAAGCTTTGAGATTTGTAATTTCCTTTTTGTGCACAGAACAAGGAACTAGTGTAGTCATTTACTAGCTAAGTTTGCTGTTAAGTTGGCTAATGATGTAAGCTGGGAGAACAACTTCCCTGGTTGGCTAATTGACATAGCCAAGAAAGATATGGGGGTAGTTACCCTTTTTTGTAACTAATTCTTGTACTTTCAAGAGCTACTATTTATAAAACTCTTAACATTTGTTGGAAAAAAACTAGTCAAAACAAACACCGACAATCTTATTCACTAAAAAATTCTCTAAATTAGAAAATGATAACTTCGAAATATAATTTCACTAATATTTTAGTAAAAATACATAATATAATTATTATTATCATTATTATTTATTTTCTGATAAAAATACAGGAGGGGGTTAAATGCATTACGTATGCATCTAGATGGATTGAAAATGTAAAAAAATGGCAAATTGTGGTTAGATATAAATCTTTTATGAAGCTTGGTTCTTTATCATGAGCTTCATCTTTTCCAAGCAATCAATGATTACTTTCATGTTTTTGAATGCAAGAGGTATAAACAATACTACTATGTTAACTCATGTTAGAAAGCTTAAAAGATTCATACGATATCTTTCTTAGCAATTTGTGAGCCTATGGTTGAAATCCATCTTGCTGATTCTATCAAACAGAAACTAAATTCTTCACAAGGTCATGTTAATTTTGCTGGTTGAGTTTGGATTTTCTTTGATGTTGGGTTTTCAGCATCGATTGTTGATCAATCTGAGCAGTTCCTTACAATTTGGTTGGAACATGTTATGTCTGCTATTATGTTTATTGTTGTTATCATACAGGCTGCTTGTGATATGGATGATCGATTTTAGTTGTGGCAGCAGTTGTCTTTGTTATCCAATTTACAACTTCCTTTGCTATTTATGGAGAATTTCAATGTTATTATTAGTCTCGAGAAGAAGAACAAAGGTTAGCCTTTTTGGGCTTGTGAGTCTGAGCATTTTTTAAATTTTATTGAAGATATGGATTTGATGGATGTTGGCTTTGTAAGACTAGCCTCTTTTAGAGGCAATTATGACCCACATGATTGATTGATTAATTGATTGACATTGATTGACATCTTGGTTAATTGATTAATATTTTGTCAATTATTAATTGAATATCTCCCATTAATGATTATTGATTGGTATATTCTGTTGATTGATATTTTATTCAATCAAATCACCAATCAAATCAATCAAATAGTTAAAGATATTATTTTCAATTATGAATTATGGTATGATTTCCTTGATGGAAGGAAACCCTGGGGATATTGATATTTGCCAGTAAGGGTCCCTGACCTAGCCTATAAATAGCCTGTGATATTCCATCAAATCATGTTTCTTTGGTTAGGCATAGGTTGGAAGTCTCTTACTCTAAATTTCTCTCTACAAATCTTCTTCTTCTACATATTTCCTTAGTTTAGAAAAGAAGGACAAAAGGACAAGAAGACTAGAGGAAGAAGACAAGAAGGCTTGGCTACCAATCTCTACTTGACGACAATGGTTGGAGGTAATCTAATTTGAATTTCCGCTATGTACGTTTATATGATTATGTTAATTTAACATGTGGTATCAGAGCCTCCCTCCAGCCATGTTGTTCAATATATAATTTCATGGCTTGTTGGTTGTCTGATAAAGGTAGAATGATTCGTTAAATATTTTAACGAATCGATTTAACAAGCACAAGCATGGGATCTATATTCCTGTATTGAGAATCGGACTCATAGTGCCGTATACTCAATATTTGAGAATTGTATAGAATTCCCATGGACATATGATATGTTTTCTTAATTGATCTCACTTGAAAATAAAAGTCATCTTGAGGCTTATTGCCTTACTTAGATATGTAATTATGCATGTATGTTTTTCTAAGTCGTATGTTGCATATTTAATTTAATGAAATATGCATAATTTGGCAAAGTTGTTATTTATGAGTTTCCTAAGAGATCAATCATATATATCTTGATAATATCATGGGAATCATACATAAGAATCTTGTGAATTGAGTATACCATGCAATTCTGGTATATCGGATTAAGCAAACTCTTCGAAACCCAGGTGAATTAAGTAACCTATTGCACATCTAAAGTCCCTACTTCAGTACTTAGAATTGAATCTTGATTACTCTTATTGGCAGTTATTATTATTATTATTATTATTTTATATTGATGCATAATCAGCATATATGCATTGATAGAAGGGTTGTAGTTCTTTTGACCCTGTACCATCTAGTTATCATTGTTCATTGATGATTATGTTTTAACTAGTCTTTTGTGGTTATTAAATCCATGAGATTTATTAGAAGTGCTGTGATTTGAATAGTTGCAGCTTTTTAAATGTTTTCAAATTGTTAGATGTTCTCATAAAATTCTTTTTGTATTGTATTTAAGACTGGCCACAGCATCTTAAATACTTGATCGTTAGAATTTTAATGACATCTTATTAAGAGAGCAATTAATTTGTTAAAATTATCACTTGGCCCACAGGAAAGTGGTAATTTTAATAAGATTAATTAAAATAAGATGGTAAATTTAATATTGTGTCAAGAGATTTTCCTAGGCCCATAGGTATGGAAAATTTCTATCTTTACAATTTTATATTACCAGTCTTATTATAAAGGAAGTAAATTCAAATGCATGCTTTGCAACCTCTACCCACAGGAAGGTTTGAATTTACTATTTGAGTTAACATTGGTTAATTCAACTTTGTGTTTTAAGTTTCATAGCAATAATGTATGTATATTCTTGGATATTGCAGTTTTTTCTACCACTACTCTTTTTAATGATTCATCTCGTATTCCAATGCTGTCTGGTGAAAATTACACCGAATGGAAGGAAAAGATTCTTCTGATCCTGGGGTGCATGGATCTTGATTTGGCACTTTGTGAGAATGAACCACCCATTCCTACGGATTCTAGTTTGCCAAATAAAAAGGCTACTTATGAGCAGTGGGAGCGATCTAATTGCCTAAGTTTGATGCTCATTAAGTCGCATATTAGCCAAAGTATCAGGGGTTCAATTCCTGATTGTGACCGAGTCAAAGCTTACATGAAGGCAATCAATGAACAATTTGTAAGCTCTGACAAGGCTTTGGCTAGCACCCTTATGAAGAAATTTGCAAGCATGATACTTGACAAAAGTAGGAGTGTGCGTGAGCACATTATGGAAATGAGGGACATTGCTGCTAAATTGAAGTCTCTTAAAGTTGAGATTTCTGAGTCATTCCTTGTGCATTTCATTCTCAATTCTCTCCCATCAGAATATACTCCATTTAAAATCTCTTATAACACACATAAAGAAGAATGGTCAATTAATGAGCTCTTGACCATGTGTGTTCAAGAGGAGGAGAGATTGAAACATGAGACACTAGAGAATGTTCATCTTGTGACTCATGGTAAAGGAAAAGCAAAGAAAGGCAAAGGCAAGAGTGTTCCTATGAAGCGGGATGGCAATAAAGACAAATGCCATTTTCGCAAGAAGAAAGGACACTGGAAGAAAGATTGCCTCAAATATATGAAATGGCTCGAAAGAAAAGGTAATATCATTTGCGTGTGTTATGAGTCTAACTTCACTGAAGTTAGTGATAATACATGGTGGATTGTGATAAGTGTTTATTTTACATGCTTTTAGTATGTTTAAGTACTTAGTTTTTGTGTGTTTTTGATATTTTTATGGTTAATTAACTTGGTTTCTAGTGAAATTCTACATTTTATGGTTTAAATGAGAAAAGTGTATTTTTGTGGATTAATATGGTGAAATCTTCATGTTTTTGTAGGATTAAATGCTCAATTATCAAATGAGGAAAATTAGGAGATAATTTGCCAAGAAGTCTTGACAAAAAGTTCGGATTTCACAATTTTGGAGCAGATTCGCGAGCCAATACGCGATGCAACCAATGAAGAAAAAGACTAGCTCGCGAATCCCTCTCGATGGAAGCAGGGGAACTGATCCGCGATGGGATCCGCGAGCCTCTACCTCGCGGATCTGGATCGCGAATCCCTGACAATGACTCCTGCAAGTTGCAGCCGAAATCCAGTTTTTTCCAGCTCACTTCCAGCTTAATTTTCAGACGAATTTCAATGAAAGCTGCATGAAGAATCTGGTGAAGTTGAAGAAACAACTCATAGCAAATTCAAAACACAATTTGCTTCAACTTTACAACTCATTTGAGATTGAAATTCAATGGATTCAATGCATGAAGACACACTTTGAAGAATTCAAGAAGATGAAAATTCATGAAGACATGTTTCTTGACTTTCGAAGGCCAAATTTGTCATGTGTTCACATGATAGAATTTTGGAGGTTTATGAATTCAATCATCTATAAATAGGGCCTCTTGTAGACAATTAGAAGAAGAATTAGAGAGAGAGGAGAAGGCTAGAATCACTACAAAAATGTAGTCTTCACTAGTTCCTTAGTTTAGTTTAGTATAGTAGTAGTATAGTAATTATGTTTAGCTAAGTTATTGTCTTGAGTTATGGATGAACTTTCTATGTCTTGTTTATGATATTTACATGGTTATTTGATGCTATTATTTGAGCAAGTATTTAGTACTTTGGCTTTTCTAATCATGATTAACCGGCCATTAATTGTGATCATTTAAAGGTGTTAAAGACACTAGTTCATGAAGTTCTAAACCTAGGAAGTCACTCACTAATGTAGGGTGACGCCTTTGTGGCTTTAGTGATTTATTTCATGTAATTTCATTGAGCAAATCAGCTTGTAGTTAATTCCATAACCACGCTAGTAGGTATGGTTTGACTATGAGTATAGTTGATTCACTACGAAAGTATGTTTCACGTGCATTAGGAGATTACGCCATGCTTAGCCAAATTAATATCATGCAACCGGTAGCTTCATTTGCAAGAGTAGTAAGGAATTCCATAGCTTGAGGAGCTTTTAATTGTTATATTCTAGCTATTTTATTTCCATGTTTGTAGTTTAGATTTAATTGATATGCATGTGACAGTCTAAATAATAGAGGAGTTCAAAAATCACCGGTACTTGACACTCTTCCCTGTGGGATCGACACCTATACTACCCTATGCCCGATAAACGATCTGTATACTTGCAGAAAACGGGGTGTTTAGGTTTATTATTAAAATTTGGTGTAGTGTAAAATCCTCGTCAAGTTTTTGGCGCCGTTGCCGGGGAAGAGATTTGTTCAATATCGGTGCTAAGAACAATTCTATTACTTTAGACATTTTTATATTTATGTTTTTAGTTTGTGTTTTATTAACTATTCTTCTTCACTAATCTTGCTTTTAAGCATTTTTAGGTTTTAAAGAAGGATAGCAACAACGTGGATCAAGGCTTGAGAGAAGGAAGCTTGGCAATGGACCCCTACAATTTTCAAGGCTATAATTATGAAGATAATCACAGGATGTTTGAAGGTATGTCATTTGAAGATTGCACAAGGAATATTAATGCTAAACTTGATTATGTTACATTAAATGTGCAAATGGATACCATTACGAATTTGCTTGAACAAAAAAGGAATGCTAATGCTTTTAATTCTAATTATGTGATTTGTGACTTGTGTGGAAGTAATCATGCTACACATACATGTATGCAAGTACAACATGTGGATTATTATGATGAATTTGAGCATTACAATTCTTGTTTTGATCAATATGGTGCTAATTGTGATAATTCTTACACTTATGGTTGGAATAATCCATGCGTTTATGATGATTTTTCATGTTTTTATGATTACCAACCTAATGGTGTTCAAATTGACTCAAAGCCATCTTAGGCAATAGCTATAGAAAAGTTAGTTAATCCACCTTTATCTTTGGAGCAAGAAAGATTAGCTAATGATTCTAAGCCATCTTGGGAAATAGCTATTGAAAAATTAGCTAATACAACTTCCGATAATTTTGATAGGGTTGAGAAAAGATTAGATGAATTAGCTTTTCACTTTGAAGGAATACAAGACCAATTGCATAATTTGTGTGAAGTTATTTCATGTAGTGAAATGCCAATTGACCCTAACATCAATGGTGAGAATGTTGTGTGTGAAAGTGGAATGTATTTTGACGACAATGATGAATCTTATTTGTATTTCAATGATGAAATGTCCATTTCACATGATGATGTCTTTGGAATAAATTTTGAACCTCAAGAGGTAAGCATGAATGATTTTTATATAACCCCTTTTGAGAAATGTGGTGAATGTATAGATTCTAAGGTCATCATACCTCAAGAAGGCTATATGGACATTCCTTTGGTAAGTTCTCAAGTGATGGAACAAGGTAATATCTATGAAACACTTGAGATTGGTAAACCTCTTCCTTCTTTCTTTACATTCGGTTATATGACTCACTTGATCGAGTAACCTTTTAATGATCCACCACGTTCTCAAATGGTGGATTACTCTTTAACTAAACCTCCTTGATGAATAAGTAATATAGTCAAGCTAATGACTATAAAAGAGCGCTAGTTGGGAGGCAACCCATCAATTGGTGTTATTTTTGTTAGTTTTAATGTTTGAGCATGTGTCTTATATGTTTTTAAGTTAATTTGTTTTGTTTGTCTTGCAGGAAAATCAAACATGGCCAAAATGAAGTTTTTGGTGCTGAGTGAATAGTAAAATGCAAACAATTTGGTACCTCAATTTGTGTTTTAGTTGTTAATGAATCAAGAAATGAGGCTAGTTATGTTGTTTTGATCATTTTACATGTGTAGAAAAGGTGCATTTCATAATTAACAAGCAGGGTTTTTAATCTGGAAATAGGAGAAAAAAAAGTTTTTTTCAATGAAACAGTTGCAGAAAAATCACAGAATCACATTTCCAAACGATCCGCGATCTAATCCGCGAGGTATGACTCGCGGATCCTTGTCACGCGGATCAACTTCTAAGACCATTTCTGACGAACCACGAACCAGATACGCGTGGTAATACTCGCGGATCCATGATCTCGCGGATCATCTTCTGAGAAGTCCAAATTAAAAACGTGAGGTTCGAAACGCGAAGCAAGCATCGCTGATCCAGATCCGCGAGACGGATCCACGATGAGTGTATCGCGGATCTAGTCCACGGATCGGCCACCAGAAGCTAAAAAACAAAAAGTCGCGAACCATTTCTTCATCTTCTTCATCGCGACTCACCTGCAAAAACACACACCAACGCACCTTTTTCACACACACTTCACCAAATCCCTCTTTTTCCTTGCTAATCTCCTCAAAAATCACCAACCCAACACTTATTGATCATCCAGGAGCAGTTTTAACCGATTGAAATAAAAAACAAAACGCCAAAAATCGGATTTTCAAAGAATTGAAGCTAGGTTTGGCCGAATTTAATTTTTCAAATTCGTGGCTATTTTGGGCTTAATTCAAGGGGCTTTTTGCATCAATCATCTCCCCATTCATCCTTCTACTGATTCCAGGTAACATTCCTCAATTTACATTCACGAATTTCGATTTCCCAATTTCATGTTCTTGAGCAATTTTTGTAAAATTTTGGGTTTTGATTTTCGTGATTAATTGTTGTTAGTTCTTGATTCCAGTATACTTATTGATGATGTTTAAGCATGTTTTGTGAAGAAATTATGGGAATGTGCTAATTTTTAGTGAAGATTAAATTCTTGAAATTCCTATAAATTGCTCAATTTGGGATTAATGCTTGGCATGTTTGAAATTGTATTTGGTTGATATTATGGAACTTATAATTATCCTTGGATGCTATTTGTTCCAAATGTGAGGAATTTTGGGATCATTTAGATAATTTTTGTCAATTTTTGCCTAATTTTGGAATTTAATTTTATCTGTAGAAATTGGCAATTATTGGTAAATTTGAGCATATTCATAGACTTTAAATCTTGATATGGAGTATGTTGTATATATTTGTATTGAGATTTAGAGGAATTTTTGGGAAATTTGATGACAGTTGGTAATTTCAAATTTATTTCAAGGGGATGATGCTTTGTTGACATTTGGATTGAATTTGATGATTTTTATGCTTTAATTGGTTATTTGACAAATTGTTGAAATTTACTTGATTAGTTATGTGCTTAAAAATTGTAATTTTGGCAATTTGTTAGATATTATGGCACGTACTAGAGGTCTTCGTCACCATTCACCTTCCTCATCTTCAAGTGGTGAAGAAGAGCAACGTGCACCATCACCTCCACCACTAAGGCGACGACCTCCACCACTAAGGCGACGACCTCCACCACTAAGACGACCTGAGGTCTCGCTGAGAGCCACCACCACCAGTATGATGCCATTGGTTCACTTCAAAAGAGAACCAAGAATGGTATGAGGCTAGGAGCATAAGGGATTCATTTTGAAATGCACGTGCCCGACGTCAATGCCGAATTCAAACTCACGGAGGCATTTGACATACTTGGTTGGGGACCGATTCTCACATTGCCAGATCATTATTACCCCCAGCTAGTCAAGGAGTTCTATGCCAACGTGGTGAACAAATCTGGGCATAGTGGAGAAAATATCAGATCCTATGTTCGAGAAATACGAATTGAGATCGAACGGAGCACATTGGCTCAACTTCTTGGAGTACGGAATACCGGTCCGGCTGTGGACTTAAAGAAGGAATTTCATGCTCCGGATCGACATTGGGAGATGGGACATGCAATGGCTCGATTTCAAATTGAGCAAGAATTTACTCGCTCCCAACAAAAGGCGACAGTGAAGGCCAACAAGTTGGATGATCGATTGAGATTAATTACATACCTGTTTGCCCACAACGTCATTCCCAAGAAGAGTAGCTTGAATGAAGTAAGGAAGAGTGACCTGTACTTCTTAGACAAGATGTTCCATGACCGGACATCTTCTTTTGCCAACATCCCTCTTCCGAATATTATTATCTGCTATATGAGGACCGCGGCAAGGCATGCCACTACTGCATATCGATTTGGCTTCCCACGGCTTCTCTTATTTCTTTTTGAGAGGATGGAGGTAAATTTGGATGGAATTGAGCAAAGGCCGGTCAAATCCAATTATGAGTTGAATTTTTATGTTCTAAATGACTTGGGGATTACATCGGCCAATATTATTCACCCGAGAGCTCGGCAATCTCAGCCCACTTCACAATTTGAAGTTGGAGGAACTTCTGGTACGGCTCACGAGGACGAAGGAGAAGTCGGCACCTCGACTGTTATTCCCCACACCGGTCCTTCTACTTTGGCTCCTCCTAGGCAAAGAACGATTTGGGAGCGTGTTTTGGCTGCCATAGGATGCTTGGAGACTCGTGTCAATGAAGATTTCAATCAAGTAAACACCCGCCTCGACACCATGGAGTCTCGCATTCATCGGATAGAAGACCACTTGCACATTCCAGGAGGTGGTGAGCAGGCTCAAGGAGGCCATGGTGACGACCAAGGAGGGGGAGATGGACAACCATGAAGACCATGTTTATTTTCTTTTGTTTATTGTTTTTTATGTCTTGTAGAACTTATGCATTTTCCTTCCTTTCCTATGCAGCTTTTGAGGACTTGTAGAGGATGTTCGTGATGTTTTGGATATTCTGGACCTCTGCCATATTAATTTGGGGAGTTTTACTCTTTTAAGTTTTCTATTTCCGCTACACATTGAGGACAATGTGTATTTTAAGTGTGGGGGAAGGTTTAATTGTTTTATATGCTTTATGTTCTTAAATGACTTTGATATATGTTTGGAAATGTTTATGTGATTTGTTTGTGTTGAAAATTTGGGTTGTTGGCAGGGAGTTTAGTCCAGTTTTAAGGGGAGACTCTGCCAAAATTTTTCCAAATATTTGTTCAAAATTGTGAAATTACCCCAAAATTTTTGAAAATTTTTCAATTTGGTCCACAAGGGAGGAAGTTTTAAGTATTACTTTTTCAAATTTTCTCATCTTTTTGAAATAACTTTATGTGAATTGGTAAATTCAATTTACATTTGACTTGGAATTAGTGATTATGTGATTTGACCAATTGTCTTTTAGAAAGTATATTTTGTAAAATGAGGAAAATTATGCCTATAATTTTAGTTGTTAAATGATATCTTTTCTTTTACTTATACAAAGAGGTGACTGATATAGTTAAGTCAATAAGGCTCCTTTTCCATGAATTAAAGTTTTAGAGGGAACTTTCTATAAAAATTTTTAAAAAAAAACTCTAATTATTCTTGTGCTGAGTAACCGGGAGTCTTCATCTAAAAATGTTGATTTTCGCGTAAAAAGGCGCTTGAGTAAGGAGAAATTGAATAAAGAGAAGTTGAGTAACCGAAGATCTTCACCTAAAAGTGTCGATTTTCGCCTCAAAAGACTTTTCTATTATTTAAATAAAGTATAATCCCTCTAAATAAAAAGAAAAAAAATAATTGTGGAAAAAGGAAAGTCAAGTCATTGACTATATGAATTACCTTTTTGTGTAATTAGGTCGAAGTAAAAGGTTGAAATTTAACTTGTTTAAATTTAGGGTATAATTATCTTTCTTTTACTTAATTATTATGAGTATTCGAGGTGATTGGAATTTTTGCATAAAAATTAATTACTAAGTTGTGGAGATTGACTTTTAAAATTCACATTGGTTATTTCAAAACACTTAAATCATTGTTGGTTTATATTTCTAATTACTTGAGGACAAGCAATGATTCAAGTGTGGGGGAATTTGATAAGTGTTTATTTTACATGCTTTTAGTATGTTTAAGTACTTAGTTTTTGTGTGTTTTTGATATTTTTATGGTTAATTAACTTGGGTTTCTAGTGAAATTCTACATTTTATGGTTTAAATGAGAAAAGTGTATTTTTGTGGATTAATATGGTGAAATCTTCATGTTTTTGTAGGATTAAATGCTCAATTATCAAATGAGGAAAATTAGGAGATAATTTGCCAAGAAGTCTTGACGAAAAGTTCGGATTTCACAATTTTGGAGCAGATTCGCGAGCCAATACGCGATGCAACCAATGAAGAAAAAGACTAGCTCGCGAATCCCTCTCGGTGGAAGCAGGGGAACTGATCCGCGATGGGATCCGCGAGCCTCTACCTTGCGGATCTGGATCGCGGATCCCTGACAATGACTGCTGCAAGTTGCAGCCGAAATCCAGTTTTTTCCAGCTCACTTCCAGCTCAATTTTCAGATGAATTTCAATGAAAGCTGCGTGAAGAATTTGGTGAAGTTGAAGAAACAACTCATAGCAAATTCAAAACACAATTTTCTTCAACTTTACAACTCATTTGAGATTGAAATTCAATGGATTCAATGCATGAAGACACACTTTGAAGAATTCAAGAAGATGAAGATTCATGAAGACATGTTTCTTGACTTTTGAAGGCCAAATTTGTCATGTGTTCACATGATAGAATTTTGGAGGTTTATGAATTCAATCATCTATAAATAGGGCCTCTTGTAGACAATTAGAAGAAGAATTAGAGAGAGAGGAGAAGGCTAGAATCACTACAAAAATGTAGTCTTCACTAGTTCCTTAGTTTAGTTTAGTATAGTAGTAGTATAGTAATTATGTTTAGCTAAGTTATTGTCTTGAGTTATGGATGAACTTTCTATGTCTTGTTTATGATATTTACATGGTTATTTGATGCTATTATTTGAGCAAGTATTTAGTACTTTGGCTTTTCTAATCATGATTAACCGGCCATTAATTGTGATCATTTAAAGGTGTTAAAGACACTAGTTCATGAAGTTCTAAACCTAGGAAGTCACTCACTAATGTAGGGTGACGCCTTTGTGGCTTTAGTGATTTATTTCATGTAATTTCATTGAGCAAATCAGCTTGTAGTTAATTCCATAACCACGCTAGTAGGTATGGTTTGACTATGAGTATAATTGATTCACTACGAAAGTATGTTTCACGTGCATTAGGAGATTACGCCATGCTTAGCCAAATTAATATCATGCAACCGGTAGCTTCATTTGCAAGAGTAGTAAGGAATTCCATAGCTTGAGGAGCTTTTATTTGTTATATTCTAGCTATTTTATTTCCATGTTTGTAGTTTAGATTTAATTGATATGCATGTGACAGTCTAAATAATAGAGGAGTTCAAAAATCACCAGTACTTGACACTCTTCCCTGTGGGATCAACACCTATACTACCCTATGCTCGATAAACGATCTGTATACTTGCAGAAAACGGGGTGTTTAGGTTTATTATTAAAATTTGGTGTAGTGTAAAATCCTCGTCAGATTGATTGTGACTCTACAATTCACATTCCCAAAACCATGCAGGGCTTTCTGAATCTAAGGAAGCCGCTGGGAAGTGAACAAAGCATTTATTCTGGAAATCGGATGCATTCAACTGTTGAAGGTGTGGAGACTTATAAACTCATTTTAAAGACTGGTTTTCAATTAGATCTTGAAAACACATTTTACGTTCCATCTTTTTCTAGAAATTTAATTTCTCTTTCTAGACTTTCTATTCTTGGATATGATTCCAATTCCCATCTTTCAACTATGAATCTTTTGAAAAATAATAAAGTTATTGGCTCTACCAATTTAAGTGGAATGTTATTTAAACTTGAGTTAGACCCCGCATATGAATGAAGCTTTCTAACTATGCATGGTATTGGTACCAAACGTAGTATTATCAATGAGAACTCTCTAAAACTTTGGCATAGGAGATTGGGGCAAATCTCCACTGATAGAATCAAAAGGTTAGTGAATGATGGAGTCTTAGAGACTTTAGATTTCACTGATCTTGGTACTTGTGTAGACTGCATAAAAGGTAAGCAGACTAACAAGAGCTCTAAAGGTGCCAAAAGAAGTTCTCAATTACTTGAAATTGTACACACGGATATCTGTGGACCTTTTCCTACCCCTTGCTTGAATGGTCAGAGATATTTTATCTCTTTTATAGATGACTATTCAAGATTTATGTATCTTTATCTCTTGTTTGATAAATCTGAAGCATTTGATACTTTTAAATTTTTCAAACTAGAGGTAGAGAAACAAAAAGAAAAGAAAATCAAAATTGTAAGATCGGATAGGGGTGGTGAATATTATGGAAAGTACACAGATAAGGGACAAGCTCCTGGTCCATTTGCTAAGTTTCTCGAAGGGGAAGGTATTGTTGCTCAATATGCAATGCCTGGCACACCACAACAAAATGGTGTAGCCGAAAGGAGAAACCGAACTCTTATGGACATGGTTAGAAGTATGATTAGCAGTTCTGGTTTATCTTTATCCTTATGGAGTGAAGCCTTAAAAACTGCTATGTATTTTTTAAATAGGATACCATCCAAGGCTGTTCCTAAAACGTCGTTTGAGATTTGGAATGGATGGAAACCTAGTTTAAAACATTTACACGTATGGGGCTGTCCAGTTGAGGTGAGGATATATAATCCACACTAGTAAGAAATGGATGAATGTACTGGTTTTTTCATAGGCTATGCTGTCAATTCCAAAGGGTTTAGATTTTATTATCCTTCTCACACTCCAAAAGTTATTGAAGCTAGAAATGCTAAATTTCTTGAGGAACACTAAATTAGTGGGAGTGATTCTCAAAAGGTGGAATTTGAAGAAGTAAAGAATGCACTTGTGGCACCTTCACAAGATTTAGTTGTTATTCAAAATATTGAAGAACAACCTCCACCCGAGCAATCACATTCAGAACAATCAACAGCAGTTGATCCCACTAATCAAACTGTCCATGAAAGCGAGTTGGGAGTTAGAAGGTCCTCACGAATTAGAAAACCAGCAATTTCTAGTGATTATGAAGTATACCTCCAAGAGTCCGACTATGACATTGGACTTAAGGATGACCCTAATTCGTTTTCACAAGCCATGAGTGGAGAAAACTCCACATTTTGCTATAATGCTATGAAAGAGGAGATGGAATCAATGGCTAAAAATAAAGTCTGGGATCTCGTTGAACTCCCCAAAAAGGTCTCTGTTATAGTATGTAAATGGGTTTTTAAAACCAAAAGAGACCAAATGGGTAATATTGAACAATATAAAGCTAGACTTGTAGCCAAAGGTTTCACTCAAAAGGAAGGCATTGACTACCATGAAACCTTCTCTCCTGTTTCAAAGAAGGATTCATTACGCATCATCGTGGCAATAGTAGCTCATTTTAATTTGGAGCTACATCAAATGGATAATGGCGGCATTCCTTAATGGGGATCTTGAAGAAGAGGTATACATGTGTCAACCTGAAGGTTTTTTCAATAATGACAGTGACCAACTTGTTTGCAAATTAAAGAAATCTATATATGGACTAAAACAGGCTTCCCGCCAATGGTATATTAAGTTTCACAACGTTGTCTCTTCATTTGGTTTTGTAGAGAACATCGTTGACCAATGTATATACCTCAAGATAAGTGGGAGCAAATATATATTTTTAGTCTTATATGTACATGATATTCTCCTTGCAAGTAATGATATGGGGTTGCTACGTGAAACCAAACATTTTCTTGCACAGAATTTTGAAATGAAGGATATGGGTGAAGCCTCTTATGTCATTGGTATAGAGATTCACAGAGATAGAACAAGAAAAATTCTTGGGTTATCTCAAAAGGCCTACATTGAAAAGATTCTGGAAAGGTTGGAATGAAGCATTGCTCATCAATTGCAGCTCCTATTGTTAAAGGAGAGAAATTCAGTTTGGATCAATGTCCTAAAAATGAATTGGAATGAAAAGAGATGGATAACATTCCATATGCTTCGCTTGTTGGAAGTCTCATGTATGCTCAGGTCTGTACCAAACCGGATATTTCTTTCGCAGTTGGAATGTTAGGCAGATATCAAAGTAATCCTGGACAGGATCACTGGAAAGTTGCTAAAAGAGTTCTAAGGTATCTACAAGGGACCAAGGACTACAAACTTACATACAGACGGTCTGACTATTTGGAGATAGTTGGATACTCCGATTCAGATTTTGCTGGACGTGTGGACTCAAGCAAATCTACTTCAGGATACATATTCCTTTTGGCTGGAGGAGCTATATCTTGGAGAAGTGTAAAACAAACAATTGTTGCATCATCCACAATGGAAGCAGAATTCATTGCATGCTATGAAGCTACATCACAGGCTCTATGGTTAAAGAACTTCATATCTGGCCTAAAGGTGGTAGATTCAGTGTGTAGGCCATTAAAGATCTTTTGTGACAATTCTGCTGCTGTATTCTTTGCTTAGAACAACAAGAGTGGAAGTCGAAGCAAACATATCGATATCAAGTTTTTAATGGTCAAAGATCATGTTAAAAAGTAAGAAATAATCATTGAGCATATTAATACTGAATTAATGATTGTTGATCCCATGACTAAAGGATTGCCGGCTAAAGTCTTTCAGGATCATGCGACTCATATGGGATTGTTAGCTCATTCGATTATTTCTATATTTGGACCATTATGTCTAGACATTTGTTAGCAATTCTACATGTAAGCACACATTGAAGCGATACATGTATAAAGAAGTAATCTTTTGATCCATAAAGTTGGACCCTGAGTAACTTGTATGAAGTTACTCATAAAGTTCTTCTTGAAAGTATAAATTATTGTAATACATGGAAGGAACTATTCGTGGTAAGAACATAACCGCCATGATTCAAATATTATCACTTTTAATTAAGTAACCATTACATAACTGATAAATATATTGAGTGAAAATGAGGACTTATGACCATATCTAGCCACTCATAAAGTTATTTGACTAATACATGTGGGTCAAGTGGGAGAATATAAGACTAGCCTCTTTTAGAGGCAATTATGACCCACATGATTGATTGATTAATTGATTGACATTGATTGACATCTTGGTTAATTGATTAATATTTTATCAATTATTAATTGAATATCTCCCATTAATGATTATTGATTGGTATATTCTGTTAATTGATATTTCATTCAATCAAATCACCAATCAAATCAATCAAATAGTCAAAGATATTATTTTCAGTTATGAATTATGGTATGATTTTTTTGATGGAAGGAAACCCTGGGGATATTGATATTTGCCAGTAAGGGTCCCTGACCTAGCCTATAAATAACCTGTGATATTCCATCAAATCATGTTTCTTTGGTTAGGCATAGGTTAGAAGTCTCTTACTCTAAATTTCTCTCTACAAATCTTCTTCTTCTACATATTTTCTTAGTTTAGAAAAGAAGGACAAAAGGACAAGAAGACTAGAGGAAGAAGACAAGAAGGCTTGGCTACCAATCTCTATTTGACGACAATGGCTGGAGGTAATCTAATTTGAATTTCCGCTATGTACGTTTATATGATTATGTTAATTTAACAGGCTTCTCTGGTTCTAGTTTTAACTGGTGTACTAATAGGTGTGGTAAGGTTAGAGTCTAGAAAAGAATTGATAGGGTATTAATTGATCATAATTGGCTAGATATGTGACAACCCCACTTCCCCCTAAGGCGAACCAAAGGGTAGGCGGGCTGCCTGCCTAGCTCTCGCCAGGACTCAAGCATTCAAATAAATACTAATTTAAATGTGCAATTTTATCAACCACCATAACATTAATATTAAAACTGTAAAAAGACGATTAAACTTAAAATTACATTCATCCATTCGCAATACTCAAAACCCTCGAGTCAACGTTTAATACACTACCATAAGTTCAAAACATAAATATACAAGATGTGTCCATATACTCGAGTCAAAAGTCAAAAGATCAATACACTAGCTCTATCTACATTATCGGGATCCTCGTCACTGTTAAGGAAAAAACAAGCGGGAGCGGGGTGAGCTAAAAGCTTCGTGAGTTTCAAAATTCATGCACATGCACTTAAAACGGTAAAATTAAAAGTAAATAAATAAAACACATAAACAAATCAAATTCACACACATTGAGGATACGGGGGCTCTCAGGAGCCAAATTCCACATTTCCCGAGCATTTATAGTAGTCGACACTCCGTCAACTTTCAACCCAAGTAGACGACTCTTCACGCCAAACTCAACCACCAAACTCCCCTACAAAACATTTAAGCGATTGAATGAGTAAGCAGTAGGCCACTCAAGGCACGCGGCCAAGAGTGGCGGGGTAACACTTCTCCATCTCCAAATTTGACACATGAAAAATATTTAAATTACCAACTCTACAAAAAGGGAGCAATAAAGTATACTCTCCTTTAAGTGAGTGGTTCATCAAATTTCCATTTTCACAGTCAAATCAAGCAACATGTCATGGTACACATACATTCACAAAGCATTTAAGCGAAAACATTTAAGGGCATTGAAAACTCACCGACAAAGTAGGAGTCGGAATCCAAATTTTGATCAGATGCAAAATCAGCACTTCACCCTAAAATAATTAAAAGAAAACGAAAATAAGTTTCCCTAGTTCACCGACCAAATTTATTTCAAAAAGTGGAAAGTTCGATAATTTCCTAGTTTGAGCTGAAATTTTTGAAAAATTGTAACTCAAGTTATACAAGTCAGAATTTCACACATTTGGTACCGTTGGAAACCTCTTTGAAATTTCTAAAACTTTGTAGAAGACATCCAATTAAAATTCCGGACGGAATTAGCCCAAATTTTAATTTAACGAACTGCTACAGTAACAAAACAGGACATTTCAGGTTGGTTGACCAGCCTACTTTGAAAATTCACCAAAAATCACAGAAAATGAATTAGCCTTTCAAATTTATACAGTTTATATTACTATGTAAAAATTTTCAAACGCCACCAACGTAACTCAATTCCAATACTTGAGCAAGAAATTAGAGCAGTTCAAACAGAGGCAGTTCAAAAATCTGAAATTTCTGGAATTCGAATTTGCAAGTCAGAGTTTAAAACCTTTTTTTGAGTGATGGTTTCATGTCCAAAAATTACCAAATTTGGTACACTAATACTTCCATATATCAACTAGATTCATACCAAAATTCAGCTTAAAATTCAATCGGGAAGGCTGTTTTCTACATGCCCAAAAGTTTGCTCATTGAAACTTCTTAAACCAGTGAAGTTTAATTCCTTTTCTTCTACTCTCTCATAATCAACATATACTAGTACCATTTGACCTAAATTTTGACCCTATGCTGGTATTAGTCTTCCTTAACCTAATGATGATAAAAAATGGTCACATCTTTTAGCAAAATTATCACGAAATAGTCCCATAAAATTCGGGCAGCATAATGCCTCAATTTTCCAGATTTTACTTCTAAATTAGTAACCCTAATTGCATCAACTCTTGAAGGGATTTTTGTGGGGGAAAATAACAGCTTAACATTCAACATTTAAACATCAAATTCAACCCTTAAACTAGCCAAAATATAGCCACGAAATTTGACCCAAAAATCAGAAAATTCACCCCCAATTTCTTCTTCCTCTAGCCGGTTTTTCCTTAAGGTTTTCTTCCAACTTTTAACAACCAACATTAAACATAATGCACTTATATAACACCATTTAACCATCTAGCAAACAAATACACATATTTAGTGGGAATCAAGAGCCCACCCACAACTTAAACCAACAAAACAACTTAATGAAGCTTAGCAATACACATTCATCTACAACATAAGTCAAGGTTTCCTCAACCTCTCAACAACCCAAACATGCTTGAAACTTTCAAAAATGTACAAGGATGAAGTCCTTGAGATTTTACCTCCTCTTAGATGATGACTAAACCCCAAGAATAATGCTAAGCTAAGGCTTCCAAGTGCCTCCCCTCCAAGCTCTTCACCAAGTGCAAGCTCAAGCAAAGATTGATGATGGTTGTGGGTGATTTTGTAGAGAATTTGATGGAAGAAAATGGCTGAAAGTTTAAGGGAGAAGAGATGAGGGAGTTGGGTGAGAGAGGAGGAAGATGAAGCAATTTTGATCAATTTTCTTTGAAGAGTAAATGGAAAAGAAAGACAAGACATAAGTCTTGTCTTATAAAGTCAAACCTTGCATAGTAACATTAATTAGCTATTTGGAGGGAAAATTAATCACCTCATTTGGCTTGAGATTAAGAGATAAATCTCGGTTGGGAGGGATGAAAAAGTAATTTTTAAGTGATTGGTAGGAATTTAGTGGAAAGAATTAACGGTTAGATAAAATTCTATACTTAAAGAGGTTAATCCAAATCTTAACTAAAATTTTCAAAACCCTAATAAATCAACTTCAATAACCCAATTCAGTCATTTAATTACACTTCTAACCTACGCTCATTAGGTACTTATCTTCACTAATCTACTCACGGTCAGAATTTACCTCGAAAACGTGCTTTTAACATTTTGACTAATAAATGCTACGAGGCGATATTAGATAAATAGGGTTAAAATTAAATGAGAAGTTGTAAATGAGGAAAAATCAATTTCATGAGATAATGAAATAAAGAGATAAATAAATAAACAAAATTTCAAATTTTTTTGAAATTTATTATTAAATTAAATTACTTTATTTTTTTTGAAAACAAAATTATCTCATTAATAATATAAAATAAATAAAAGAATAATCAAACAAATTATTAAAGGCAATAATAATAATAATATCTAATTTATTAAATTTTGAGGCCTTTACAAGATATGAATGTCTTGATTTTTGTAAAATATCTTAATTGCTTGGCATTTGATCCCTCATATTTGCTTATATGGCATTTCTCATCTACATTATCAGCGTCAAAAAAAATTTAGGTTTCTTGATGTTTGGCTATCTTATCCTTGTTTTTGTAAGGTGGTGCAGTGTAAATGGGTAGAGAGTATTATAGCATGACTTATTAGAGTTCTTTTAAATAAGTTGAGGGTAGTTAAGCAAGCACTTCGTTATTGGAATAAGGAATGTTTGGGAACATCTTTGATCGGGTTCTGATCTGAAGCCAACAAGATGTGAGGACCCACACCATTTGCATTTTTTTTAATTTATTTTTATTTTTATTTATTTGTTTACCTTAGTTGTTTATTTTCCTATAAATTTCAACGTCGAGATCATTCATGCTCGCCGAGGGTGTCGTTTGAATTATTTTGATTTTCAAAGCAAAAACCCTAAATTGACCGATAAACCCTAGTTCTTTTGAAAACCCTAAATTTTGAGACAACTTTTATCCCGACATGAAAACTCTAATTTTGGTTTCTTAAACCCTAAATTTGAAAATAACTACCAATTTTATGTTTGATTACAAGTTTGCCATTTTGTTGATTTTATGTGTGTAAATGTATGATTAGGAAGTGAGATTAATGTTTCTAGGTGATTAGTAGTCTAAGGCAGGTGTGTTTAAGTTTTGGTGGCTTAGATTAATTTGTGAACCTATGGACTAGTTTGACAAGGAAGAAAATCATTTGGGGCAAAGATAGAAATAAGTGGAGTTGGGGCCATGGTGTAGCTTGAGAGAGTTGACCACCTTGACCAAGAAAGGAATAAAATCTTGAAGCTTCACCTAGCTCATTTCAAGAGCTTATAGTCGACCAATAAGGAGGGAAAGAAAGGAAATAAAACCGTGAGAAAGAGAGGAGAAAGAAGAGGAAAAGAGAGGAAAAAAAGGGAAAACTTGGAGGAATTGTTTCTCGATCAAGCTTACAATTATTTCTTGAGAGTAGAACATTTGAACTCTTGGTTGCAAGAGGTTTTCTAAGAGGTATACTTCATTTTGCAACTTCATTTTGAGTTTTAAATGCTGAATTTGTGTGTTGGGTGTTCAATAAGATGCATCGTGCTTTCGTATTTTCGTTTGTTGATGCTTAAGGAAGTAGAGCAATTGATGTTATAGATTAATTGTGTTGCTTTCTTGGTCTTGAATTAGCTAGGGTTAGGGTTAGTTTCTTGATTATTGCTGTGCTTTTCGATGATGAGCGTTTGATGCTTTCGATGAAATGCATCGGCATCGATTTTAGTGAACAAGAAGTACATTAGGTGGATTTGTGATGTACTAATGATCGCCTAGGTGAATGTGTGTGGGTGTGTGTAGGTGTGTGTGTGCGTGCAGGTGTGTGAGTGTGTGTGTGTGTGTGAGTGTACATGGCTGCAATTACCTCTTTGTTGTTGCATTGAGTGGCTTGCGTGCGTTTTGGTCAAATGGGCGTGTGGGCACAAAACAACAAAACAGGGTTGTCGGACCTGCAGTTTGGACCTCGTTTTTCGTGATGATCTACTGTGAGTTTGCTTCTGGCCAAAACACGAAAATTTTAGCCTTTCATCCTAGCTTTCCAACGCGCTTGAAATTTCCTGATTTGATTTGTGGCGGAGTTATGTCCGTTTGAAGTAAGCCTGTCGAATTTCTGACGGAAAAATTTCTGGGAACTGTTTCTGCGTTTTGACCTTAAACAGACAATCTGGGCAAAATCTTCCTTCATAAAGTTGTAGCTCGTTCTCTTAGCTTGAAGCGGCACCTCATACACCTAATCCGATACTCATAGCTCGAGTTATGGCGATGGCGTACTGAAGCGCCAAAACTGTTTTCTGCACCTTCAGCTGTGTGTTTTCCGTTTTCGTTATGTGTTCACCGTTTCGTCCAAGCGGCGTGCGTGTACTTTCTTTTATCATATTAAGTGTTTAGGAGCAATTCTTAAGAGTTTCCGCGCTCAGTTCACCACTTTTTGAATCATTTTGCGTGTGATTGAACAATGAATTGAAAACCGAAAAGTCACACTATCACTTTCACGTCTCAGGTGATCTTGTGGACGTGGAAAGACAAGGTTAAACTCCTGCATTGCTTGCTTGCTCAGCTGTGGTGAGTGTTCAAGTGCTTGTAAGTTTAGTGCTCGAATATCTGCTAAGCATGCCTACTTGACTTCGGTGGCGTGTACTTTGCTTCGCTACTTGTATTTACTTGAATCATTAAATGCTTGTGCGTGTGCTTGATATTGACATGTTAAAGCCATAAGCGGTTGTATGTACCACACTCAAGAGGTGGGAGGTACCTCTCCGTTTTGGTCTGGTTTTGATTAAGTCGATCGGGCGTAGTCGTCGACTCACCTTAGTATGTACCAGCTCTATGGCGGGAGGTGCCCTCATCCGACTTAGGTTTAATGAAATGGTTTTGTGGCGGGCCAGTGAGGTGTAAGTAGGCGGGTGAGTAAAGTGATTCTGATCGGTGAGATTGTGGTTGTGAGTGTCAACATTTACATTGGCAGCTGAAGATGAGCGGTGGAAGCAAGCTGTATCCTTTTATTTTAGTGACTTTTTATATCTCTTTGTATGTTTTCTGTTTCTATTGTTATTACTACATTCAAGTCACGTTATTGCTCTGTCTTGTTTTGCATGAATTCTTGCCTCAGAGCTTTGCTCACCATAAGATTTGTTTTCCTTACGGGTTTGGAAGGGGCCTTACGAATCGAGAAGGCTAGTTTTGTGGTTTTCTTTCCTTTTTGTATAAGTTTGAGGTTAGGGTTTATCTTGGATGGTTTGTACTATGTTGGAGTTGTTTACAACATAATCTTGGTGTAACTTTGGAGTTCATATGTTACGTGAGTGTCGGTATCTCTTTTCTATGGTTTGATGGTTTATCTCTTGAGTCTGGCGAGAGCTAGGCGGCATCCATGCTAACCTGGTTGCCTCTGGGAAGGTGGGGCTGTCACGGTTGGTATCGAGCCTAGGTTTAAGATTTGTGTGGAACCACAGGGGAATTACTGGGTTTATGGTTGTTTTGTAGGTATGGAAGCGGTAATGGTGGACTGAGCGTATGGGGCCAATGGTCATAGTGAGGCTAATGGTGAAGCGAATGGTCATGTAAGCGCTTGTTAGGCGACGTTACGGAGTGCTGGGCCGGAGCCTTATCCGTTACACCGAGGCGGTCTGTCCACAGGGGAGATTCTCTTACCTAATGAGCTAGTACTGTCCATTGGCGATGGCGTCGGCGACTCTTGAATCATAACCGCGTTACGATGAAAGCGAAGGGCTTACGGGTTTGGAAGATGGTGAGAGGATTAGGATCATGGAGCTGGAGGATGAGGTGATAGGCGGGAGCTGCTCAAGGCAGTCTGAGAGCTTAGAGGTTGACTAAGTGGTGATGAAACTAGGAAACGGACCCTTCGAATATTGAACAACCATACTCATAGGAGTTAGGAGGAGGAGGAAGCGTCAGTCGGAGAGGGGGTTGACTCATGAGAACCAGGCGAAAAGGAGGAGGAGGAGAGCAGGTGGAGAATCTTCAGTGAGGAGCGGTTGAGAGAACGGTTGAGGATCCTTAGAAAGCCGGGAGGAGGAAAACATTGAGGCTCGATCTAGTGGCTTGGCCGAGAAACTAGATTAGAATCTGATGTTTTGACTTTTGTTTTGTCTAAGGATTAGTTGGGGTGAGGCTCATGAAGCCAGTAATTTTACCTATATCACCTTTTTGTTGCGTGTGTGCTATCTTTTACTTTGAGCATGTTTAGGTGCCTTGCTAGTTGACATGTGTGGGCAATTTTGAGCGTGCCCGTAACTTGCTAACTACTTGTACTTGTACACCCTCGATTATGTGTATAAATGTGAATTATTGAGATTACCTCTGTTTCAATGTTGATTGTTGTTTTACAATTTCATTTCCATTTCTCTCAGTAATGACTTTCATGTTGCATTTAGACATTGTTAAGATCATGGAAGCCAAGGTCGAGGGTAGAGGTCGGGGAAGAGGCGTGGGCAGCCTCAACCCTCGAGCGCCAGGTCTTGAATGGGACGGGAAGGGGAGACGGTGGAGATGTAGACCAGATGGCTACTGGCTATCAATAAGATGACCGATATTCTTGGCGTCTAACAACCAAGGTCCCAGGACAGCAAAACCCAGCAGGCCCTGAGCGGGGAGAAGATAGAGCGTTTTTCTTAAGTTCTCACGCCTAAGTTTCTAGGTGGGGCAGATTCGATGTAGCGGAGGGTTGGTTTGGCGAATGGCTGATATTTTTGCTGTTTTGAATTACAGAGGAAGGCGGGTGATGTTATACTTTCAATTGAAGCCAGCTAGGTCATGGTGGAATGTTATTAGAGCTAAATGGGAAAGAGAACGGTGGACTTGGGCAAGTTTTAATTGACCCGGGCAACCCATTCTTTTGTAAACCCTATGTTCATGAAGGGCGTAGATGTTAACCCTGAAACCCTCCCATATGACCTAGAGGTTTGTACACCTCGGAAACGAGGTTATTATCTAGCTTCGATTTATAGAAATTGTGACGTTTGGGTTGGAGAGCGAAAATTGCCAGTGAACTTGATGAGTCTAGCCATTAGGGGTTATGATGTTATTTTAGGAATGGATTGGTTGGCTCGTTATCATGCCCAACTTGACTGTAAAACAAAGGTAGTAGAATTGCATGTGCCGGGAGAACCAACCTTAAGGTTAGATGTAAGGGGTAGATTAGCCTCTTCAGCACTGATCTCGAAGGAATCCGAGCTAGGAAATTGTTGAGTAAGGGGGCAAAAGGGTTCTTAGCCTTTTTGATCAATACGCCTGGGGATAAAGTAAAGTTGGAAGACGTACCGGTGGTGAGAGAATTTTCTGATGTTTTTCCTGAAGAACTAAAATCTCTACCACCTGAGAGGGAAATTGCTTTTAAAATTGAGGTGACTCCGGGTACAACACCTATTTCTAAGTCGCCTTATAGGATGGCTCCAGCTGAATTGAAAGAACTAAAGCTTGATTCTGGGATTTCTGGAGCAGGGGTTTCATTAAGAGAGTGATTCACCGTGGGGTGCGCCGGTATTATTTGTTAAAAAGAAGGATGGAACCCTAAGACTTTGTATAGACTATCGAGGCTTGAATGACGTTACCATTAAGAATAAGTATCCTTTACCGCTCATTGATGAGCTTTTCGATCGAGGCGGTGTACTCTAAGTTGGACCTCGAGGGGTTACTATCAATTAAGGATCGGGAGGAGGACATACCAAAGACAGCCTTTAATTCCGATCTGGGCATTTTGAGTTTGCGGTGATGCCTTTTGGATTGACTAGCACCAGCTGCATTTATGGATTTGATGCATGAGTCTTTAAGCCTTATCTCGATCAGTTTGTAGTGGTGTTTATTGATGATATCCTCATTATTTTCTAAGACTCGAGAGGATCATGAGCAACATTTGAGGCTGGTGTTGCAAACTCTAAGAAACATCGGTATGCAGTGAAATTGATGTGAATTTTGGCTGAAGGAGTAGCATTTTGGGCCATATTATTTGAAGGATGGACTCAGTGGACCCACAAAGGTGGAGCGGTGTCCAAATGGAAACAACACAGGAATCCAATTGGAGTTTCTTGGGTTTGGCTGGTTATTACAGCGGTTCATTCAAGATTTTTCCAAAATGGGACCTATGGCCGAGTTGACCAAGAAGCGAGCAAGTTCATATGGAGCGTCAAGTGTGAGCAAGTTTTGGGAGTTGAAAGAAAGCGGTTGACCGAGGCACCGGTGTTGGCATTACCTAATGGGAAGGATGGATCACGTGAGTGTTCACGGATGCTTCAAAGGAAGGATTGGGCTGTGTATTGATGCTGAGAGCGGACGAGTTATAGCCTATGCTTCGCGGAAGTTGAAACCTCACGAGCAGAATTACCCAACCCATGATATGGAATTAGCTGCCGTAGTGTTTGCCTAGCGTAAGTGGATTATTTGTATGGGAGTGCGTTTGAGGTTTTACTGATCATAAGAGCCTTAAGTATCTGATTTTCCAGAAAAGAATTGAATGAGACAGTGGGTGGGTGGAGTTTCTAGAGGATTATGATTACGATTAAGTACCATCACAGGAAATAGCGTAGTAGCAGATGCTTTAAGCGAAAGGTACAAATAGCTGGCAATGGTGAAGGAATGGCATATGTTGGAGGAGATTAGTGTTTGGAATCCCATGCAATCTAACAAGGTGATCTTGGGAAACATAGTACTAAGGTCTACATTCTTTGGATAGGATTAAAGCGGCAAAGACATCTCCCAGAGTACAAAGCGTGGTTGGAGAGAGTTCGGAAAACTTCAGACTTTAATATGGGCGAGAAGGAGTTCTTAGGTATGAAATCGAATAGTGGTACGAAGAATGAGGAACTCAAGGGAAATATTGGAGGAAGCCCATCGATCTAAATATCATTACACCTGGAGGAACAAAGATGTACCAAGATTTGAAAAGTTTGTATGCTTGGTGGGAAGGCATGAAAAAAATAGCTTCGATTTGTTGGACATGCAGGTATGCCAAAAGATTAAAGCGGAACATCGAAACCCTCGGATTGTTGCAACCATTGGAGATACATATGGAAGTGGGAAGATATCACCATGGATTTTGTATCGGGACTACCAAAAACACAAAGAGGTCATGATGCGATATGGGTTGGTATCGACCGTCGACTAAGTCAGCATTTCTACCCATAAGCATGAAATATTCGATGGAGAAATTGGCCCACTTGTATATGGATGAGATCATAAGGTTACATGGTATTCCATGAGCATAGTGTCGGAGCCGAGATCCAGGGTTTGTGTCGAGATACGGCAAAAGATGCAAGAGACATTAGGAACAAAGTTAAACCTTAGCACTACTTATCATCCCAAACCGTCGGTCAGAAAAGAACAATTCAAACTCTTGAGGACATGTTAAGAACTTGTGTTTTGGATTTTGGGTTGGGTGGAGCCAATACGACTTTGGTGGAATTTGCTTATAATAGGTTTTCATTAGTCCATACAAATGGCCCGTCTGAAGCACTTTCTGATTAGTGCGATCACCAATTCTTGGGATGAAATAGGAGAGAAGAAGGCCTTAGATCCTTCTGATCCCTTGGATGGAAGAAGCTTCGAGACAAGGTCAAGTTAATCCGGCAAAATTTTAGCACTTAAAGCCGTCAAAGAGTTATCGGACAATAGGAGAAAGGATTTGGAGTTTGAGGTGGGAGATCAAGTATTTCGAGAATTACTCCTTTAAAGCGAGTTTGATGGCTGGAAAAGGAAAGAAATTACAGCCAGATCACGTGGGACCATCGACATTCTTGAGCAGGTTGGGAAGGTGGCGTATAAGTTGGATTTACCAGCTAGCCTATCATTATTCTAGCGTGTTCCATGTATCGTTTAGAAGAAATATCACCAGATCCGTCTCATATACTTCAACCAGAGGATATAGAACTTGATGAAGCTTTAACCTATGAAGAGAAACCTGTAAAGCTTTTAGACCACAAAATCAAGGAGTTGAGGAATAAGCGAATCCCTTTAGTGAAAGTTTTGTGGAGGAATCATGATATCGAGGAAGCTACATGGGAAGTTGAAGAAGATATAAAGGCGGAAATACCAGTTGTTTGTTACTTGGTATGAATTTAGGAATGAGAATTCTTTTAAGAGGAAGGTTGTGAGGACCACACCATTTGCATTTTTTTTTTTATTTTTATTTATTTGTTTACCTTAGTTGTTTATTTTCCTATAAATTTCAGCGTCGAGATCATTCATGCTTTCGGGGTGTGTTTGAATTATTTTGATTTTCAAAGCAAAACCCTAAATTGACGATAAACCCTAGTTCTTTTGAAAACCCTAAATTTTGAGACAACTTTTATCCCGACATCGAAAACTCTAATTTTGGTTTCTTAAACCCTAAATTTGAAAATAACTACCAATTTTATGTTTGATTACAAGTTTGCCATTTTGTTGATTTTATGTGTGTAAATGTATGATTAGGAAGTGAGATTAATGTTTCTAGGTGATTAGTAGTCTAAGGCGGTGTGTTTAAGTTTTGGTGGCTTAGATTAATTTGTGAACCTATGGACTAGTTTGACAAGGAAGAAAATCATTTGGGGCAAAGATAGAAATAAGTGGAGTTAGGGGCCATGGTGTAGCTTGAGAGAGTTGACCACCTTGACCAAGAAAGGAATAAAATCTTGAAGCTTCACTAGCTCATTTCAAGAGCTTAAGGTCGATAATAAGGAGGAAGAAAAGAAATAAAACCGTGAGAAAGAGAGGAGAAGAAGAGGAAAGAGAGGAAAAAAAGGGAAAAACTTGGAGGAATTGTTTCTCGATCAAGCTTACAATTATTTCTTGAGAAGTAGAACATTTGAACTCTTGGTTGCAAGAGGTTTTCTAAGAGGTATACTTCATTTTTGCAACTTCATTTTTGAGTTTTAAATGCTGAATTTGTGTGTTGGAGTGTTCAATAAGATGCATCGTGCTTTCGTATTTTGTTTGTTGATGCTTAAGGGAAGTAGAGCAATTGATGTTATAGATTAATTGTGTTACTTTCTTGGTCTTGAATTAGCTAGGGTTAGGGTTAGTTTCTTGATTATTGCTGTGCTTTTTGATGATGAACGTTTGATGCTTTCGATGAAATGCATCGGCATCGATTTTAGTGAACAAATACATTAGGTGGATTTGTGATGTACTAATGATCGCCTAGGTGAATGTGTGTGTGGGTGTGTGTAGGTGTGTGTGTGCGTGCAGGTGTGTGAGTGTGTGTGTGTGTGTCGAGTGTACATGGCTGCAATTACCTCTTTGTTGTTGCATTGAATTAAACTGCGTGCGTTTTGGTCAAATGGGCGTTATGCGGGCACAAAACAACAAAACAGGGTTGTCGGACCTGCAGTTTGGACCTCGTTTTTCGTGTTGATCTACTGTGAGTTTGCTTCTGGCCAAAACACGAAAATTTTAGCCTTTCATCCTAGCTTTCCAACGCTTGAAATTTCCTGATTTGATTGTGGTAGCGAGTTATGTCCGTTTGAAGTAAGCCTGTCGAATTTCTGACGGAAAAATTTCTGGGAACTGTTTCTGCGTTTTTGACCTTAAACAGAGACAATCTGGGCAAAATCTTCCTTCATAAAGTTGTAACTCGTTCTCTTAGCTTGAAGCGGCACCTCATACACCTAATCCGATACTCGTAGCTCGAGTTATGGCGATGGCGTGCAAGGCGTAAAACTGTTTTCTGCACCTTCATATTGCGTGTTTTTTCCGTTTCGTTATGTGTTCACCGTTTGCGTCAAGCGGCGTGCGTGTACTTTCTTTTATCATATTAAGTGTTTAGGAGCAATTCTTAAGAGTTTCACGCATCGAGTTCACCACTTTCGTTTGAATCATTTTGCGTGTGATTGAACAATGAATTGAAAATCGAAAAGTCACACTATCACTTTCCGCGTCTCGGGTGATCTTGTGGACGTGGAAAGACAAGGTTAAACTCCTGCATTGCTTGCTTGCTCAGCTGTGGTGAGTGTTCAAGTGCTTGTAAGTTTAGTGCTCGAATATCTGCTAAGCATGCCTACTTGACTTCGGTGGCGTGTACTTTACCGCTCGCCCCTACTTGTATTTACTTGAATCATTAAATGCTTGTGCGTGTGCTTGATATTGACATGTTAAAGCCAAACGGTTGTATGTACCACACTCAAGAGAGTGGGAGGTACCTCTCCCCGTTTTGGTCTGGTTTTGATTAAGTCGATCGGGCGTAGTCGTCGACTCACCCTGCGGTAGTATGTACCATTTCGCTTATGCGGGAGGTGCCGCTCATCCGACTTGTTTAATGAAATGGTTTTGTGGCGGGCGATGGGGTGTAAGTAGGCGGGTGAGTAAAGTGATTCTGATTGGTGAGATTGTGGTTGTGAGTGTCAACATTTACATTGAAGCCTTTGAAGATGAGCGGTGGAAGCGGCAAGCGTATCCTTTTATTTTAGTGACTTTTATATCTCTTTGTATGTTTTCTGTTTTCTATTGTTATTACTACATTCAAATGCGTTATTGCTCTGTCTTGTTTTGCATGAATTCTTGGCCTCAGCGAGCTTTGCTCACCCATAAGATTTGTTTTCCTTGCTGGTTTGGAAGGGGCCTTGAAATCGAGAAGGCTAGTTTTGTGGTTTTCTTTCCTTTTGTATAAGTTTGAGGTTAGGGTTTATCTTGGATGGTTTGTACTATGTTGGAGTTGTTTACAACATAATCTTGGTGTAACTTTGGAGTTCATATGTTACATTGAGTGAGTCGGTATCTCTTTTCTATGGTTTGATGGTTTATCTCTTGAGTCTGGCGAGAGCTAGGCGACCATGCTCCCTCGGTTAGCCTCTAGGAAGGTGGGGCATCACGATTGGTATGAGCCTAGGTTTAAGATTTGTGTGGAACCACATGGGAGTTACAGTGGGTTTATGGTTGTTTTGTAGGTATGGAAGCGGTAATGGTGGACTGAGCATATGGGGCCAATGGTCATAGTGAGAGCTAATGGTGAGCGAATGGTCATGTAGCGCTGATGAGGCGATTACAGTGCTGAGGCGAACCTTATCCGTTACCGAGGCAGTCACCCCTTGTCCCAGCAGGAGACATTCTCTTACCCTAATGAGCTAGTGTCCATTGATGGCGTCGGCGATTCTGAATCATAACCGAAGCGTTACACGATGAAACGAGGAGCTTACGGGTTTGGGAAGATGGTGAGGGATTAGGATCATGGGCTGGAGGATGAGGTGATATGGGGGAGGCGAGGCGAAACTGAATCAAAGGCGAGTGAGCTTAGAAACAGTTGACTAAGTGGTCAGTGAAACTAGAGAGCGGACCCTTCGAATATGGCAACCACCATACTCATGAGGAGTTAGCTGAGAGGAGGAAAGCGTCGGTCGAGAAGGGGTTCTCATGAGAACCGAGGCGAGAGAGGAAGGAGCAGGTGGAGAATCTTCTGGTGAGAGCAGTTGAGGAGGAACAGGTTGAGGATCCTAGGAAGAAGGAGGAGGAAACCGATTGAGAGGCTGGATCTAGTGACCGAGAAACTAGATTAGAGTCTGATGTTTTGACTTTTGTTTGTCTAAGGATTAGTTGGGGTGAGGCTCATGAAGCCAGTAATTTTACCTATATCACCTTTTGTTGTACGTGTGTGCTATCTTTTGCTTTTGAGCATGTTTAGGTACTTGCTAGTTGACATGTGTGGGCAATTTTGAGCGTGCCCGTAACTTGCTAACTACTTGTACTTGTACACTCTGATTATGTGTATAAATGTGAATTATTGAGATTACCTCTGTTTCAATGTTGATTGTTGTTTTACAATTTCATTTCCATTTTCTCAGTAATGACTTTCATGTTGCATTTAGACATTGTTAAGATCATGGAAGCCAAGGTGAGGTAGAGGTCGGGGAAGAGGCGTGGGCGTGATAACCTCGAGAAACATTGGGTCTTGAGATGGGACAGGAAGGGGCAGGCGGTGGAGATGTAGACCGGATGGCTCTGACTATCAATAAGATGACCGATATTCTTGGCGTCTAGCTAACAACAAGGTCCGGACAAAAAACCCACAGCAGGCCGAAGGAGAGATATAGAGCCACCGGCGTTTTCTTAAGTTCTCACGCCTAAGTTTCTAGGTGGGGCAGATTCGATGTAGCGGAGGGTTGGTTTGGCGAATGGCTGATATTTTGCTGTTTTGAATTACAGAGGAAAGGCGGGTGATGTTACTTTCCAATTGAAGGTCCAGCTAGGTCATGGTGGAATGTTATTAGAGCTAAATGGGAAAGAGCAGGACCCGTGGACTTGGGCAAAGTTTTAATTGACCAGGGGCAACCATTCTTTGTAAATATGTTCATGAAGGCGTAGATGTTAACCGAAACCCTCCCATATGACCTAGGGTTTGTACACCTCGGAAACCGAGGAGGTTATTATCTAGCTTCGATTTATAGAAATTGTGGCGTTTGGGTTGGAAGCGAAAATTGCCGGTAGACTTGATGAGTCTAGCCATTAGGGGTTATGATGTTATTTTAGGAATGGATTGGTTGGCTTCGTTATCATGCCCAACTTGTAAAACAAAGGTAGTAAATTGCATGTGCGGAGAACCAACCTTAGGGTTAGATGTAAGGGGTAGATTAGCCTCTTGACCTTGATCTCAGGGAATCAGAGCTAGGAAATTGTTGAGTAAGGGGCAAAAGGTTCTTAGCCTTTTGATCAATACAGGGGATAAAGTAAAGTTGGAAGAGCGTGCAGGTGGTGAGAGAATTTTTCGATGTTTTTCACGAAGAACTAAAATCTCTACCACGAGAGAGAAAGTACTTTTAAAATTGAGGTGACTCAGGAACAACACCTATTTCTAAGTTAGCCTTATGGGATGGCTCCAGCTGAATTGAAAGAACTAAAGCTTGATTCACAGGTTCTTTGGAGCGGGGTTTCATTAAAGAGGTGATTCACCGTGGGGTGCTTGGTATTATTTGTTAAAAGAAGGATGGAACCCTAAGACTTTGTATAGACTACTCGAGGCTTGAATAGCGTTACCATTAAGAATAAGTATCCTTTACCGCTCATTGATGAGCTTTTGATCGATTCTGAGGAGGTGTACTCTAAGTTGGACCTCGAACGGGGTTACTATCAATGGATCGGGAGGAGGACATACCAAGAAACCTTTAATTCACGATCGAGGCATTTTGAGGTTTGCAGTGATGCCTTTTGGATTGACTAGCAGCTGCATTTATGGATTTGATGCATCGAGTCTTTAAGCCTTATCTCGATCAGTTTGTAGTGGTGTTTATTGCCCATGATATCCTCGTATTTTCTAAGACTCGAGAGGATCATGAGCAACATTTGAGAGCTGGTGTTGCAAACTCTAAGAACATCGGTACTATGCGATGAAGTGTGAATTTTGGCTGAAGGAGGTACATTTTAAGACCATATTATTTGAAGGATGGACTACTTTTGTGGACCCCAAGGTGTGGGCGGTGTCCAAATGGAAACAACACAGAATATGAGTTGGAGTTTCTTGGGTTTGGCTGGTTATTACCGCCGGTTCATTCAAGATTTTCCAAAATCAGCGGGGACCTATGACTGAGTTGACCAAGAAGCAGAGCAAGTTCATATGGAACGTCAAGTGTGAACGAAGTTTTCAGGAGTTGAAGAAACGGTTGACCGAGGCACCAGTGTTGGCATTGCCTAATGGGAAGGATGGATACGTAGTGTTCACGGATGCTTCAAAGGAAGGATTGGGCTGTGTATTAATGCAGAACGGACGAGTTATAGCCTATGCTTCGCGGAAGTTGAAACCTCACGAGCAGAATTACCCAACCCATGATATGGAATTAGCTACGTGTGTTTGACTGCGTAAGTGGAGACATTATTTGTATGGGGTAACGTTTGAGGTTTTCTTGATCATAAAACCTTAAGTATCATTTTCCCAGAAAGAATTGAATCGAGACAGCGTAGGTGGGTGGAGTTTCTAGAGGATTATGATTGCACGATTAAGTACCATCCTGGGAAAGCCAACGTAGTAGCAGATGCTTTAAGCCGAAAGGTACAAATAGCTGGCTTAATGGTGAAGGAATGGCATATGTTGGAGGAGATTAGTGTTTGGAATCCCATCGCAAATCTAACAAGGTGATCGGGAAACATAGTACTAAGGTCTACATTGCTGGATAGGATTAAAGAGCGGCAAAAGACATCTCCCGAAGTACAAACGTGGTTGGAGAGAGTTCAGAAAAAAGAGCTTCCAGACTTTAATATCGGAGCAGAAGGAGTTCTTAGGTATCGAAATCGAATAGTGGTACCGAAGAATGAGGAACTCAAAAGGGAAATATTGGAGGAAGCCCATCGATCTAAATATACAGTACACCCTGGAGGAACAAAGATGTACCAAGATTTGAAAAGTTTGTACTGGTGGGAAGGCATGAAAAAGGAAATAGCTCGATTTGTTCGGACATGCCTGGTATGCCAAAAGATTAAGCGGAACATCGAAACCCTACGGATTGTTGCAACCATTGGAGATACACAGTATGGAAGTGGGAAGATATCACCATGGATTTTGTATCGGACTACCAAAACACAAAGAGGTCATGATCACGATATGGTTATTGTCGACCTCGACTAAGTCAGGCGCATTTCTACCCATAAGCATGAAATATTCGATGGAGAAATTGGCCTTGTATATGGATGAGATCATAAGGTTACATGGTATTCCCAGTGAGCATAGTGTGGACCGAGATCCAGGGTTTGTGTGTGAGATTCGGCAAAAAGATGCAGAACATTAGAACAAAGTTAAACCTTAGCACTACCCCTTCTATCCCAAACCGGTTGAGTCAGAAGAACAATTCAAACTCTTGAGGACATGTTAAGAACTTGTGTTTTGGATTTTGGGTAGGTGGAGCCAATACGACTTTGGTGGAATTTGCTTATAATAGAGTTTTCATTAGTCCATACAAATGGCCCGTCAGCACTTTTCACGGTCGGTGCGATCACCAATTCTTGGGATGAAATAGGAGAGAAGAAGGCCTTAGATCAGCTTCGATCCCTTGGATGGAAGAAGCTGAGACAAGGTCAAGTTAATCCGACAAAAAATTTTAAGCTAAAAGCCGGTCAAAAGAGTTATGGGACAATGGGAGAAAGGATTTGGAGTTTGAGGTCGGAGATCAAGTATTTACGAGAATTACTCCTTTAAAGCGAGTTTGATGGCTGGAAAAGGAAAGGTTACAGCCAGTCATTGGGACCATCGACATTCTTGAGCGGGTGGAAGGTGGCGATATAAGGTTGGATTTTACCAGCTAGCCTATCCAGTATTCTAGCGTGTTCCATGTATCGTTCAAGAAATATCACCGGATCCGTCTCATGTACTTCAACCGGAGGATATAGAACTTGTGAGCTTTAACCTATGAAGAGAAACACAAAGCTTTTAGACCACAAAATCAAGGAGTTGAGAATAGCGAATCCCTTTAGTGAAAGTTTTGTGGAGGAATCATGATATCGAGGAAGCTACATGGGAAGTTGAAGAAGATATAGGCGAGGAAATACCAGTTGTTTGTTACCAGGGTATATGAATTTGAGGGGCGAGAATTCTTTTAAGAGGAAGGTTGTGAGGACCACACCATTTGCATTTTTTATTTTTTATTTTTATTTATTTGTTTACCTTAGTTGTTTATTTTCCTATAAATTTCAGCGTCGAGATCATACCGTCATGCTTTCGGGTGTCGTTTGAATTATTTTGATTTTCAAAGCAAAACCCTAAATTGACCGATAAACCCTAGTTCTTTTGAAAACCCTAAATTTGGAGACAACTTTTATCAGACATGAAAACTCTAATTTTGGTTTCTTAAACCCTAAATTTGAAAATAACTATAATTTTATGTTTGATTACA
Source organism: Gardenia jasminoides (assembly GCA_013103745.1). Classification (NCBI taxonomy): domain Eukaryota; kingdom Viridiplantae; phylum Streptophyta; class Magnoliopsida; order Gentianales; family Rubiaceae; genus Gardenia; species Gardenia jasminoides. The sequence continues at coordinate 25,195,626 of CM023102.1, read as the reverse complement.
AGTTTGCCATTTTGTTGATTTTATGTGTGTAAATGTATGATTAGGAAGTGAGATTAATGTTTCTAGGTGATTAGTAGTCTAAGGCGGTGTGTTTAAGTTTTGGTGGCTTAGATTAATTTGTGAACCTATGGACTAGTTTGACAAGGAAGAAAATCATTTGGGGCAAAGATAGAAATAAGTGGGTTGGGGGCCATGGTGTAGCAGAGAGTTGACCACCTTTGACCAAGAAAGGGAATAAAATCTTGAAGCTTCACCTAGCTCATTTCAAAGAGCTTATAGTCGACCAATAAGGAAGGAAAGAAAGGAAACCAGTGAGAAAGAGGGAGAAAGAAGGAAAAGGAAAAGAGAGGAAAAAAAGAGGAAAACTTGGAGGTTGTTTCTCGATCAAGCACATTATTTCTTGAGAAGTAGAACATTTGAACTCTTGGTTGCAAGAGGTTTTCTAAGAGGTATACTTCATTTTGCAACTTCATTTTGAGTTTTAAATGCTGAATTTGTGTGTTGGTGTTCAATAAGATGCATCGTGCTCAGTATTTTAGTTTGTTGATGCTTAAGGGAGTAGAACAATTGATGTTATAGATTAATTGTGTTGCTTTCTTGGTCTTGAATTGCTAGGGTTAGGGTTAGTTTCTTGATTATTGCTGTGCTTTTGATGATGAAGCGTTAGATGCTCGATGAAATGCATCGGCATCGATTTTAGTGAACAAGAATACATTAGGTGGATTTGTGATGTACTAATGATAGCCTAGGTGAATGTGTGTGTGTGTGGTGTGTGTAGGTGTGTGTGTGCGTGCAGGTGTGTGAGTGTGTGTGTGTGTGTGTTGAGTACATGGCGCCATTACCTCTTTGTTGTTGCATTCGAATTAAACTGCGTCGTTTTGGTCATATGGGCGTGAGGGCACAAAACAACAAAACAGGGTTGTCGGACCTGCAGTTTGGACCTCGTTTTTCGTGTTGATCTACTGTGAGTTTTCTGGCCAAAACACGAAAATTTTAGCCTTTCATCCTAGCTTTCCAACGCACTTGAAATTTCCTGATTTCGATTTGTGAGTGCGGAGTTATGTCCGTTTGAAGTAAGCCTGTCGGAATTTCAGACGGAAAATTTCTGGGAACTGTTTCTGCGTTTTTGACCTTAAAAGAGACAATCTGGGCAAAATCTTCCTTCATAAACGTTGTAGCTCGTTCTCTTAGCTTCGAATCGGCACCTCATACACCCTAATCCGATACTCGTAGCTCGAGTTATGGCGATGGCGTACAAGCGTAAAACTGTTTTCTGCACCTTCAGCGTGTGTTTTCCGTTTCGTTATGTTTCACCGTTTTGCGTCCAACGGCCGTCGTGTACTTTCTTTTATCATATTAAGTGTTTAGGAGCAATTCTTAAGAGTTTCCGCCTCGAGTTCACCACTCGTTTGAATCATTTTGCGTGTGATTGAACAATGAATTGAAAATCGAAAAGTCACACTATCACTGTCACGTCTCAGGTGATCTTGTGGACGTGGAAAGACAAGGTTAAACTCCTGCATTGCTTGCTTGCTCAGCTGTGGTGAGTGTTCAAGTGCTTGTAATTTTAGTGCTCGAATATCTGCTAAGCATGCCCACTTGACTCGGTGAGCGTGTACTTTATCGCGCTTCGCCCCTACTTGTATTTACTTGAATCATTAAATGCTTGTGCGTGTGCTTGATATTGACATGTTAAAGCCAAAGCGGTTGTATGTACCACACTCAGAGAGTGGAGGTACCTCTCCTCCCGTTTTGGTCTGGTTTTGATTAAGTCGATCGGGCGTAGTCGTCGACTCACCCTGCGGTAAGTATGTACCACGCTTTCTATGGCATGGGAGGTGCCGCTCATCCGACTTGGTTTAATGAAATGGTTTTGAAGCAGGGCCGGTACATGGGGTGTAAGTAGCGGGTGAGAGTAAAGTGATTCTACGATTGATTGAGATTGTGGTTGTGGTGTCAACATTTACATTGAAAGGCGGCTGAAGATGAGCAGTGGGCGGCAAGCCTGTATCCTTTTATTTTAGTGACTTTTATATCTCTTTGTATGTTTTCCCGTTTTCTATTGTTATTACTACATTCAAGTACGTTATTGCTCTCTGTCTTGTTTTTTGCATGAATTCTTAGCCTCAGAGCTTTACATAAGATTTGTTTTCCTTACTTGGTGTGGAAGGGGCCTTGAAATCGAGAAGGCTAGTTTTGTGTGGTTTCTCTTTCCTTTTTGTATAAGTTTGAGGTTAGGGTTTATCTTGGATGGTTTGTACTATGTTGGAGTTGTTTACAACATAATCTTGGTGTAACTTTGGAGTTCATATATTACGTGAGTGCCGGTATCTCTTTTCTATGGTTTGATGGTTTATCTCTTGAGTCTGAGGCGGGGCAGTCCGCTAACCCCTCTGGTTCGCCTCTGGGGACGGTGGGGCTGTCACACTATTAAGTTAATTCAAATACCTGGCCACGATACTCAATTAACGAATTAACCCTCAATCAATTAATCCAGAAAACGTACAAATAGTAACAAATTAAAAGAAAGGTTAGAGATTCGATTAGATCTCACAAATTTCCTGGACCGCGCCTTCGAGTTGCCCTTTGAGTAGACTAGGGTTCTAGCCGCTCCTCATGGAGGAGTTCATCCAACAATTGTTTGAGAAACTTTCAACCATGGAAGTAGCGAAAAAGAAACGAAATAGCGAATTTAGTTGACAAGCTTCCAAACCAAACACTCAAGTCAGCCACCAATTCGATGACCAATCACAAGGGAAAAATGGAGCAAAGAAAATAATCACGAGAAAGTCTTGTTCTTATGTGATCAATCACAAGACAAAATCGAGGAAGCAAGAAAACGATGAAGATTTTTTCCTTGTCTTGCGTCGTCCCCTCCTTGTTCGTTGGCGGCTTCCTCTCCCAATTTTATAGAAACCTAAGCTCTCCTAATCACTTAGGAAATCTAGTCCTAATTGGAATCTATTTTCCTAAAAAGCATTAATAAAATAAAAATGGAAACCAACTACTAAAAATCCCTAATTAAAAGGGTCTTCAACTAATTACTGAAAATAAATAAAATCTTCCACCAATGGTAGGAATTGTCGGTGGGATTTTTTTCCACAAAATTCCTTCTTCACATTAATGTAGGCCCTACGACTATCCTTGAAGGTCTTCTGGAATTTTCACCAAAAATAGAGCTTTTAATCTTCAATTAATTCCAAGAACCTAAAATCAATACCAAAACCAAATATGAGTAGAATAAGGCAATTAAAATCATATCTAGGCCATAATTGAGGGAAAATATCCACAATTAATGTGTACAATTAAGGACTCAACAGCAATCATTGACACTATAGATCAAATGTACCATATCAGTGACAACATCTAGTGTTTTCAATCATTGATTAACATTCATATCAAAATATAGGGGCAAAATTAAAGAATTTAGGATGTCATAGAATAATTAATGAAACTAACCTAGGAAAAAATGAGTTTCACAGTGAAAATACTGTTGTCACTATGGATAGTATTAGTGATGATAAGTTGTGTTGTCAATATAACCATGCCTTTAGTGACAATATTTTTAATGTTATCACAAATACGTTTCCCACCATATCGATCAAAAGTGTGCCAAACATTCTGTGACATTTTTGAGTGAATAAAAGGTTTGTTATCATTAAAATGACTGTGCTCATACGCGATAGTGACAACCTTAAATTTTGTTATAGAAAAGATATCAACTGTGATAAGATTTCTGTTGTCATAGATAATCTTGTCACTAAAAACCATTTTTCTTGTAATGTTTTTTCCTCCCTCTTTCTCCTCTCTCCCTCATCTTCTCCTCCTCCTCCTCCTCCTCCTCTCCACCACCCAAAACTCCCTCTAGTCACGAGACAAAGTGCAATCAATAGTCACAAACAATGAGTCAGGAAAGTCCGGTTCTTGAGAGGAAAAAGAGTTTGGGGTGATAAAGGAGGAAGAAGAGGAGAAGGAGGAAGAATAAGGAAGAAGATGAGGGGGAAAAAGAGGAAGGAAAAAGAAGGAGGACGGAGGGAGAGAAAGAGAGAGGAGAAGGAGGAGGGAGGGAGTGGGTGGTGGTGGTGGTGGTGATTGGTCATACCCTAAATAACTTTAAATTTAAAAAATATCTCAAAATGTACCCCGAAAATATCTATAGTAAAAACAGTTACAGTAAAATTTTTTAAAAATACTCTCTAAAATAGCTAATCCATATACTGACTAAGAGTGCGTTTGATGAGATTGAAATTTGGCGGAAAACGAAATGTGAAATGTGAAATTTGAATCTATTAAGTTACTAAATTGTTAAATACTAAATTTGATACATTTGGATGTATATCATATTAAGTGATAAATGAATAGTTTACCACTTATTTTTCAGAGTAAGTTTTGTTAGAAAATTCAGTGTTATTTTATTAATTCAGATGTTCTATTTTTGGTTATCAATTGTAGCTGAACATATTAAAATCTTAACTCATTAAATTTAAGTGTCGAATTAAGTTATCAAATAGGGTCTAAGATATATGCTCTATCATTTTGATAGCAGAAATTCATAGACGTAAGTTTGCTGAACTTTTTTTTTCTTTTTGAAAAAAACAATATTTATCGAATTAATATTTCGTGTGAACATTCTTCTCACAAATTGAGATTTCATTTTGCTATTGTGGCATAATGAAATCTCTACACTGTTGGCAAAGAAAATATACATTCTTAGTTGTTTGTTTAAACCCCATTCATGTTCCTTTGTTTATGTGCTTGAATTTGTAAACTATACCGTGGGAAAAAAACGTGGAATCAAATTTTGAGCTACTATAGTAAAGTATAATGTTCATAGGATACCAATATTGCATACGTTCGGCTTCAAAATAAAAAAACTATATATTTCATACATTCATACACAAAATTGCATTTTCTAGTTACATTAGTAAAACAAATGGCAGGCCGAAAACATGAAAAGCCTTGATCACTTGGTTAGCTTCGTTGCGGAATTACATTGGACTGTGCTAAGTGACCCAAGTTTAAGCCTGCATATTTTCAGACTGATAACGTGCCAACCTTTGGATCACAGAAGAATTACGAATGGGGCCGGACGGGTTTGGGTCTCAACACTCAATTATCTGTAACCAACTAAAGTTGACGTCCTTATTGTAGAAGTCGAACTCCATGTGGGCTTGGGGCAAAACAACTCGGCTCAGAAAGCCCAATCAGGCAATAAACCCCTCCTTCCCAAGCTTTCCTACCTAGGGTTTTTTCAGCCTCTCTTTCTACTCTTATCATTCCCTTTCTTCCTCCCTACCACCGCACGCCCACACACCTTTCGGAGACCTGAGAGAGAGCAATGGCGGTCATTGCTCTTGAGGAGGAAGGTTCAGATGGCGATCTTGCTCTTTAATCGGTGGACTTACGACGATGTTCAGGTTTACTGTTTTAACTTTTTCCTTTTGCTTCTCCTTTTCCCTTTGGAGTAGTCTTTTTATTGTTGTTTTACATGTATTGGCCGTGCTATTGTTGAAAACCCAGAAGGCAAAAAATGGCTAGAGGAATTTTGATAATTTTGTAAAATTGTTTAGTATTTGGGTTTTGTGGAATTCTATCTTCCTTTAGTATTTTGCCCAAAGTTGGGATTGGAATCTCTGTGTTTTCCAGTTGAGTTGAACTAATCTTGCATTTCTGGGATCCGTATTTGAAGATGATTTGTATCTATATTTTTTCCCTAAACTTGTTGGATTAGAAGCGGTAGGTAGAGATGGTATCAGAGTAATTACTAGACTTTGGATGAACATTTTGATATAATTTTAGGATTAATACTTCGGAAAACTATATAATTCACAAGATGGTTATTGATTGTGATTTGGAATTAAGGGGCAAAGTCCTATTAGTCTTTCAATATTGCTCGGTCATGTTCTTTTGCAAATATTTGTAATAGGAACTAGACTCATTAAGATGTAGCTCTTTTGAGATATAATACGATGACGGTTCCGAACTTCTATGTACTTTTGGTGCATGCTGTTATTGTGCAGCTGTTAGTGTTACATAGGGATTATGTTATTCACAGGATGTATATTAGTCAAAGTGGGATTTTAGCGATCACTTGAATATGAATTATATTGCATTTAGCTCTCGAGGAGTCTGTGGTCTCTCAAGGAAGATAGGATAGTTGTTGAATTTATGGTGAATTTTTGTGCATCGGTCGGTGACATACATATTGAAGATTACGTGCTTTGCAGCTATGACCAAGCATCTGTTTACCCCCACACTGGGAGGTACAAGTGAAGAGGTTTAGGAAGGCAATGCCCAATTGTGGAGAGGTTGACCAACTTCGTTGATGATGCATGGGCGCAACAATGGAAAGAAGGCGATGGCTTATTATTGTCAAACATGCTATGGAAATTATTCATTTGCTGACTGACCTGAACCCCATTCAGGTCATTGTCGATGCTGTCATAAACAGGTAATATGAATTGCTTGATGGTTGCTTATTACACTGGAAGGGGGGAAATTTTGGGCTATCAAAATTTCAGGTATGGTACTTTAGGAAGGTGAAATGGAAGTAGGCATTATGCTTGTGTCAAACATTTTCTGATACAAAAAATTTTTGTTATGCCGACTAGTTTTCTAGTGCAATAGACTATTCTTGTGCTTTCATTTATATCCTTTAGTTCTGTAATGTTTTTTTATCTTTTTTTTTTGTAGTGGACCAAGAGAAGATGCAACTCGTATTGGTTCTGCTGGTGTCGTGAGGCGTCAGGCTGTTGATATTTCTCCATTGAGGCGTGTAAACCAGGCAATATATCTCCTTACAACTGGTGCGCGTGAGAGTGCTTTCAGGAATATTAAGACAATTGCTGAGTGCCTCGCTGATGAACTCATTAATGCTGCCAAGGGGTCTTCTAACAGGTAAATGGCTACCTGTTTCTTCTTCAGCTTTTCATCTGCTGCCATCTACTTAAGGGGTTATTGCCCTTGGTTTGGGTTCAGCATATTTACTATCTTCACTATGTTGCCCCTCTATCTTTCCAAATGATGTCTGTAGCGGTTATTTGGCATATTGGATTGACTAGATTTTGCTATACTTGCTGATTCCTGTCTTGTGAGCATGCAGTTATGCTATCAAAAAGAAGGATGAGATTGAAAGGGTTGCAAAAGCCAACCGTTAAGAGTTGTTGTCTGGTTGAAGGGATTGGGACTTCATTGTTAGACATTGTTGTTTCTGTGCTCCTGATTTTGCTTCTCCAGTTGCTAGTAAATCATTAGAGTTTTTGTTCTGATGGAATGTTTTGATTTTATTGCTGGACATCTTTGTTGTTGTTGCCTTCTTACTCTACGCCGTTTTTACAAGTAAATCATTAGATAGTGATGGATTGGATCCATATTCATGAGATTGCAATTTTGGGTAATTATTGCAAAAGTTCTCGTTCAATTTTTCGGTTTCTATGCCCTTTTAATTGTGTTCGATACCATATTTTTCGTGAATGCTTCAGTGACTTCGGTTTCTTATGGCTGGTGCACTTGTGCGGTTGACAGGAAGCCCAGCAATGGTAATGACAATCATTAATTTGATCTATTAGCAAAAAGTTAGCAACTATTAGTGGATGCTAAATTTGTAAAACCATTCTCCAAGTGTACATCATCTGATATGCATATTGTTAACGCGTTATGGTGCAGATCATCCGGTTTTCTATTCCTTGCCCGCTTTACGCACAATTAGACCCAAGGTTTTTAAAATCGGGATTCTATCTTGGATCGTTTTTTAATTTGCAGGATCGGATCGTAGGATCGATCGATCCTACAAAAATCGTAAGAATTAATCTTACTAGTAATTTTTATGTTTGTAATTCACATATACAACAATAAATAATGCAACTTATATGCAATTAATATAATAGTATTATTAGTTGAGGTTACAATCATATTATCTAAAATATTTGGGATAACCTAAAAATTAAATAAAAATTTTGGAACTATATGTGACATATTGTAAATGAATCTGATTAAATTAAAAATATCGTTCTTTCTCAATTTTGAGTCCAAATGTAATTACTGGACAAGGTAGATGGAAAAATTGACTTTATATATGTGTGTGTATCGTTTCAGTATTTATTAATGAGACAATTAAATACTAATTTTTAAAGATTTTTATAGGTAAGGAATTAGCATAACATAATTATGTGGTTTTAAAGTTTTTTGAATCTAGTTTCTAATGCAACAAATAGCAGAATTTTCTATACAAAATTATGATCAAATTATTAAAATTTTTATCATAATATCTTTAAATGGTAGGATCGTATCAAAATCGGATCGAAATCGAAAGCCATAATTCGGATCGTCGGATCTTAAGATCCAACTAAGATTAGACCAAGAAGTTGATTTGCCATGAATGAGGAGGGTCGCCTGTAATGAGTAGCGAGAAGGCTTCTCATAAGTGCGGTTTTCAAACCAACTTTAGCAACAAATCTGATATCTAGTGGGACTATTGGGCTAAGAAAAGCAGAACATGGGAGAAAGTAAAGCGGATCAAAATCAAACATGAGGCTGAGAAGGCTTAGTTTTAGTTCAGCGGTGAGTTTGATTCCCAATTGAAAGGGGTAATCACTCTAGCAATTAAGCAAATCCGAATCTCTGCAATGGTTGTCTATCTAAATGGCAGCGATGAATAAAACTTGAAACTTCTAATGGTTATTACTATCCTTTTAACTCCACTAACCATGGAAATTGATATGGTGCGGCTCAAATCAATATTTTAAAGACCTCAAATTTTCTCATTTTTTCCCTTGTAATTTTGTCCAGTAAATACTCCTTACGTGCGTGGGAAGAGCAGATGCTCCCCTTCCTCTTGTCGAGACAAAACCACCAACAGAAAACTGTCCATTGAAGAGCAAACAAAGTGCATCATCAATCAAGCAGATTCTGACGGGTTTAATCTGCGGAGTCAGCATGCCAAAGATGGTGATGATTTCCACCACCACATCCCACTTTCCCTCCATCGAAAACAAACCTCCCTATCTTTCCCTCCAACAACGTCAACAACGGAGCATAAACAACAACTGCTGCCATGCTACGGGAAGGAGTTATTATTCCATTACCGATTACCGGTAGCACCTTTCAATTAAAGGAAGTGGGTCCTGCGTGCCACCAGTGACAATCGGTGGTGGAAACTTCTTTAACTTCACTTGATTCGCTTCAATTTGTGAGAAAGTTTTATCAAGGAATCAATTGCCACGATTTGGGCTCTGTTGAGAACCTTATCGCTGAAATTGTGTTTATGAGGACCTTATCTTCCCTCAACCCTTTGTCGGCGGAAGGTGATAAGTCACTACATGCATGTCTGGTTATATCTCTTTGTCCTATTTTGATAAGTCGAATATGCAAATGTGCTGGGAAATGCATCTTTAATGTTCAAGCTCGTATTGACATAATTACAAGGCTTGTGTGGAGTATTAGAAATTTTGTAGTTAAGCAAAAGAAAATGGAAATGTATGGATGCCATGAATGGACGTTATAGTAGAGAGGAAAGGGGTGGGAAGCAAGAATGGGGACGACAGGAGTCGATCTCTATTATAGAAACGAGGAAGAAATATTCTTTATTACCGGAAATGTTTGGATTCTCTAATCAATAAGATTGGTTGTTGAGTAGCAGTTTTCATACAACCATTGCTTTTTTAATGCTCTTTATATGTTTAAGTTAGTTGATATTGAAAGATCTTATGGAGCTACAAAATAGTAGGTCTACCCAGAAAAAACAACAAATGCACAGTGTGACAAATATATTGTATGAAGTAAGAGGTGACAGTTTTTTGTAGATATTTTAGATGATTATTTGGTGATTACAGTTTTTTGTTTTAATTTTTTCCCAAGTAGAAATCAAGGGTGATGCTTTTGCAGATATCTAGTAAAATCTCCGCTTGAAGCATATGTTCGTTTACATTGTTGATATGGCTCAAGCTCAACTTTCCTAACTCTTTCATGGAGACTACGACTCCTCAATTAGATTGAGCTCAAAAAAATCAGTTAATGATGATTGAGATCATTTGTGTGAATTTTGATCAATTTTGTTAAGGCAGAAAGCGGGACTTCAAATAATGCTATTGGGATTACATGACAACTGGTTTCTACTTCTCAAGCGTACCTCATCATACCTAGGATGATTTTTGGGTATTCCATCAGAATGCTATTCTGTCTACTTATAAGTGAAATTCCCCTGTGCTTTGAAATCTACGATCAATTATTTTGCTATAGCCCATAATTGTGCACTTCATAACTATGTCTGTTTTTCCTTGCAAGCTGTAGTATATTAACAGGATGTTTTGCAGGCAATCCTAGATTTCTTCAAGAAGTTCATTGATTCTATCGACACGATCTGCAATTTTCTATTGATGATATATCTGAAGATGATGTTTCTTGTGTGGGGTTACATGGCACTTGGGTATGTCCTGCTATTTTCCTCCTATTTTTGGTTTTACCAATTAAATAGCACCAAATTTTAGGTGAAGATAGAAATGGTGGCGAGTGGAAGGGAAAGCCTTTTCCATTTAGCAAGGGTTGCAACTTTTATCGATTAGAAGTCCTGAATGGCAGAGACAAATAATGTAAGTGGAAAAGTTGAGGTTTAATGCGTGTTAAAGTTTCAGATGAATTTTTGAGCATTTCACCCCCAGGGTAACTTACAGCTTTAAAATTTGCAGCTATGTGGCAAAAGCATAAAGAAATGTGATAAGTTGAATAATGTTCCATCTCTTTTCTTTCCATTTCAAACTGATTTACCTAGAGACAAACTGGAGAAGCTTTTAAGGCAACAATGTGTTCTTATCACTCTATCCAACGCTGATTTAGCTAGCATGTCTTGGTTGTTTCAGCATTTCCCTCAAACTAAAATGATTTTGACAATGTCACTGTGCTTGAAAGTAGTAGAAGTTGAAGAGCAAGAAAGAGCAAAGTTATCTACTGGCAACTTTACATATTATTTGTGGCTTAGAAGAAAAGCATTTCTCATCGTGAATTACAGCCTATGTAGCAGCAAGCTTGCTTCACATGGAACAATATGCCTTTTGGTTTTAGTCTTGTTGTAATATGGTATATGAATAGATGCCTTCCACTTCCAATGAAGTTACCCACCGACCTTTTTCTCTGGAAGATGGTGGTTGCTAGCTTCATCTGTAGAATATGGATCTTGGATTATCTTTTTATGTAAGTTATTTTGCATTGGAGTGATTGATTCTGTTTTGCAAACAATATCTAGAAAATTCATGATATTTGCAGTGGTTTTTTATCCTTACTTTTCATCTAAGGAGTGGTTGGTTTCAGCTTAAATCTTGACTGTCTTGTGGAGAATGTCATGTATTATAGATAGCCAGGTTATTCAAGTGATAATCTTTCTCATCCAAAACCCATTAGTTGCTTTCACGCTTCAGTTTTTGTTGCTTTGGTTAATCTCTCTGTGCGTTGTAATGTCTTATGATTTATAATAAAAGATGAGGAAATACACGCTCGAAAAAAATTTTCAGTTTTGTTTTAACTTGTTGTGATCGATCTTAAACTTCTTATGCAGTTATGGGAGAGTGTGGAACTGCGGTAAAGCTGGAGAGTCACTCTGTATTTTCTTTTCTATCCATTTTGGCTATTTCAAATGTTAAATATCATAAGCAGTTCTATACCACATATTCCCTGTACATGCAAACAAAAGGGAAGGAAGCATGCTTATAACAGGATGAGCCACCAAACCTACGGTAGTCTCGTAGTCCACGGAGAACGAATAAAGGAAAACAAGTACCTCGGTTACGTGTCCTACAAGGTTTATTATTGGTGTCTTTTTTGACCACTTGTATGTGATAGAATATAGCTCATATCATGCTTTCGGTGGCAACAACTTCAAAAACTAAACCACCTCTCACATTTTAAATTGCTTTCTCCACTTGTTTCTCATATTTTGAAAGCAAAAAAAATAGTTGAGAGACCAATTATTGGCTTCTAAGCTATTGTGCGGGTTTAGTTCTTGGAGGGATCACTACTACCAGTGAGAGTTCAATTATTACATTTTCATTGCTTGAATAGTCGACATGTTGCTTGAATTTGCACTTGCACCTAAGTCTTGTAATCTGAGAAATTGAGAATTTTGCAACTTGAGTTTAAATTACATCACAATGAAACCATGAGTTTTGGCTGTAAGAAATTTTTGTCAGCACAATAGACTTTAAATGACCAGTTGATGTAAATGACCATCTGGCTAAACTTTGAACCTCTTCTGTTTGCTTGCCTTGCCCATTTTTGTGAATAGGGAGATACTGTTTCAGACATTCACTTTCTAGGACCATAATTTTTGTGTGTTTAGTTTAACAGCCTGATAAACTTCCCTCGTAGGCCCAAGTCTATTCTTTTCTCAATTTAAGTTTTTGGTGAAACAAAAGAACTTACCCTTTGATGTCTCTGTGATGCATTTGAAATGACAATAGCGGCTGTATTTCACTCTTTTCACCTTAAATAACTGCATTCACCAACTTTGTCAAATTTATATGAGTACTAAATCATCTAGAAATGATCTTTTTTACATACAGGAATATTGAAATTAATGAACTATTTTAGTTGCATAAGGTTACGTCACTGTCAAGTCATCTAGAGTTTAGCTACTTCAGGCCTTTGTAGGTCCTTGTTGCTACTTGATCCTTTTGCCTTCCTCATTCTTGCTAGAAAACTTCAACAGTTTATTAACTTACTATGACATATCTATGGCCTTAAATTCTTGGTCACTTTTTCCTGTTAGGCTCCTTCGCTAGGTAATGCTTAAAAGTGTCATTTTCTGTTCCACTCTATTCATCTATGGTTGGGATTGCAAATATATTGTTACAAAGATTGGCACGCAGATTGGTAGTTAATACATCACTTGAAGTATGAATACACGTTTACTGTAGTGATAATTAAGCTTGCGCAATTGTGGATCACTTTAGCTCATTTGCTAGGCTCAAGTCTTCTTAGAGTATAATGGATAGAATCCTGTCTAAAAGTCTTTCCCAGGCACCACCCCTCAAAGACCCCCTTCCCAAGTCTCAAGCGTTCCTGGGCATGTTTACATTGCTCACCTTTATGGCTATGCAGGTTGCCATTAGGGGTGTCACTTGGTTACTGCAGCAGTTTCCACAATTTGCAGAGCGTTTATGAGTTATGACGGAAGCATTTGTTGATTGTACAAATTTTTTTCCTTTTTCCTTTTATATAATAGATTTCTGTAATGTATTTGCAATACTGCAGCAAATCTAGATCACATGGATAGTTGGTGCGTAGTCTTACTTGGTGTATAAATCTACTGAAAGAAAGTTATCATCGGTTCATCACCTCGGAAAGCTGCTGAAAGTTTGCACATATATATATTTGGTGTATGTCAATCAAAATAGACTCTGTAGATAGCATTTTTGCATGCATATAGCAGTTCTTGCAGCAAATTCGATACGAGTAGCATTATTTTCTTGATTTGGTAAGGGTGTACGCTTCATAATATTCATAAACAGAATCTATTACAGGATATTGCACATGCAATGGCTTGCAATTCGATCTCACCTATTGAACCTTAGACATTGATGTTGCAGAAAGTCTAGTGAGTTAATTTACAAGTTCCACTTAAATGGAGGCATGATGAAATTTCAATGACTAAATACAGAGTCCTATGCACATTAAGCCTTTGACGTTACAAAAATACTATTAAGACGTGCTTGATGTTCATAGAAGAAACAATGCCTTTAGCAGCAAGTAGCAATTGTTTCTGTTGGGTTCAAATGCTCGAATGAATCTGAAGACGTTGTTATTGGGTGCGAAAAAGAGGAGGCGTGCTTGGAAATGCTAGCAACAGAATACCGCCTTCAACAGTTAGCTGTTATAAAAGTGCATCTTGAAAAAGGCAGTAATACTCCTCTCTCATAGGACTACTAAAGCAATAGTAGTCAGCAATAGTAGTCCTCTCTCTCTCTCTCTCATAAGATGCACATAGCCGTCATCATCTTCTTTTGTACCTTCCCACCTCTTCTAATCACGCCTTTAAATGCTCTAAATCGTGCCATGTTTGTTTGGATGGTTGATTATTTGTAAAAATTTATTTTTTTACATCATCAATACATTTTTCGATCAGCTTTTCTTCTTATATATATATCATATCAAAAAAACGTTACAATAGTTTTTTCAAAAATTATTCTAAATAGTCTACTATCCAAATACATTTTAAAATTTCTTCTTGGAGCAATTGTTTTAGGGGCATTTATGGTGCTAGCAATCGTTCTTGGGATCATATATGTTGCCAGTAACCATCTGTTCTTTAATGTATTTACCAAAAGTCATGACGTAGTGTCTGATTGTCTTGGTAGATCGGTGTCGTGGGCAAGCACCAGTCTCATCTTCAGCAAGCATCACTGCCATCGTCAATGTTTGATATTTGTATTATACACAAAACATAAACATCTTTTTGTTTACGTCAAAAAGAAAACAAATAAAAGAAAGAAATAACAGAGAGAGATGCTACATCTTGTGATAAGAAAAAAAAAATTTGCTTTCTTGGTTTTTTGTTGATATATAGAAACAAGTAGCTTTGTGATATTCTCATTTTTCATCCCTTATTTCACATCCAGTTTTTCAAATTCCTTTATTTTCGTCGTCCAAAACAACAACAAACTAACCATTTTATTTTTTTTATTTCCCTAAGGAAGATCATGGCGGGTTGCCTTTTCTATATATTTTCTTTGCATTCAAGTGTTATGCGAAATGTTTTCTATAACTATTTTTGATCATGTCCGGGAATAATAGATGGTCCTTATTTCACATTCATTTTTTTCAAAGTTCTCATTTTCATTTGTCAGAACAATAAAAAAACCTAACTAGGTTGCCTTTTGTGTGTATGTATGTATATATGTATACATATACATATACTACATCACATATATATATATATACATGCATACCATATACATATATGCATATATATATATATATGAATATATATATATATATATATATATATGTATATATACATATATATATATATATATGTATATATATATATATACATATATATATATATATATATACATACATATATATATATATATATATATATATATGAATATGTATATGTATATGTATATATGTATATGCTATATGATGATGTGTATGTATACATATGTATGTATGTATGTGTATGTATATGTATATATGTGTGTTGATACATACATACATATATATATATATATATATATTCAAATGCTACGTAATACTTTCCGGATAAATGACTATTCTTGATAATGTCTAGAAATGATAAATAACAAGATCTATCATTTCAAGAAGAATTGACATTTCAATTTGTACCATATAATGCAATATTAATCACATGGTGAGATGTATATTTAGTATAAAATTATTCATACTATATGTGTGTGTGTTTGTGTTTATGTATGTATGTATATTCCATCTTACATAATCATTCTTTATTTGTTTAGTTAAAAAATTTATTTTTAATTCATCTACGAGTACATTGATGTCCACTAATTAAATATTTTTGTGGGTTTTTGAAATATCACCAAATAAAGACTTATTAGAAGTTTCTAAATTTTCTCCCTTATTGCTAAATAGAAGATGTTAATTTGATATATTAAAAATTACTATGTATCTCAAAGCATATTAATTATGGGGTAAGTATATTTTTTATACATGCCATGTAGTTGCAATCAAAATTACAAAAAAAAAAAGCGTCTAACTATATTTTAAAATATTTAAATGCCATGACATGATATTTAAATTGTTTTAAGTTTTTGTAGTCAATTCTTTTGTATTCCCTGTTTTTGTTCTTATTTAATTATCCTTTTTCGTAGATATTCTACTTTAGTTGTGGGGATTCAAAAAATTCAACTAATTCAAATATCAACATGGTAATATGTCAAACACAAAATTTATTTATTTTTAGCTTAAGTGAGATGCCTCAAACTCGAAAACTCTCACTTACACCCTCTCTTCTCCTCCCAAAAATTTTAATTTTATTTGTGTATAATTTGTATCTCTTTAATCTTCATGGCATTGACCACCATGAAGTCCCTTGATCAATAAATAATATAGTTGCAGGATATAATACATTTTTTAAATTTTTTTTTATGCATTTCATCTCTAATTCATTAATGTTTTTTCCTTTTTGTAAATATGTAGACATCATTTTAAATATCTTAAAGCGAGAAAAAGCAATGAATAGTGGAATTCAATTGATTGACTCGGTTATCTTGCAATTCTTGAGTCGTTTGCGTCTTTTGTTGTCTTTTCTCAATTAAAATTTTCTTTGGGGTCACTTTGACTTTTCTCAATTAAAATTTTTCTTTGGGTAATTTTGACTTGCTTGGTCTCAATTAATAGCATTATATTTAGTCTTTTTTTTCTTTTTACCCTTTTTCCTTTTACCTTTTTTTATCCAAGTTATCACGTTATTTATTCATTAATTTTATCATGACCATTTTACGCATCAAATAGCTTCGTTTGGACTTGCTATATATGGTAATTGATTCGTTTTCCACCCTATTTAACTTTTTTGGCGGGTGTTGCATCAATTTTTTGGCATGAGGGCTTTTATACTTTCTCTCGATGTCATCTTCGAATATTTTGCGTGAATATTCCACAGTTTTTCCATGTCTTTCTTGAAGGTGATAGAGAAGAAAACAAGCTTCTTCTATTTTTCTTTTTCCCCCTTGCCACCACCATTGTCGCTTTTTCTGCTTTATTTTGATGTCAAGGTTAGACAATCTCCTACTAGTTCTTATTTTGTTCACTTTTGTTCTTATTTTGGTTTCAAGGTTCATAGTGACAATCAAGCGTGCTGAATTATGGATCACTTTAGCGCATTTGTTAGGCTCAAGTCTTTCTCAAAGTATAATCGACAGAATCTTGTTTAGAAGTTCTCCCATGCACCACCACTCGAAACACCCTCCTCAAGCTTCAAGTATTCCCAGGCATGTTTACATTAGTTAGCTTTTAATGGCTACGCAGGTTGCCACTAAGAGGCGTCACTTTTTTGCCCCTTTTTTAGAGCAAATGGGGGGTTTTGAATCCAAATCTCTCACTTACGTGCCCTTCTTCGTACCATTCAATATATCCCTTCATTAGAGGCGTCCTGGTTATTGTAGCATTGTTGCATTCGCAGTTGGCAGTGTGTTTATAAGTCATTACAGAAGCATTTGTTGATTGTACAAACTTTACCCATTTTTTTGTGTCTTTCTTCTAAACCTTTGTTTGGATCTAAGCCTTTGTTTGGTTTGGATTGTAGAATTTGATAAAGGATTTGAAATTCACCTAAATCACTTTAACTATACGGATTATCTAAGAGATATTTGAATTCATAATTCATCAATTATTAGCATATATTTTAATTATTATAATAGTTTGTGATTTATAAATTCAAATACCTTATAAATGATCTAAACAATTAGAGGGACTTTGAGAGGATTTTAAATTTTTTGTCAAATCTCTCAATCCAAATGCAACCTAATAGATTCTTGTAACGCATTTGCAATACTGTTGTAGATCTTGATCACTTCTTTCGGTAGATTTCATACCTTGTGAGTACGACTACTGCAATGTAATAAGCCATTACGTGTGCAGTAGTCGTACTCATAGGGTATGAAATCTATTGAAAGAAGTGATTCAGATTTGCAACAATATTGCAAATCCATCACAAGAATTAGGTCAAAAACTTTGTCCCTCCATTCCATTCGCTCAAATAGTAGAAATCGGTGGAATGGCCAAAAGTTTACACATTAACTTGTACAAAACTTTAAGGGATAATTTCAGAAACCTCCCTTGAGGTTTTTGATAATTTCATTCACCTTCCCTAAACTTTATAAAATTACACAAACCTCCCCTGAGATTAAGATTTTGTAATAAAATTAGTCCAAATAAAAAAAGTAATATTAAAAAAATACTTTGAGGAGAGAGATGAAACTTTTATTCCATAAATACCCTTTATACTTATGCAAAAATTATATTGTAACGGAATGAAAAATATATTAATAAAAGTGAGGAAAAATAAGCACAAATAGTAAAGAGCCAAAAAAATAAGTAGCAACTGATTTTTTTTTATTTATAAAATTAGATCAATAACTAGTACTGAATTATAATGGTTTTTTTTTATTTTTACCATTTTGCATATAAAGGCAACAAGAAGCATTAATTTGTCATTTTCACTTGAAGTAATAAAATTTAAGGTGGGAAAACAGTGGTTAGGATATTTAAGGGAAGGTTTCTAAAATTATCCTTATTGAAAACTAATATAGGTAATTAAGTAGTTAGGACACTAATTAATTGTTAGTAATTAATTAATGAAAATAGTTGTTGATGATTTCTTTAATGATGAACAATTATTTGCAGCTACAAAATGGTATTAATTGATATACCAAATATTTTTTTGCTCTTAGAAATCGATACAGCAAATAGCAATTTGTTTGAATTTTTCTCTAAAAATATTACCAAATATTTTCCTTGTGAGTATACTTGCAATATTTGTTATTGATGTTAAAAAATATTCGTAAATTTTATGATTTTGCATGATATCTTGACAATGTCATAGTTTTGTACCTATATTTCATATTCAACTTGCGAAATTTTCAACACAAAATCACTATTTTGCTATCTTAAATTTTGTTGTTTCAAGTGAAAATAAGATCCATCTTAATTTTTTTGTTGCCTTTATATGCAAAATGACAAAGATCTGAAAAAATATCCATTGCTAATTTAGTGCACCAGTTATTGATTTAAATTTATAGAAAAGGTCAGTTGCTACTTATTTTTGGCTCTTTAATATTTGCATTCACCTTCTCTATTTTATTAATTCATTCATTTACAATACAAATTTTACACAAGTATAAAGGGCATTTGTGGAATAAAGTTTCATCTCTCTGCTTAAAGTATTTTTTTAATGTTACTTTTTTGTTTTGGACTAACTTTGTTACAAAATCTTAACCTCAGGGGAGGTTTGTGTAATTTTGTAAAGCTTAGGGGAGGTGAGTGAAATTGTTAGAAACCTCAAGGGAGGTTTCTGAAATTATCCCAAACTTTAAACGACACATAATATAGTTTAGGGGGTAGAAGTGCATAAAAGTAATAGTTTAGAGGCCGATTGGACAATTTACTCTAACCCCAAATACTAGGAAGGGCTGCTTGACGTCCATGGAAGGAACAGCGCGGCAGCGCCTTCAGCAGTCAGCAATTGTTTCTACCGGCTTCAGATGACCGAATGCATCCCAAGGCGTCGTTTCCTTGAGAGAAAAAGCTCTGTTCTCTGCAAATGCCATGAAGGCGTGCTAGGTAATACCGGTAACACAATCACGCCTTCAGCTGTCAGCTATTGTGAACTCGCCGTGAAAATGGCAATAAGAGTGCTCTCGTAAGACGCCTTTAGTAGTCATATTCTTTCTGCACATTTCGCTTATACGTTCAGGGGCACCTCTTTAAATCACAGCTTGGTTTAAATTCCACTTTTGGTCCACAAAATACAAATTTCTCAAGTAAGAATCTTCAGGCATCAGTTTTATGTCTCTCAACTTCGAGAGCATGGAAGTTTTTCCTTTTTCCCAATCGTGCGTTTGCTCTGTTCGATGAAATGTCCAAAAGAAATTTCACTTGCTAACTAGCTCATTTCTTAAAGTTTTCTGCTTTTATGTGCTTATTGGTTATAACTAACTATCAGCAGGGATAGCAAAAAAGTTTTCATTGGTATCTATCGGGGTTTATGAAAACTAAGTCTGGAGAGGAACTGAGATTCTTTGTGGAGCAACTATTCTTGGGGCTATATGTGTTGCCAATGGCAATCTAGGTCTTTAATGTTTTGACTTTAATCATGTTAGCCTGAGACCACGGTAAATGGGTAAACAAGATTGTTGCAGCTGAGGCCAAATGGTTAGGATATGTTTTTTTTAGTAAAGTTCATGAGTGAAGGGTTTTTGAGTAGACTTTGAGATTGGTAAAAGATGCCTATTCAATATTCTTCAGCAAAGATTAAGATCTTTCTCGGGCTTGAAACTTTGATTGTACAAGAATTTTCAGTGAAGTGTTATTGATTGCACAGGAATTTTTGTTGTTTGGTATCTTCTTCCTCAAAGTGGGAATTTTATACCTGTATGATTTTGGTTGAGCGCTTGTTTTTAAGCACTCAACCAATTCTCTCACTTCCTTTCTCTCTTCATGCAGACTTCAGTCACTGGTCAATGTGGAGGAAGTATAAATAAAGATAACTTAGTTTAAGTAAATAGACGTTGGAAGAGCTGAGACATTGATTTCTGCTCAACCACAGTTTGAGGTCTTCATGAAGCAGAATCTTCCTGGAAAGTTCTCTTCAGGAGATTCAATGATTTAAAGCACTCCAGTCGTGGGACATATAAGATTTTTCCCTTCTGCACGTGGGGGTGGAACCTCAGAAAATTTTAGGACACTGAGGCATTGAGATGGGGTTACGTATTTGGAAACCTCTCGAATATCTCAATGTTGTGGGAAGGTCATCTAGGTCATCATGCATTTTGCAGACGTGCTTTTCTTCTGATATTCCTTGCAAAAAATCAAAGCTTGCTCCATTGCAGGTCTTTACAATTCCATCCTCCTGTTCACTGCTCACTTTCTGGGTTGTTGCATCATGTGCATGTTCTGTTTGGTGTGCTACATGAATGAATCATGCTTCCAATAAGAGTTTATGTTACGTCATCACATTGTATCAATTGGTTAGTTGTTTATGAACTTTCTTGCTTAATCCATAAAAATGCTTTTGTATGCAAATATGTTTTTATCTATTTATTTGTTGTTG
Source organism: Gardenia jasminoides (assembly GCA_013103745.1). Taxonomy (NCBI): domain Eukaryota; kingdom Viridiplantae; phylum Streptophyta; class Magnoliopsida; order Gentianales; family Rubiaceae; genus Gardenia; species Gardenia jasminoides. The sequence goes on along the minus strand of CM023102.1, from coordinate 25,174,829 downwards.
CAGGAGCGCAAGATGATTGACCGGTTTAGGCTCTGGGCTAAAGGGGGTGATGGGGGCAATGGTTGTACCAGCTTCCATCGGAGCCGGCATGATAGGCGTGGTAAACCTGATGGTGGGTTCTATTTACTATCTCTTCCGATCAATGAGTGCTTAACATCCTTCTGAAATTATACTATTCCTTTTGTTCCAGATTATACAAATGCATCCTCTATAAATTGTATAAAATTAAGTGCCAGAATTTCAAATACTAGCCTTTCCATTTGAAGTGACAGTGACATTCTTTGACGTTTGGTGTTATGTTGTATAAGCCTTTCCAGTAGACATGTTTGTAGAAAGTATCAAACATGAATATCTTCTGTCATCAAAATATCTTGGCGCTTATGATGTACTTGTGGACTTTATGCAGGTGGAAATGGAGGAAGAGGTGGTGATGTAATATTAGAATGTTCGCCTTCAGTTTGGGACTTCAGCGGTCTGCAACATCATATTGTATGTTTTCTTTGTCTAAGAGTAGCACCATTTGTCTGGCATAGCATTAAGTTCTAACTTTAAATTGATGCTGTTTTGTATTGATTTTTTATGCTTCTCTATGGGTTGAATTGCTGATTTGCTACTGTGTCTTAGTAGAATGCAAGAAGGGGTGGTCATGGCGCTTCAAAGAATATGATAGGTAGCAGAGGCAGTGACAAGGTTGTTATTTCTCTTTCATCAACTCGATAGGATTTCTCATCATATGTTGTTAGCTAACTAAGTAAATATGATTTTGTTGGTTAATTGGAAGTACCCTGGTCTTGTAGGTCGTCCGAGTGCCTGTTGGTACGGTAATTCATCTTATGGAGGGAGAAATTCCTTCTCCAGTTGAAAAAAGCTTTTCTGAAGCTTTGGACCCCTGGGAAATTCCTGGTTCACTTGATATGGAGTCTGTAGAATCGGTCAGTAATAGTGATGTCAAAGCATCTTCTCGGGTTGGACCTGACACTGGTGTATCTGCTGCAGAAGAGCAGGCAGAAATTATATATGCTTCATCTCCTCCTCAAGTCACACCTTCCAGCAATAAAGAAGCTTCAAAGTCCTGGAGGGAAGAAAGCTGTAGTGCAGGAGAAGGTCAAGAAAATGATGATGCTATGTCTGAAGTAGAATCTGAAGAAGAAATGGAGGTGGCAGCAGATATCCAGTATAATGTTGCTGAATTGACAGAGCCAGGAGAACGAATAATTGTTGCTCGTGGAGGTGATGGTGGCTTAGGCAATGTTTCTTATTCAAGAGTTCCTAAGAAGACACCAAAGCATGAGGCACGCAACGATGATGAGCATGCATCTGCCAGTGTAGGGCTGCCTGGTTCTGAGGCTGTTCTTTTATTAGAGCTGAAGAGTATTGCTGATGTTGGCTTTGTAGGGATGCCAAATGCAGGTAAAAGTACTCTTCTTGGAGCAATTTCAAGGGCTAAACCTGCAGTCGGTCATTATGCATTCACAACATTGAGGCCTAACTTAGGAAATCTGAATTATGAGGATTTTTCTATTACGGTGGCTGATATTCCAGGACTTATTAGGGGAGCCCATGAAAATCGTGGGCTTGGGCATACTTTTCTTCGTCATATAGAACGTACAAAAGTTTTGGCTTATGTTCTCGACTTATCTGCTGCACTAGATGGTAGAAAAGGAATTCCACCCTGGGAACAGCTCAAGGATCTAATTTTGGAGCTTGAGTTTTATCGTCAGGGTTTGTCCAATCGGCCATCCTTGATAGTAGCAAATAAAATTGATGAAGCAGGGGCTGAAGAAGTTTGTGAAGAATTGAAACAGAGAGTGCCTGGAGTTCCCATATTCCCACTTTGTGCTGTTCTCGACGAAGGAGTACCAGAACTAAAAGATGGTCTCAGGATGCTTGTAAACGGAGGAGAGTCATGTACACTGAAGTTGGATGACATTGTAATTGACTAAGTTCTAGAGATTCATGTTAGTGCTGTTGAATGAAAAAACTTGGGCTCATCTTTTACATCAATAAACAGTAAGTTGTTGTTTATTTTGAGGTAGTAAATTTCGTAGAAATACTGATGTCCAGTACTCTATGAATGTACCACAAGAATCATTGGGCAATCTGTAGCCATTCTATCAAATCGAGTTATTCCATTCATTTGTGACACCAGTATAATTTGGAGTACCATCTTCTCCTCTCATTTGTACAGATAATTTCTGCCATCGAGCAAGGCATTTGTAAGAAACTAATTAATTTCCAGCCCACATCTACTCCTCTCATGTCTTTGCTAGAACAGAGGTTGTCCGAAATTCACCTACTTTACATCATAAGTGGAAAATTAGAATCCAGTTTCTGTAATTGGACGAATAAAGCTTTTCATACATAAAAAGGGCCATCTAAATTTGCACTTTATGTGTTATGAACTTGTGATCCAGGAATATTGACAACAACCATTAAGCTAGTCGCATAATAGATTGGATGATCAAATGTCGGCAACATAGTATCAATATTTAGTGGAGCTGATGTGGAGTTGATTTAGACACAAACTGGAATTTCTTGTCGATAATTTCCACCTTTTTCTCGAGCAAGAAGTTGATGATAGGGAGATATTTATCCTTTTCTACCTACTCAAGTCGAAGTTGTTTTGCCCATCACGATGAAAACTATGGAAATTGCTATCATTTCCCACAATCTTGAAAGATACTTTCGTGTCTTGTACAATAGTTATAGGAGAAGAATCTGGTTGAATCCTGGTTTGGATGTTGGAATTGAAGTACAGCCGGCAATCTTTGACAAATTCAATGGGATGACGGCATCCTACTTTTGGTGGGACTGGCAATCTTTGGCACCGTGAATATAAGCGGTGCAGGGTGACAATCGAGTGTCCCAATACTAAGGCCTAAAAACACAAATCCCCTAATTATATGATCATTTTCTATTCCCTTCTTTATAATTTGTAGTTCTAATATAAGCAAGGAAAAGCCGTTATCCACTGTCTTTCATATTTACAAAATGTAATCATAGTACAAACAAAATCTTAGTCCTCATGATGGCCCACTAATTCATTTTTTTATGTAATATATATCTGTGTCGATTTTCGAAAATTTTTTATATCGTTTTTAAGCACAACAATATTAGTTGAAAAAGAGCGTTGAAATAGCTTATAAATTATCTTTTTATTGCTCTAATCTGTTTTGGATATTCTTATTCGTATCTTTATAATGGCATTAAATTTGGAAATTAGAATACATGTTTCATTCTAAAGGTCACACATGAGATAATAGCCATCCACACATATCTATTGACAATTTTGTGTGTGTGTGTGTGTGTGTGTTAAAATTAACAGCCTTTTTTAACAAAGAATGCTGGGTGACTTGGGTCTTCCAGATTACCGTTCAACCCCACCTGCTGAGCTGATTATGTGGCTGAATGGAAACCATACATAAAATCGAAGCTTTGCCCCCTATGATCTGGACGTGATGGAAAGTTAGACCTAACAAGTTTAATCGCGAAGACGATTGCCATACGTTTTCAAAACCCAAATTAACTTTTATTCTTTTGCCAATTTTGACATTTAAAAATTATGCTTCTTGAAAATCAGAAAATATGTATTGGTAATTGTAAAACAAGAGACCAGTACATATAGAGGGTTTGCTAAGAAATGACCAAACTAATAAACTGTAATATTGAAATCAATAATCTCGCAAAAAAGGCAGGATTCTTGACACTATATTTGGATAAGAGATTATTTCAGATTAATTAAGAAAAATTATAATACTTTTTTCGATGTGATTCATGTGAAATGTAAAGGTGGTTCGAAATATAAAAATGTGATTACAAAATGTGTTTATGATACAATTAAATAAATTTTTACAAAAAATGAGCTATCCAAGTATTTGATTAGCGTACGCAAATCACCACTATTGGTGCACGTGTCCAAATCATTGTCAACAGCTTTCTTCCCATTGCACTATAAATAGTAGCCAACAACTCTATCAATGAAACTCGTACAAGAAGAGCGATCAATATTACTTGCTGAGTTAAATTCAATACAGATACAAATCATTCTCTGTGAAGATGTCTTGCGGTGCAAATTGCAACTGTGGCTCTAGCTGCTCTTGTGGCAGTGGATGCGGGTAAAGTTCTTGAATATGTTTTCCTATATATACTTAATCTAGTTTTTCTAATATTCTTTGATCATTTACAGGAAAATTAGCACTTAAGAGTACTTACGAATGTTGAAATTCAGAACTTGGTATAATTTTTCCAACTGTTAGATTTCAAAAATCCCATTTGACAGAAGTGTTAACTTAGCCCTTGATTAATGGTATTTGTTGAACATGGTCAGGTGTGTATGGTTTTAGAAGATTTTCACTCTTATAACCTTAGATCTGATCATGGCTAGCATATTGTTTGTGTTATGATTTACTCCTTACACGTACGTCCGGAAAGACGAATGGTCCCCTTCCTCTTGTCTGAGAACCAAAACCACCAATAGAAACTGTCCATTGAAGAGCAAACAAAAGTGCATCATCAATCAACAGTTACGACAGGTTTAATCTGCAGGAGTCAGCATGCCAAAGATGGTGATGATTTCCACCACCACATCCCACTTTCCCCTCCATCTGAAAACAAACCTCCCTATCTTTCCCTCCAACAACGTCAACAACCAGAGCATAAACAACAACTGCTGCCATGCTACGGGAAGGAGTTATTATTCCATTACCAGTACCAGTAGCACCCTTCCAATTAAAAGGAAGTGGGTCCTGCGTCCCACCAGCAGCAATCAAGGGGTGGTGGAAACTTCTTTAACTTCACTTGATTCTGCTTCAACTGTTGTCAAAAAGTTTTATCAAGGAATCAATTGTCACGATTTGGGCTCTGTTGAGAACCTTATCGCTGAGAATTGTGTTTATGAGGACCTTATCTTCCCTCAACCCTTTGTCGGCCGGAAGGTGATAAGTCACTACTCACTACTGCCTGTAATCTGGTTATATCTCTTTGTCCTATTTTGATAAGTACTGAATATGCAAATGTGCTGGGAAATGCATCTTTAACGTTCAAGCTCGTATTGACATAATTACAAGGCTTGTGTGGAGTATTAGAAATTTTGTAGTTAAGCAAAAGAAAATGGAAATGTATGGATGCCATGAATGCACGTTATAGTAGAGGAGGAGGGGTGGGAAGCAAGAATGGGACGACGCGAGTCGATCTCTATTATAGAAACGAGGAAGAAATATTCTTTATTACGGAAATGTTTGGATTCTCTAATCAATAAGATTTGTTGTTGAGTAGCAGTTTTTCATACAACCATTGCTTTTTAATGCTCTTTATATGTTTAAGTTAGCTGATATTGAAAGATCTTATGGAGCTACAAAATAGTAGGTCTACCCGAAAAAACAACAAATGCACAGTGTGACAAATATATTGTATGAAGTAAGAGGTGACAGTTTTTTGTAGATATTTTAGATGATTATTTGGTGATTACAGTTTTTGTTTTAATTTTTTCCCAAGTAGAAATCAAGGGTGATGCTTTGCACGTATATCTAGTAAAATCTCCCGCTTGGAGCATATGTTCGTTTACATTGTTGATATGGCTCAAGCTCAACTGAGACTAGCTTGACTCCTCAATTAGATTGAGCTCAAAAAAATGATTAATGATCAGTTGAGATCATTTGTGTGAATTTTGATCAATTTGTTAAGGCAGCGGGACTTCAAATAATGCTATTGGGATTATGACAACGGTTTCTACTTCTCAAGCACCTCATCATACCTAGGATGATTTTTTGGGTATTCCATGAGAATGCTATTACGTCCTACTTGCCAAGTGAAATTCCCCTGCTTTGAAATCTGATCAATTATTTTGCTATAGCCCATAATTGTGCAGTTCATAACTTATGTCTGTTTTCCTTACAAGCGTAGGTATATTAGAGGATGTTTTGCGGGCAATCTAGATTTCTTCAAGAGTTCCGCGATTCTATCAGGCCTTGATCTGCAATTTTCTATTGATGATATATCGAAGATGATGTTTCTTGTGTGGGGTTACATGGCACTTAGGTATGTCTGCTATTTTCCTATTATTTTTGGTTTTACCAATTAAATAGCACCAAATTTTGGTGAAGATAAGCCGGTGGCAGTGGAAGGGAAAGCCTTTTCCATTTAGCAAGGGTTGCAGCTTTTATCGATTAGAAGTCTGAATGGCAGAGACAAATAATGTAAGTGGAAAGTTGAGGTTTAATGGTGTTAAAGTTTGGATGAATTTTGAGCATTTCACCCGAGAGTAACTTACAGCTTTAAAATTTGCAACTATGTGACAAAAGCATAAAGAAATGTGATAAGTTGAATAATGTTCCATCTCTTTCTTTCCATTTCAAACCGATTTACCTAGAGGGAACAAACTGAGAAGCATTTAAGGCAACAATGTGTTCTTATCACTCATCCAAGCCTTTGATTTAGCATGTCTTGGTTGTTTCAGCATTTCCCTCAAACTAAAATGATTTTGACAATGTCCATTGTGCTTGAAAGTAGTAGAGTTGAAGAGCAAGAAAGAGCAAAGTTATCTCAAGCCAACTTTACATATTATTTGTGGCTTAGAAGAAAAGCATTTCATCATTGAATGACAGCCTATGTAGCGACAAGCTTGCTTCACATGGAACAATATGCCTTTTGGTTTTAGTCTTGTTGTAATATAGTATATGAATAGATGCCTTCCCCTTCCAATGAAGTTACCCACAGCCTTTTTTCTCTGGAAGATGGTGGTTGCTAGCTCATCTGTAGAATATGGATCTTGGATTATCTTTTATGTAAGTTATTTTGCATTGGAGTGATTGATTTTGTTTTGCAAACAATATCTAGAAAATTCATGATATTTGCAGTGGTTTTTTTATCCTTACTTTTCATCTAAGGGTGGTTGGTTTCAGCTTAAATCTTACGTCTTGTGGAGAATGTCATGTATTATAGATAGCAGTTTATTCAAGTGATAATCTTTCTCATCAAAACCCATTAGTTGCTTTCACGCTTCAGTTTTGTTGCTTTGGTTAATCTCTCTGCGTTGTAATGTCTTATGATTTATAATAAAAGATGAGGAAATACACCTTCGAAAAAAATTTTCAGTTTTGTTTTAACTTGTTGTTGTGATACTTGATCTTAAACTTCTTATGCGGTTATGGAAGAGACGATTAATGGAACACGCAATAAAGCACGGAGAGTCAGCTCGGTATTTTCTTTTCTATCCATTTTGGCCTATTTCAAATGTTAAATATCATAAGCAGTTCATACCACATATTCCCTGTACATGCAAACAAAAGGAAGGAAGCATGCTTATAAACAGATGAGCCACCAAACCTACAAGATCTCGTAGTCCCGGAGAGCGAATAAAGGAAAACAAGTTACCTCGGTTGCCGCGTGTCCTACAAGGTTTATTATTGGTGTCTTTTTGACCATGTGATAGAATATAGCTCATATCATGCTTGGTGACAACAACTAAAAACTAAACCACCTCTCACATTTTAAATTGCTTTCTCCACTTGTTTCTCATATTTTGAAAGCAAAAAATAGTTGAGAGACCAATTATTAACTAAGCTATTGTCGGGTTTAGTTCTTGGAGGGATCACTACTACCGAGAGTTCAATTATTACATTTTCATTGCTTGAATAGTGGCATGTTGCTTGAATTTACCTTTGCACCTAAGTCTTGTAATCACGAAATTGAGAATTTTGCAACTTGAGTTTAAATTACATCACAATGAAACCATGAGTTTTGGCTGTAAGAAATTTTTTGTCAGCACAATAGACTTTAAATGACCGGTTGATGTAAATGACCATCAGGCTAAACTTTGAACCTCTTACGTTTGCTTGCCTTGCCCATTTTTGTGAATAGGAGATCACATTTGGACATTCACTTTCTAGGACCATAATTTTTGTGTGTTTAGTTTATGACTGATAAACTTCCCTCGTGAGCCAGTCTATTCTTTTCTCAATTTAAGTTTTTGGTGAAACAAAGAACTTACACCTTTGATGTCTCTGTGATGCATTTGAAATGACAATAGTGACTGTATTTCACTCTTTTCACCTTAAATAATTGCATTCATCAACTTTGTCAAATTTATACGAGTACTAAATCATCTAGAAATGATCTTTTTAACATGGGAATATTGAAATTAATGAACTATTTTTTTTAGTTCGCGAGGTTACGTCCTTTGTCAAGTCATCTAGAGTTTAGCTACTTCAGGCCTTTGTAGGTCCTTGTTGCTACTTGATCCCTTTTGCCTTCCTCATTCTTGCTAGAAAACTTGACGGTTTATTAACTTACTATGACATATCTATGGCCTTAAATTCTTGGTCACTTTTCCTGTTAGGCTCCTTCACTAGGTAATGCTTAAAGGGTGTCATTTTCTGTTCCACTCTATTAAATCTATGGTTGGGATTGCAAATATATTGCTACAAAGATTGTACGCAGATTGGTAGTTAATACATCACTTGAAGTATGAATACCGTTCTGTAGTGATAATTAAACTAGCAATTGTGGATCCGTTAGCTCATTTGCTAGGCTCAAGTCTTCTTAGAGTATAATGGATAGAATCTGTCTAAAGTTTTCCCAGGCACCGCTCAAGACCCCCTTCCCAAGTCTCAAGCGTTCTGGGCATGTTTACATTGCTCTGCTTTATGGCAGGTTGCCATTAGAGGTGTCACTTGTTCTTGCAGCGGTTTCCACAATTTGCGAGGCGTTTATGAGTTATAATGAAGCATTTGTTGATTGTACAAATTTTTTTTCCTTTTTCCTTTTACATAATAGATTTACATGTAATGTATTTTGCAATACTGCGGCAAATCTAGATCACATGAGATAGTTAGTGCGAGTAGTCTTACGTGTATAAAATCACGAAAGAAAGTTATCATCAGTTCATCACCTACGGAAAGCTGAAAGTTTGCACATATATATATTTGGTGTATGTCAATCAAAATAGACTGTAGATAGCATTTTTTGTATATAGCGGTTCTTGCAGCAGATTGATACAGGTAGCATTATTTTCTTGATTTGGTAAGGGGTGTGCAACTTCATAATATTCATAAGCAGAATCTAATACAGGATATTGCACATGCAATGGCACAATTCGATCTCACCTATTGAACCTTAGACATTGATGTTGCAGAAAGTTTAGTGAGTTAATTTACAAGTACCACTTAAATGGAGGCATGATGAAATTTCAATGACTAAATCTGAGTCCTATACATTAAGCCTTTGGCGTTACAAAAATACTATTAAGGCGTGCTTGATGTTCATAGAAGAAACAAAATGCCTTTAGCGACCAAGTAGCAATTGTTTGTTGGGTTCAAATGCTTTCGAATGAATCGAGAGCGTTGTTATTGGGTGCGAAAGAGAGGCGTGCTTTGGAAATGCTAGCAATAGAATACCGCCTTCAACGGTTAGTTTATAAAAAGCGCATCTTGAAAAGGCAGTAATACTCCTCTCTCATAGGACTACTAAAGCAATAGTAGTCAGCAATAGTAGTCCTCTCTCTCTCTCTCATAAGATGCATATAGCCGTCATCATCTTCTTTTGTACCTTCCCACCTCTTCTAATCACGCCTTTAAATGCTCTAAATCGTGCCATGTTTGTTTGGATGGTTGATTATTTGTAAAATTTGTTTTATTAATCATCATTTTTCGATCTTTCTTGCTTATATATATATATCAAAAAAAGCGTTCAATAATTTTTCAAAAATTATTCAAATATCTATCTAAATCATTTTAAAATTTCTTCTTGGAGCAATTGTTTTAGGGGCATATATGGTGCTAGCAATCGTTCTTGGGATCATATATGTTGCCGAGTAATCATCGTTCTTTAATGTATTTACCAAAAGTCATGGCGTGAATTAATGCGAGTTGTCTTGGTAAATCGGTGTGGGCAAGCACCGATCTCATCTTGACAAACATCACCGCCATGCGTCAATGTTTGATACTTGTATTATACACATAAACATCTTTTTAGTTTACCGTCAAAAAGAAAACAAATAAAAGAAAGAAATAAGAGAGATGCTACATCTTGTGATAAGGGAAAAAAAAATTTTCTTTCTTGGTTTTTTGTTGATATATAGAAACAAGTAGCTTTGTGATATTCTCATTTTTCATCCCTTATTTCACATCCATTTTTTCAAATTCCTTTATTTTCGTCCTTCAAACCCAAAACAACAACAAACTAACCATTTTATTTTTTATTTCCCTAAAGGAAGATCCTTGGCGGGTTGCCTTTTCTATATATTTTCTTTGCATTCAAATGTTATCGAAATGTTTTCCATAACTATTTTTTGATCATGTCAATAATAGATGGTCCTTATTTCCATTCATTTTTTCAAAGTTCTCATTTTCATTTGTCCGAAACAATAAAAAAACCTAACAAGGTTGCCTTTTGTGTGTGTGTATATATGTATACATATACATATACAACGCGCGCGCGCGCACACACATATACATATTCATATATGTATATATGCATATGTGTGTGTGTGTCTATGTATACATATGTATGTATGTATGTATGTATGTATATGTATATATGTGTGTTGATACATACATACATATATATATATATTCAAATGCTACACGTAATACTTTCCAGATAAATGACTATTCTTGATAATGTGTAGAAATGATAAATAACAAGATCTATCATTTCAAGAAGAATTGACATTTCCGACTGTACCCATATAATGCAATATTAATCACAGTGGTGAGATGTATATTTAGTATAAAATTATTCATACTATATGTGTGTGTGTTTGTGTTTATGTATGTATGTATATGTTATTGTAGCATTGTAGCATTCGCAGTTGGCAGTGTGTTTATAAGTTATTAGACTCATTACAGAAGCATTTGTTGATTGTACAAACTTTACCCATTTTTTTTGTGTCTTTCTTCTAAACCTTTGTTTGGATCTAAGCCTTTGTTTGGTTTGGATTGTAGAATTTGATAAAGGATTTGAAATCCACCTAAATCACTTTAACTTCTGGATTATCGAAGAGATATTTGAATTCATAATTCATCAATTATTAGCATATATTTTAATATTATAATAGTTTGTGATTTATAAATTCAAATACCTTATAAATGATCTAAACAATTAGAGGGACTTTGAGAGGATTTTAAATTTTTTGTCAAATCTCTCAATCAAATGCAACCAATAGATTCTTGTAGCATTTGCAATACTTGTTAGATCTTGATCTTCTTTCTTTAGATTTCACCTTTCATGCGATCGCAATGTGTAAGCCCATTACGTGTCGCATTAGTCGTTACTCATAATAAAATCTATTAAAGTGATTATTAACAATATTGCAAATCCATCCTAAGAATTAGGGTCAAAACTTTGTCCTCCATTCCATTGGCTCAAATGGTAGAAATGGTGGAATGGCCAAAGTTTACATTAACTTGTACAAAACTTTAGGGATAATTTCAGAAACCTCTCTTGAGATTTTTGATAATTTCACTCACCTCTCCTAAACTTTATAAAATTACACAAACCTCCCCTGAGGTTAAGATTTTGTAATAAAGTTAGTCCAAATAAAAAAAGTAATATTAAAAAAATACTTTGAGGAGAGAGATGAAACTTTTATTCCATAAATACACTTTATACTTATGCAAAGTTATATTGTAACGGAATGAAAAATATATTAATAAAAGTGAGGAAAAATAAGCACAAATAGTAAAGAACCAAAAAAATAAGTAGTTAATACCATTTTTGATGGAAAAGGGAAGATTTGATTTTTTGAAAAGAAGGAAAATGGGTAATGGGACTACAAAATCTGACGATTTGTTGAAAAACAAAAGTCTAGAAAAGGGTTTAGAAAAGTTTGGGTCATGCCACTTGGTATGGAGTTAGGTGTATAAGTCAAAATTTACAATTAATGAAAATAAACTAAGAAAACCACTTTTAGACGACTCAAGGTCTTTGAAAACTAGAAAAAAAATTCGGGGTCAGGTTAAAAAAGGGAAGGCAAGATTCGATGTTACTGTCTACAAGGCACCATTTAATAACTTAGTTGCAAGATTTAGTTAAAAATTTCCTAATTCTAACTTTAAAATTTATCACATTTGGATGTTGTCTATATGGATGCAAAACCTAGACCTAATGTTGGATGAGGGGCAAATGTCTCCTGAGGTGTGATTGGAATTGATCACATTAGTTGTGTCATCCAATTTTGATCCATGGGAGGTCGAAGAATCTGATGATGACTGAACAAACGAAAATAGGGTTTTCAAAATGCAATTTTATAAAATATCAAGAGAAAAGAAATTGGATTTTTGAAAGATCAATTTTAAGTGCAAAGAACTTGAATTTCAAAAGAATGCAATTTTAAGGAAAAGCGGATTTTGACTTTGAATTACTAAAACATGAAGAAGAAAGTTGATTTTTAAAGAATGAATTTGATGAGTTTAAAATAATACATACGATATGTCCTAAAGAGGGATAATGCAACATAATGGGTGCGGGGACAAAATTCGTGACTTTTAAATCTTCCTTTCATGAAGGAAATAAAAGCGATCTAAGAAGAAACCATACTATCTTATCCCAATTCAAAGGGTAATGCCTTAAATGCACTAATCTATTCTTTGTGAAAAGAAAAAACTAAATGACATGTTTATACGGGATGGGAGAATAGTGACATGCCAAAATGGAAAGAAACTCTAAAGTGAAAAGTGTGTGGGGAAATTTGTGTCTAATGCATGAGCGTCGTTTAAGGTCTAGCGTTGGATTAGCCCCGTCAAAGGTTCTCTAACGTTGGATTAGTGAAATCGAAAGGAAGGCCACAACTAGCGTTGGACTAGTGTGGTGGCGTCAATATATTTACACAATAAACATGTAGACATGATAATAAAACAGAGTAAACACGTAAAACACATAAACACATAACACATAGGCATAATATCTAGATCTGAGACCCTAGGAAAACAAGTAAACACATAATCATGCAAGCATGCAAAGATAAGCATATAACCTAATTATTACATTGGGAATCTAAATACATTCTAAAGGGAAAAACTTGAATAATAATCTAATTATTACATTTTCTAGAATAAATACACTTTTGCAAATTAAACCTATCTATTACAACTTCCGGCATCCAAGGCCTCCAAATGATTCACCAAATTAAATGACATAAATAAAGACTAGGCATGAATAAAAACAAGGGAAAACTTAATTTAAAACATGCAAAATCACAAAAAAAACACATAAGAGCACATAATAGGGAAAGAAGTTACCATCCCTGATGTAGGGCATACGTTGAATCCTTAAATGATGGGAATGGTTATTTAAAGACTCAATGTCAACAAGGGATCAAGGTACCAATTTAAAGGAAAAATCAATCAAAAATTCAAAGAAAGGCATCTAAACAGATTCACTGCAACATGAGACAAGACTAGGAAATAGGGGTAAGATTACGGAACAAAAGAGCGAAAATATCAAGCAGTCTGAGATCGAGAGGTTACGGCGGGTAGAGCGGGTGAGCCACGTACCAACAAAGTCAGCGTTACAAGCAAAATCAAAATTCCACAGGAAATAGCGGGGCTGACCTTGGAAGCGGACTCAATAGTAACAGTCAGCGTCTAACTTCCCGTCTTCAAAATATCGGAAGATTGCTTTGGTTTTGAACAATATCACAAACAAAATCCTCGAGAAGGGGGATCTGGCAAAACATCAAACACCAGCATTCAGATCATGTCAAACAAGCTACAAATGAAGAGAGCAAATCCTAAGCATCAACATCATCAAATGGACAAAAGGGGAAGGGAAAGAAGGGTAGAAACGCGGGAGATTACTGCGGACTGCCTGCGTAACTGCTGTTTCTTCATATCTTCAAATATTCAAGCTTAGCTTAGCGGACCGTTACGCTGAAGTAGTCCATAAATGGTCAGCGTTTCTTCACATCTTCAAACATTCAAGAGAAACAGGACAGTTCTGAGTCACCGCATAAGTAGTCCAGCGTTCTTCACATCTTAGCATATGAAGAACATTTTCCAGAAATTTTTCAAAAGCCCGCAGGAATCATCTGAGCATAATCGAGTTTTAAGCGTAAAACAAATCCACTAGCCTTACAAGGCTATATAAAGCGTAACATGCTCATATAACAACAAATACAAACATCATCAACTATCATAAAACACTTAAAAACAAACGCCGAAGACCTTGGTTCCACAAAAGGTCACATTTTTCCATAATTTCTGATCAAAAGCGGTAAATAAAGTAGAGAATGTTTTGAATCGGGCTTGAATCTAAACAAAGAGGGGCAGAAATTCCAAGAATAATCTTCTCAAGTGTGAAACCCTAGCTTTTCCCTTTCTTCTTTCTTTTCTTTTTCTCTTTTTTCCTTTGATTTTCAATCGTTTTTCTCTCCTTTTTCTTTTCTCTCAGCCTCCCTCTTCTCTCTTTTTCTCTCAGTTTCCCTCGCTTTTGTTAAACCCTAACCTAGTCTATTTATAATACAAACCCTGCCTAGAACTAAGGGTTTTGATGTTCTTGGGATGGGGGGCTAATTTTGAAGCGTTAGATGAGTTGTTAGGGATTAGAGGCGAGTTGGGAATGTTTAAATAGGTTTCTTATCGTTCAAGCATGGAGTTACAGCTGGAAAAGGATGATCCGAGTTCGAAAACTGGCCACAGCGTATTTTTCTCTGAACAGTTACGGGACTAGTTGTAGCATGGACCTATCAGGGTCAGCGTTTTATGTCTTTGACTTTTTTTTTTTAACACAAAAATAAAGAAAAATGTGTTAGAATATTCAAAATAAATAACTAAACATTAATAGATAAAATATAATAAAAGCGGTGAAATAGTCAAAATTTGGTGTCTCTACTTGCCACTGCTTTTAATACGGGTTTGAAGAAACTTTCTAGACAAAGACGTGAACCTAAATGCTTTTAATTTCCTGGTTGTATGCTCGAACCATTGTGAACAACAGGGAATGTTATGTTTACTTGCCAATTTTCAAACTAAAATGCATAATGTGACGAACTGTTATAGAGTTGCCCATTATCTCATATACATGAGAATCGAGGTCATTGACAGTTCCTTGATGCAAATGAACTATGAAATGATGAATCTTAGAGCATGTAAAATTGCTGAGATAAGTCATACATGTAGACAGGTGAAGAAGGGGATAGAAGAATTGCAAAAGTTCTGAAATTTAAAATTCAGGTGAAGAAGGACAGAGAGGCTGAACTCATATGAGAATTCAAGGTGAAAGGGGATAAGTCGAGACTGAATGATTTAAGTGAAAGACTAGGTAGAAGGAGCGGAGGAAGACGTGAGGCTCCATCAGAAATTCCAGCCAGTTTAAATTGAAGCAGGGGAAGGTACATGAGAGGGTGCAGAGTGAGAGGATAAAGAAAAGACAACCAATAGAAATTTAAATTCTTCAAAAAACTAGATTAGGGGTGGGATTGGACCCAAGCTGAATGACTAGATGGAAAATCAAATATGCTTGTCATTGGGATGGACGCTTTGGGCAGATAAACATACTATTAGAGTGGGATTGGACCCAAGCTGAATGAAAAGGCTAAACATACTATTGATGGGATTGGACCCAATGAACATAGATGGAAAATGCAAATATGCTCCTCCTTCATTGGGATTGGACCCACACGAATGACTAAACATATACATTGATTAAGGATTGGACCCAAACGAATGACTAAACATACTATTTAGTGGATTGGACCCAAGCGAATGACTAGATGGGAAAATAAATGCTTAGGTGGGATTGGACCCAAGATGACTATAAACATACTATGACTAAGCTGTATATATGCAATGGGATTGGACCCAAGCACGAATGACTAGATGGGAAAAATACAAATATATTATTCGATGGGATTGGACCCAAGCCTGGACTAATGACTAAACATACTATTCATTGCGGATTGACCCAAGCAAACACAATGAATTTACCTAAATGGGAGAATGCAAATAAAAGCCAGTCTAAGTTGCTGGTGGGATTGGACCCAAATCCCCAGACAGTGGGAGAGATGAAAACATAAATGCTTTGGATTACCAGGACTTTGAAAAATAAAACACAAGTTGTTCAAAATGATAAATGTAAAATACAAGTAATGATGCACTAGATGAAATAGGTTGCATTTTGTTTTTGATTTTTCTTGACTTGAAAGTGAAGTGATTGAACAATGATTTCTTTTCTTTTTTTTCTTTTTCTTTTCTTCTCTCTCTTCTTTTCTTTTTTTTCCTTTTTTTTTCTTTTTTTTTTCGATGGATTTTGAAAAATTGAAGAGTATAACTGAAACCTTTCCTCTGCAGGGTTGAAATAAATACACATATGTTGCCATCTTCTTGATCTGCAAACCTTTTCCGGCAAAAATTAATTTTGAATGCATTATCCAAATTGGAATCACTACTCTCAAAACAAAATTGCCCCAAAAGAGTGTCAAATGGATCATTAATCCTGCAGAAGTCATGAAATATCAACCAATTAGTCCATGGCAATTCA
The DNA here is from genome assembly GCA_013103745.1 of Gardenia jasminoides. Classification (NCBI taxonomy): domain Eukaryota; kingdom Viridiplantae; phylum Streptophyta; class Magnoliopsida; order Gentianales; family Rubiaceae; genus Gardenia; species Gardenia jasminoides. The sequence continues at coordinate 25,158,356 of CM023102.1, read as the reverse complement.
ATTTTTTTTTGGCATAAAGTGTAAGAAAAAACTCGTGATCCTGTTGGCCATTAAAAGACTAAAACCTATGAGAAATCATGCAATAAAACACATTAGGTGAGATATTGGTGCTTATGAAACATTGCTTGTTCTCAAGTGATAGAATATTCATCAAAAACAAGTTATGGGATTGAAATAAACCATGCGATCTTGGAAATCCAAATCCTCATAAATCGAAGGCAAAACATTATTATACAATTATTCAATTTGCATCAAGTTTACTCATATAATATCAAGTAAAAGAGGTATACCTCAATTTTAGCAATTCAAACTTGATTTCCTCTTTCACCAAATTTTGCAATCAAACTCAAATACAGTCAATTCAAACTTGCCTTTTCCATTTTTTTCTCCAGTTTTATTGCTAAAGGATTTATTGAAACCATCCTCTTATTCAATTTGCAATAATGCCTTTTATTTCGAAAATCAACACTTAGGTGAAGACTCCGGTTACGACATATGCCTTCTTGCTCAAACAATAAAGATGTCTTTTTGGCGAAAATCAACACTTTTAGGTGAAGATCCGGTTACTCAACATTTTACTTGTTCAAGCCTTTACATACTCGTAATTCAAGCACCGTTATACACGAAAGTTAACATTTGTAGATGCTAAACCTCCGGTTATTTAGTACTAGAATCATTGGAGTAGGATTTCAATTCTCATTTTGCTACTTTTTCTTGCTTTTTCTTTTTCTTTTTTTTTTTTTTTTTTTTTTTCATAAAGTGCAAAAGGATCATTTGCCAACTATATCAATCATTTTCTTGTAAAATCCAATAAGAGAAGAAATCTCATTTAATAGGAAAACAAGCAGGCATAATTTTCCTATTTTACAAAACATACTTTCTAAAATGCAATGTCTTAATCCATAATAATTATTTAGGTAAGATGGAAAGCAGTTTTTTCGCATCCACGGGCTCTTATTTCAGAAGGATGAAAGCAATTAAACAAAATTGGACATTTGCACCCACTTTTGAATCAAATTTGAAAAACAAATCAATTTGTGAGACAAATGTGCAATAACTTTTTTTTTTTTTTTTCCTTTTTTTTTTTGAAAAAATTTTGGCGAGTTTCCTATAACGGATGAAAACTCCCTGCCACAACCCAATTTTCAAATCACAATCAACACATATAAGTACATAAAAAGCTAAATTTAAACAAATATACAGTACATCCCAAAGCAATTTAACCAAAAGTATGTCTAGCTTAAACCTAGAACACAAGATCAAACATAAAAGAGAAATAAAGCAAGTAGAATAAACAGCAAATCATGGGGATCCATCGTCCCAGCTCATATCGCCTCCGTGGTCCACGGGATAAATTTGCTTGGTGAATCTGAGATATGCCTCTATCGACCTAGTCGAGTGCTCAAAGCCCGATCACGCCCATGACGTCGAGCTGCGTCTCCATGTGATCCCATCTCTCGATCATCGCGGGTCAAATCCTGAGTGTCCTGACAACCTGCCGCCCACGTGGTGGTGGCGGTGGTGTGAGCGCCTCTCTCCCTCGCGTGTCATTAGCTCTGGGGCGGCTCTTCGGGCCGGGCGATGTCCCGATACATCTATGTGTAGATCCTTGAATAATGCTAAACTCGCCAACGGCCTCGAGGTGGGTGGGATACCGGAGATCACCGCCTTCGTGGAGGAAGTGAAATAAGTCGGGAAACCGAAGTGGAATGATGTGGATGTCCTGCCCGTCGTCTAATATGACTAATATAATGTTGCAGGAATGCGAATGGTGAGTCGACCGTGGAACATACGATCTAAAAGTATAGATCGTTACTCGACTCCCGGCGCTTCTTCTTTGGGATAGCGTTGTGGGCGGGGTGTACAAAATGTCGGTGGCGTCTGGAAAGATCGAGCCAACCGTCACTGGACCAACTCCTCGATGTAACTCAGAACCGTAGCATGAGGGATCCCAGTGGGTGACAAGAGTCCTTCTTCAAATCAATAGCTGGACTACGTCGATCGTCCAGTCCCGAGCTATCGTCTTGGTGATCACTAATCAACCCTCTAGCAGGAGGACTCAATCCTCTCTCCGGTTTCTGTCCCTCAATGTTAGCGTAGAACTCATGAACCAAGTCGGGGAAGATCTGGTAGGCAATGTAATGTCAGGGACCGCAGTCTTTGTGGCGGTGATCAGTGGGCGCGTCAGCCTCCGGGCTATATGTCATATACAAAATCTATGCTCTCTCGAGCTCGATACCATCGATTCTCTTTAGAGAGCGGGTGATGTCAAATCAAGCGGGAGTCTCGGTCGCCGTCTCTTTCTCACCAATGGCATCTCAGCTCACTCCTGCCATTTCTGCGGTGGCTCGACCACTGCTTTGCTGCGATTGTTGACATAAAACCGTAATCCGTAGTGGAGTGAAATGATGCAAGAAGCCCCAAAAACAAGCTCAATTGACCCCAATCGACCGGTTTTAGTTTAAAACCTCTCTCAATCCAGAGCTTTTGATGCGTTTTGTGATGTTTTGTTGGATGAAAAAAGTTCTAAGAACCTAGGGGTGTTGGTGAAGAAATATGGAAGAAAAACGGGTTTCGAGGGGCTTGGGGTGGTGAGGGGAGGGAAAGGAAAGTCGGGAAGAAGGCGTGTGACTGTTTGAGCTAGGAAATGGAAGCCTGGGATCTACTCTCCGTTACAGGTCAGCGTTACCATTCTGAAACTTTTTGTCGATAGGGAAAGCGGATGAAAGCGCTTCAGCGTAATCTGGCGTTCTGAAATAAAAAAATGCAAAGAGCCGTGAGGAAAACGCGGAACAATCCACGCAAGACTCCGCGTTACAATTCAGAAGATATGAATTTCAAAGAAATGCGGTACTTCTCAGAAGATATGAATTTGTAAAGAAACGTGAGTGAAACGCGGACTGGTCCACGCAACCTCCCGATCACTTCAAATTTTTTTTTTCTTTAAATTTTCCTTTAAGCATTTGCCCTATTTTGGTCAACCAAAAAATTGCCTCAATTTAATAAAGAAGAATGCCCCAATTTAGTTGATGGAGAATTTGCTCCAGTTTTATCCAATAAAAATTGGCTCTAATGTAGCCCAACCAAAAAAAATTTGCCCCAGTTCAATCAAATAAAACATTGCTTATTGGGCCATTAAAATTTTTCTCTTCTAAATCCAAAACTAGTCATTAGGTTGGCTTGAAATTGATAGGCTATACCATCATCTTGAAATGTAGTGTTATTGATTTTTATTCATGCTTGATCTTTGGATCTGCAAAATTCGCCTTCTACTTCTTATGGATCTCATCCATGAATACCTGCATACAAGAGGGGACTTGTAAAATATGATGTGCACTTTGAGTTCTCAAACAAATTGCCTTCTTTATTATTATGCAATAATTACTTTCAAGAAAAACACTAACTTATCAAAACCAAATTTTGGTAAAATTTAAAGATGTTATTTGACCCTTGGGTATACCAGATATATCATAGAAATGCTCCACTCCCTTTTTCTTTTTTTCTTTTTTTTTTTAAATATTAACCCATTTTCTTCTAGATGCTACGAGCTTGTGTTTCCCCAAATAAATTCTCCATAGTTTGCATTGCGGTTTACCAAGAATCAAATAACACTTCTAATCTTCAAAACTTGATTAGATCAAGAAAATGTTTCTTTCTATGAGCCCATATTTTTTTATGAATGCAAGGGAGGGAAGGAAAGAGAAAAACTTAGAGTTAGTAAGCGGAATTGCAAAACCGGTATGCATGTCCTATGGGAACCCTTTTATGCCAAGGGTTCATAACATAAAAATGCAATCCTCGGGGTATGCCATACAATACGATGGGTCCGATCACTTCACCGATATGCACGATTAGTAAAACAAACTAGAGGATTGACCAAAGAAAATGTGATACTTGATGCATCAGAGGACAAAGTCGAATGGATTTATTACTTTAATTGATATGTGAAGAGAGGTTAAGGTTAATTTGGCATGAAAAGGATTATTCTTGAAGGAATTGTAGTGCCTTGACTAGTCTTTGAGGGAAACATGGATCTAGTTCAAATGGATTGGGCCGGGATTGATGGTTTACCAAAGTCGGCCGGTTCATTGCTTACCTGTAATTCCACATCTCAATTTTATTTGCAACACACTAGCTCATAAGCCTTCTAAAATCAAAATTTGGCCTTGATAAAATCATTATCTCAACAATGAGAAATTATTTGTGACTTATTCGATTTAGTGTCCTTATGCATGGGATTTTACCAACTTTGATAAAATGGCCAAAAAGTGATTATTAGGGGCTTATATTCTAACATACGAAGATCACTCCATATCTTCGGTGCCATCATAGAAGGGATCGGACCCTACCTTACCTTGTGCACTACCCCTTTGGATGTTACTTAAAACATAAACATGCAAGTCTCATTGGATTATATATCCGAGACACAAGGGTGGTTTATTCCTAACATGGGATTCCCTATCGGCATTCCCTCATGGTTTATGCATGATGCCGTTTATTAAAACAAGTAAAGGTGCAAAATGAAACATGGCCTATAGGAGCCCGTTTGAATAAGGGGTAAGCCTAAAAGTGATATGCAATTACAACTTAAATGCAATAAACATAAATTCAAACATGTAATAGCCTATCTAGAAGGATGGCTTGTCTTAAAAGTGTCAAGACTCTTATTTTCTAGAGTTTGTGAAATGCAAGAAAGGGAAGACAACGAAGGTTAGTTTAATCAACAGATATCACATAACCGTTGGAGCAACAAATTGCACAAAAATAAAGGGGTGGAATCCCTCCTAAGTGTCTAGTGATCCTTAATAGGGTAAGGTAGACTCTTACCTAGGCAATTCTAACATGGATGCATGAGGTTGGGCTCACTAATGCATCTAGACTGGATAAAGGCTACAGACTCCCAAACCTTGGACCAAAGGCAAGGTCATCAATCCAAATGCCTCAGTCGGTGGTTGGTGATCCCCTAGACATTGCTACGTTGCGTCGTTACCACATGTCCAAATGGATCGATCCTAATCCTAATAGGGAAGAGTGGGCGTGACAAACCACTAAAAGTAAAAAGTAGGGTCAAGTAAACTACATATGCATTATGAAAGTGATTCCCTTTGAGAGGAGGATTCAAATACCAAACATTCTCGAGGCTCTAGGGTAGATGCAACAAAAGCAAGGCTGGTACAAGTAAATAAACAATAATTTATTCATCATGCAGCGATGTGTAGGGAGTGATTGCGGAAAAACCCTAAAGAGAAAAGAAAAAGGAATGCAACCTAAAACATCAAATGTGATATATAAGAAAGTTAGAAAAAGAAATAATCAACTAAATCAAGTGCTCGGACCTTTAGGAAAATCCCGATGGAGTTAAGTTGTCAGCCCCATTTTTTGATGGAAAAAAGGGAAGATTTGATTTTTTTGAAAAAGAAAGGAAAATGGGTAATGGGACTACAAAATGCGACGATTTGGACCAAAAAACAAAAGTCTAGAAAAGGGTTTTAGAAAAGTTTGGAGTCGCCACTTGGTATGGAGTTTAGGTGTACCAAGTCACCCAAAAATTTTAATTAATGAAAATAAACTAAGAAAACCCTTTTTAGACGACTCCAGGTCTTTGAAAACTAGAGAAAAGGTTAGGGGTCAGGTTGAAAAAGGGAAGGCAAAGATTGATGTTACTCGTCTCTAAGGCACCCTTCTAACCTAGCCAAAGCTAGTTGCAAGATTTAGTTAAAAAATTTCCTAATTCTAACTTTAAAATTTATCACATTTGGATGTTGTCTATATGGATGCAAAACCTAGACCTAATGTTGGATCGAGAGGGGCAAAATGTCTCCTTGAGGTGTGATTGGAATTGATCACATTAGTTGTGTCATCAATTTTGATCCCTGAGGGAGGTCACGAAGAATGCAAATGATGAGACTCGAACAAACGAAAAAATAGGGTTTTCAAAATGCAATTTTTATAAAATATCAAGAGAAAAGAAATTGGATTTTGAAAAGATCAATTTTAGTGCAAAAGGAACAATTTCAAAAGAATGCAATTTTAAGGAAAGCAGTTTTTGACTTTGAATTGCTAAAACATGAAGAAGAAAGTTGATTTTTTAAAGAATGAATTTGATAGAGTTTAAAATAATACATACGTATGTCTAAGAGGGATAATGCAACATAATGGGTCGGGGACAAAATTCGTGACTTTAAATCTTCCTTTCATAGAAGGAAATAAAAGCGTGCTAAGGCTAAGAAGCCATACTCGCTCTTATCCCTAATTCAAAGGGTAATGCCTTAAATGCACTAATCTATTCTTTGACGAAAAAGAAAAACTAAATGACATGTTTCGCATACGGGATGAGAGAATAGTGACATGCCAAAATGGAAAAGAAACTCTAAAAGTGAAAAGTGTGTGAAATTTGTGTCTAATGCATGAACGTCATTTAAGGGTCTAGCATTGGATTAGCCCTCGTCAAAAGGTTCTCACTAACATTGGATTAGTGAGAAATCGAAAGGAAAGGCCACAACTAGCGTTGGACTAGTGTGGTGACGTCAATATATTTACACAATAAACATGTAGACATGATAATAAAGCAAGTAAACACATAAAACACATAAACACATAACACATAGGCATAATATCTAGATGCAAGACCCTGGGAAAGCAAGTAAACACATAATCATGCAAGCATGCAAAATAAGCATATAACCTAATTATTACATTGGGGAATCTAAATACATTCTAAAGGGAAAAACTTCGGAATAATAATCTAATTATTACATTTTCTAGAATAAATACACTTTTTGCAAAATTAAACCTATCTATTACAACTCGGCATCCAAGGCCTCCAAATGATTCACCCAAAATTAAATGACATAAATAAAGACTAGGCATGAATAAAAAGCAAGGGAAAACTTAATTTAAAACATGCAAAATCATGCAAAAAAAAACACATAAGAGCACATAATAGGGGAAAGAAGTTACCATCCCTTGATGTGAGGCCTTAATTGAATCCTTAAATGATGGGAATGGTTATCTAAGACTCAATGTCAACAAAAGGGATCAAGGTACCAATTTAAAGGAAAAATCAATCAAAAATTCAAAGAAAAGGCATCTAAACAGATTCTGCACGCAACATAGACAAGACTAGGAAATAGGGTAAGATTCTGGAGAGGTTACGCGAGTAGAAGCAGGTGGCAAACAAAGTCAGCGTTACAAGCAAAAATCAAAATTCATAGGAAAGCGGACTCAGCGTAGTCCACGTCTCTTCCCATCTTCAAAATATCGGGAAGATTGCTTCAGTTTTGAGACAATATCACAAACAAAATCCTCGAGGAGGCAGGGATCTATTTAAAACATCAAACACCAGCATTCGGATCATGTCAAAACAAGCTAAAATCGAAGAGAGCCAAATCCTAAGCATCAACATCATCAAATGGACAAAAGGGAAGGAAGAAGCTGTGAGGTAGAAGCGGGGAGGTTACTGGTGGCTGTAACAACGTTTCTTCACATCTTCAAATATTCAAGCGAAACGCGGACCGTTACGCGAAGTAGTCCACGCAAATGGTTCGCGTTTCTTCACATCTTCAAACATTCAAGAGGAAACGCGGACAGTTATGCGGAGTCACCCGCATAAGTAGTCGCGTTTCTTCACATCTTCAAAACGTGAAGAACATTTTTCAAAATTTTTGAAAACCCAGAATCATCACGAAGCACCAAGCGTCGATTTTAAGCGTAAAACAAATCCACTAGCCTTACAAAGGCTATATAAACGTAACATACTCATATAACAACAAATAAACATCATCAACTATCATAAAACATAAAAAACATAGGCAAGACCTTGGTTCCACCAAAAGGTCACATTTTCCATAATTTCTGATCAAAAAGCGGTAAATAAAGTAGAAGGATGTTACATGAATCGGAAGCTTGAATCTAAACAAAAGAGGAGGGCAGAAATTCCAAGAATAATCTTCCCAAGTATGAAACTCTAGCTTTTCCCTTTCTTCTTTCTTTTCTTTTTCTCTTTTTTCCTTTGATTTTCAATCGTTTTTCTCTCCTTTTTCTTTTCTCTCAGCCTCCCTCTTCTCTCTTTTTCTCTCAGATTTCCCCTCCTTTTGTTAAACCCTAACCTAGTCTATTTATAGCCACCAAACCTAGAACTAAGGGTTTTGATGTTCTTGGGATGAGGGGGGCTAATTTTGAACGTTAGATGAGTTGTTAGGGATTAGGGGCGAGTTGGGGAATGTTTAAATAGGTTTCTTATCGTTCAAGCATCGAAATTACAGTGGAAAGGATGATCAGAGTTACGGAAAATCAGCGTATTATTATCTCTTACGTCGGGTTACGCGGACTAGTTACGGACCTATCCGCGTAAGGTCAGCGTTTATGTCTTTGACTTTTTTTTTTTTTAACCTACAAAAATAAGAAAAATGTGTTAGAATATTCAAAAATAAATAACTAAATATTAATAGATAAAAATATAATAAAATGATTGAAATAGTCAAAATTTGGTGTCTACAAGTAGCAACTGATTTTTTTTATTTTATAAAATTAGATCAATAACTAGTACTGAATTATAATGGTTTTTTTTTTTATTTTTACCATTTTGCATATAAAGGCAACAAGAAGTATTAATTTGTCATTTTCACTTGAAGTAATAAAATTTAAGGTGGGAAAATAGTGGTTAGGATATTTAAGGGAAGGTTTCTAAAATTATCCTTATTGAAAACTAATATAGGTAATTAAGTAGTTAGGACACTAATTAATTGTTAGTAATTAATTAATGAAAATAGTTGTTGATGATTTCTTTAATGATGAACAATTATTTGCAGCTACAAAATGGTATTAATTGATATACCAAATATTTTTTTACTCTTAGAAATCGATACAGCAAATAGCAATTTGTTTGAATTTTTCTCTAGAAATATTACCAAATATTTTCCTTGTGAGTATACTTACAATATTTGTTATTGATGTTAAAGAATATTCGTAAATTTCATGATTTTGCACGATATCTTGACAATGTCATAGTTTTGAACCTATATTTCATATTCAACTTGCGAAATTTTCAACACAAAATCACTATTTTGCTATCTTAAATTTTGTTGTTTCAAGTGAAAATAAGATCCATCTTAATTTTTTTGTTGCCTTTATATGCAAAATGACAAAGATCTGAAAAAATATCCATTGCTAATTTAGTGCACCAGTCATTGATTTAAATTTATAAAAAAGGTCAGTTGCTACTTATTTTTGGCTCTTTAATATTTGCATTCACCTTCTCTATTTTATTAATTCATTCATTTACAATACAAATTTTACACGAGTATAAAAGGCATTTGTGGAATAAAGTTTCATCTCTCTGCTTAAAGTATTTTTTTAATGTTACTTTTTTGTTTTGGACTAACTTTATTAGAAAATCTTAACCTCAGGGGAGGTTTGTGTAATTTTGTAAAGCTCAGGAGGGGTGGGTGAAATTATTAGAAATCTCAAGGGAGGTTTCTGAAATTATCCCAAACTTTAAACGACACATAATATAGTTTAGGGGGTAGAAGTGCATAAAAGTAATAGTTTAGAGGCCGATTGGACAATTTACTCTAACCCCAAATACTAGGAAGGGCTGCTTGACGTCCATGGAAGGAACAGCGCCTTCAGCAGTCAGCAATTGTTTCTACCGGCTTCAGATCCCAAGGCGTCGTTTCCTTGAGAGAAAAAGCTCCGTTCTCTGCAAATGCCATGAAGGCGTGCTAGGTAATACCGGTAACACAATCACGCCTTCAGCTGTCAGCTATTGTGAACTCGCCGTGAAAATGGCAATAAGAGTGCTCTCGTAAGACGCTTTTAGTAGTCATATTCTTTCTGCACATTTCGCTTCTACGTTCAGGGGCACCTCTTTAAATCACAGCTTGGTTTAAATTCCACTTTTGGTCCACAAAATACAAATTTCTCAAGTAAGAATCTTCAGGCATCAGTTTTATGTCTCTCAACTTCGAGAGCATGGAAGTTTTTCCTTTTTCCCAATCGTGCGTTTGCTCTGTTCGATGAAATGTCCAAAAGAAATTTCACTTGCTAACTAGCTCATTTCTTAAAGTTTTCTGCTTTTACGTGCTTATTGGTTATAACTAACTATCAGCAGGGATAGCAAAAAAGTTTTCATTGGTATCTATCGGGGTTTATGAAAACTAAGTCTGGAGAGGAACTGAGATTCTTTGTGGAGCAACTATTCTTGGGGCTATATGTGTTGCCAATGGCAATCTAGGTCTTTAATGTTTTGACTTTAATCATGTTAGCCTGAGACCACGGTAAATGGGTAAACAAGATTGTTGCAGCTGAGGCCAAATGGTTAGGATATGTTATTTTTAGTAAAGTTCATGAGTGAAGGGTTTTTGAGTAGACTTTGAGATTGGTAAAAGATGCCTATTCAATATTCTTCAGCAAAGATTAAGATCTTTCTCGGGCTTGAAACTTTGATTGTACAAGAATTTTCAGTGAAGTGTTATTGATTGCACAGGAATTTTTGTTGTTTGGTATCTTCTTCCTCAAAGTGGGAATTTTATACCTGTATGATTTTGGTTGAGTGCTTGTTTTTAAGCACTCAACGAATTCTCTCACTTCCTTTCTCTCTTCATGCAGACTTCAGTCACTGGTCAATGTGGTGGAAGTATAAATAAAGATAACTTAGTTTAAGTAACTAGACGTTGGAAGAGCTGAGACATTGATTTCTGCTCAACCACAGTTTGAGGTCTTCATGAAGCAGAATCTTCCTGGAAAGTTCTCTTCAGGAGATTCAATGATTTAAAGCACTCCAGTTGTGGGACATATAAGATTTTTCCCTTCTGCACGTGGGGGTGGAACCTCAGAAAATTTTAGGACACTGAGGCATTGAGATGGGGTTACGTATTTGGAAACCTCTCGAATATCTCAATGTTGTGGGAAGGTCATCTAGGTCATCATGCATTTTGCAGACGTGCTTTTCTTCTGATATTCCTTGCAAAAAATCAAAGCTTGCTCCGTTGCAGGTCTTTACAATTCCATCCTCCTGTTCACTGCTCACTTTCTGGGTTGTTGCATCATGTGCATGTTCTGTTTGGTGTGCTACATGAATGAATCATGCTTTCCAATAAGAGTTTATGTTACGTCATCACATTGTATCAATTGGTTAGTTGTTTATGAACTTTCTTGCTTAATCCATAAAAATGCTTTTGTATGCAAATATGTTTTTATCTATTTATTTGTTGTTGCAGGAGCGCAAGATGATTGACCGGTTTAGGCTCTGGGCTAAAGGGGGTGATGGGGGCAATGGTTGTACCAGCTTCCGTCGGAGCCGGCATGATAGGCGTGGTAAACCTGATGGTGGGTTCTATTTACTATCTCTTCCGATCAATGAGTGCTTAACATCCTTCTGAAATTATACTATTCCTTTTGTTCCAGATTATACAAATGCATCCTCTATAAATTGTATAAAATTAAGTGCCAGAATTTCAAATACTAGCCTTTCCATTTGAAGTGACAGTGACATTCTTTGACGTTTGGTGTTATGTTGTATAAGCCTTTCCAGTAGACATGTTTGTAGAAAGTATCAAACATGAATATCTTCTGAAAAAGCAGTCTATAGTTTCCTTTTGTCATCAAAATATCTTGGCGCTTATGATGTACTTGTGGACTTTATGCAGGTGGAAATGGAGGAAGAGGTGGTGATGTAATATTAGAATGTTCGCCTTCAGTTTGGGACTTCAGCGGTCTGCAACATCATATTGTATGTTTTCTTTGTCTAAGAGTAGCACCATTTGTCTGGCATAGCATTAAGTTCTAACTTTAAATTGATGCTGTTTTGTATTGATTTTTTATGCTTCTCTATGGGTTGAATTGCTGATTTGCTACTGTGTCTTAGTAGAATGCAAGAAGGGGTGGTCATGGTGCTTCAAAGAATATGATAGGTAGCAGAGGCAGTGACAAGGTTGTTATTTCTCTTTCATCAACTCGATAGGATTTCTCATCATATGTTGTTAGCTAACTAAGTAAATATGATTTTGTTGGTTAATTGGAAGTACCCTGGTCTTGTAGGTCGTCCAGTGCCTGTTGGTGGTAATTCATCTTATGGAGGAGAAATTCCTTCTCCAGTTGAAAAAAGCTTTTCTGAAGCTTTGGACCCCTGGGAAATTCCTGGTTCACTTGATATGGAGTCTGTAGAATCGGTCAGTAATAGTGATGTCAAAGCATCTTCTCGGGTTGGACCTGACACTGGTGTATCTGCTGCAGAAGAGCAGGCAGAAATTATATATGCTTCATCTCCTCCTCAAGTCACACCTTCCAGCAATAAAGAAGCTTCAAAGTCCTGGAGGGAAGAAAGCTGTAGTGCAGGAGAAGGTCAAGAAAATGATGATGCTATGTCTGAAGTAGAATCTGAAGAAGAAATGGAGGTGGCAGCAGATATCCAGTATAATGTTGCTGAATTGACAGAGCCAGGAGAACGAATAATTGTTGCTCGTGGAGGTGATGGTGGCTTAGGCAATGTTTCTTATTCAAGAGTTCCTAAGAAGACACCAAAGCATGAGGCACGCAACGATGATGAGCATGCATCTGCCAGTGTAGGGCTGCCTGGTTCTGAGGCTGTTCTTTTATTAGAGCTGAAGAGTATTGCTGATGTTGGCTTTGTAGGGATGCCAAATGCAGGTAAAAGTACTCTTCTTGGAGCAATTTCAAGGGCTAAACCTGCAGTCGGTCATTATGCATTCCCAACATTGAGGCCTAACTTGGGAAATCTGAATTATGAGGATTTTTCTATTACGGTGGCTGATATTCCAGGACTTATTAGGGGAGCCCATGAAAATCGTGGGCTTGGGCATACTTTTCTTCGTCACATAGAACGTACAAAAGTTTTGGCTTATGTTCTCGACTTATCTGCTGCACTAGATGGTAGAAAAGGAATTCCACCCTGGGAACAGCTCAAGGATCTAATTTTGGAGCTTGAGTTTTATCGTCAGGGTTTGTCCAATCGGCCATCCTTGATAGTAGCAAATAAAATTGATGAAGCAGGGGCTGAAGAAGTTTATGAAGAATTGAAACAGAGAGTGCCTGGGGTTCCCATATTCCCAGTTTGTGCTGTTCTCGAGGAAGGAGTACCAGAACTAAAAGATGGTCTCAGGATGCTTGTAAACGGAGGAGAGTCATGTACACTGAAGTTGGATGACATTGTAATTGACTAAGTTCTAGAGATTCATGTTAGTGCTGTTGAATGAAAAAACTTGGGCTCATCTTTTACATCAATAAACAGTAAGTTGTTGTTTATTTTAAGGTAGTAAATTTCGTAGAAATACTGATGTCCAGTACTATATGAATGTACCACAAGAATCATTGGGCAATCTGTAGCCATTCTATCAAATCGAGTTATTCCATTCATTTGTGACACCAGTATAATTTGGAGTACCATCTTCTCCTCTCATTTGTACAGATAATTTCTGCCATCGAACAAGGCATTTGTAAGAAACTAATTAATTTCCAGCCCACATCTACTCCTCTCATGTCTTTGCTAGAACAGAGGTTGTCCGAAATTCACCTACTTTTACATCATAAGTGGAAAATTAGAATCCAGTTTCTGTAATTGGACGAATAAAGCTTTTCATACATAAAAAGGGCCATCTAAATTTGCACTTTATGTGTTATGAACTTGTGATCCAGGAATATTGACAAAAACCATTAAGCTAGTCGCATAATAGATTGGATAATCAAATGTCGGCAACATAGTATCAATATTTAGTGGAGCTGATGTGGAGTTGATTTAGACACAAACTGGAATTTCTTGTCCATAATTTCCACCTTTTTCTCCAGCAAGAAGTTGATGATAGGTAGATATTTATCCTTTTCTACCTACTCAAGTCGAAGTTGTTTTGCCCATCACGATGAAAACTATGGAAATTGCAATCATTTCCCACAATCTTGAAAGATACTTTCGTGTCTTGTACAATATTTATAGGAGAAGAATCTGGTTGAATCCTGGTTTGGATGTTGGAATTGAAGTACAGCCGGCAATCTTTGACAAATTCAATGGGATGACGGCATCCTACTTTTGGTGGGACTGGCAATCTTTGGCACCGTGAATATAAGCGGTGCAGGGTGACAATCGAGTGTCCCAATACTAAGGCCTAAAAACACAAATCCCCTAATTATATGATCATTTTCTATTCCCTTCTTTATAATTTGTAGTTCTAATATAAGCAAGGAAAAGCCGTTATCCACTGTCTTTCATATTTACAAAATGTAATCATAGTACAAACAAAATCTTAGTCCTCATGATGGCCCACTAATTCATTTTTTTATGTAATATATATCTGTGTCGATTTTCGAAAATTTTTTATATCGTTTTTAAGCACAACAATATTAGTTGAAAAAGAGCGTTGAAATAGCTTATAAATTATCTTTTTATTGCTCTAATCTGTTTTGGATATTCTTATTCGTATCTTTATAATGGCATTAAATTTGGAAATTAGAATACATGTTTCATTCTAAAGGTCACACATGAGATAATAGCCATCCACACATATCTATTGACAATTTTGTGTGTGTGTGTGTGTGTGTGTGTTAAAATTAACAGCCTTTTTTAACAAAGAATGCTGGGTGACTTGGGTCTTCCAGATTACCGTTCAACCCCACCTGCTGAGCTGATTATGTGGCTGAATGGAAACCATACATAAAATCGAAGCTTTGCCCCCTATGATCTGGACGTGATGGAAAGTTAGACCTAACAAGTTTAATCGCGAAGACGATTGCCATACGTTTTCAAAACCCAAATTAACTTTTATTCTTTTGCCAATTTTGACATTTAAAAATTATGCTTCTTGAAAATCAGAAAATATGTATTGGTAATTGTAAAACAAGAGACCAGTACATATAGAGGGTTTGCTAAGAAATGACCAAACTAATAAACTGTAATATTGAAATCAATAATCTCGCAAAAAAGGCAGGATTCTTGACACTATATTTGGATAAGAGATTATTTCAGATTAATTAAGAAAAATTATAATACTTTTTTCGATGTGATTCATGTGAAATGTAAAGGTGGTTCGAAATATAAAAATGTGATTACAAAATGTGTTTATGATACAATTAAATAAATTTTTACAAAAAATGAGCTATCCAAGTATTTGATTAGCGTACGCAAATCACCACTATTGGTGCACGTGTCCAAATCATTGTCAACAGCTTTCTTCCCATTGCACTATAAATAGTAGCCAACAACTCTATCAATGAAACTCGTACAAGAAGAGCGATCAATATTACTTGCTGAGTTAAATTCAATACAGATACAAATCATTCTCTGTGAAGATGTCTTGCAGTTACAAATTGCAACTGTGGCTCTAGCTGCTCTTGTGGCAGTGGATGCGGGTAAAGTTCTTGAATATGTTTTCCTATATATACTTAATCTAGTTTTTCTAATATTCTTTGATCATTTACAGGAAAATTAGCACTTAAGAGTACTTACGAATGTTGAAATTCAGAACTTGGTATAATTTTTCCAACTGTTAGATTTCAAAAATCCCATTTGACAGAAGTGTTAACTTGGCCCTTGATTAATGGTATTTGTTGAGCATGGTCATGTGTGTATGGTTTTAGAAGATTTTCACTCTTATAACGGTAGATCTGATCATGGCTAGCATATTGTTTGTGTTATGATTTAGTCCCAGGTGAACTTTCATTCCTCATGTCAAAAATTCCCAATTACTCCACTTTGTTTAAGCATCCTGCTGATTTCAAGCCCACCAACATACCAAAATTCACATAGACTTCTCTTTTTCTTTTTCTTTTTGCATATGCAACCTAGGCAATCCAATCGAGAATAATTACTAAAAATTCAATTTAAACAAAGCCCCCTCCACATGTTGATTTAATGTACAAATTGCTGATTTGCTTCAATTTTTTTGAATATTTAACTCAATTTTCTCTTTGGATTTTACTTCTGCTGGCAGAAAAATGTATGCTGATGTGGAAAAGGTCACAAGTGTAACCATCATCGAGGGAGTTGCACCAAAGAAGACGTACGTTTTGAGTCATAATTATTAATTTGCTCATATATTTATCGCTTTCTTGAGATGCCCTTTAAAGTTTAACCAAAGAATAATATATATTATACCTTTTAATTTACAACTGATGCAGATACTCCGATGAGTCTGCTGAGAAAAGCTTTGGAGCTGAAGGAGGTCATGGCTGCAAGTGTGGTGCAAACTGCAAATGTGACCCTTGTACCTGTTGAAGACAAAGCGCGGTCAACCCCCAAGAAGCAGCTGTTCTTCACTTGTCATAGGGAGGAAAAAAAATTCTTGGGGGGGAAATTTAGAAGTACTTCTGATGTGGTCTTGGCTTGTAATATATAATAAGATGGTCATAGCTTCTGCTAATCTATTTCCTAGATTTGTCAGCTATGCTATGGCTACGACTTCTCCTGTGCCTTTGTAGCCATCCTTGTTTTGCTTTGTATCAGTTTACTGAATGCTATGCTTCTTGAAGAAATGAATGTTTGCCAGATGTCTCCAGTTGGTGGTCACAAATTTTCCTAGAAACCTTGACAAATTGTCAACAAAATATAAGACCTTACGAAACTTCACATTTATATGTAGATTATGCTAGTGCTACAACAACGTTATTTGGAAGGGGGAAAAAACAAAAAAAAAAAAAAAAAAAAAAAAGAAAAAAGAAAAAAACCTTCAATCCATCAAAAGAGTCAGATACACATCCATTGGCACATGATTGAATATATAGTATATAGATATTGGAATGCTTAACCTAATAAAATGGGCGTTCATTTGCCCACCACGTAAAGTGAAAATTATGATATTGCCGCAGAATAGTATGATTATGATATACTACTGAACCGGATCCCTTCACGAGTCTTAATTTATTGCTATTTAAGGTTGAAATGTGGGGGGTGATCGAACATGAAATACTGTATAGTAGACTACTCTTAAATATGCCACCGGCAATTCAAACATCACACAACATTCAAAAATTTGAGACTAACTCTGTAAAAGAGAATAAGTATCTGAGATATTAGTGGCATGAATAAATTAAATAAAAAAATAAAATAGAAGAAAAATAAATTTATTTAGAATTCTAATTACCCACTTAATATAATTTCATTCTAATTTGCATTTCATTTCATTCTAAAACCCTTAACATCACTATTTAAAATTTCAGGGAACATAATGATTAAAAAGCAAATTATTGGGGATTAAAAGTACAAATTTAAAGTTATTGACTAATGGCGATTTGATATTGACCATTAGTCATCTTTGAATTTCCTTTAGTTGTCCAAAATGTACAGAAAATGAAACATTAGGGATCAATTTAGTATATAGGTCAAATATTGAAAACCAATTTAGCACACATTAGATGCAAATTAGTATCGGTACAGACTTCCAATCAACAGATCAATATGCATATCCCTAATTGCCGTGCCATTATTTAGTAACTTATTCCTTGTATTGATCAAATTGAGGTTCACTTTGAAAAGGATAAATTTGTTATATTGCAAAAAATTTGCTCTACCTTTTGGGTATCATAAACCCTCAACTTAAAATTTACTGTTGGATGATAAAAGAGAGTTGACCTTTAAATTGCAACAATTTCAATCATGTACAATATAAATTATCATTAATGATGTGGCAATCAATGATTGAATATAAAAAGAGGAAATGATTTTCTAAAGGGCCTATGTCGGCAATAAATAAAAGATGAGGGAACATTGTCTAAAGCATCATAAAATTTTCTTAAAATAATTGACGTGCCATTACCACCTGCTGAGTAACTAGTGGAGTCCAGACTCATTTTTTGACTTTCTGTTAGAATACAATTTCTTCCCGATCAGCAGAATCAGCTGCCCCCGAGTTGATTTAGACATAAATGTCAAGTAATCTCTTGTCGACATTTTTTACCTTTAATTTTCTTGTGCAAGAAGATTTTGATAGGGAGATATTACCCTTATTAGCTGATGTGTTTCAATTTTTCTGCCTATTAAAATCGAGTTTTGCGTTGTCCATTACGGTAAAAATCTTGGAAACTACCATCATCCGCCGCTAACCTGAAAGAGATCCCCGTGTCTTATTCATTTTTCCACAAAAGAAGAAAGTGGTTGAATCTTCGTTTGGAGTTGAAGAGCAGCCGGCCCTCTTTGACAAATTCAAGGGGACGATCATGCTCCATGCCCTTGGTTGGACTTGCAATACTTTCACACCCATTAAATAAGAAGTATTGTACGTATACAGTGTCCATCTTTTTTAACACTAGCAGGTTTACATAATTGTTATATAAAATTAATTTAAATTTAAAATTTAAATCATGAACACATGACATATATCTATAATTGCTAGTAGAAAATAATAATTACACAATTAGTGTATAAAAAGTTGATTTTTAAATAAGTGATTATTGGGTGACAATTGAGTGTAAGACCTCAATAAAAGAAAAGAAAAAAACCCTCATTACCTTTGATCATTTTCTATTCTCTTCACTTTTCACAAATTTAAATTTTATTGACAACAAGAAAAGCCCTTCTCCTCATTGCTTTTAACTGTTATAAATTTAATCATAGTAAAAGCAAAATATGAGTCCTCATACTTGCCAACTAATTCAATTATTTACGTAATATATTTCTCCGTCAATCTACGGATTCTTTCACAATGAGCAAGTACAATAACTGGAACAGAAAATGCAACAAGCTTACTTTTTGCTCTAGTTGCTTTTTTATTGATTTAATATGTTTTGAATATTCTTAATTGTGTCTGTATATCAGCAAGATTCATGCACGATCTTCAAGTTGATGGTAGCATAATGCTTCGAATATGAGTTTTGATTGTTTGATTCTAATGGTCACATAACTGGAGAGCAAAAATAATACTCTTTTTTTTTAAATTAACAGAGATAGTTGCTCACTATAACCGTTTTATCTTACTCAATAAAAATAAAAGTTAAAAGAAAAGGGTGGTGATTTTTTTTTATTGCAATTGACTATCCCTGTTATATAGTATTAAGGGGTTGACTAAAAATGAAAATGTTTATATTCACATAGTAAGTTAGTTAGGTGTAATTTAGATGTTTTAATCAGTGTCTTTTCAAACGAGAAGGTCATGGTCTAGCAGTTAAGGTTAACACCCCAAAATTTAGAGAACTTGGATTCCAATCCCCTTTCTTCCTCTTTGCTCCTTAAATCTTGCCCCTCCTTATTAGGGAAAAAAAAAGAGTATTAAAAGGCTAGACTATTTTGAGGAAAGCTACTTCCAAAAGAAAAATGGTATAGAAGTAGATGAATAATAAGGACAATGGCAAGACTAGGAAAGCGAAGATTTGAAGGCATGTGTTGCTGACGGTATTCTAAGAAAGAAAGAATATTAGGTCTTCCAACTCATAAGCACTTGACCTCATGTATTAATTGTGTCATTGGTGTGGCTACCAGAAAAAAAAAAAAAAAGAATCCTCAAAAGAAAATTTGAAAATTTGATCCCTATGATTTGAACGTGATGCAACTTAGAGCTAAGAAGTTAATTTGCGAAAACAATTGGTATACATTTTAGAGTGCCCAAATCAATTTTATTCTTGTAAATTTTGACTTGTAAAACAATTTTGATTCTTCCAAATGAGAATATAGGTATTGCTAATGGTGGAACATATGATGCCAAATCTGTCAAAATTGAAACCCTTTTCCTGTCATAAAAAGCAAGGTAGTGAACCAATTTTTATAGATAGCTACAATAGATCACAAGGAAATCAATAGTGTGAATTTGTATGTAGAAGACTGAGTTATCAGAAATCAACGCCTAACAATAACGTACCCCACTGGATATTTATAAACAGCAAAGCCAATTCATATGGAGTGTTTGCTACGGAATGTCCAGATAAAGTAAACTATACTGAAATCAACAATCAAGTAGAAAAGGATAGGATTGTTGACAAAATATTGTTTAATCCATTTGATAACGTTGTTTAATCCATTTGATTAGTGTACGCAAATCACCTCTTATTGGTACACGTATGCATATCATTGTCAACAAATTTCTTTGGCTTTGGTTATAAACAAAGCCAACAACTCTAGCAAAGAAACTCGTACAAGGGTGACTATTACTAACTTAGTTAAGCTTAATACACGTATTATCCATTAGTATATTCTTCTCTTCTTCAAACATATCTGTGAAGATGTCTTGCTGTGGAGGAAACTGCAACTGTGGTCCTGGCTGCTCTTGCAGCGGTTGCAGCGGGTAAAGTTCTTATATATACTTTTTTTAAAGTTCTTATATTTACTTTTACATGTATATTATTGTTTAGCAACAAAAAATTTTTTTTTGAGCATAAACATGTTGTCCTATAGTTAATCTAGTCTTTTTGTCATATCTTTTGACCGATTTTAGGAATTAGTATTGAAGAGTATACAAATGTTAAAATTCAAAACTTCATTTGATTTTTCTGACTGTTAGATTTCGAAAATCCCATTTGACAAATTTGTCAACTTAGCCCTTGATTGATGATATCTGTTAGAATATGGTCATGTCTGTATGGTTGTATGCTATAATCTTGAATTTGGTCATTGCTCGCATATTTTTGTGTTATGATTTAAAGTGGGCTATATGTTGTTTTCATGTATAAAATGGCTGATTTGTTTCTATTTATTGAATATTTGAACTGAATTTTCTCTTTGAATTTTTATTTCTGCCGGCAGAAACATGTACCCTAATGTGGAAAAGGTCACAACTGTGACCATCATCGAAGGAGTTGCACCAAAGAACACGTACGTTTGAGTTCATATTTTGTTTTCATATTTATTTGTTTATTGAGATACAATATATATATATATATATATAAAACTTAACCCAAGAAAGTTTTTATATTGGTAATCTACCATTGATGCAGATACTTTGGTGAATCTGCCGAGAAAAGCGTTGGAGCCGAAGGAGGTCATGGCTGCAAGTGTGGTGCAAATTGCAAATGTGACCCTTGTACCTGTTGAAGACAAAGTTAGTTCAAACCCCCAAAAGCAGCTGTTCTTCACTTGTTATAGAAAAAATTCTTGGGGGAAAAGTTAAGAAGTATTTTTTGATCTGATCTTTGCTTGTAATATATAATAAGATGGTCATGGCTTCTGCAAATCTATTTCCTAGATTTGTCAGCTAGATTATGGCCTACGTTCTCTTGTGTCCTTGTAACCATCCTTGCTTTGTATCATTTCTACTGAATTGCGATGCTTATTGAAGAAATGAATGTTGCTGTATATCTCCAACTGGTGGTGAAATTTTGACAATTATTTGGTGGCAGAGGAAAAGAAAAACGGAAAAAAAAACTACTATTCAACAAGATATAAAACCTTATCACAGTTATGGGTTGAGCTGCTGCTACAACAACATTATGAAAAAAACAAGTCTTCCATGCATCAAACGAGTCAGATACAGATCATGTGGCACATGATTAAACTTGAAAATCCCTGAATTCAGATATATAAACGAATACAAAAATAAGATCATGTAAAATCGACTATGAAATGCTTAACCTAATAAAACATGCTTCGTCTTGACTCAGTAATTCATTCATTTCTCTGTCAAGTATCCATCCATTTCTACTGAGCATGAAATACAGAAAGCTATACTAATACCGCTAATGTTCCAACTTGAAATTCAATTATTTCTCTTTAAGTTTACGGGGTTGGAGATTGAGCAGTATAATATGCTAATCGCGTCTTTGAGGAGGATACAATGGAAGATGAGATAGAATCATGCATGTGAAGACGTAGTAATCTTTGAAGATCTTGCCCCTTATATTCTGCCCTTGGCAATACATATTCTGATGATGCACCAAAGAGTTGTCAAACAACTGTCGTTTTGTTTAGTTAGAAACTGTGATCACGGGGGATCCAGTATGCATTTGACCAATAGTACCTACAATGAAACTTCCCTTCTTCTTTCTTTTTTTCTTTCCTTTTTTTTTTTTGTTGGGGCCCTGGGTTGTTTTTTCCATACAATCAGCATTCAGCAAATTGGGCCACCAGCACCAACATTGCAATTTGGTTGATGCCTTAAATGGCCAGAAGAAATTCCGATGTTATGAATGAAACGAAGGGCAATATTCATCAGCAAATGAATACATTCCGTGCAAAGCCCAAATCTAGCTGGAGTTCAATCTAATATCAGCAAAATTGGGGAGTAACTTTACAAATTCAAAAGGGAGGGGAGGGGAATAAACAGATCTTTGCGTGAACTACTAGAATTTATTTCTCTTTCGGAAGAAAACTGTCGCTAAATATTCATGCAACTATCTACTGTTTTTCTTTTCTTATTTCACTTTTACAAGTAACAGCATCTGATAAGCTTAGTATTCATTCATTCAACCATTTGGTGTGAAAATTTAAGGTAACGAGGAGGCTGTTTCTGGAACAGATGCAGGACTCTCATCAAGGGCACTAGATTTCTCCTGCTCAGCTACTACAACAAGCATCTCTAGGCGTTTATCAAATATTAGTGCACTCTCGTCTCTCTTATCAAGTTCAGCTCCTTCAGCCTCAAGCCATTTCTCTCGCAAATCATCTAGGAGATTCTCTTCAACTGTGTTCAACTCAGCTCCTGGTGCACTTGGAGCTGTGGTACGAAGAGTGGATTCTCCAGAAGGTGGGGGAAGTGTTAAAAGCATAGCCCTGAACTCAGGAGTCTCAGCAAATGTCTCAAAGTTACAAGCTATTGTATCAAGACAATACTCCCGAATCTTCACTACACCATACCTGCACCATTTAAAAGATTGTTTTAACAAATTCTCATTCAGCTAAATGAGCAAAATAAAGCTTTGCACGACAGGTGAAACTGAATTCAACAGAAGAATGAAAAATTTTTACACTTCTATTTGATTCGATAACCACTACATGCCTATATGTCTATGAAATTGGACAACCAAAATGGAGCAACATGCAAATTTTCTCAGACAAAAGTTAAAAAATTTATTCCAAAGGTCTAACCTTCTATTATCTTTTACCATAACTGGGAACCCAATTAGGAAAGCTAGGAGCATACATGTATTCAGGCTGGACGTTTACAAGCAGAAGCAAGAAGTCAGAATCATCAAAATATTTATCCCTTATCTATCTTAGAAACAATTGCAAGGGACAAAAAATGGGAAATTATTTGGGGCCTCAGGGTTACCAATTAGCAGCCATCCAATCAAGTACCAAAAGTTTTTCCTCGAAAATCAGAGCCCAGAGACTGACCACAAGGTTAAATATCAAGATATGCTGAAAATTCAACATAGCTTCCAATAGAAGAAATGCAAGGAGAAAATCATTAAGATACTAAAAGTACATTCAAGAAAATAACTACATTGTACTAACTTTTCAATGCAGCTCTTTTGTCAAAAAACAAATCAGTCAAGTCCCAAAATGGAAACTGGTTGTTAGTTCACCAATAATTGGGAGGGAAGCAAGCTGGTCTTTTTTTGTAAGAGTTGACGCACCCTAAAAGTAATGTCTTCTTACTACTGCCTGACAAGTAATCAAGGTCTATACAAGAACTATGCAAGGAATCTGTATATTTTATACGTAGCTCTAACGTATTTTGAATTCCCCAATAGTGCTCTTGTCTTGATTTCTCATAAGTGTCCATTTTCCTATCGTTTCCAATTACTTTTGAAATTCTATCATCAACCAATGCTTCTAAATTTGCACCCCGGTAAAGTTTACCCTTCTCACTATATGTATAAAATCAGACTGAAGACGTTGCAACCAGATCTCTACACCAAAAGAGTGGCAGTGTGAACAAATCTATCATTGCCCCAAAATATCCTCCTATATATACAACACATGATTCTTCCCCAGTCGTTTTGCATCACTGTCCCACCTTTCCATAGTATATGGTACTTGTCCATGGAAGACAGCACATTAGTTCAAGTTGATGATAAACTTTCAGAAGCATGTGGGCACATGCCACCTTACATCAACTCTGAGCAAGCAGAAGAAAGGCAAGGTGCATCAAACTATTTCCTATTGCAGGAAATTATCAGAAGAGCAGAGACATCCCAAAAGAGTGACTGCAACATAGAAAATGACACTCAACAATGATTCTAATTGTCTTGTTGATATGTTTACAAGTGAGATAATGAAACGCACAAAATCAGCGAGTAGACCACTGGTAATTAGATTCAAGGACTATCATAATTAATGACTAAGCCATAGCATGGTCCATGATCACAGAGCAAGTAATTTTTCGAACTTCAAATTAATAACCTTGGAACAAATAAACCACAAACTAAACAGACATTTGAAGCATTATCACAATCACACTAGTTAAGTTCTTCCTCCGCCGATTAGATCATTCCCTTTTTCATTACTGCATAATTAATTATTCAAAATGTTCTTAGTTGAGAAAACCTTCTCTCCCAAGGCAAAGACAACTGCACAAAATTTCTTTGATTTAGGCTTATCGTTTTACATCAGATATTCTCGTGGTTTTAGTGGAGTGGATCAGATTGGATTGAAGAAACGATAGCCTTTTTGGTCTGAGCAGTATCCAACTTTGCTAGCAGTATCCAACTTTGCAGATTAGTTTCCTCATAATAAGAAAACTTCATTTTTAAGTTAACATTTATTTCCTATTTAAAGAAACAGAATAACATAATAATTTCTACTTTTTAAAACTAGAAAAGAGTTTAAGAAGCAACAAGTATAAAGCATAAACAAAAAGCATACATGTCTGCCAATATAAGCCAATGACAGAGCTCTGCTGGAGGAACCATGTCTAGGTGCGGCAACAGTGCATCAGCAACAGCACGTTTAAGTGGAAATAAAAGATATCTTGATGCCACATCAAACAACTCTTCAGCCTGCATTGAGGAAAAACCATCACCAAATGCTTACAACGAGAACCAGTAATCAAAACTCAACTTATTATACAACTCCAATTTTGTTAAGAATAAGAAGGTGGAACCATACCTGATCAGGATCTATGTCCTTCAGGCCATCAGTGTACCTAAATCAGCACAAAAATCATACATATTAAGAAAAAGAAGCTTGAAGGAACAAAAAGTTGGAGAGAGTAAATATGCCAGAATCACCTTTCCAGAAACTGGAACACCTAACACCATACTGACAGTGAGCAATGGCAAAATGAACACAGACAAGAACCAAATATCACAAAAGTAATACATGGGTCACTAGATCTCATATCATTGGGTCAACAGAGTTGCTACATCATGCATGAGATGAGCTCTACCACCATGTGCTGTTAGAGTAAATATTCCTTATTTCCTTCTATCCAGCATATTTTCTTTGCATGCTTCAAAAGTTAATGGAATTAAAAGCAAAGTACACAGCAATAACATCAGATGTATAAGAAAGAAGCTTGAAGGGACAAAATGATAGAAAGAGTAACATGCCAGAATCATCTTTCGAGAAATTAGAACACATAATGAAACTTTGACATTTCTGCAACAGCAAATTGAATGAGGAAAAGAATAACGGTAGAACAAAGCAAAAAGGCCATCAAATCTCGTCTCATTGGGTTAGCAAGGTCACTATGCTATGCATGAGATATTATCTCACCAGCATGTCCCATTGAGTAGCTATGGTGCTTATTTCATTCTTTCAAATACATTTCTTTCGCATGCTTCAACAATTAACTTATTAAATACCAAATATATGCTATTAACAAAGAAAAGTAAGCAGATACCTGGCTATGACACATGAATCAAATTATATAAGCATAGTAAATTTTCAATCTATCTACGAGCAGGAACTGTATGGCAAGCAGAGACATCCAGCACAAAGAACTATGATTCTATTTCAAACTTCAAACTATATGACCTACACAAAATGCATCATAAACTTACATGTATTCTATCATTTTCTCAAAAGCACCCACGCTCAAATCATGTTCTTCAAGACATGGAAGGGTACTATCAGGCAAACTGTCTCTTCCTTCATGGAACTCTTTAACCCGAGATAATCTTGCTTTGAAATATTCGGATCTCGATGCTAAGATCACTTGATGACACCTAAAAATCTTCTTTTCAACTAGCACGCAAACATCTGCAAGATCATCTTCAAATCCAACCATCTGCATTAAACTAACATGAGATACAAGACTATCAATAGGACTATCCAGGTTTTTTTCTCTTGTGGAATTGGCAAGAGAAATTTGAAGAATTTGATGTAATGCTGCAGGAAGACGGTCATCCTCAGGAAGGGAAAGACCCTGCAAAATGAAACGCTTCTGAGAGTTGTCTATCTCCCTAAGGGCCTTGTAATCTGCATACCGTTGATGGATTAATTCCTTCTCAAGAACTTTTTGAAGTGATTGACACTTGCAAACTCTGCAAATTCTCGCCAAATCCTCCATGTCATCTATTGAGATTTCAAGCCGATCACTGTAGAAAAAGTGAATGAGGCTAAAAAGAGCAGGGTAAGATAGCTTTTCCCTTGAGAATCTTATTTCCTTGCGATCCTTCCAATCCGTCTCAAATTTCCTCTTAAAGAAAGGTGAACGGGCACTCAAGATGGCTCTATGAGCTTCAATAGGTCTTCCCTGCACGTAAAGAACAACATCTGCAGGGAAGTGGTCTGAAGTGGATCCTCCATTTTGTGAATAACCTAGTGATTCTATTACTCCAGGTCAGATTAGTGAAGATAAGAATTCCTGACAGAGAAATATCTATATAGTTTATCAGTCAGAAAACAGCACAACATGAATACCAAAATGCTAATATTAAATTAATATCAAACTAAAGACTCTACATGCAAAGCAATAACATGTAGCAAATCTTCCAACATGTTTAAGCGTAAATGCCAGCTTAAATCTGGCAAAAATATGAAGCTTTGATATGCATTTTGAAGGAAAATTGTCTTAACCAATTTGACAACAAAATTGTGAAATAAGTCTCAGAACTAAGCATTCATTTTACTCAAACCCATCGTGAGCTAGAACCAACTAATGCTCTTATAGATCAAAAAGTAAACATCACTTGGAAAACACAAACTAAATGAACTAAAAAGAGGACCAACAATCAATTCTAACTCTCAATTGCAGTTTACCAAAAGGTTCTATCATGTAAGAGAAGCCCATCATACATAGCCTTAAAACCAAGCAATATAAGATCTAGCTGAACACCAAAACCATCCCACAAAGAATCAGAAAACCAGTCCCAAGACCATGCTTAAATTACCCAAAATGCTAATCTTTGCACGCAAACCCATTGAACACCTTTTCAATCACCATTAATTGGCTATTGTATTTGTCCCATTGGAATTCTTTCAATCCCTAGGCCTTCAATTGGAGCATCTTAAGCTGATTATTCGTATCCAAAACTCATTTTACTCCAGGCTTAAGTTGAACATTTATGATTCTCACCAAAGACCAAGTTAACTAGCAACATGTAGTTAAATAACCACATTTAGCAAACCAGTGTTGAATCAACAGCCTAACCTCTATTTCAAGTTTTTCAAGATTACACAATCTTCTCAACACGGAAAAAGATCTCAGTGTAATATTTGTAAGTAACTCCAGCTTTCACCAGTTCTCTTCATTTCTTCATAAGGATATCAGCCTCCCAAACACTCAGCCTTTTTCCTTTCCTACTCTAGGACATTTATTTCAAAAATTTAAGCTCACCAATAAAGATACACATAACGGAGGTATTCTCATATGCTTTTGCTCCAAGTTTTCAGCTTTCTCAAAGATAAAACGGTCATTTTAAATTCCTTGACTAAAATTTCCTTCCTTTTACATCATAATCTCTTTTTTATGTAAGAACTATACATCTAGAATCAGTCAAATGAGCAAGAACAAAAACAAACATTCAAATTAGACCTGGAGTAGAAAATTGAGCCTGTCCTTCCAATTGCTCCAAATAAGCCTTATTAGCCCAACACCCCAAGAAAGTCTCCCTCAATGCAGCCTGCAAAGGTCCCAAGGGAGGCGGGCGAGCTTCAAACGCTTTCAATAGCTTCCTAACTTTAAGATTAAGCGCGGCGTAATGACAGCGGTCACCATCAAACGTGTGCTCGGAGCAAATAGCCCCGCTTTCCAAAAGCATCCTAGCGGCATCCAAATGCCCAGCTAGACAAGCGTAGTAAAGGGCCACCGAATCCCATTGGTCCCGATCATTTACGTTGACGCCTGACTCCAACAAATACTTCAACCGATCAACATCGCCTGCCCTGGACGCCTCATAAACGTCGCCATACGGGACCTTTTTTAAGGGAAGTGAGGAGGTGAAGTCCTCAGGGTCCAAATCAATTTCATCCAAGTCTAACATATCTGTAATGGAGGATCGGAATTGCTAGCAATGATAAACGCAGCAAAGATGTTCGATGAAATGCCTCAGTGAAGTTGTACCAGTATTTAAACGTCTGGGTTTTGTGAATTTAAGGACTAATCATGTTGGTGTTGAATTTCTTAATTTTGACCGAAAGGTTTTCCAATTTTTCTTCTGGGTTTTAGCCTTTTAGGAATGATGAAAATGATTTCTAGAATCTCATGGAGGAAAGATAGAAAGGGAGGGAGCGAAACTGTGACAGAGACTATTGGGTATGTTGCATGGAAGAGTCCAACCCTGCTACATGGATAAAATTGTCAAATGAACCTATGGGCCGGACTTTACTAAGCCCTGGGGTGGGTTAAGGCTTGAGACTACAATTATAGGCTAACGCTCTGAATCCCCAATGTCGGCCCATTTATTTCTGTGAACCTTGGGCAGGCTAGAAGCACTTATATTGATGGGGAAAATTAGAGGATATGTTCTTAAACTCGGATCTAGAGGTGAATGGGTAAAGTTCAGGAGTACGAGGTTTAATTAGTTAAATCTGTTTAAAAAGCAGGTCATGGTAAGATTTTTTTTCCTTAATCAGAGTAAAATATTCAATTAGTTATATATTACATGAACAAAAATATTCGTTTTGTCTTTCCATTTTTTCTCATGCACATTGTCTAATCCAAAGCCTTCATATTCAGCTCAAATTTGATAATTTGAAAACTTCAAATGTATAATTAGTGAGTGTAGAACTAAATTATTAAGACTTATTTGAAAATATGAAAACTAACAAACTAAAACGAGAAAAGTTTATAACTGAGCATCTAGGGGTCCCAAAGAAATACTTAAGGCTTTTGGACATCAATGTAAAATGATATCTTTTATTTCTTGCTTTCAAACAGTTTCCGGGCTTTATGTTTTTCTCGGCGGTCATTGTTATTCTTCAACTTTTCTCTCTCACGAGTTCTGCAGCTCCTTGTGTTCCAATTTTGACATTCTTATCTCTTACTCTTTTTTATTTTGTTTTACAAACATATGAAGATGAAGATTTTTTACTCTCTATTTCTCTTTACTTCTTTTGAAGTCCATCTCTTGTACGTGTTTTGTTTTTCTATCTCTTTCTACTCCCTTCTCTTCTCTTCTTTCCTTAATTTCTTGCCATTTTGATTTATACCCAATTGTTGATTATAGATCTTTAACTAGTATGTGCTTGAAAGATGAAAATCGGATGGATACATGTAGGGGTGCAAAAAGTACTAATCTTATACCATAGTACATAAACTGAATTTCCATATGTTTGCATGGTAATCCCACACTTTATTCAATTCGCAAAACCAAGACAAGGAACAAATGCAGCCTTGCATTTTACACACAAACTGCTATATATATATATATATTGGAATTGTACCAAGCACACTAATAATTATGACTGGCAAGCTCGTGCATAGCATAATTTTGACCGGAAGTTAAAGGCACATCTCAAAGCCCTAGGCCCTTCACCTCCTGCCCTGCTGAAGCACCCGACTCATGATTTCAAATGTGGTGTCGAAAAAGTCGTCCCTGTCCATACGTCCTTGAATATCGGCTAAAGAAAGACGCTCTTTTGCACTTCCCTTGTAGAAGAACAATATGGTGTCTGCATCGGACAAGTTATACCGAGCTACGTGTTCAGGTACATCTTTCTTTTCCACCTCGTATATGTCTGAGAAAAAGCTTAGGATCCTGGAATAACGTGCTACCCAGTCACGTATCTACAAATACACAACAAGATGATAGATGGTTAGAGGAACAAATACATATATCCAATCCACTTTTGAGGGTTTGATTCTTCATTCTCTGATACAAAGAGTATTTTCTAAATTTTACTTCCATGAGCAAAAAAAAAAAATTAAATTAAATTAAATTATGATATAATGTTAGAAATTAATAATACTTGCTAACGAGATCCCTTTTTTTTTTAAGCCTCTAAACATTGCAACGTAAAACTTTTCTTTTGATGAGTATATTTAAAACACAAAAATAGTTGATCAGTTTCACAAAATTCTATTAGAACTCGCGGTGTTGATCCAATTGCGACAGAACAAAAGTTTATACAGTTTATATCCATGCGTTATCTTTAGTACCTTTCTCCCTAGCTTGCATAGCTTCTATTATAGAATCAAATTTGAAGTTTAATTCCACCAATCCTTTGTTTTAAACTTAGATGGTAGTTTGTATTAAGGGATAATATCGAAAGCTCCCCTGAGGTTCTTATCAATATTACTTCCCATCCTTAGTTTTTAAAAATCTCACCTACCTTTTCTACTTATTAAGCATTTTTTCTGAGAGAAAAATTAAAATAAGCATTGAACAGAAAATTTTAAAAATACAAAATTAAGCATTGGAGAGCACAACTATGTCCTGTTTAAGTTCATCAACTTCTTCCAAATTCAAGAATGAAATTGTGGCTTTACTTGCAAGGTCAAAAATAAAAATTTCTTAAAAAAAAAATCATACTTCTGCTGTGAAAGATGTAGACTTCTCCTAGTAACAAATATGAAAAATAATTAAAGTGAATAGTTGGACCAATGCGGTAGATAGATTCCTGTCAAAAGATGTACTTCCACACATGTTGGCTCCTACTTGGTGCTAGAGTTTTCATCTTTAAAAACCATGGCACCATCTTTTTTTTCATTTTTCTCAAAAACAGTAAGAAAACAAATATAGCAATTTTTTTTGTGAGAAAATATTTCCCAAATAACAACTAAGTGTAAAAATGTCAATTGGTGGCTTGTGATGTTGAATTTATGTACAGGGAGCGTAAGTGATATCTTTATAAATTCAGAATTGCAAAGTGATATTATCAAAACCTCATGAAAATTTTCTGAAATTATAAGAGTCAATTGTCAAACAACCATTAGTGTTACTCCAGTTCTTTGTTTCTTCTTCTTCTTTTTTTTTTTTTTTTTTTTTTTTTTTTTTTTTTAAATTTGGTGTTTACTACAGCTTACATATCAGAAAACAACTAAACAAATTCAAAGCGTCTATAGAGGGTGCTGGAGATGATGTACCTTTTCGTAATCCGGGTGACCTTTATCTACAAATCTGATGATTACGAAGCTTTTGCTTGCATTATTAATAGCTCGATCGACTTTAAAGGCTCTGTCTAGGGTCCTCACGCTGGTCATGGTTCTTTTCTTTCTGCTCTTGCTCTCTCTCTCGATCTCTATATATTTTGTTTATACACGAAGAAGCTTTTGGATGCAATTTATGTAGTGAAGTCATTTGCATATATAGATATTCTAAACCACAAAGCTGTTCCAAAAGGAATTCCATGAGCAGGACATCTTATTCCATATGACAATTTGTTCGATTTTGCGCCGGCCACGAAAAGCAAGTCTTAGTTGGACAGCTGCGTAATTGAGTGCGTGGGTATCGTATCTTTTGTGCTAGAGATCAGAGTCGCCAAAGGAAGAAGGAATAATATTTTGTTGGATGCTTGACAAATCCGAAAAGCAATGAACCAAAACAAATGGGCCTTTAACAAGTTGAACTTACATGCATGTATAGCTATCCTAAAGTGTAAAACCACGCTTGATTCCTTTAAAATTTTTATATTGAATGTTGTCAATCGCGCAGTTAAAGAAAAGGCAAATTTAGAAGTAAAAAGCATAGAAGTGAAGGGAATAGAAATTCATTTTTATCTAGACTTGATCATCTTGTAGGTAAGAATTAATCTTATATATACTGTTAGTATGTATACTCTGGCTATGAAATTTTTGCCCCAATCTCCCACCAGGATTCACTCTAGTTCTAAGAAGAGAATAATGAATCGAGTGTTGAATTAGATTAAACACTTGTTAGCAACACATCACAACCACCCGTGTATTCGAATTGATCAGGGAATTCCAACCTAACCTTTTCATGGAAAATTACCGTTATTATCCTTTCACCATCGATATCCAATTAGTCGTGAATAAGGAACAAGTGCCAATTCCCTAATGACTAATTAATTTTCTAGTTCCCGGAATTAGCCTTAAATTAGGTTAACTTGAAGACACTCTTCAATTAACCTAATGTAATTGACTACTAAGGTTACATTCCAAGTAGTGGCCTTATTGGAATCGGAGTGGTGAATCCTCTCTTGATCACTCACTATCTTTCCATGCTTCACACTACCCCCAATTTCTATTCTTTAAGTCACTCCCGTGAGTAACAAGAAACAAAATCAAAAGGTAGTGATTCACACTCAAGATACTATGGTGATCTCAAGTCTAGGATCACTTACACAATTTTCCATAAGAGATTCAACCATTGGCACTAGATATCCTAATGGGATCTCTGTGTGGATCATTCCAATAAATTAGTACTCTACAATTCATCTACACATTAGTCTAGGTATCCCTATACAATGGTTGATGAGAACAACCACTACTTACAGTAGGGGCTAACTGTACTAGTTCGTATTATGATGTCCGCCTCATTAATACTATGACTAGGGATATTTAAGAATATTTATTATAAATGTGATTGATATCTCATAGCAACTCTTGTGACTATCATCACATTAATAAATATTCTAAGGACTTTACCGCTATATCATATACAAATGATAAAATTGGAAGTTCATAAAATACAAAACTTTAATTAGGAATGTATTTAAACAATATAATTGTTTTAGGGCATACATTCCAACACTATCATAGTTGGATACTGATATATATGCAAAATTTGAATTTTAAATTCAAGTTAGAATTTGTTGTTATACATTTAACGGTGATAATATATATGCGGATAACGTGTATAGAATATTCATTCAATAAGCAACACTCACTTCTAGGTTTACTCCTATAC
This sequence comes from Gardenia jasminoides, assembly GCA_013103745.1. Lineage (NCBI taxonomy): Eukaryota > Viridiplantae > Streptophyta > Magnoliopsida > Gentianales > Rubiaceae > Gardenia > Gardenia jasminoides. Next base: position 25,125,293 of record CM023102.1, on the reverse strand, counting down.
TCTGGAATTTTTTTTTTTTTTTTTTACAAATTATCGAGAGAACATACAGCAACTAGTTTCCTATTTTGTGTTGCCTTGGTAATTTTTTTCCTCGTATATTTATGTTTATACATGTACATCTATTAGTCTCTCACTTTAAATTAAAAGTTACATGAAAATGTGAGATACACACTATTTTAGAAATCACTTTCAATAAGCCCCTTTTTTGATAAAAAATACTAATAAAGAATTGTAGGAATTGATTTAATATCCTGTTCCTCTAGATTCTAATTGATAAATATTGTTCGGACCCTATGTTATTTTTCAAGATAAATAAATAAACAAACAAATAAATAAACCATCGTCCACTTGTTTTCTGAGTGCCTTGTAAAATAAGGAATGGGTTCCATTTGATTCTCTCCGGGACAAAGAATAATCTTGTATATCATGTTGCAATGAAAGCCATGTGAAATGAATATATCATTGTCATATGGCAATGTATACATAGTAACTTTATTCTTGAGCTAACATTTACTCTTGACCAATAATCCTCTATCTTTAGCCTATGTCCAAATATAATGTACTCCTCTCTCGGTCCGATAAGTTCTTCCCATCTAAAAGCATAAGATTCGATATAGACGCGATTCAGAAATGGTCTACGCCAATGTACAGAAAGCATCCAATTCGAAAGAAAGCAGAAATGTCTTCCTTTGTGTTGGAGTTTCGATGCTTCAAAATTCATTTCAGAGACTCACTGTCAACCTGTACCTACCTAGAACAACCCCCCTCCCCCCTTCTTTTTTTTGGCTGCTCTTTTCCTAGTTCTTTCGTATCTTATTCCATTTCATACGCCAATGCTAATAATGCTCAAATAAAAGAGTAAATCTTTCATACATTAATGATGTACATATTTGTAGGTCTAGTGTCATACGTGTAAAATGTGTAATTAAAATTAGAATTAAGATAATGTCATATCCATCTAGATTCGCTAATGTCTGCACTGTCAATACAAAAAAATTTAGTATCAGATAAAGAATTTATCTTGTATACACTGATATTATAGACAATATCTTCCTTAGATACATGTGATAAGAATTTTTTTTACTTATTTTTGGTATGTTTAATTGTTTAGTTTTAATATGTTTTTAGGACTTAAAGTGGACTTTTGTCTCCATTTTGATGATTATTTTTTCAAGAATCATTTTATTGCCAAAATATATTTTCTGTTTTTGTAGGTTTTGCCTTATTGGATATCAATTTGGATCAAATGATGCACAATTTACTTATTTGGAGTTGATTCAATAAAGATTTTCAAGAAGAATTGAAGTGTCGAAGTTGCACAAGAAAATGAAATTAAATGTTCAAGGAAAAAACATGGGAGGCAAGATGCAAGCTCAGATCTGGCTCTCGAATCCATATTTCGGCTCTGCAAGTTGTGGTCTTTTTATTTTGGTGAAAGATTTTGACTGCTTCTGCCCAAGAAAGATATGGAAAGTTGGAGAAACAACCTTTTGGCATTATTGAACAACTCTAACATTATTACTTTGAGAATTGATTTCTCTATAAATAGAGGCCTTCAAGACATTTCCAAGGAGCTTGGGAGAGTGCAAGGAACACCACCAAAAATGTGATTCTTCTACTTTCTTTAGTTTAGACTAGTTTAGTATAGATTAGATATTATAGTATAGTTTTATCCTGTCTTATTTATAGTTAGCTTTGGATGAATTTTGAGGAGCAAAGATGAAGGGCTTGATCTCATATGATGATGGTGATATCTCTCCTATCACCTTTTCGTTTGTATTGGATTTTTTGTTTGGCTATAATACAAGTTTGGATTTTCTATTTATCATGTGTTTCTAAAGTTTATACCTTGGATTTTGGTTGAACTTTCCATGATTGTTTGTGTTGATTTCTTGGCTATTTGATGCTATTATATTGAGAAAGTTATTTAGCATTTTTGTTTTTCTAATCATGATTAACTGGCTAATGATTGTGATAATCTAAAGGGATTAGATTTGCAATGAGAATTAAAATTTAGTACTAGTTCATGGAAGTATTAAATCTAGAGAGTATGCTCATGAAAAGCACAGGTGCACCTTTATGGCTATACTGACTTGTTCATGTAATTGCATAGAGCTAATAAGCCTTTAACTAACTTCATAACCACGAAAATAGGTATGGATTAGGTATAGATATGATTGGTATACTGGTGAAAGTGAGTATCACGTGTATTAGAAAATTACGCCATGACTAGTCAATGTAGTATGTTTATTGATCCAAAAATTACACTTACATGAGTAGTGAGGAATTCAATGACTTAAGGAACTTTTATTTACTATTTTCTTGCACATTTTAATATAGTTTTACTTTCAATAATTTGTTGATAGTCTAGATAATGAGGAGATTTAGTATTGCCAGTAATTGTTCATTTTTCCCTGTGAAATCAACTCTTAGTATCCTGTACTCAATTTTGACTTGTATATTTACAGGAAATCGCGTGTGGGGCATTGAAAAATTTTAAATGTAAAACTTAACTATTGATTTGAACTTAATTTTGTATGCATGTCCAGCGTTCGTCAACATGCAAGTTGGATATGCGAAAAATGACATTCGAACTCAAATTAGGATTAAATAGCATACATCCAAGGTGAACGTATACATTGTTAAAGTGTCTAAGATTAATCTTTCAGGATAAAATATGATGATGGGTGAATAAGCTGGCAATGTCCCAATATATATTGATTACTTGGGAAGAGAGGGCTAATTGGAGTGCTAAGGGATAGTATTTTATTACAATAGCATGTCCGAAAAAGCCCTATTTTTTAGTGATTACTTATAGTCAACTCATAAAACTTATTAGCTAGGTATAAAAAAATTATCAGTATTACTACATAACGTACTGAGTTGAGTTTGGGATATTATCTATTATATTTGTGGGGGCCTGATGACGATAATCCCACTAAAGTAGTAAGTTAACGGCCAACCGGATCACGACTATATATCTTCTCAGAGCAAACATACTAGCACCATCTTTATTCGCAGATATCCATTATCTCACAAACATGAGTTAGAAAGGCGGCATGGAAGATTTAGAAAAGCTTCCGACTGACTCATTGGAAAAGTAAGCGAAGGAGGCTTTGGGAAAGCATCCGACTGAAGCGATAAGCACTATCGGTTAGTCTACTCCTCCTCGCTTTCAGAAAGTGACCTCACTGGAAGCAGGGAAAGAAGCTTTGGGAAAGCATCTCACATGACTCGACTCGGCAGTAAAGAAATTGGAATAGGTTTTCTTATTGATGCTGAACAGGAAATATGCACGTAAACAAGCAACTCACAAGGTGAAATTAAAATATCAAGCATCAAAGGAAATTAAAAAAAATCTCATGCAAACAATTCTTGAAGAAGTCGAGCAAGGGTGAATTACGTAGAGCAGCATATTGTGGATGTGGAAGGAGGTCAAGCCATGTCATTTGCCAGTAGATGGTAGCCCCCAAAAGTGCCTGGTCGAGAGCGGAAAAAGAGCGTTTGTAAAAGCAAAGGAAGCTGCAACCAGAAGAAGATGATGGCAGGGATACAGGCCACGATGGTGATGGGAATGTACGCCCAGTTGCGCCTTGATTGAAGTGACAGTCCAACTGCTGTGCCAAAAGATATCATCATTGTGATTACAGCAATAAACAAGAAAACTAGACCTCTGACCAGAATGTTGGGAAGTGACTCCAAAAAATCATCTTCTTTATGTCGCGATGTTTGAACCGAAAGGAACATAAGCAGAGAAACTGCGGAGGATATCATGGATAATCCATTTGATATGGAAAATACCGCGAAAAGTTTTTTTCTCGCCAGCACTGGCATGCCTGTGCCACTATCATTGCCACCGGGAACGGTGATCATAGCAGCAAATGCAACTGTTGCAACCAGAGTAGATACCACCATGCACGAGTTTGATGTATCCTTTATCCATTCCTTTGCATCCTTCAGCAAACCTCTATGCTCACTAGAGAATAATGCTCGAGGTGTCATGCCTTCACCGTTCTTTTGCTTCCCAAGCTCGTAGTAGACTATTGCTTCCACAGCCTGCATGCAATTGATTAGAGGATTAATCTAGGTTTATATATGCACTCCAATTGCTAATATTGGGGCAAACAATTTAAAGCGAAAAAACCATCATAAAACAAAATGAGAGAACAAAGAAATCTACAAAAAGCTTTAGTTTGGGGTACACTGTTACTCGTTCTGGCATTTGTTTTTCATTACACCATATATTTTAAGGTGATACTTGTCTCTTTAGGTTATATTTTGTCGCCATTCAGGTTCTTTCAGACAACTATCATCCTAAAATAAATATGGTGTAGTATGGAAAAGTATGATGAAAAATCTAGAACGTACCGCTCAGGAGGATGATATGTGCTGGGGCTTAGTTAAGCAAAAAAACTTGCATGAAAAGGAGACTTATCCAACGTATTGTAAAGACGGTTGAAAAGAGAATTACTACAACATGGCATCACATATGCACCTTAAACCATTGGAATTCTAGCTGCATCTGAAATGCAGGACCGGGGACAGAAGTGAGTTGAGGTGTGGGAGCCAATTTTGCCGCCAAATGAAGGATATTATTTTCCCCATCAGCTTGTAATTCGGCATAGGCCTTTGTATTTTTTCCCATCAAATTAATTATGTAATTAAATATTTTCACTTGGCGATGCTTGATAGCCTCGTGCAATAACGACCGTTTGGTCTCTGTCTCTGCATACCAAATTAGATCAGGAAAATGATTTAAACACTCCTGTACAAGTTCAGAAACTCCATGCTCTATGGCTAAGTGCAAGATTGGGGTGTCATTTTCAGGGATGAAGTATTGCTGAGCAGAATTGATATCTCTCAATCGTAACTGCATGCAGATATACTCTACAAGTCCAAATGCTTGCAGGTGCATTTGCTTTATTTTGGACACCTTCCTTATTCCTGCAACAAATACAAAGACCAGACACGTAAAAGTATCCACGAGATTTACGTTTAAATTGAAATGTATTATATTTGGAAACCTTCTTATTTAAGAATAATGGTGTAGTATTATAATGATGTACTGTAGTGAAATAACACATTGGAAAAGTAATAAGTTGGTTGGAAAACGGTTTTTAGGAAATAATATAAAAATGTTCTGGAAAATGGCCAATCCATTCACATAGATTTGTAGGAGTTCAGCTACATTTAACTACTCTTAATAACTGTGAAAGAAAATCAAAATCGAGAATATTCAAAAAAAATCCAGGTTTGAGTATTCAATACCTGAAGTTGGACATTAAAAATATGAAAGTCATTAGAATTCAAAGAATTCAGGCTTACAAAGTGTTTGAGCATTAAACACTGTATATGACCCAACGTTATTTGCGATCCAAATTAGTGGTAAAAGAACTAATATCATTTACTGTTTCACTAGTTTCCTCAAAAACGAACATGGGTAATAAACAAAGATAAAATAGACACAAAACTTCAATACCTTTACAGAACTTGCTCATAAATTTAAAGAATGAAGCTGCTGCGCCTCGTGGATTCTTGCTAGTTGGTGAATGCTTGTGTTTGTGTTCTGCGCCAATTATTTCCACTAAGAGTAATGGAAAATTAGAATAACATCACACAAATAGGGAACTGATAAAATCAAGAACTGCATAGCAATGAATTTGACAGTTGGTACTGGCAAATTCCAGCCACATGAGAGATAGAATTGCTACATTTGATAGACGGGTAAGCATCCTTATTTTGCTTTTTCCATTAGGCAATCCACTTTGGGAAGCTTTTTCCCCCCTTTAATCAACAGTTTTGAAACACACTCACCCAAAAGGGGAACCCAGAAGTCTATAAGTTAGCTTCATTAAAGTAGAGCTGGTAATTAGTAGCAAGATGCCAACTGGTTATTGAGTTTCCTCTTTGCATCTTTACATTCGCCTAAACTTGAAAACGGATGTTTCCATGACCTTGATATCAAGAAAGGTAAACGTAATTCTGTTTTCGTCTTCAAAATGCTTACTTCATTTCAAACAGAATTCTTACTTTAACTAAACATGTGTAGATTCGAGTAGATATTTGTTTGCCAAAGTAAAATAATAAAAAAAAAATTTCTACCATAAGTAAATTATATACTCTTGCTCACGCACATATATATATTGAGAGAATACTTACACTTGTAGATGCATGTTTCCCATAGAGAAAGTTTATATCCACTCCGAAATGCTAAAGGCTGCATTGCAAGTAAACGAAGTACGGACATTCTCTCATGATTTGTTGTAAGAGTTAATTCAGGATATTTCTCGAGCGTACACAAAGCTGTATCTACAAAAGAAATTTCTAATCATTAGTATAACTGGTTTAAAAAAAATTCAACTTAGACATTAAGCTTTTGCAAGAAGTCTTTCTTATTTCAGAACCAAGGAGTTTTAGAAATTTATGTTTTTCCCTCTTCAAATTTGAAAGTTTTTTCAGAATTATGTTTATGAATTGACGTTTTTGTCCCCACATAAGCTTCTTATTTTGCGTTGTTTCCATAAGCTTCATTGGCATTATTGCTCCTTTTTTTGCCCCCAAATTAAATTCAATGAATTGTACCTGAGTATAGACATTTTTTTAAAAAAATTTAAAGATTTAAAGAAAAGTAAAGAAAATGATGGATGGAATGGAATTTATCCTATATATAGGGGCTTTACCATAGCACCCCGAAGCAGTCATTGCCACAATGAGGTCCGCAGCTGAACCACCCGTGAAGGGATGACAAGGTTCTTTGTCCTCAGTAACCTGGTAGAGATAATCCACCATTTCCTGGCTTTGTGCTGGATGTCGCCATTTGGCAGCATAGTAGAGGGGAGTAAGGTTTCGCATATCCCCAAGGTGAGGCAAATCTGGGCTCTTCGTCACCAGTGCTCTGGCAGCCTCCACATTTGCAGCTAAGGCCACGTGATGAAGAGCAGTGCGGCCAACTTGGTCTCTGGCTTCAAGCTCTCCGGCTTCAAGCTCCTTCGGAGCTAGGGACTTGACAAATTTCACCACAAACTTCGACCGGCCACAGCTCGCCGCCACATGAAGGGCGGTCATGCCAAGGCTGGAGATTCTTGCTGTCTTTACATCTACATGCCGATCAAATATGTAAGAAGCATCTTGCCACTTTCCTTCCATTGCTGCTTTGTATAGTCCTGGGATATTGACTGATTCAGCTTTAACAGTTTGCCCATCCCGATGCTCCACCTGTCGTTCGCCTAATCCCTCCAAATTGGGGTCTAGCAGATTCAGATGAATTCAGAAGGTACTCGTGATGAAAACAGCAATCATATCAAAATAATGTTATCGCATAGTTTCTATTAATGATAGTATTAATAAAGTGGAACATGTATGTTAATCTTATTTTTTTATTCTTATTATTCTTATTATTATTATTTTTCAACTTTCATAACCCAACTTAACTTCCATAAGATTTCTAACAATAATAGCAATCAATATAAAATTGTTGTAAGTATAAGAAACCCTAAATTTATGCGCTGACATGAAACTTCCCAGTAGGAGTTACGGTACAAATTTTTGCACAATATTTTATTACGCTTAAAACATTATACACAATTATGGTTTGAATACTTATACCTAAAGTTGATTTGTACCCCCGCTTAGCTATGGTGCTACCCATATTTCTTCAGAGCTCGATGCAAAGTTTCGTGAAGTTTTTAGCTCGAGCAAATCTTGCCCATTTTCTGAATTGGGTAGAGCAATCAAGTTCGAATTGACCCAGCCTAACTCATTGACTAACATAGCTAGTCTAAAGAAGATTTTAAACAAATTATTTTCTTTGTTTTTCAACATACCAATAGTACACAATACACACACACACACACACATTTCTGTGTTGAAGACATGTGCATACATATTCCAAGGAGCAGGCAAAGATTTCTATTTTGTTTCTTTTTCCATGCTAAAAAGTATAGGTGGGGAAGATTACTCCAATTCCAGAACTGACCGTTAGCTAAATTTGCCGTATTTTGTAATGGTTTTCACATATCGAACTTTTCTCTCACAAGCTAAATGGGTCCCGTTAATAAAATTAACCCCTTAGCTTTTAGTTTAATATTTTAGAATAATGATACCGATCACTGACTTTTTCATTATTGATGTATCACTTCCTCTATGGATATTTTAGAATAATGTTGTGATGCATATCATTTAGTACGAGAAACAAAGAGCACAAGGTTATGTTCCAGTGTGGCAGAGACTCAAACCAAAATCTTCCAATCACCTAAATTAAATAATGGTACTTTGACTCAGTGCTAAAGTAATATAAATTAATTAAGCTTTGATTCAATATAGACCAGAAGAGGACAAAAAGATGAATTATTACCAGCCTCAATAGTATACTCCTCGTGATTATTAGTAGGCACCTCAATGTTGCTCACTATCTCACCACTCTGGATATTTTTTTCCATCAGAGCAGAAAGCATCTCTCTCTTGCTTGCCATCGTACCATCCTCGCTATTTTTTTCCATCCGAGTATTAACCATCTTTTCCTTGCTCAACATCTTACCACCCTCGATACTATGTTGAGCAATCACAGTAGTAGGCTGATATATTCAATTCTTTTCTCTCTCATCCTTTCCTTATATTTTATAATAATTGATGTTCATGATCAAACTAATTTATAGCTTAAAAAAGGCAGGCATTCCTTATGTTGCATGCTCAAAATACCTCCACTGTGATAAGGGTAAGGAATGATCTCTTGAGTGTTGCAGGGTTAAGTTTTAAAGCATTAGATTTTACTGATACAAGAATTCCAAAAACACAAAAGCACTCTCCGATGGTACTGACGAATATTAAAGTACATTGCTTTTAATTTTGTCTGGTCCCTCTACAATCATGGCAGGGTACCTCTTGTCTTTCTTTCTTTTCTTAGTATTTTGATGCTAATGGATGAAAAAACTTGCTGAACATCCTAGACGATGAGCTATTCTAACATGATAAGAACTTTTCTTGCCTGCTTTCTCGTCTTTTCCCAACTTGTAAATGAGCTTTCCTGTTACAATTAGCACAAAAGAGATGATCACAAGCGATTTAGTATTAGGAACTAATTAATTAATTAATTTCTTATGCATTAGATAATAAATCACATGCCACCTTCCTTCTTTCTTTTCATTTTGTGGTATTGATGTTATTGAATAAAAGGGATTGAAGAACATCTAAAATGATGAATTATTTGAACGAGAGAAAGCTATTCTTATCAGCTTCCTAGGTGGCATCAAATATATTCAGATGTATGAAATTGTTATTCAAGTTTTCATTTAAATATCTTATGCGATATAAGTCAAAAAAATTCTCGAGAAGAAAAAGATTATTTCGGTGTACAAAGATTGAATTTGTTCTTAATTTACGTAATAACTGTCTCTAATTTAGTTGAGGATAGCCACCAGTATTAATATAATTGACTAAGGTGCTCGAGAAAAAAGTTGCTTAATATACGTGAAATAATATTTAGGGACATAGGATGGAACAAAAGTTCCTCAATATGGCCGAGAAAACTTCTTCTTAAAAGTGTTTGCAATGCAACTTGGATAGGTTTTCTTTTTTCTTGAAACGATGAATTTTAACTAATATCACATTTTCTATATATCTTATGCCAATATTACTCTAACTTTTGCCAATGTGCAATAAAATGTACTCATTTTCTGTCCAATAAATTCCTCCTATATATCTGGAAACATATGATTTGAAAATAGATGCATCAAGAAATTATTCAGGTTTAATTGACAGGTGTCGAGCCTGTACAATAATAATTAATAAACCTAACTTGCCAGTAAAATAACTAAAATCTAATTTCAGGTACTGGACTAGGGACTCTGGATGTGCAATGGGTTACTAGTTTCACCCTGATTCCAAGGAGTATACTTGATCCGATATACCAGAATTAGTTAATTTGTGTACAGTGGCAAATATAGGGTTGTGCAAATGCGAAAATTTTCAATTTATCGACCAATTTCGAAATGAATTCGGAAATTCAAAATCAGTGAAATCGGAATTCAGAAGTTAATTCGATTTTTCGATTTCGATTTGGGCGAATTCGTTTCTAATTCGGTTATGAGCCTTTTAAAATCGGAATTTCCAATTTCGATTTCATAATTCGAAATAAAAATCGAAACCAAAATCGGAAGTTCTGATTTCAGTTTCAAATTCGTATATATAATAATAAATAATATATATTAATATAAAAATAATACATGTGACTAATACTATATAATAAAATTAAGTCTAATTAAGTTAGTTATATATAATTAATATATAATTAATTATTTAATTATTTAAATTAGGCTATTTAGCATATCAGAATTTTTTTTTAAAAAAATAGAAATATAAAAAAGGTACTGAATTCGGTGAATTTGGTGAATTACCGAATTTCAAATTCAATTCAAAATGAATTCGAAATTGGAATTGATGAAATCGAAATCGAAATCGGTCGGAATTTTCAGGATTCCAATTTTGAAAAATTCCAAATTCATAGTTCCGAATTACTGATTTTGAATTCGATGCACACTCCTAGGCAAATAGGGTCGTCTCCACAGGGATTGGAAAAAATTAGTTCCTTTTTCAGTTGCAGGAAATAGGGGAATTTTGAGAATTAGATGCCAACAAGATATTAACTAAGTAACCAACTATGGAAAATAATTAAAAGAGATAATTAATGGGGAAAACTCTAGCCAAGGATACACTTCAGAAATGGTTTAAATAACTGATCATTGATGCAAATATAATTCTAATATTCATTAACAAATAGGTTTTTCATTGCCGATACGATCTGACAGCAGTCTCTCCTTACTGTTCCAATAGTCAAGGTACGACCATTGACTACTTCCCTAATCTAGAAAATAAGTACGACCATATGATTTAATTTCCTAATTGCATTAAAAATTAGAGAAACCCTATTCTAATTAACAGACACGACGAGGGTCCATTTAAATTAGATTGTATATTTTCCTGACACAAACCCAATTATGCCAGTTGCTACCGAGATTAGAGTAATCAAACAATTACGGATTCAACCACTCTAATTAACAAATAGATTATGTGAATAATCGAATATTGAGCATTTATTCAATTACACAGAATAATCATAACTAATAAAGCAGAAAACATACAAATACCAATGAATAAAAGAAGTAAATAAAATCGATTAGATCTCACAGTAATAATTGAATCAAATCCTCAGTTACCCCTTGACTAGAAATAAGAAATTAGTTCTCCATTAATGGAGAATAAGCCATGCAAAAAGAGGTTAAAGGCTTCCAATTGTTCTTCCAAAATGTCGAGAAATAGAGAGAACCAAAGCCTTTCGTCTTCCGCTTCGTTTTTCTTCTTCCCGTTCCGAGTGTTCCCAAAAGCAACGAAAAGACTAATCAAGAAAGAAGACGGCTCCACCTCTTATTCTCAAAGACTCCCAAAAGATAGAAAAAATGCGTGCTTGGTGCAGTCAATGTTTTGTCTTCTATTACCAATCAACTTAGTAAAGCCCAATTACTCCTAGCCTCGGAAAAACAGGAAATAAAATCCTTTCCAAATACTACTCCCTCCATGAGAATCATATGGAATACAAAATAAAGAAATCCCGTCAGCTACTAAATTTAGAATTTGACTTGAATTGGGAAACTGTCAAATTATCATCAAAATATCTTCATTCAAATACTTCTCGTTCCAACTCCTGCAATTAGCGCAAAATACCAAATATAAGTAGAATCAATCAATCACAGCAATATTTGGTATAAATATAGAAGAAAATAGGAATAAATATATCAATTAATTGCACCCTATCATTAATGTATAGAGAGTATCCAATTCGAATGGAAGAGAGTAACTATTTTGATCTTTCATCTAATCATGTCATACTGCCTCTTATTTGTTGTTTTAAATTTTAGATGCTTCAAAATTCATCCAGCATGACCTATTAATGTCAACCTTTGCATGTCTCATTCTTGTAATTTTTTTTTTTTTTTGTTCTTTGGCTTGTTCTTCTCCTACTTTTTTCCATTTCAAAGAAAATTTTCTAATGCTGAAATTCAACGTCAGAATTAGATCTCAAGTTTGGGTGTCGTTCACTAAAATTACATAAGGCAATGTTAGAATAATGAGCAAATTGCCTAATTACATATTGATTATTTGGCTAGGAGATTTTGGAGTGCTAGTGGGTCATATTGTGTCCTCATAGTACCCAAAAAAAAAAGGAAAAATTTATTTTATTCTTAAGACCCAACTCAATTGGTCCAAATTAGTAGGGTTTCAAGTTCTCCCCTTAATTTCCCCTTTCCTGCGTAAAGATTAGAGTGTCTCTTGAATAAAAATAATAATAAACACATATAATCATTTAATTTTGTGCTGTATCATCTCATCAATTACCATACTTGTGATCAATTCAACCTATAAAAGTTTATTAGGTATAAGAAAATAAATTTTTTAGCTTAAATTATCCAGATTCTTGTGTTTAGAGAACCATATATGCATACCTAAGAAGAGTGGATGTTGGGAGATAACATGCACAAAGTGCATCAGTTAATACGTTCTGTCGTCTATTAATACCAATCATGATCATCAAATAATAATTATGAATGATATCTTATTTAGTGAGTGCTAGACATAATAATATAGTCCACCACTAGGTCGTAGATGATTTGTTGTCACGTCTAATGTTTAATAGTTGTCCGCTACTATAATCCCATAATATAGTGAAAGGTCGGGACTAGGTTTCAGTTCCATTTCTCACACCAAAGTCTCAGAGCGGCGTCTCCAAGTTGGTATGAAAAATATACGAGCACAAGGTTGTAGTGTTGACCCAAAACCAAACTTTACAATCACCTAATTAGCAACTAAAACTTTCACGAAAGCAGAATCTCTTACCATGTTTTATCATATTCTGAAAATCTTCACGTGATCGTCCATCCCAATAAATTATGATTTTTGTTTTTCCTTGGTTTCTCTTTACTTATGATAATCGAGGTTCACGTTTAGACAAATTTATAGATTTAATATCAAAAAAAAGTGGGCATTCCTCGTGTTACATACTCGAATCAAAAGTACCTCAACTCATATGACATTGCTAGAAATGATCTCTTGAGTGTTGCGGGGTTAAGTTTTGGTATTAAATTTTACTGATAAAGAGTATTCCAATAACAAAAAGTACTCTCAAATGATGACGAGTTGATGTTGAAGTACAGTGCTTTTAATTTTGTCGCAGTACTCCTTTGTCTGTTCGACAAGTTCTTCCTGTCTCGAAGCATATGATTCGAAATGGACGCCTCAATAACTGATTGACGCCATTGTACAGAAAGCATCCAATTCGAAAGAAACCTGAAACGTATTCCTTTGTGTTGTAGTTTCGATGCCTCAAAATTCATTGGGTGGTCCAGTGTCAACCTTTACCCACCCAACCCCCCTCCCTCCAAAAAAAAAAAAAAAAACAAAAACAAAAAAGGATCTATTTTCGGCTGCTCTTTTGCTAGGTCTTTCGTATACTATTCCATTTCGTACACCAATTCTAATAAGGCTTTGACAAAAAAAAAAAAAAAGATATTTCATGCATTATATGCACTTATGAGTTTAGATACATGTCATATGTACAAACTGTGTAGGTCAAATTAAAATTAGGATAATGTCACATTCTTTAACACACACACTAATGTAAAAAAGATTAATTCCACATAAAATGTGATGATTGGTGAATAAGCTGGCAAATATACCAATGTATATATTGATTATTTGGGATGAAAGGGCTAATTGGAGTGCTAATGGATAGTATTTTATTACAATGTTACGTCCAAAAAAGACCTATCTTTTTAGTGATAACTCATAGTCAACTCAACTTATAAAAGTTATTTAGCTAGGTACTATAAAAAATTATCAGTATTACTACATACAGTACTGAGTTGAGGCTGGGATATCACTTATAGCGCTGTGGCAAAGGCCATCTATATATCTTTTCAGAGCAAAGGTACTAGCACTATAATTATCCGCAGACATTATCAAGGAGGCACGAACATGAGTTAGAAAGGCAGAAAGGAAGGTTTGGAGAAAGCATCCGACTGAAGCGATCAGCGGTATCGGTTAGCGCACTGTCTTGGACTCCTTGCCTTAGCCTACTCGACTCGGTAGTAAAGAAGCTTTGGGAAAGCATCTGACATGACTTGACTTGGTAGTAAAGAAATTGGAATAGGTTTTTGTTGGAAAGACAGAAAATCTAGAGAGAAACTATAGAGAGAGTTTGGGAGAATTTTCTCTTGTATTTCTTCTACGTATACAAAGTTACAACTGCCTACTTATAGATTTACAAGAGTTAATGTCCTACCATCTATCAACCACTTAATTGATATCAATCACTAACAGATAACAGCCAGCCACCTATCAATCACTAATTGATACATTAATACCTACACTCTCATCTACCAACTACAACTCAATCTAACACTCCCCCTCAAGTTGGTGCATAGATGTCATGCATGCCCAACTTGCCAAGTGAGTTGTAGAAGTCTTTAGTCAGCACAACTTTTGTGAGTATGTCGGCTAGCTGGTTTTCAGATCTCACGAACGGAAACCGTATCACTTTTTCTTCAAGATTCTGCTTTATAAAGTGCCAATCCATTTCAATATGCTTAGTACGATCATGTTGAACCGGGTTATGGCTGATATCGATAGCAGCTTTATTGTCACAAAATAAGTTCATCTCTGACTTAGGAGGGTAACCGATATCGGCTATTAGTCACCTGAGTCACAGAAGCTCACACACACCTTTAGTCATGCCTCTAAATTCAACTTCTGCGCTTGATAATGCTACAACCTTTTGTCTTTTGCTTCTCCAAGTAACCAGATTGCTACCGACGAAGGTAAAATAGCTTGAAGTTGACTTTCGATTGGTGGCATCTTCTGCCCAATCAGTATCAGTATAGCTATCAATATTAAGATGGCCGTTCTTTGAGAATAAAAGACCCTTTCCAGGAGAACCCTTTAAATATCTGAGAATCCTCATCACAGCTTTCATGTGCTGATTACTGGGTGAATGCATGAATCGGCTAACCACACTAACAGCATAGGCAATATCAGGTCGAGTATGTGATAGGTAGATCAACTTACCGACCAACCTCTGATATCTCTCTTTATCAGTCAGCTTTTGATTTGAGTAATCTCCCAACATGTGGTTTTGCACAATCGGCGTATCAGCAGGTTTACAGTCCAAAAGTCCAACTTCTGTTAAAAGATCAAGTACATACTTCCTTTATGATAGGAAAATCCCTTGTGTTGATCTTGCCACTTCAATTCCCAAGAAATAGTTGAGATTCCCTAAGTTCTTCATTTCAAATTCAGCAGCCAGTTGATCTTATAACCTAGAAATCTCCTCTTCATCATTACCTATTCAAGAAAAGGGTGTGGTCGGCATTATTCTATTGAAAATCATATTTTTTCATAGCAAGAGTAAACCGGCCGAACCAAGCATGTGGTGACTGTTTGAGTCCATACAATACTTTCTGTAATCGGCACACCATATTTGTTTTTGATGCTGTAGAAAACCCTACTGGAATATCCATGTAGACTTCTTCCTCCAGATCTCCATGTAAAAAGGCATTTTTCACATCAAACTGATGTAATGGCCAATCCAAATTTGCTGCAAGAGATAGTAGTACTCTGATTGTGTCCAATTTAGCCACCGGTGAGAACGTTTTCTGGTAATCGATGCCATATGTTTGAGTGTATCCCTTGGCCATGAACTGAGCTTTATATCTGTCAATTGATTTATCAACTTTGTACTTAATTGTGAAGACTCATTTACATCCCACCATCTTCTTTCCATCTGGTAGTGAGACCAAAATCGACGTATTATTCTTCTGCAATGCTAACATTTTATCCTTAATTGCTTGAGTCCAATTCGGGTCTTCCAATGCAGTGTTCACATCGGTCGGGATCTCAGCTGATGACACATTATTCACAAAAGTTTCAAGAGATTCAGACAGCCTGTGAGTAGATATATAATTGACAATAGGGTACTTTGACCGTTTTGCACAAGTTTCTGGAGAGTACCGAACAGGTGGTTTACCACGATTGGATCTGTCAGGTAATACATATTTTACAGGAGTATCCAGAATAATAGTAGGATTGGTAGGAGTACTTATCTCAGGAATATTCTCAAGAAATGTATGGTCAGGTACCGAGGAGGAAGGGATCATATCAGCAAATGGTAGAACATTAATACCACCAGTATCAGCACGTTCATCATGCTCATCGATGCCTCTATCAGCATTAATAGCATCATCAGTATTAGCACGTTCATCATGCTCATCAGTGCCTCTATCAGCATTGGCAGCATCATCACCAGCATCATCACCAGTTGAATCAGTAGTCCAAGATGGCCACGCTAATCCTGGCCAATTCTTTTCTTCCATATCCCTTATCTCCCCCTGAAGGGAAGAATTGGATACTGATGAGAAATAAGTCTTCGACTCCAAGAATGTAACATCTATTGTCTCATATATCCTGTTGGTGGTTGGGTCATAGCACCGATAGCCCTTTTTATGTATTGCATACCACATGAAGACACACCGAACAGCATAAGGATCAAGTTTACTCCGTTGATTCTTGTGCAGATAAACGAATGCCACATAGCCAAACACTCGTGTTGGGAGTATCAGGACCGATGGTAGAGTGAAATGTTGAGACAGTGCTTCTAATGGGGTCTGAAAGTTGATAGATTTGGAAGGTAACCGATTCAGCAAGTGAACTGCCGTTGTGACTGCATCGGGCCAATATCGGCGCGGAACATTTGCACCAATCAGTAATGCTCTTGCTGTCTCGAGTATATGTCAATTTTTCCTTTCAACTACTCCATTTTGCTATGGGGTTTGGGTATAAGATGTTTCATGTATAAGACCATTGGCATTAAAAAACTCTTGTAATGGCTAATTATCGTACTCCCTACCATTATCAGATCGAAGGATCTTAACTATAGTTGAAAATTGTGTGCGAATCATGGAACAAAAGGATTTGAAAATATCAAGAACTTCACTCTTATGTTTCAATAGGTACAACCAAGTCATTCGAGTACAGTCATCTATGAAAGTGACAAACCAACGGACCCCAATAGATGAAGTAATCGGGGATAGCCCCCAAATATCAGAGTATACTAAAGCAAAAGAAGTATCAGTTTTATGTAAACTAGTAGGGTATGGTACCCTGTGACTTTTGGCTAATACACACGTTTCACATTTGAAATCGATAGTACTGAAATTTGAGAAGATGTTTGGAAATAGATGCTTCATGTACCCAAAAGAAGGATGCCCTAGTCGCTGATGCCACAGTCGAATTTCTCGCTTCTTGGTGTTATCAGCACTTCTTGTCTGATTGACTCTATCGAGACTAAAATCATCAATGTAATATAGATCCCACCCTCCTAATACCACGACCGATTATCTCATTCGTGAGAATTTCCTGAAGAAGGTAAAAGGTTGGATACATTAGTGCTACACAATTAAGATCAGCAGTGATTTAACTTACTAATAGTAGCTTATTTGACAGTGAGGGAATCAGCAAAGTATTTGGTAGAGATAGAGATGGAGATAAAGTAATAGTTCCAGCTCCTATAACTGGATACTGAATACCATTGGCATTAGAAATCCTTGACCGTCTTGGCTGAGTGACTGATGTGAAATCGTTAGGATCATACGTCATATGATCAGTGGCTCTTGAATCGACAATCCAACTACTATCATGTTGATTTGGATAGCTCGTACATTGATGCTGATTGTCAGAAGACCTGGTAGGCACCTGAGTAATGTTAAGAACGGTAGCTATTGTTGTATCAACAGCTGCAATAGTCACCTTTCCGGAACTCCCACTCTGATCAGCAACATTCAATTGGTCAGCCCGTCGATTTCACCCTTTGCGTTCTTTTCACCATGCTGGATACCCATGCAGTTTGAAACACGTATCTTGTGTATGTCCTTTCTTACTGCAATGAGTACAGTTATCTTCCTCTGTTAGTGGTCCAACTCGGGGCACTATGATCAGCTCATTCTTCTTCCCCTTTAATGCCATGACGCTGCCAATTGGATTATCTTCCCCTGTCAGCATCACCGATTGTCTACTGTCCTCTCGTCGGATATAGGCGTATGCCTCTTCTACTGATGGAAAAGGTTTCATCCGTAGAACATCGCTGCGGATCTGGTCCAGTCGGTCATCCAACCCGTCAAGAAAAGTATATACCGTCTCTTCCTGTATGAGAGAGTTATACCTACCGATATCGGTAGCACATTCCATCGAGTTTGGCCGACGAAAGTCAATTTCTCTTCACAAACCTTGCAGGTCATTGTAATACTTCTCAATTGGCCCACTGGCTTGTCTCAGTCTGGTCACTTTTTGCCTCAGATTATATAATTGGGATGTATCAGCCCCATCGAAATATGTGGTAGCGGCAGCCTCTCATACCGCTTTTGCTGTTGGGTATCGAATAAAGATATCGATCAAGGATGGGTCCATGTTGTTTATCAACCATCCCTTCATGATAGAATCTTCAGTCCGCTACTGTCGGTATGTCAGATCTGCTAGTGAGGGTTGAGGAAACTCACCATTGATGTATCCCAATTTGTCCTTTCCTGAGATGTACATCTCGACTATTTGGGACCATAAGGCATAGTTAGTATCATCTAACTTAATGCCAATCTGAGTTGCCACGGAATCACTGCTTAGAGTGGGCTTCTGACACCTATTCAGGACCTCCACCATTCTTGTGGTTAGGTCTTCCAAAACTGTGTAATTTTGTCCTTTCCCACTTTCCATCATTGCAAATGATTCAGCCATGGTTCTTGTCTAGATCAGAGTAGCGTTTTGAGTAGAGATCCTAGAATCTCTGCTCTGATACCATGTTGGAAAGACAGAAAATCTAGAGAGAAATTATAGAGATAGTTTGGGAGAATTTTCTCTTGTATTTCTTTTACGTATACAAAGTTACAACTGCCTACTTATAAACTTATAAGAGTTAATGTCCTACCATCTATCAATCACTTAATTGATATCAATCACTAACAGATAACAACCAACCACCTATCAATCACTAATTGATATATTGATATCTATACTCTAATCTACCAACTACAACTCAATCTAACAGTTTTCTTATTGATGCAGAACAGGAAATATGCAGGTAAATGAGCTACTCACAAGGTGAAATTAAAATACCAAGCAGGGAAAGGTAAAGGAAAATACCTCATGCGAACAATTCTTGAAAAAGTCATGCAATGGTAAATTAAGTAGAGCAGCATATTGTGGATGTGAAAGGAGGTCAGGCCATGTCAGTTGCCCCCAAAAATGCTTGGTTGAGCGCGGAAAAGGACCGTTTGTAAAAGCAATGGAAGACGGAACCAGAAGGCCACGACAGTGATGGGAATGTAAACCTAGTTACGCCTTGATTGAAGTGACAGTCCAACTGGACCATGGGGCCTCACAAGTTCCATTTCATGCAAGTTTCATCTTGAGCTGTCCATTTCCTCAAGACCCACATGTACTTGCATGAAATGGACGGCTCAAGATGAACTTGCATAAAATGGAACTTGTGAGGCCCCGGATCCATCCAACTACTGTGCTAAAAGATATCACCATTGTGATTACAGCAATAAATAAGAAAACTAGACCTCTGACCAGAATGTTGGGAAGTGACTTCAAAAAATCATCTTCTATATGTCGCGATGTTTGAACTGAAAGGAACATAAGCAGAGAAACTGCAAAGGATATCATGGATAATCCATTTGATATGGAAAATAACCGCAAAAAGTTTTTTCCTCGCCAGAACTAGCATGCCCGTGTCACTATCATTGCCACCGGGAACAGTGATCATAGCAGCAAATGCAACTGTTGCAACCAGAGTAGATACCACCATGCACGAGTTTGATGTATCCTTCATCCATTCCTTTGCATCCTTTAGCAAACTTCTATGCTCACGAGAGAATAATTCTCGAGGTGTCGTTCCTTTACCGTTCTTTTGCTTCCCAAGCTCGTAATAGACTATTGCTTCCACAGCCTACATGCAGTTAATTAGAGGATTAATCTAGGTTTATATATGCACTTCAATTGCTAATATTATGGCAAATAATTTACAGCGAAGAAACCATCATAAGACAAAACGGGAGAACAAAGAATGCTACAAAAAGCTCTAGTTTTGGGTACACTGTTACTCATTCTGGCATTTGTTTTCATTACACCATATATTTTAAGGTGATACTTGTCTCTTTAGGTTATACTTAGTAGCCATTCGGGTTCATTCAGACAACTATCATCCTAAAATAAATAAGGCGTAATATGAAAAAGTATGATGAAAAATCTAGAACGTACCGTTCAGAAGTATGATATGTGCTGGGGCTTAGTTAAGAGAAAAAACTTGCACGAAAAGGAGACTAATCGAATGTATTGTAAATAGAATTTACTGCAACATGGCATCACATATGTACCTTAAACCATTGAAATTCTAGCTGCATCTGAAATGCAGGACCGGGGACAGAAGTGAGTTGAGGTGTGGGAGCCAATTTTGCGGCCAAATGAAGGATATTATTTTTCTTGTCAGCTTGTAATTCGGCATAGGCCTTTGTATTATATCCGATCAAATTAATTATGTGATTAAATATCTTCACTTGGCGATGCTCGATAGTCGCGTGCAATAGCAACCGTTTGGTTCTTGCGTCTGCATACCAAATTAGATCAGGAAAACGATTTAAACACTCTTGTACAAGTTCAAAAACTCCATGCTCTATGGCTAAGTGCAATATTGCTGCATTATGTCGAGGGATGAAGTATTCCTGAGCAAAATTGATATCGCCTTTCTCTTTTAACTGCTCACAAACAAACTCTACAAGTCCAAGTGCATGCACGTGACTTTGCTTTACTTTGGACAGCTTCATTATTACTGCAGCAAACAGAAAGACCAGACATGTAAGCATCGACAAGATTTACGTTTAAATTGAAATACAGTCTATTTGGAAACCTTATTTAAGAATAATGTTGTAGCATTTTGGTGATGCACTACAGTAAGATAACATGTTGGAAAAGTAAAAAATTTGGTTGGATAACAGTGCTTAGGAAATAATATAAAAATTTTCAAAAAATGGCCAATTCATTCACATAAATTTGTAGGAGTTCAGCTGCATTAAACTACGTATCATTAAGTGAGAAAGAAAATGACAATCGAGAATATTCAAAAAAAATCCAGGTTTGAGTATTCAATCCCTGGATTTGGAAATTTAGAAAAATGGAGGTCATGAGAATTCAAAGAATCCAGGCTTACAAAATGCCTGGGCATTAAACATTATAGAGAACCAAATATTATTTCCAACCCAAATTATGGTAAAAGAACTGATTGTTAGTGTATATGCCCTAAAGTCAATCAACTTCTAGGTTTATTATACACTTTGACTATTTATGTAATAATAAATGACATCTTTATCATATTGATTGCTTATATTTTCATATAAGTATGATAAAACCCTTAGAATAAACTTAATCGATGAAATCATAAGAGTTATGATGGTGAGGTTCATTCGATTATAAATAAGGTTTATTCTTAAATATCTCTAGTCATAGTATTAACAAGAAAGGGTATTGTTAATACGGTTAGACTAGCATATACTATGCCACTTCTATATGAGAAGTAGTAAACCTCATCTACTATGGTGTGTGAGACACCTAAGCAAGTATATGGGTGCTTGATGGTATGATCAAGTTCACTAAATTCCTCAAAAATGAATTTGAATAGTAAACGAAGACAAAATAGACACAAAAGTTCATTACCTTTCCTGAACCGGTCCTTAGTTTTAAAGAATGAAGCTGCTGCGTCTAGTAGATTCTTGCTAGTTGGTGCATGCTTGTGTTTGTGTTCTGTATCAATTATTACCACTAAGAGCAATGGAAAATTAGAATAACATCACGCATATGGGGAACTGATAAAATCAAGAACTGCATAGCAATGCAGTTGAGAATTGATACTGACAAAGTCCAGCCACATGAGAGATAGAAGTCCTATATCTGATAGATGGGTAAGCATCTTTATTTTGTTTCTTTCCTTTAGGCAATCCACTGGGGAAAGAAATAAAATTTTTTTACTTAAATTAGTAGTGTTGAAACAAAAGGAGGGGGGGGACCGAAAAGTCAATAAGTTAGCTCTATTAAAGTAGAGTTGTTAATTAGTAGCAAGATACCAACTGGGCATCGAGTTTCCACTTTGCATTTTTACTGATATCAGGAAAGGTAAATGTAATTCTGTTTTCGTCTTCGAAATATTAATTTCATTTTAAATAGAATTATTACTTTAACTAAACATAGATTCAAGTAGATATTTGTTTGTCAAAGTAAAATAAAAAAAATCTAGAATATAACACACGTGAACCAAAAAATCTGAGGGTGAGACTGTAAGTTTTTTTTTTTTGAGAGAGTACTTACATTTATAGATGAATGATTTGTTGGAATGTATGCCCTAAAACAATTGTTTTGTTTAAATACATTCCTAAATTAAATTTTGTATTTTATGAACTTCCAATTTTATCTGTTAAATATTTGATATAATTGATAAAGTCCTAAGAATATTTATTAATGTGATGGTAGTCACAAGAGTTGCTAACTATGAGATATCAATCATGTTTATAATAAATATTCTTAAAATTCTCTAGTCATAGTATTAATGAGACAGAACATCATTAATACGGATAGACTAGTACACAGTTAGCCCCTACTTAATGTAAGTAGTGGTTGTTCTCATCAACTATGGTATAGAGATACCTAGGCTAATGTGTAGATGAATTGTAGAGTACTAATTCATTGGAGTGATCCACACAAAGATCCTATTAGGATATCTATCTAGTGCCAATGGTTGAATCTCTTATGAAAAATTGTGTAAGTGATCCTAGACTTGAGATCACCACAGTATCTTGAGTGTGAATCACTATCTTTTGATTCTATTTCTTGTCGCTCACCAGGAGTGACTTAAAGAATAGAAATTGGGGGAAGTGTGAAGCATAGAAAGATAGTGAGTGATCAAGAGAGGATTCACCACTCCAATAGTGGGAGCTGATATCCAGTTAGGCCACTAGTTGGAATGTAACCTTAGTAGTCGATTACATTAGATTAATTGAAGAATGTCTTCAAGTTAACCTAATCTAAGGTTAATTCCGGGAACTAGAAAATTAATTAGTCATTAGGAAATTAGCACTTGTTCCTTATTCCCTGACTAATAGGATATCAATGGTGAAAGGACAATAACTACACGGTAATTTCTCAAGAGTTGTACCTGAATCAGATGAGAACGGTTGATTCTCAAATAGGTGTGATGGCTGGTATTCTTGATGATAATTCGAAAAGAAGCTTTGTTGCCAATTTCCACCGTAGCTCATGTTAGGATGATCCTCCAATCTGAATTATATGTGTTGGCATACGGTCATAACGCCTACGGCACGCGTGCATGTTACCAAATATGTTTACCGCTCTCACTTTTGCAATATTGGGCAATAGTTTGTGGGATGGTTTATATCTTCGCAGATTCCACATGCCTTGACCTGCTGCTGTTGTCTCACGGCCCATTGTCGAATAAGACACGTTAATTCAGATAATTGTTGTTGAATGGATGGGACATTTACCTCATGAACTCCTCCATAATTGAAATTTTGTCCATGACCAAATGGAAGAGTATTGTAAGCCATAAATCAACAACAAATCAAAAAAAATATATCCCAAAAAAAAATAGAAAATAACTTAAAAGAAACAATTAACTAAAACACCGTCTAACGGCGCCTAAAAAATTGACAAAATAACCTGCAATAATAAATATTTAAACCTAACCGTCCATAGGAATACCGAGTTAAATCGGAGCAGGGGACTCGATGTGCAATGGTTACCGGCTTCACCCGATTCCAAGGAGTTTACTTAATCCGATATATCAGAAATTAACCGAGAATTTAATTAATCAGATACGCAGTAGTGGTCGCTCCTCGTGGAACGGTAGGAAATTGTTTCTTTCCAAGTCATAGGGAAAAGGGGGGTTCGGATGGGATAGAACTAGAAATAAAATAAAATAAGAAAATGAAAATGAAAATGCCAACCAAATAATTCACCAGAGAACAAGTAGAGAATAATTTCTTAGAAATAACAAATGATAAAATTCTACCCAAAGGAACAACGCCTCGTGCACGCCAATCAATTGATCAATCGATGCATAAATATTTCATTCATTTGTCACTAGGCTAGTTATAGTTGCCAACAAGCTCGACAACCAGCTTTTCCTTACTTTTTTTCGACACCAAGGTGCACCGTTAATGCTTTCCCAACCGATAACAACCCTAGGTACGACCATAGGAATTTAATTATCCATTAAAAGCTAGAAAACCTAACGCAAACCAATGAACACGCTAAGAGGGTTCATTTAAACTAGATCATACGCTTCCCAACATAAATCACTATGGTGGTCGCCACTAATTATTAACTAAATGAACGACACGTATTCAATTAGTTAATTTGACAAGAGATATCGTTAAATTAAATATCCGTCGCTGATATTCAATTAACAAAATAACCTTTAAACAATTAATCCAGGAAACGTACGAACTGTAACAATATTAAAAGAAATAACAAAAACTCGATTAGATCTCACAAATGATATGGACCGCACCTTCGAGTCGCCCTTTGAGTAGATAAGAGATTTAGCCGCTCCTCATCATGGCCATCCCACGTGATTTGATTGATTTAACTTGTATGCCCATAACCACGCTTGGAAATTAGATGTAATAATTGAATTGTAGATGAGAAATCACCAAGACGCTTCAAGTGAGAGATGAGCACAAGACTAATGGAAAATAGGAAAAATAAGAAGAAGTAAAGATGGACTTTTTCTTCTTCTCCCTCACTTTGCAAAAGGAACTACTAATACTAATACTAATAAGAAGAAAACTACTGGCTGAGAGAAGTAGACAATTGGGACGAAAAAGCTCCAGAAACGAAGACGTCTTCTCCAATAAAAAAAAAAACAAAAAACCTAGCCTAAGAGAACTACGAGAGACTAAGAGTATGCACCCAAGAGCCCAAGGTCAAGTCTGCCTCTTCTGCTTATTCCCTCCAAACCAAAAATAAGCAAACAGAAAGGGAGGTTTCCTTATCCAATGAGGATTCTCAGAGTCCTCTTCCCCTTTGGAATCTACTTGCTAAATAGTCAATAAAAACTAAACAAGGAAACCAATTACAACTTCCCAAAATAAAAGTGTCTTTCACCAATTCCTAAAAGTAAAATAAAATCTTCAATCCCAAAGATGACAAATATCAAACGTAGGATTTTTTCCACGAATTCCTTCTTCACATCCACATACAACGCACCCACGCCCTATCCTTGGAAGTCTTCTGGAATTTTTACCAAAATTTCACTTTTAAGCTCCAAATAATTCCAATGACCTAAAATCAATGCCAAAACCAAACATAAGTAGAATCAAGCAATTAACACCATATTTAGGCCATAATTTGTTGGTCCTGAAATGCAACCCAATAAATCAACTAAATTTGTTCAAGCAAACAAGTACTCAAACAATAATGATAAATGTAAACAATCTTAAAGCACAAAGAATAAAGTAACAAAAAGGTAAAAGGAATTCAAACCAATCAAACTCTCAAGCTTCTTCCAAACTTGGAGTTGAATTCACCAAATAGCTTCTTCAATTGAAAGCTCACCAACCAACTAAGAACTATTTTACAAGTAAGGCAACCTTCACCAAGGTTTTACCACTCCAAGTGATAGGCTCACCTTCACCAAGGTTTTATGCCTCCTATAGAGTAACCTTCACTTGAGCAACCTCACAAACCCAACTTTCCCCACACCTATACAACAAACAAAGAAGATTTCTACCCAAATATTCACTTGTGCTTTGTATTTCATGTAGGCAAAAGTCTATAATCTTCTTGAACTTGTGGGTATTTATAGAGTGTGAGAAATGGTCTCAAGAACCTCCAACGGTCAAAATATGGCTGTTGAAAATAGCCGTTGGACCTATCTGGACGTCCGATACAATGTTATCGTCCGATAGGTGTCCAACAGTTCTTCTCAACGTCCGTTTGACGTCCGATGGGTTTTGTCGTCCGACACAAGCGTCCGATAGGTTGCTTCGTTCTTTATCTGGACGGTCGATGATAATTCTGTCCGATAGCTTTCGTCCGGCAAATGAGAGCTTTGATTTCATCTTTAATTCTATCACGTCCATGATAATGATGTATGTCCGATAGAAGTGTCCGATAAGTTAGCATCTTCTCAATTCATCTTGAATTGATTTCTTTTCTTTTCCAATGAATCAAGGACCTGTTCTAACAAAATTCTCACATAAAAACATTAGTCCAAATCATCATTTTATCTTGTTATCATCAAAACCTAGGAACAAGGACAACAATCTCCCCCTTTTTGATGATGACAAACCAAATGATGATTTTGCAAGGGAATAGAAAGAAACTCCCCCTCAATAAGAACTCCCCCTCAATATGAGTTAAAATGATTTAGAAAAAAAATCATAATCATCTAACAATTTAGAAAAAATCATCCAACAATCTCCCCCTTTTGTCATCAATCAAAAAACATATTAACTCCCCCTCATTTAGTCATTCAAACTATTTAACAATTCAACAACATTTAAACTTCAAGTATCACAATATCATCAATATCACAATACTAAAATCATCAATATCACAATACCAAAATCAAAGGAACAAATACCAATACCCAACATTTAACAATTCCAACAAAGTACTTAATGAATTATAGCCCAAGGTTTTTTTTTTTTTTTAAAAAAAGAGAACATTATGAATGAGAGTTAGTATAACATGATCTAATAATCCACATAGATTTCATGCCTTTTCTTATATTTTTCTTCACATAGCAATCATTTTGCATATGTCCAAATTGGCAACAAAAATGACACATAATACTAGAATCATTCACAAAAGTAGGTTTAATAAATTTAGTTCTTCTTTTTCTAGAAATAATAAAATCATTTTGGCCATGTAAAATATGGTTTTCTTTTCTTTGTAAAACATTTTGTTTCTCCTTTTGGAGAGAAGTATTCAAATCATTAATTCTTTTCTTTAAAAGATTTTGTTCCTCCAACATTTTTTCATAAACTTTGTTTTATTTTCCAACTTCTTTTCAAATCATTTTGCAATCAAAATCAATTTTGTAATTTTTCAAATCATCATTTTCTTTTTTAAATTCTTATTTTCTTGAAAAAGTCTAGAATTTTCTTCCAATAAAGTATTTATTTTTATTTTCAAATCCTTATTTTTGTTATAAGATTCTTTCAAATTTTTATGCATTTTGATCATAAGAACTTGCATATCATCATTATCATCATCTTCATCACTAAGAGAGTGATTAGAGTTTACCTTATTATCTCCAAATGCCATAAGTGCCATTTGGGTTGATTCTTCTTCTTCTTCCATTTCTTCATCCCAATTGCATTCGTCCCAAGTAATTTTGAAATTCTTGAGTTTTTCTCTTCTATCATTGCTTGCCCTTCCTCCTCTAGAGCTTCTCTTATTTAGAAGCTTCTTCAATGTTCTTGCCATGTTATTTAGCTTCACATCTTCATCATCTTCTTGTGAGGCCTTGAATGCTATGCCTCTCTTGATCCATGCTTCATCATCTTGTGCTTTTAATTTCAACTCATAAGAGGTTAGCGAATTTACAAGAGATTCAATAGACATAGAATTTAAGTCCTTTGCCTCTTCTATAGCGGTGACTTTATTTTCCCATTCTTTTGGCAAGGCATTCAAAATTTTTCTATTTTTCTCACCCAAAGTGTATACCTTTTCAAGCAATTCAAGATCTTT
This sequence comes from Gardenia jasminoides, assembly GCA_013103745.1. Lineage (NCBI taxonomy): Eukaryota > Viridiplantae > Streptophyta > Magnoliopsida > Gentianales > Rubiaceae > Gardenia > Gardenia jasminoides. The sequence continues at coordinate 25,097,438 of CM023102.1, read as the reverse complement.
AATAATATCATTGAATCTACAAAACATTTTATCAACATTTTCATGAGGATGCATTTTAAAAGATTCATATTGAGCAACAAGCATAGATTTCCTTTGTTCTCTAACATTGTCACCCCTTCATACATATCCCTCAACTTATCCCATACTTCCTTGGCCGATTTGCACCCTTTTACTCTAGTAGATTCATTTGCATCTAGGGCATTGTACAATACATTCATGGCCTTGGCATTCAAAGAGAGATTAAATCTATCTTGAGCACTTAATTCACTTCTAGTTTTAATTCTATTTCTACCGGTTGTTTCATCTATAATTGTAGCCTCATAAGGTCCTTCACTAACAATAAACCACAATTCTATATCTATAGATTGCAAAAATATTTCCATTCTATCCCTCCAACAAATATAATTTATACCATTGAACATGGGAGGTCTAACGATGGATTGCCCTTCTAAAAACAATACATTATTGGTTGCCATCTTTACTCATAAGCTGATTGAGCTTAATCTCAAGGAGACCAAGCTTTGATACCAATTGTTGGTCCCGAAATGCAACCCAATAAATCAACTAAAATTGTTCAAGCAAACAAGTACTCAAACAATAATGATAAATGTAAACAATCTTAAAGCACAAAGAATAAAGTAACAAATAGGTAAAAGGAATTCAAACCAATCAAACTCTCAAGCTTCTTCCAAACTTGGAGTTGAATTCACCAAATAGCTTCTTCAATTGATGGTGACACTAACCAACTTGTACAAGTGAAAGATCACTCCTTTCTCACCCCAAACACCCTTTGGTTGAGCAAAGGAGTTTTACTACTCCAAGTAAACCCTCAACTAGCTACAATTGAAAGCTCACCAACCAACTAAGAACTATTTTACAAGTAAGGCAACCTTCACCAAGGTTTTACCACTCCAAGTGATAGGCTCACCTTCACCAAGGTTTTATGCCTCCTATAGAGTAACCTTCACTTGAGCAACCTCACAAACCCAACTTTCCCACACCTATACAACAAACAAAAGATTTCTACCCAAATATTCACTTGTGTTGTGTATTTCATGTAGGCAAAAGTCTATAATCTTCTTGAACTTGTGGGTATTTATAGAGTGTGAGAAATGGTCTCAAGAACCTCTCCAACGGTCAAAATATGGTTGTTGAAAATAGCCGTTGGACCCATCGGACGTCCGATACAATGTTATCGTCCGATAGGAGTGTCCGAGGTTCTTCTCAACGTCTTTGACGTCCGATGGGTTTTGTCGCGTCCGACACAAGCGTCCGATAGGTTGCCGTTCTTATCTGACGGCCGATGCATAATTCCTCAGATAGCTTTCCGGCAATGCGAGAGAGCTTTGATTTCATCTTTAATTCTATCCGGACGTCCGATGATAATGATGCGGTCCGATAGAAGTGTCCGATAAGTTAGCATCTTCTCAATTCATCTTGAATTGATTTCTTTTCTTTTCCAATGAATCAAGGACCTGTTCTAACAAAATTCTCACATAAAAACATTAGTCCAAATCATCATTTTATCTTGTTATCATCAAAACCTAGGAACAAGGCCAACAATCATAATTAAGGGGAAATATCCACAATTAATGTGTACAATTAAGGACTCAACAAATTCTCCCACACCTAAACAGTGCTTGCCCTCAAGCATTCTCTAATCCAAACTCAAACTGAAAACGACAAACATAGAATAGCATAATAGATTAGTACAAATACTCCACATTTCCTTAACAATCTCATCAAAATCAAGATATTCAAGACTTGACAATCCTCACATAGATAATAGTATATGCACTCAGCACTCAAGATGTTTAATAGGGACATGTTCACTCAAATCAGCACCATAGAAAGTCATTGCCATAAGCTTGCTAATCTATCACATCTCCACCACTGAATATGAATTCAAATACAAGAATCAAATGGTCTTTAACAAGGGTTGTAACGGGGCTTAGGTTAAAGGTTGGACAAAAAGGGTAATCTAGGTTGTATACATCAAAGAGAATACCTAAACGTCCTTTGCATGAATTGAAATATCATCTTTATTCACATAGTTGGCTCTTAAGCAGGATAGCAACTCCCAAGCATAGCAAGTGCACACAAAACAAAGGGATTGACCCCACTATCAAAACACAGCACTTATTTACAAGAGTGCTTCACACATTTTTTTTTCTTTTTATTTCTTTTTCTCTTTTTTTTTCGTTTTGGGATTTTTTTTTGTATTCTTTTTCCTCTTTTTTTTTCTTTTTTTTTTTTTGCAACAAGACACTGATAACATACGAACATAAAAGCACTTGCTAGCTATAGATATGATCAGCTTCCTTCACTTGTGATATCATCATGCAAAAGAACATTAAGTTATTCCTTTGACATAGAGTTCAAACAAAGAGGTCTTAAACAAAGGGGTTAAAGGGTGATAAAATGTGTTGTTAAACAAAGAAAAAGGCTTAAGGTCCAAACTTGGTCAACTAATGGAAAAAATAGTTAAGTTGGGTTTTTTAGAAAGTCAAAAAGGTTAATCCTAATTGCCCTTATCATTTTCATGCATCAAATTCAATAATGTGGTCTTGACATGTATATCATAGCAAGTTCTAGAATAATCTAACTAGGTGTGATAATTACACTCAAAAAGGAATTCAAGGCAACATTTGAATAATGGTCAATTTAAGCTCAAAAGCTCACAAATGGCTATATTATGTCAAGAACATCCCTTTTTCAAGTCAATTGCAAGTAAATAATGGAATATTCATGCCAATGCTATTACACTAGTCCTTTTTGCATTTCAATCACATAAGATCAACTAAACATAAAAAGAAAAACACGAAAAAAATAAGACACAAACAAGCGACTAGAGTTGAAAAGGCATTAAAACAAAAACTGAAACTAAAATTGAAAAAAAACTAGAAAAAGTATCAACCAAGCCAAAGTATTCCTCCCCCCACACCTAAATCTTACATTGTCCCCAATGTAAGAGATAAAGAATAAGAAAAAGAAGCATAAGGGGACAACGAAACTTCCCTGAATCACAGAGGAGGGTAGCAATCAACTATAACTCGGGGGTGGCGTGGCAAGATCTCCTAGGTGATAGTTGGTAAGACGTGGGCACGCCTTAGAACCCTTAGTCTTCGGATCACCCGTGAGTTTTTTTTTTTTTTTTAACCTTGGTCAGAAGACTCTCTTCCATAAGGCGTGGGCATGCCTTAACATAGGAAGTCTTCTATCCAACGTTGAAATTTTTTTTTTTGAGTTGTGGGCGTAAGACTTTCCTCCCTACAGCCAAGGCACCCATAACTTGAGAGTCTTCATCCATCCCTTTTTTTTTTTTTTTAGCCTTGGTCAGAAGCCTTTCCTCTTTACAGCGTAGGCATGCCATAACCTTGAAACCCTTCTATCCAAAAAAAAATTTTGTGTAGATAAAAATGTGAGTAGAAGGCTTTCCTCCTTAAGACGTAGGCACGCTCTAACTGTGAAAGTCTTCTATCCAAGCCAAACGAAAAACTCCATTGAGCCAAGTTTTGACACACACACCCAAGGCCTACAAACACAAAATTCCTATTAAAACAAGAAAATGACTTAACATAAGAACTAAAGACTCAAAAGATGGGAGAATCAAAATTAAGCAACAAGAAATAAAGAAAATTTAAAATTTTGGTTGCCTCCCAAGTAGCCTTTAATATCTTGGCTAGACATAAAGCCTTATTTGCTCAAGGAGGATAAAATCGCTTAGCTGCTTCATTGCTTCCTTCTCAGATGTTCCGATATTCTTCATAAATGGAGTAATGTTCAAGCTTACGAGCTCTTTTCACTCCTTGACTAGAGGATAACTCCAAACAAGCAAGCAATGACTTTTGTTCTTCAAGATTTCTTCATGATGACTAATTAAAGCTTAATAGTCATCGCAGCTCCTAACTTATTCCCCCATGAAACTCAAAAACATTTGGTATAACAAAATCAATCTCATCAGTGGAAAATATAAAATGAGAGTTAGGAATCTGTTGGTTAGGAGATGAAGAAGATATCACCACAGTTGGGTTTTGATTAGTGGACTCTTCCACTGGAGAGATTTGAGGAGAGATTTGAAGTTGAGGTCCGTTTATGTCTTTCTCAACAATCTCTTCAACTGCATGTTTCGATCTTTCCTTTTGAATCTGCAATTCTTCACCATTTTCCAAGGTAGTTGCACTCATATTTGGATCAGAGTTGACAATGGTCTGTGAGGGCAATTTTTTAGGAATTTGAGATGCTAATACGTTTATTGCACCTACCATTAGATTTACTCAATTCTCCAATTTCAATGTCGCATCTTTCGTTGAAAATTTTGAATGCTCGCTTCGGTTTTCTGTTGAAATTGCAAAGTGTTAGAGGCTAATGTTTTAATGATATTCTTAAGAGTTGTACCTGAATCAGATGAGAACGGTTGATTCTCAAATAGGTGTGATGGCTGGTATTCTTGATGATAATTCGAAAAGAAGCTTTTGTTGCCAATTTCCACCGTAGCTCATGTTAGATGATCCCTCCAATCTGAATTATATGTGTTGGCATATGGGTCATACGCTTCACGGCACGCGTGTATGTTACCAGTCATGTTTACCCGCTTCGCCTCTCTCACCCTTGCAATATTGGGCAATAGTCGGGATGGTTTATATCTTCGCAGATTCCACATGCCTTGACCGCTCGCTGTCTCAACGCCCATTATCAATAAGACACGCATTCAGATAATTGTTGTTGAATGGATGGGACATTTACCTCATGAACTCCTCCATAATTGAAATTTTGTCCATGACCAAATGGAAGAGTATTGTAAGCCATAAATCAACAACAAATCAAAAAAAATATATCCCAAAAAAAAATAGAAAATAACTTAAAAAGAAACAAATTAACCAAAACACCGCTCCCAACGGCGCTAAAAAATTGACAACGGTGCAATAATAAATATTTAAACCTAACTGTCCCACGGAATACCCCGAAGGTTAAATTGCAGGCGGGGAGTGGACTCGGATGCAATGGTTACGGCTTCACCCGATTCCAAGGAGTTTACTTAATCCGATATATCGAAATTAACCGAGAATTTAATTAATCAGATAATGCGCAAGTAGGGTCGCCTCCCGTGGAACGGTAGGAAATTGTTTCTTTCCAAGTCACAGGAAAATGGGGGGTTCGGATGGGATAGAACTAGAAATAAAATAAAATAAGAAAATGAAAATGAAAATACCAACCAAATAATTCACCAGAGAACAAGTAGAGAATAATTTCTTAGAAATAACAAATGATAAAATTCTACCCAAAGGAACAACGTCTCAGGCACAGTCCAATCAATTGATCACTGATGCATAAATATTTCATTCATTTGTCACTAGGCTAGTTATAGTTGCCAACAAGCTCTGACAACCAGCTTTTCCTTACTTTTTCGACAGCCAAGGTATGACCGTTAACTGTTTCCCTAACCAGATAACAACCCTAGGTACGACCATAGGAATTTAATTATCCAGTTGTATTAAAAGCTAGAAAAACCTAACCCAAACCAATGAACACGCTAAGAGGGTTCATTTAAACTAGATCATACGTTTCCCCAACATAAAATCAATTATGGTGGTCGCCACTAATTATTAACTAAATGAACGATTACGTATTCAATTAGTTAATTTGACAGTAGGATATCAGGTTAAATTAAATATCCGGCCGTTGATATTCAATTAACAAAATAACCTTTAAACAATTAATCCAGGAAACGTACGAACAGTAACAATATTAAAAGAAATAACAAAAACTCGATTAGATCTCACAAATGATATGGACCGCACCTTCGAGTCGCCCTTTGAGTAGATAAGAGATTTAGCCGCTCCTCATCATGGCCATCCCACGTGATTTGATTGATTTAACTTGCATGCCCATAACCACGTTGGAAATTAGATGTAATACGATTGGAATTGTAGATGAGAAATCGACCAAGACATTCAAGTGAGAGATGAGCACAAGACTAATGGAAAATAGGAAAAATAAGAAGAAGTAAAGATGGACTTTTTCTTCTTTTCCCTCACTTTTGCAAAAGGAACTACTAATACTAATACTAATAAGAAGAAAAACTACTGGGAGAAGTAGACAATTGGGACCTAAAAAGCTCCGTAAACTAAGACGCTCTTCCAATAAAAAAAACAAAAAACCTAGCCTAAGAGAACTACGAGAGACTAAGAGTTGGCAACCAAGAGCCCAAGGTCAAGTCTGCCTCTTCTGCTTATTCCCTCCAAACCAAAAATAATCAAACAAAAAGGGAGGTTTCCTTATCCAATGAGGATTCTCAGAGTCCTCTTCCCCTTTGGAATCTACTTGATAAATAGTCAATAAAAACTAAACAAGGAAACCAATTACAACTTCCCAAAATAAAAGTGTCTTTCACCAATTCCTAAAAGTAAAATAAAATCTTCAATCCCAAAGATGACAAATATCAAACGTAGGATTTTTTCCACGAATTCCTTCTTCACATCCACATACAACGCACCCACGCCCTATCCTTGGAAGTCTTCTGGAATTTTTACCAAAATTTCACTTTTAAACTCCAAATAATTCCAATGACCTAAAATCAATGTCAAAACCAAACATAAGTAGAATCAAGCAATTAACACCATATTTAGTCCATAATTAAGGGGAAATATCCACAATTAATGTGTACAATTAAGGACTCAACAATTCTTCTGATTGTAATTTCTTTCCTCATCTAACTCCCCCCGAATGTAATTCGGGGTTTCTTATATTCTATTTGTAATGTACAATTGATAGAGTAGATGATAGGAATTAATGTATTTAGTATAGAAATTGTAAATTAGAAGATGAAGAAATGAGAAGTGCAACCAGAAGGAGAAAATTCGTTTTAACCTTAGTCAACCATTAATTTCCCTAATGGTTAGGGAAATTAATTTAGGAATATTCACAACCATCCACGTTTATTTTATGCTATATTTATTTGTGAAATATTTATATGCATGAATGTTGATGAGACCGTCAAATATTTTTCCAAAAATTTCAAACTAAATTAAAATGTTTTGGAAAAAGAAACAAATCCCTTAAATTTAAATATTAAATCAAGAATGCCTTCCATCGTTATAGTATTAAACAAAATGTGGTTATTAAGTGCTAGTTTGTTGGGATTCACCCAAAACTGCCTTACTTACTACATGTTTTATACTATAAGAAATGTTCTTAAGAATGATAGGTTTGATTTAACTAAAATTATGGTTTGTTGGAATTCACTCAAGACCATGAATTTTAGAGACAAGGGTTAGGTTAATACATAGGATGTAAAATCAAAAGTTGATACCTAACGGATCTAGAAGTTACAAAGAGTTGTAATTGGTAAAATACCTACCTGTTAAAGTTATTTTTGATTTGTTGGGATTCACTCAAGGTCAAAAATAAATTAAGACGAGATTCTAGCCACTATGGATTTTTAGAAAATCTTGGATCAATTTTAGAGGGTAATTGATTTGAAAAATAGTGGAAATAAAATCATAATTTTAGAAGTTTTATGATTTTCTCAAACAAACTTTTTCTAATAAACTCTATCTTTATTTTGTTGTAGAATGAGTAACAATTTGAGCCTACGCACCATCCTTACTGATTGGAAGTTAAACGACACAAATTTTCTCGACTGGCATCGCAATGTCCTACTCGTTCTCACCCATGAGAAAATCGAGTATGTACTTGATGGGCCCATGCCTAATGAACCTGAACCTAATGCACCTGCTACTGTTAAGAATGCTTATAAGAAGCATATGGATGATAATAGAACGGTTTCATGTATCATGATAGCCTCTATGACTCCCCAACTTCAACAGTAACACATGAACATAGGGGCATATGAAATAATTCAACACCTGAGAAAGTTGTTTGAACAACAATCTAGGACGGTAAGATATGACACCTCCAAGGAACTGTTCAGGTGCAAAATGGCGGAGGGAGCACTTGTTGCTCCACACGTCTTGAAGGTGATTGGGCTAATTGAGAAATTAGCTGAATTGGGCTTCAAGATGGACCTAGAGCTAAATGTTGATTTAGTTCTTCAATCTCTGCCAGATTCTTTCTCTCAGTTCGTTATGAACTATCAGATGAACAATCTGCAGCACATACTACCTCAATTGTTGAATGTGCTGAAAACTGCTGAGAAAGAAATCAAGAAGGTGAAGGGCTCTACTGGAGTGCTTGTTGTTGTTTCATCTAGTAAAAGGAAGAGGCAAGGAAAAGGGCCCAAAAGGCCCAATAACAAGCCTGCCAAGAAGCCCAAAAAGGCTAAGGCAGACCAGTCCAAGGCAACCCGCCTCATTGTGGACAAACCGACATTGGAAGAGGAACCGCCTATCTGAGAGTCCAAGAAGAACCTTGGGGAAGCTTCAGGTACATACATGATTGAGATTAATGTTTCTACTTCCAAATCTAACTCTTGGGTATTAGATACCGGATGTGGCTCTCACATTTGCACATCTATGCAGGGTCTAAAGGACAGTAGAAAGTTGGGTAAAGGAGAAGTAACCCTACGTGTGGGCAATGGAGAAAAGGTTGCTGCTTTAGCTGTAGGGACTTATTATATTAGTTTACCCAGTGGGTTAATTCTAGAATTGTCAAACTGTTATTATGTTCCAGCACTTACAACGAACATCATTTCTATTTCCTGTTTGGATTTAAATGGGTTTAAGATAACCCAGGAGAATAAATGTTGTTCTTTCTCAAAGAATGGTGTGTTTTATAGTTCTGAAAATTGGAATAACGGTTTATACATTCTAGATCTTAACAACCAAATTCTCAATATACAAGAAAAGAGAATGAAGTTAGATAAACTGAATAAAACTTACCTCTGGCACTGTAGGCTTGGTCATGTAAATGAGAAACGCATTTCCAAATTACACAAAGGTGGGTATTTGGACTCATTTGATTATGAATCATATGATGTATGCGAGGCTTGTTTACTTGAAAAAATGACCAAAACACCCTTTACTGGTAAAGGGGAACGGGCCAGTGATTTACTTGGGCTGGTACATACTGATATATGTGGCCCAATGACAATCACAGCTAGAGGTGGATTCTCATACTTCATTACCTTCACAGATGACCATTCTAGATATGGTTATGTGTATTTAATGAAATACAAGTCTGAATCTTTTGAAAAGTTCAAAGAATTCAGAAATGAAATAGAGAAACAAACTGGTAAAAGTATTAAAACACGACGATCTGATCGTGGTGGTGAATACTTAAGCGATGAATTTCGGTTTTATCTAAAGGACAATGGAATAGTTCCACAATGGACTCCTCCAGGGACACCACAACTAAATGGTGTATCTGAAAGGAGAAACCGCACCCTATTAGATATGGTACGGTCCATGATGAGCCATTCGAGTGCCCCAAAATCGTTATGGGGATATGCTCTAGACACAGCCTCCCACACTCTTAATAGAGTACCCAGTAAGGCTGTTGCTTCCACACCATATGAGATATGGAAAGGAAAGGAACCAAAACTATCTTACATGAAGATTTGGGGTTGCCCCGCCTATGTGAAGAAGGCAGAGTCAGAAAAGCTTGAAACTAGATCTGACAAGTGTTTGTTTGTGGGGTATCCAAGAGAGTCTATTGGATACTATTTCTACAACCCAACTGAGAACAAAGTGTTTGTCTCAAAGCATGCAATCTTTTTGGAAAAAGAGTTTATTCTAGAAAGGGGCAGTGGGAGTAGAATAGAACTTGAAGAAGTTCAAGACACTCAAACTGACATGGAACTTGAAGAAGTTCAAAATGTTCAAACAAACACAGAACAGCTTGTTGAAGAAAGGGTTCAGCCACATAGTGATGAGGCACAAATGGAAGCTGTGGACGTTCAAGAGTCCCGTAGGGTCGGCAGAGACGCTCCCCAAGAGATATGAATTTCTTGTGAGTCGGGGAATGATGTACTAGTCATTCAAGATGACGAACCTACTACCTAAGAGGTTAAGCAGTCTCTCCAAATGGTTAGAGGCCATGAACTTCGAAATGGATTTCATGTATGATAACAAGGTATGGACCTTGGTTGATCCACCTGAAGGGGTAAAACCCGTAGGGTGCAAATGGATTTTCAAGAAGAAGACCGACATGGATGGTAATGTGATTACCTATAAGACTAGACTGGTGGCCAAAGGCTACAAGCGAGAGGGAATCGACACATGAAACTTTCTTACCAAGGCTATGCTTAAATCCATTCGGATATTGCTTGCAATAGCAGCATATCTTGATTACGAAATTTGGCAGATGGATGTAAAGACTGCATTCCTTAATGGGAATCTGTAAGAGGATGTGTACATGACACAACCTGAAGGCTTTATATCGCCAAATTCCAGTTAGGTATACAAGCTACAGAGGTCCATTTATGGACTTAAGCAAGCATCCAGGAGCTGGAACATCCGCTTTGATGAGACAATCAAAGAGTTTGGTTTTCTCAAAAATCCGGATGAGCCTTGCGTATACAAGAAGGTTAGTGGGAGTTCAATCGTTTTCCTTATATTATACGTGGATGACATATTAATAATGGGAAACAATATCCCAATGTTACAATCAGTGAAGGGTTGGTTATCCAAGAACTTTTCCATGAAAGATTTGGGAGAGGCAGCCTATATACTGGGTATTAAGATCTATAGAGATAGATCTAAAAGGCTGTTTGGTCTTTCACAATCTACGTACATAGATAAAGTGCTAAAGAGGTTTAGCATAGATCAGTCTAAGAAGGGCTTCTTACCTATGTCTCATGGGATAAGCTTTTCTAAGAGCATGTGTCCTAAGACACAAGCTGAGATTGATAAGATGCATAATATTCCATATGCTTCGGCAATTGGATCAATTATGTATGCTATGTTATGTACAAGACCAGATGTATCCCATGCTCTGAGTGTCACGAGCAGATTTTACTAATCCGGTGAAGGTCACTGACAGCCGTTAAGAACATTCTTAAGAAGGACTAAAGATTTGTTCTTAGTATATGGAAATGGTGAATTGGAGGTCAAGGGCTATACAGATGCAAGTTTTCAATTTGACAGTGATGACTGTAAGTCACAGTCGGGTTTCATCTTTACTCTCAACGGAGGTGCTGTCTGCTGGAGGAGTTCCAAACAGGACACCACAGCGGATTCTACAACAGAGGCTGAGACATTGCAGCCGCGGAGGCAGCCAAGGAAGCCGTTTGGATCAAGAAGTTCGTGTCTGAACTTGGTGTGGTTCCGAGCATTGTTAATCCAGTAACTCTGTACTGTGATAACAATGGGGCTATTGCCCAAGCAAAGGAACCTAGGTCTCATCAACGGTCCAAACATGTACTTAGAAGATTTCACCTTATTAGGGAAATCATTGCCAGGAATGATGTAAAGATAGAGAGAGTTCCCACTGAGAATAACATAGCTGATCCTCTTACTAAGGCACTATCTCAAAAGAAACATGATAGTCATGTACTTTCATTTGGACTGAAGGTTATAAATGAATTATTTTAGTGTAAGTGGGATGTTGTTGGAATGTATGCCCTAAAATAATTGTTTTGTTTAAATATATTCCTAAATTAAATTTTGTATTTTATGAACTTCCAATTTTATCTGTTAAATATTTGATATAACTGATAAAGTCCTTAGAATATTTATTAATGTGATGGTAGTCACAAGAGTTGCTGACTATGAGATATCAATCACGTTTATAATAAATATTCTTAAAATTCCCTAGTCATAGTATTAATGAGACAGAACATCATTAATACGGATAGACTAGTACACAGTTAGCCCCTACTTAATGTAAGTAGTGATTGTTCTCATCAACCATGGTATAGAGATACCTAGGCTAATATGTTGATGAATTGTAGAACACTAATTCGTTCGAGTGATCCACACGGAGATCCCATTAGGATATCTATCTAGTGCCAATGGTTGAATCTCTTATGGAAAATTGTGTAAGTGATCCTAGATTTGAGATCACCACAGTATCTTGAGTGTGAATCACTACCTTTTGATTCTATTTCTTGTCGCTCACCAGGAGTGATTTAAAGAATAGAAATTGGGGAAAGTGTGAAGTATGGAAAGATAGTGAGTGATCAAGAGAGGATTCACCACTCCGATAGTGGGAGCTGATATCCAGTTAGGCCACTAGTTGGAATGTAACCTTAGTAGTCGACTACATTAGGTTAATTGAAGAATGTCTTCAAGTTAACCTAATCTAAGGTTAATTCCGGGAACTAGAAAATTAATTAGTCATTAGGAAATTAGCACTTGTTCCTTATTCCCTGACTAATAGGATATCAATGGTGGAAGGACAATAACTACACGGTAATTTTTCCATGGAAAGGTTAGGTCAGAATTTCTTTTGACCAATTCCGAATACCTGGGTGGTTGTGAATAATTAATTATTGTAATTAATGATAAAATAAAAGTGTTTATTTTATCTAATTCTTTTGAGAATTATAATTCATAATTATTACCAGCGTATTTGGAACCTATTGGATCACACGCAGAGATTGATTCGGATTTAAATTGTGTGTCCAAGTAGGGACTTGGAAATAAATACTTTGGGGTTTAATTATAAAGATAAATAGTCTCGGGTCATCGGATAAGATAAAATGGTTATCTCTTATCTGTCAGATAACAGAAAAGGGATAAGAGATCAGATGTTACGGTGGTTTGATTTTGAATCAAACCACCTGACTCTATCCCTCTCCCTTCTGTTTCTCTTCTTATCTCTCTCTCTCTCTCTCTCTCTCCTATTAATATCAGATGTTACGATAGAGGAGGGGTTGTCGTTTTCTGATAGTCAGAATACAGAGAAAAAAAGTCTCCAGAGAAACTTACGTAGAAACCTCAGACAGTCTGAGAGCTTGAGTGATAAAGAAAAAGCTAGCACTTGTTCTTCACTCATTCACACACACACATAGATCGTAGAGACGATCAAGAGTGATCCAGAAGCACTCGGCGTGGATTACAGAAGCGGACGCCCTGGACTGCTGCGGGTTTCTCACCTCTCAACAAGTCGAGGCACCATCTGGATTAAGGTAATCCCCTAGAACCCCCTTGTGAGGTCATACGTAAAACTAGAGTGATCCTGGTGGGAGTTGGGGCAATAAAATTTTATTTTTCCGCTGTGCCTGCTGCCCCAATTCCTTACATGATTCCCATATAGAAAGTTTATTCCCACTCCGAAATGCTAAAGGCTGTGTTGCAAGTACACGAAGTATGGACATTCTTTGATCATTTTCTTTAAGAGCTAATTCAGGATATCTCTCGAGTGTACACAGAGCTGTATCTGCAAAAGAAATCTATAATCATTGGTATATAGTTAGTTTAAAAGAATTCAACTTAGACATTAAACTTTTGCAAAAGTCTTTCTTATTTCAGTTGCAGTTGAGGAACGGGGAAGGGCAACCACCGGACCCGGCCCCCAAGTTTTAGAAATTTATATTTTCCCCTGTTGAAATTCGAAAGTTTTAAGAATTTTGTTTATGAATTAACGTTTTTGTCCCCACATAAGCTTCTTAATATGATTCCATAAGCTTTGCGTGGCGTTTTAATTCAGTAAATTGTAGTACTTAAGTATAGACCTTTTTTTTTTAAAATAAGATTTAAAGAAAAGCAAAGAAAATGTTCGATGGAATGGAATTTATGCTATATATATGGGCTTTACCATAGGACCCCGAAGGAGTCATTGCCACAATGAGATCGGCAGCTGAACGATACGTAAAGGGACGACAAGGTTCTTTGTCGTCAGTGACTATAGATGGAGATAATCCACCATTTCCTGGCTTTGTGCTGGATGTCGCCATTTAGCAGCATAGTAGAGGGGAGTAAGGTTCTGCATATCCCCATGGTGAGGCAAATCCGGGTTTCTCTTCACCGTGCTCGGCGGACTCCACATCCGCAGCTAAGGCCACGCGGATGAAGAGCAGTTCGCCAACTTGGTCTCGGCTTCAAGCTCCTCAAGATAGGGTCTTGACCAATTTCACGACAAAATCCGACCGGCCACACCTAGCTGCCACATGAAGGGCAGTCATGCCAAGGGTGGAGATTTTTGCTGCCTTTGCATTTGGTTTCTCACGAAATATGTGTCTAGCATGTTGCCAATTTCCTTCCATTGCTGCTCTGTATAGTCCTGGGATATCGGTAAAATCAGCTTCAGCATGTGAATTGAGTCCTTCCAAGATAAATTTCTAGAAATGTGATGGATTTTAAAATTTTTTCTACAAATAGGGTGATTTGGGGTTAGGTTTCCTATGAGTGATGTTTGCATTTGCGAAATGCGAGTTCCAATAAACTTGCATTTTCCAAATGCGAGTTCACTGGAAAAAGAGTTTTTTTAAAAAATCAAAATTCTTGGAACTCGCATTTTGTAAATATGAGTTCCAAAAGCACTGACATAATAACCAAAAACACGCCCCACTTCATTCACATGCATGCCACAAGTCTCATTTGTTTATTCTCTCTTGTCTTCAATTGATCAAGTGAATCAAGTATGAGGTCACCAAATACCGCTAGATAGATTGGACCCTTTCGAAACACACTGTTCTACATCACAATTTAGATTTGTAAATTTTTAATGTGTGTACCAGTGGCAGAAAATATCAAACAGCGCTAAGATTAATATAGATTTCAAATTTTTTTTCAGTGTCTTTTATCCTTTTGCTGCAGATTCCTTCAGTTTCCAGGTCCTTATTTTTTGGAATATGTATCTGCCAAAAAAGATTTTTTTGGAGGCTTCCCAGTAGTACGAAATAAACCAGTGTTTAATGAATTTATTTTTTTTGTTAAAAGTTAGATTAATCTTATGTGCATTAATGGATACAGACACATCATTTCATCTCAATTTGATCAATTTGATTGAGTGTGCACACCAAACCCATGGATACAAATACTACATGTCATTACAATTTAAGTTTGCACACATAACATGCACCTAATAGGTCGTAGTGCATAAAAGATTAGTGCTTAATTTATTTACCTTTTCATATATATATATATATATATATATATATATATGTATGTATATTATATATGTGTATTGGTTATCGGTTCTCGTCCCCCAACCGGGTTACCACCAAGCTCTACTAAAGAAACCAAAACAATACAATTAAACGGGGATTTAATGATTGGTCATAAGTTTCATTTTTCTCTCTGACTCTCTATTTTCCATTAATACCCACCTTTAGAGTTCAGACACATAAGTAGTGCCACTCTCAGGCACTAAGCCTTCACAAAATTATAATACTGCAAAATTGTTGAAGGAAACCAAATGAAAAAAAAAACAAAAAACAAAAAAGGTTGACTAATTTAATTTAATACCGGGCAAAAAAGGTTATTGAGACGAAATTATTCGCTCGAAATGCGGAAGTATACTGAGATTAATTGCATGCGGGAAGAGTGAAGAAGGTGATGCATTAGAGTCATGGAAGTAGTAGGAGGAACAAACATCGCTTGGCTTCAAACCAAGCTTCTCACTATCCCAGATAATTAATTATCGTCATCTGCATCACCCCATTTGATTAGCTATTAAATAAAATATAGAGGAGTGAAAAAGAAAAAAAGGTAAATAAATATAATATATAATATATTTATTTATAATACACACACACACACACACACACACACATATATATATATATATATATATGAAAAGGTAAATAAATTAAGCACTAATCTTTTATGCACTATGACCTATTAGGTGCATGTTATGTGTGCAAACTTAAATTGTAATGACATGTAGTATTTGTATCCATGGGTTTGCTGTGCACACTCAATCAAATTGATCAAATTGAGATGAAATGATATGTGTCTGTATCCATTAATGCACATAAGATTAATCTAGCTTTTAACAAAAAATAAATTAATTAATTAAACACTGGTTTATTTCGTACTACTAGGAAGCCTCCAAAAAAAATCTTTTTTGGCAGATACATATTCCAAAAAATAAGGACCTGGAAATTGAAGGAATAGCAGCAAAAGGATAAAAGACACTGAAAAAAATTGAAATCTGTATTAATCTTAGCGCTGTTTGATATTTTCTGCCACTGGTACACACATTAAAAATTTACAAATCTAAATTGCGATGTAGAGTAGGTGACTGTTCTGGAAAGGGTCCAATCTATCTAGCTGAGCAGTATTTCGAGTGACCTCATACTTGATTCACTTGATCAATTGAAGACAAGAGAGAATAAACAAATGAGACTTGTGGCATGCATGTGAATGAAGTGGGGCGTGCTTTTGGTTATTATGTCAGTGCTTTTGGAACTCGCATTTACAAAATCCGAGTTCCAAGAATTTTGATTTTTTTAAAGAACTCTTTTTTCAGTGAACTCACATTTGCAAAATGCGAGTTTACTGGAACTCGCATTTTGTAAATGCGAATATCACTGGCAGGAAACCTAACCCCAAATCACCCTATTTACAGAAAAATTTTAAAATTCATCACATTTCTAGAAATTTGTCGTCCTTCCAATTCCTTGGCTGCCAAATTCACATCGATTAGGAGGGCCTCGTAAGAACAGTTGAAGTAACATCAATATTACCAACAGTAATAATAACACCCAATAGTTGTCGGGTAATTGCCCCCCTCAGACTTTGCAATACTCTTTTTACACCCTATGGAATTCTTGTCATAATGAATAGCAGCGAAGCACATTGTCCTCTCGCCGGAAACTAGTTATGCTAAGTCAAAATTACCATCAAGCGTGTTAAAAAAGAGTTAAAAAAAGCCCTCATGCAATGTAAGAAAGATAAAACCAAATTTAGGGAATAAAGTATATTTCTTTCTACAAGTTAACCAAAGTTGTCACGTTAGAAGAACAATAAAGAATACATAGGCAATAATTGTCCATCTTTACCCAAGGCAAAAATATAAGGAAAAAAAAGGAACTGAAACAAAAATTATGATAGGGAATCAGCCAAAATTATTGATATTCCTGAGAATTGTGCTCAAAGCAATTAGCCTATGAAAAAAAAAAAGCCTATGAAGTGAGTTGGGACGTATACTTTTTTGTTTTTTTTTTTTCACACAGAGTAATCCATATTTATCTCTGGTGTCGTTAGAGTATAGTACTATCTCACCAATGACTATATTCTAAAATTTGAACCTCGAAACGAGGTTGTTCGTATTAGGGGCTTAATATGCCTGGCTTAATCTCAAAATAAGCTTTAAATGCTCCCATATTTCTGCCAAGTTCATCCTGATTAGAGTCACTATATCAAGCACAATAATATATACATATGTATGTATATATATGTATGTATGTATATATATATGTGGTTGTCTATATATATGTATATAGATATTTGGTCGATTTTGGGGCTGCCTCTCCTAAAACAAATCCCCACATTTGGTGTTCTCTAAACTGGTAGTGTTTATGTAGGTTATATAACCAAAATAGAAGTCGACATAAGTTTTTTCTAAGAATATAAACCCTAAATTTATGCATTGACACGAAATTCGTACAAAGATACACAAATTTCTGTGTACTTGACAGGTGCCGAACCTGTACAATAATAAATATTTAAACCTAACTGTCCACAGGAATACTCCTGAGTTAAATCTAGTACTGGAGCAGGGACTTCGGATGTGCAATGGGTTACTAGTTTCACCCTGATTCCAAGGAGTTTACTTAATCCGATATACCAGAAATTAACCAGAGAATTTAATTAATTTGGAAAAGTGACAAGTAGGGTCGTCTCCTCAGGGAACGGTAGGAAATTGTCTCTTCCTAAATCACAGGAAAATGGGGGAGGGGGGGTTTGGATGGGATAGAACTAGAAATAAAATAAATAAATAAATAAACTTAGCAAATAGAAATAAAAATGAAAATACCAATTAAACAAATTACCAGAAAATAATTTGATAGAAATAACAAGTAATGAAATTCTACTCAAAGGAACAACTTCTCAGGCACAGTCCAAGCAAATGATCATCGATGCAAAAAAATTTCATTCAACTGTCACTAGGTTAGTTATAGCCACCAACAAGCTCTGACAGCCAGCTCTTCCTTACTTTCTCGACAGCCAAGGTACGACCGTTGACTGTTTCCTTAACCAGATAACAACCCTAGGTACGACCATAGGAATTTAATTATCCAATTGCATTAAAAGTTAGAAAAACCCAACCCTAACCAATGAACACGCTAAGAGGGTTCATTTAAGCTAGATCTTACGTTTCCCCAACATAAAACCGATTATGGTGGTCGCCACTTATTATTAACCAAATGAACAATTACGTATTCAATTAGTTAATTTGACAGTAGGATATTAAGTTAAATTAAATATCAGGCCGTTAGACATTCAATTAATAAATTAACCTTCAAACAATTAATTCAGGAAACGTACGAATAGTAACAATATTAAAAGAAATAACAAAAACTCGATTAGATCTCACAAATGATATGGACCGTGCCTTCGAGTCGCCCTTTGAGTAGACGAGAGATTTAACCGCTTCTCACCATGGCCATCCCACGTGAGTCGATGGATTTAATTTGCATGCCCAAAACCACGTTGGAATTGAAAGTGAATATGCTTGGAATTTTAGATGAGAAATCGACCAAGACGTCGAAGTGGAGAACAAACGAACCTTAATGGAGAAAAATTGGAAAACTAAACAAAAGCAAGGACGGAACCTCGTTATCTTTTCTTTTTGTTCTTTTCGCACGCACTACTACTACTACCAAAAGAAGAAGAACAACTACGAAGAAAAGAAAAAGGAATGGATCAAAGGCTCCTTGGTTTTCTTACTTAAACTATTCTAACAAAACCTATCAATCTAATGAAAACCCCCCAATCAGAGGAAAAGCCTGGACGAAAGCTCTTTTAAGCCGTCCTCCCTGAAGCGGCGCTCTCCTTCCATCCAATCCTCCCAAAATAGGTTTCCCAAGAATTTTAATCCTAATAGGAATCTACCTTCTAAAAAACAATAACAAAATAAAATCAGGAAACCAATTACACTTTCCTAAATAAAAGAGCCTTTTAAGTAATTTCCAAAAGTGAAATAAAGTCTTCAATCCCAAAGATGTCAAGCGCGTAGGATTCCTTCACAGCCAACGAAGCGCGCCCATGCCTTAACCTTGAGAGCCTTTTGGAATTTTCACCAAGAGTAGAGCTTTTAATCTCCAATTAATTCCAAGAACCTAAAATCAATACTAAAACCAAACCTAAGTCTACTAGAGCAATTTATACCATATTTAAGCCATAATTGAGGGAAAATGTCCACAAATAAAGCATGCAATTAAGGACTTAACAGTTTTAGTTCATTATTTTTTAATAATTTATACAAGATTAATTTATGAATACTAATATCGAAAATGATTTGTAATCTAGCTTAAAAAGTATGGCTGAACCTATCTTTCTCCTAGTTTTGTGGAGTTTGAGGTCAACTAAAATTTGCCCTTTCTTTAAATTGGCTGGACAGTACAGTTTAGATTTACCCAACCTAATTGACCATGATAGCTAGTCTAAAGAAGATATTAAACCATTCATGTTTTTCACAATGCCCACAATCACGATATATTATTGTGCGTTGAACAAATGTACACATTCGAGGTCTATATGAAATACAATCAAAGCATTTTGGATATTAGAATTTGTCACGGCAAAAACAATTGAGAGGATTGGATAATAAGCCACAACTCAAGAAAGGTGAGGCCTAGGTTTCTATTCTATTTTCTCACGCCAAAGTCTGAAGAGCACAAGGTTATCATAGGACGTGATATGGACTTGAAACGAAATTTTATAAAAGCAGATGGTTATCATAGCAATTAAAGCTTTGACGGGTAAGCTGAATGAATAAATTTATGCTAGCGTTCTTTCATAATTCTCTAGCAAAACACGAAAAACTATATCTAACCTCGCGCAAACTTCATACGAAAATCTCCTTCGGGGATGAACATCTCGATTATCTCATCGTCCATCTCGATCACGCTATCGTCTATCTCGATAAATTATATTTTTCTTCTCTGTGGGGGCCTTTCTTCTATTTACTTATGATAATCGAGGTTCATGTTTAGGCTAATTTATACCTCAAAAAAGAGGGCACTCCTCGTGCTCCAATCAAAAGTGCTTCAGCCCATGTGACATTTTTAGGAATGATCTCTTGAGTGTTGCAGGGTTAAATTTTGGTTTTAGATTTTACTGATAAAAAGAGTATTCCAAGAACAAAAAGTGCTCTCCAATGATTACGAATTAATGTTTACATACAGTGCTTTTAGTTCTGTCTGCTCACTACATAATCAAGGTGGGCATCTTCTTTCTTTCCTTTTTCTTTTTAGTATTTTGATGTTTATGGATGGATTGGTCCACACCTAAATAAAAGATGATGAATTATTCCAACCTGATGAAAGCTGTTCTTATTAGCTTGATTATCTTTTGCCTACTTGTTGGCGAGCTTTCTTGTGACAAT
This sequence comes from Gardenia jasminoides, assembly GCA_013103745.1. Classification (NCBI taxonomy): domain Eukaryota; kingdom Viridiplantae; phylum Streptophyta; class Magnoliopsida; order Gentianales; family Rubiaceae; genus Gardenia; species Gardenia jasminoides. The sequence continues at coordinate 25,077,038 of CM023102.1, read as the reverse complement.
GGTACAAATGAGAGAATCACACGCGTTTTAGTAATAGATGATAAATTAATTTCTCATATACTAGGAACTTAAAAATGGGTAGGATGGATTGAGTAAGACGTACATCTATAAAGAATTTTATGTGAATATTACGTGACATACGTAAAAAATTACTAGAGTAACAAAAAAAAAACAAAGAAAAAGATTTTCTCGGTGTATTAAGATTGAATTGTGCTTAATTCAGATGATGCATGGTAGTCTCTACATTGATTGAGAATAGTCTCCAATATTAACGTAATTCATTAAGCGTGGATTGGAATTTAGAGAATGGGATAGGACAAAAGCACATTAATTTGCTCTTTTCTTGAATTGACTGCTTGCAACTTTATTGTTAGCAGACTACAATACTAGCTTTAGAAGTGCCTGGAAATGATTGGTGCAGTCTTCCCTCCAGTTCTCGCCCTTTCTTTTGACTGGGGCCCCTGGGCAGGTAAAGAAGCTCTGGCGGATTGTCAATCATGACACCATGACATGAGCTGCGTAAGTAATCGTTACACATAGTACACGGTACAAAATGCTAATGAAATCTAATCTCCCAAAATTTACTAGTATGTCCGGGACAACAATGTTACTCTTGAAGTGCAAAATTGTAGTAATGGATATGAGCGACAAAGGCACCAAATGCCTCAGTCGCACCGACACACACACACAAATACACACGAGTGCGCGCACGTGTGTGTATATATATATATATATAAAAGTGTGTGTCTGTGTGTATTAAAAATTAACCACTATATAGTTGACCAATTTCGATGGAATATATATAAGAAGGTTGGTTCACAATCGTGAAGGTCTTTTCTTTGCTGCAAGAAAAAATTCTTCATAAAAATATTTGTCCAATGTAATTAGGTTTTTAGCTTACATGATCGCTCGAATAATATTGCAGGGTTATGTTTTGGCATCAGATTTTACACATAAGAGAATTTCAAAAGCAAAAATTACTCTCAAACGGTGAAGAACAGTGATATTAATTTTGTCTAGTCACCGAAAAATCATGGCATGGCTCCTTCTTTCTTTCTTTCTTTCTTTCTTTCTTTATTTTTGCTGTTATTGGATGAAAGTTTGATGAGCATCCAACATGATCCCTTACTTGAACTAGATAAAAAAATGTTCTTGTCAGCTTTCAGATTGGGATAAATATATTCAGATATAAAGAATTATTATTCAAAACCTATGTAGAAAGTATACAACATATGTTATAAAGTTCTCGAGTAAAAGAAAATTTGTTTGTCACTCAAAAAGTGATCAGATTTAGGTCTGGTGCCATTAGACTCTAGAATTTAGTGGTGCATCCCCTCCTAAAAACATCCCCACATTGTTTTCTAAAATGCTACTCTTTGATGTAGGCTATGTAACTAAAATAGAAATCTGTATAATTTTTTCTTAGTATAAAGAAACCGGAATTTATGCATTGACAAGGAACTGATTTAATGCGAATATATAAATGATTTGCATCCGGCTTCAAAAGTAAGGCTGAGCCTATCTTTCTCCAAAGCTCGATGTGTAGTTTTGTTGAGTTTGAAGTCAACTAACGCTCGACCTTTTCCTTAATTGGCTGGACCAGCAAGGATCAAACTAACCAAGCCTCATTGACTATGATAACTGGCCTAAAGAAGATACTAGGATTTTTATTCATTGGAGGCATAAAGCAAATATTTTTTTATTATTTATTACGAAGAGAAGCAGAGAATAATAACGCTTTTAGACCAAGTGGTGACACTAGTATGCAAGGAACCTATTCATGCCCTGTAACTCATTAAAATACAAGCGTTTTGTAGAGCATATTTCTTGGAGGCACATTTATCGATTAGTAGAACAAAGCTAAATCCCTTTAAAAATTCTACGTCGAAAGGTGCAATTTTAGTTTGTCCAGTGCGGGCATAAATCCGCCGCATTGGAGAAAATTACTCTTAAAAATATTTGTCCGATGTAATCGCGAGCTCTCCAGTGCGGGCATATAAGAAGCTTGGTTCACAACCGTGAAGGTCTTTTCTTTGGTACGAGAAAATTACTCTTAAAAATATTTGTCCGATGTAATTTTTTTTGTTTTTTAAGAATGTTAAAAAATTTAACAACTATATGTGGTTGATCACAGCACCCTTTTTTTCTTTTCTTTTTGGTAATTCTTATGTCCTTGGATGAAAGTTTGATGCGCAGTTAACATGATCCTTTACTTGAACTGGATAAAGAAATGTTCTTATCAGCTTTCAGGGTGGGATAAATATACTCAGATGTAAAGAATGATTATCAAACGCTCTATTCAGAAAGCATACAACATAGTGCTAACGTCCTCAAAAAATTGTGTTGGTGTCCAAAAGATTAACTTTGTTTGTAGTTAATTTAAGTGATGATTGTCTCCAATTTAATTAAGGATAGTCTTCTGTATTGGCATCATTAGGACAAAAAGTACATTTGCTCTTTTCTGGGATTGACTGGTTTCTGCTAAGCTTTACGACAATCTAAGTGATTGCTACATTCATTTCTCAGTTCTCATACTTTCTTTTGTCTGGCCACGTAAAAAGCTTGGGGGGATTATCAACCAAGCCACTGGAAGCCGAATTGATAAGTTAAGAAAAATAATCTGATTCTGAAAAGGGGAGAAATGAAGATCACCTGATCCAAACATTGGAAATTGGAAATAGGCACAAAAGTTTAGTACTATATACTTTTTGCCGTCCCGTAAATCACTCTAATCGTTAGGAATAACGCACGGTTAAAAATGCTAATGCAATTTTAGTGTCCCAAAATTCCTGTTTCTAAGTTTTTTTTTCCATCATTATATAATAATTAATTTACAACGTCTTTATGTTCTTTTCATTTCTTATTTCTCCTTCACATAATTGTCATCTTTTCAGATCTAATCAACACTGCAGCATACTTTTACATCAAATATAAATATATATATATATATATATATATATATATATAGCTCTATGGTTTATGTTTTAACTGTGCATGCACAATGTTTTTTCTACCGCACAACGCAAAGTTTAAGTCTCCTAATTTAGAGAGATAGGACACATCTTGCGCACTAAATGATTAATTCTTACCACCATCGATATTTTTTCCTCTCAACTAGGGCTACAAACGAATCCAGCAGCTCACGAGCGGTTCGCAAGCAGCTCGAGTTCAAGTTCAACTCGAGCAGCTCATTTTCATATTCAAGTTGAGTTCAAGCAACGTTCTCTCAAACTTTATAACTTGCGAGTCGATTCGAATAAGTTCGAATATATATAATATTTTTTATTTTTTATTTTAATAGTAAAATTACATATATATCCCTAATATTTTTATTATTTATTAAGAAAAATAATTATTTTATTCATTTTTTAAAAAAATAATTATTTTTTATTTTTTCAAGTTCGAGTAGGCTCGAGTTCGAATTCGATTAGGTTCGAGTTCAAACTCGAACTCGAGTTTGAATTTCACTTTGAGAACTCGGTAAAAATAAGTCAAGTTCGGTTTGATAAAGCCAAGACTCCACTCGACTCGATTTATTTGTAGTCCCACTCTCAACATTCCAAGCACCTCTTCCTTGGTTACCCTTTCAGTAGGCATCTCTGCCCGGCTCACTATAATCTCACCATCCTCGATATTTTTTCCGCTCATATTATTATGCATCTTTTCCTTGCTCTATATCTTACCACCCTCGATATCATATTGAGCCATCATAGTACTAGGCTGATGTATTCAATTATTTTCTCTTTTAGCCTTTCCCTATATCTTATGATAATTGACGTTCATGATTAAACTAATTTATAGCTTAAAAAAAAGGTTGGCATTCCTCGTGTTACATGCTCAAAATACCTCCATTGTGATATGGTTAAGGAATATTCTCTTGAGTGTCGCAGGGTTAAGTTATAAAGCATTAGATTTTACTGATACGAGAATTCCAAAATCACAAAAGTACTCTACACTGGTGACGAATATTGAAGTACTGTGCTTTTAATTTTGTCTGGTCCCTCTAAAATCATGGCAGGGCACCTTTTTTCTTTCTTTCTTTTCTTTGTATTTTGATGTTAATGGATGAAGATGCTTGCTGAACATCATAGACGATGAGCTATTGTAACAGGATGAGAACTTTTCTTGTCTGCTTTTTTGCCTCTTGCCAACTTCTGAGTGAGCTTTCTTGTTACAATTGGCACAGAAAAAAAAATCACAGGGGATTTAGTATTAGGCAATTAATAAATTAATTAATTTCTTATGTATTAGATAATAAATCACATGCGATCTTTCTTTTTAATTTCTTTTCACTTTGTGGTATCGATGAATAAAAAGGATTGGTGAACTGTTGGAATGTATGCCCTAAAACAATTATTTTTTTTAAATACATTCCTAATAAAGTTTTGTATTTTATGAATTTCCATTTTATCTATTGAATATTTGATATAACTGATAAAGTCCTTAGAATATTTATTGATGTAATGGTAGTCACAAGAGTTGTTGACTATGAGATATCAATCACATTTATAATAAATATTCTTAAAGTTCCCTAGTCATAGTATTAATGAGATAGGACATTATTAATACGGAAAGACTAGTACACAGTTGGTCTCTACTTAATGTAAATAGTGGTTGTTCTCATCAACCAAGGTATAATGATACTTAGGCTAATGTGTAGATGAATTATAAAGTACAAATTCATTGGAGTGATCCACACAGAGATCCCATTAGGATATCTATCTAGTGCCAATGGTTGAATCTCTTATGAAAAATTTGTGTAAGTGATCCTAGACTTGAGATCACCACAGTATCTTGAGTGTGAATCACTGCCTTTTGATTCTATTACTTGTTGCTCACCAAGAGTGACTTAAAGAATAGAAATTGGGGGTAGTGTGAAGTATGGAAAGATAGTGAGTGATCAAGAGAGGATTCACCACTTCGATAGTGGGAGTTGATATCCAGGATGGCCACTAGTGGGAGATTAACCTTAATAGTCGACTACCTTAGGTTAATTGAAGAATGTCTTCAAGTTAACCTAATCTAGGGTTAATTCCGAGAACTAGAAAATTAATTAGTCATTAGGGAATTGGCACTTATTCCTCATTCCCTGACTAATTGGATATCTATGGTGAAAGGATAATAATTACATGGTAATTTTCCATGGAAAGGTTTGGTCAAAATTCCCTTGACTAATTCCGAATACCTGGATGGTTGTGATGTGTTGCTAGACACCGCTCACAATCTATAATTATGAATGAATTAATTATTGTAATTAATGATAAAATAAAGTTGTTTATTTTATCTAATTCTTCTTGAGAATTATAATTCATTATTATTGCCAGTGTATTTGGAACCTATTGGATCACACGCTTAGAGATTGAATTCTAGATTAAAATTGTGTATCCAAATGGAGATTTGGAAATAAAACCTTTTGGGGGTCTAATTATAAGGAATAAAGGATTCCGGAGCTATTTGAGCAAATAGGAGAAAATAGTTATCCTATATTTGTTTTAATTTGGATCAAACAAGACCCTATCTTTTCTCTACCTCTCTCCTATAAATAGACGACTATATGATACGCATAACAACAACACAACTACGGTTGACGAATAGAGAGAAGCTAGGGTTTTGAGAAAAACCTACGAGAGAAATTCCAAAGAAAGAGAGAATAGGCTAGCACCTTTCTACACTTTCATATACACACATCTAGGATCGTAGAGATTCAAGAGAAGATCCAAACTTCTCTCTGGATTGGAGAGGCGAGGACGCTTGGACTGCTGAAAGGGGCTGACCACTCTCTACAAAGCAACAAGAAGTCGTTTCTAGGATTAAGGTAATCCTACAACTCCTCTTCTCTATAAGTCATACGTAGCCTAGGATGATTCCTGGTGGGTTGTTGGGGTTAAAATTTTTGTTTTCCGGTGCGTCTGCTACCCCAAAACCTAACATGAACATCTATAATTATGAATTATTTAAAGAGAAAAGTTTTCTTATGAGCTTTCTAGGTAGCATCAAATATATTTAGATATATAGAATTATTATTCAAGGTTCCATTTAAATATCTTATGTGATATAAATCAAAAAAAATTCTTGAGTAAGAAAAAGATCATTCAATGTGCAAAGATTAAAATTGTTCTCAATGTAAGTAATAATTGTCTGTAATTTAGTTGAGGATATCTGCATGTATTAACTTAATTGAATAAGAGTGCCCGAGAAAAAAGTTGCATAAAATTTAGGGACATAGGACAGAACAAAAGTTCCTTAATATGCCTGGAAAAACATCCTCTTAAGAGTACTTGTGCTACGCAATTTGGATAGGTTTTCTTTTTTCTCAAAACAACGAATTTTAACTAATATGACATTTTCTATGTATCTTATGCCAATATTCCTCTAACTTTTGCCTATGTGCAATAAAATGTACTTCTTTTCTGTCCGATAAACTCTTCCTATATATCTGAAAGCATATCATTTGAAATAGACACTCCAAAAATGATCCAGGCTTAATGTGTAGGGGGTATCCAATTCGAATAAAAGAGTGTAACTATTTTGATCTTTCATCTAATCATGTCATACTGCCTCTTATTCGTTGTTTTAAATTTTAGATGTTTCAAAATCCATCCTGTGACCTATTGTGAACCTTCGCGTGTCTCAATCTTGAATTTTTGTTTTTTATTTTTTGGCCTGGTCTTCTCCTGCCTTTTTCCATTTCAAAGAAAATTTTCTAATGCACGTCAAAATTAGATTTCAAGTTTGAGTATCGCCCACTAAAATTACAGAGGACAGTGTCAAAATAATAATGAGCAAATGCCTAATTCCCTGTTATTTATTTGGGCTAGGAGGGCCTTGGAGTGCTAATGGGACATATTGTGTCCTCAGAGAACCCCAAAAAAAAAATATTCATTTTGTTCTGAAGACCCAACACAATTGGTCGAAATTAGTAGGGTTTCAAGCTCTCCCCTTAGTTTCCTCTTTCCTATGTAAAGATTGGAGTGTCGCTTGAATAATATTAAAATAAACACATATAGTCATTTAATTTTATGTCGTATCGTCTCATCAATTACCATACTTCTGATCAAGGCAAGCTATAAAAGTTAATTGGGTATGAGAAAAATATAACTTTTTTTTTTACTTAAATTATCTAGAATCTTGTGTTCGGAGAATCATTTATATATACCTAAGAAGACTGGAAGTTAGGATAAGAATAACATGAACTTTGTGCATAGATTGATATGTCATGTAGTCGATTAATACCAATCATGATCGCCAAAAAATAATTATCATTGATATCTTATTTAGTGAGTAGTAGACATAATATAGTCCATTACTATTATTTAGTAACAGAGGATTTATAGTCACGTCTAATATATTTTATAGTTGTCCGGTACTATAATCCCATGGTATAGTGAAAGGTGGGGACTAGGTTTCTGTTCCATTTCTCTCGCGAAAGTCTGAGAGCAGTGTTTGCAATTTGGTATGAAAAATATAACAGCACAAGGTTACGATCGGATGTGATATAGACTCAAAATAAAAAACTTTACAATCACCTAATTAGCAATTAAAACTTTGAGAAAAGAACAAAATATTTCTTATTACGTTTAATCATGTCATGAAAATCTTCACGTGATCATCCATCCCAATAAATTATGATTTTTGTTTTCTTTGGTAAGCCTTTCTTCTATTCACTTACGACAATCAAGGTTCACGTTGAGACAAGTGACAGGTGTCGAGCCTGTGCAATAATAAATACCTACTACAAGAAATATAAATTTTGAGTATAAGGGTGAGTAGGATCGTCTCCTCAGGGATTGGGGAAAATTTGTTTCTTTTCCAAGCACAAGAAAATGGGGGATTTTTGAGATAATGAGGAAATATTTAAAGATTAAATAACAAAACAAATAACTAAAATAAGAGAGAATGAAATATATAAGAGATGAGTTCTAGTCAAAGATCCAACTACTCAAACACAGTCCATATACCTGATCATCGATGCAATATTAATTCATTTAATTCCTTAATAGGCTGGTTATAGTCGCCGGAAACCTCTCAAACGACCAACTCTTCCTTAGGTTTTAGGTAAGTAAGGTACGCCCGTTAAATACCCCTAATTAAGAAACAACCCTAGGTACGCCCGTAGGATTTAATTTCTCAATTGCACTAAGAATTAGAAAAGCCCAAACCCTAACCAACAAACACACTACCAGGGTTCATTTAGATTAGATCATACGTCCCCCTAACATGCGTACACGTTAGTTGCCAACTAATATTAATTTACTAAACAATTACGGATTTAGTAAATTAAATTAGCAGTAGATTATCCAGTCAATATGAACATCGGGCCCTTGACATTCAACCAACAAAATAATCATATTAACATAAAACAGAGAACGCATAAATACTAAAGATTTAAACGAACAAATGACAAATCGATTAGATCTCACAGATATGTTGGACTGCGTCGTTGAGTTGATCTTTGACTAGACGAGAAACTTAGCCACGCATGACGTGAGAAATTCCACAAGAGATTTCAATGGAAATTAACAAAGCCATGTGTGAATTGTTGAAAGTAGAAAAATAGCGATAGAAAAGAAGAAAGGAATAATATTGATAAAAAGGGAGAAAAGGAAGCCCAATGCTTCCTGATGGTTTCGTCCGTAGTGCTTGATTGGAGACAACTCCCTAACCTATCAACTACTACTACTTATATATACTCCGTGGGCTGGCTCCTTAGGTGTAGGGGAGAATCCCAATCTAAGTCCAAAAGGGAAAAACTCCCCCTTTTTCCTTCAATAGCCACGATCAACCCCAAACAGAAAATAAGAAACTCCTAAAAAGATATCAAGCTCTAACTTTCCTAATGCAAAAAGACTACTAAATAAGAAAATAAGCTACTAATTCCAGCATGTCTTCAATTTTGGAACTCTTAATACTTGGAAACTGCCATGTAGACTTGAGATCTCAACACCTCAGCCAAGACCACCCGTATTAAGCGTGTCCGTGCCTAACTATTGGGATCTCTTCTGAAATTTCAGCCATTTAGCACCCTTTTTCACAATTTCCTGCATTTGACCACCAATTACACAAAATCAGTAGAATCTATCAAAGAATGCAATTTTTAGTCTAAATAACTAGGAAATATTAATACAATAAACACCTAAAATTGCACCCTATCAACAAGTTTATACATTTAAAAAAAAAATGGTGAGCATTGCTTGTGTTACATGCCCGAATCAAAATTACTTCAATTCATGTGACATTGTTAGGAAGGATCTCTTGAGTGCTGCCGGGCTAACTTTCGTTCTTAGATTTTACTGATAAAGAGTATTCCAAGAACAAAAGGTGTTGTAAAATAGGGCCGAGTAATGTTAACAAGAATAACAGAAATAAAACGGGATGTAGGACACGCTTGAGTCGTGCTAGGTAGCACTGTCCTAAGAAACTATTTCCAAATATTGAAAATGTTTCCCCAGGATTAAACAAGCCTTCTTCTAATATCAAGAAGGAAAGTACCAGCAAAATCTTAAAGTATCCAATGAGAGAATCGAGAGAAGAAGAAAGCGAAGAGAGAAAGTAGGAGAGTAAGAGAGATCAGATGGAAGGTATATCGCTACTGAGAAGGAAGGCAGCTATTTATAGGAAAAGTTTAACAAAAGATCCGTTGGTCCATTAAATGCTGCAGAGAACGTTTCTGTAACAAAAAAGGTAAAAATTCAATGCAATAAATCATGGCATGATTTTAGGAAGGAACGCTTGGAAATAAATCGCCGATTTCAATGCCATAAAATCATGGCATGATTTTAGGAAGGAAACGTTAGGAAATCATCGATTTAATACCATAAACGTTTAGAAAATTAATCTGTCAGATAAACACGATTTTAGGAAACGTATCTGCAGATATTATTTTCTACCGTTTTCAGTCAAGGCGTTTATGAACGTTAAAACGTTTCGGTCAAAACTTTAATGATGATTGACAAAAACAAAACCAAGGTGAGCCGCGTTTAACCCACGCGCAGGGGGGGGAAATCTGACCGTTTGAACTAAATTAGCCCAATTCAACTTCCCCTCATGCGCGCGAGCCCATGCTAACTCTCAGCTCATCACAAGCCCAATGGAGAGTTAGACAATATAAAGTGTTTAAAAAACTCCTTGGTTTTCCAATGTGGGACAAAGTCTTTTGAAATACAATATCTACAACAATCTCCCACCTATTTCAAAAGATTTTGAACAGAACAATAACAGAGGAAGGAAAATTTGCTGGATATGTTGAGTTCAACGAATTCAGTTTGGTGTCTTTTGGACTATGAACCAAACTTAGACTGATAAGATATGTCTTACAGAATTATTGGTGAAATATATATTTCTATGAACCAATAATTCTTTTTATATGACAGAGATCTTACCAATCACATTGTAACCCATAATTTGCTGTTCAACGCGGTTTTGCGCATTTAGGCCGTGCGCCCGCCTGGTTGTTCATGAGAGCTCTAAAGATTTGGCCAAAATCTTATAGGAGGCCCCACTCCACTCTCATATAGGTGAATTTATCAAGTGTATACTGCTCAAAATACACCTCCCTAAAGGGATATAAATTCATTAAGAGTATTTAAACTCAACCTTACAAATACTAGCGGTCAAAGCACTTATCTCAAGGGACTTTAAATTTCAAGTGCTTTACAACAATATTGACTTGTTATTACCCATATGAACCTACTTCATGGGATCACCAATCACATAGGTTGGGTTACCATCTTTATTGACAATTGTTGGCCCAAGTCCCATCTCCCTTGTAGTTTGAAGAATTAACTTTCTTCCTACAGGTTTAGTCAGAGGATCGGCCAAATTCAACTCTGACTTCACAAAATCAATGGAAATAATTCCATCTCTAAGCAGCTGCTTTACGACATCATGTCTCAATCTCATGTGTCGACTTTTACAATTAAAAGATTTATTTTTTGCAATAGCGATAGCCGCTTGACAATCACAGTGTATGGATACCGGAGGCAACATGTCCTTAGTTGAAGGAATATTAGCTAAGAAATTCCTTAGCCAATCACCTCGTCCAACTCGAGCTAAACTCTGATTCCATAGTTGACCTAGCAATGATTGTCTGCCTGGCTGATTTCCAAGCTACTGCCCCACCCCCGAGGGTGAACACATAACCACTAGTGGATTTTGTATCATTTGAATCAGAGATCCAATTAGCATCACTGTAACCCTCTAATACAGTGGGAAATCCACTATACAGGATACCAAAATTTATGGTTCCTCTCAAATATTTCATTAGTCTGACTAATGCAAACCAATGCTCACGATTGGGATTGTGAGTATATCTACTCAGTCTACATACAGCATAAGCTATATCAGGTCTAGTAAAATTCATCAAATGCATCAGACTCCCAATAATCTGAGCATATTTAGACTGAGCAACTGGGTCACCATTATTTTTCTTTAATTGAGTGTTAGCATCATAAGGAGTGCTTACCGGTGTCACATCATAATTTTCAAACTTCTTAAGAAGTCTTTCCGTATAATGTTCTTGTGACAACATTATACCATCATTTCTCCTTATGATTTTAACACCCAATATTATTTTTGCTTCACCCAAATCTTTCATATCAAAACTCGATGACAAAAAATGCTTAGTACTGTTGACAATATTTAAGTTTGTACCAAATATAAGCATGTCATCCACATACAAACTAATTATCACATATTCATTGTCTACAGTTTTAACATATACACATTTATCCACTTCTACAGATAAGAAACCGTCATTTATCAATACTTGATCAAATTTTTCATGCCACTGTTTAGGAGCTTGTTTTAGGCCATAAAGTGATTTAACTAATTTACAAACCTTATTTTCTTGTTCAGGTACAATACATCCTTCAGGTTGTAACATATAAATTTCTTCTTCTAAATCACCATTTAAAAAAGCTGTTTTGACATCCATTTGATGTACAAAAAGTTTATGAATAGAAGCTAAAGCAAATAAAATACGAATAGAGGAAATTCTTGTTACTGGTGCAAATGTATCAAAATAGTCAATATTTTGTTTTTGAGAAAATCCTTTGGCTACTAAACGAGCTTTGTATTTATCTATAGAGCCATCAGGATTATATTTTCTTTATATAACTTACATTCACATGTCCTAATCTTGCATGCCATAAAGAAATTGAATCAACAATATAAGTAGAAGAAGAAGCATTTTCATTGATCACATTGGAAATGTTAAGTACAAAGAGTCCCTGATTACAATAGCCTTTACCTACAAACACATTATTTCTGGTCATTACAATCTTATCAGATTCAAATGACACTTTCACCCCAACTTTTCCCAACAATGCTACAGAAACCAGATTTGCCCGAATATTAGGCACATGCAGCACATCATTAAGAGCCAAAGTTTTTCCTGAAGTAAGTTTCAAGAACACTTTGCCCTTTCCAAGGACTTTAGCAGTCCGAGAGTCTCCAAGGTAGACTACCTCTTCATCCTCCCCTATTGGAGTATAGGAGGAAAAAGCTTCTCGATTTGCACATATGTGCCGAGTAGCTCCAGAGTCTACTATCCACTCTTTTACATTGGCTGCAATGTTTGCTTGTGAGATGACCGCAGCAATTATTTCATCTCCTTCGACTAAATTAGCCTTAGGAGGATTACCAGCTGCTTTGTCATCTTTATTATATCTGCACTGAGCAGCATGGTGCCCTGGTTTTCCGCAACTGTAGCAATTTCCTTTCTTTTTAAAGTTGGAACTCTTTGGTTTGTAGTTGTGATTTCTAGACTTGTTGTTTTGGGATTTATTACGCATTTTTATTGTTGCTTTGTACAGATTAGCTTTGAAAGCTATCTCCTTTGCTTTGGCAGCTCTTAACTCCCTTTTGCTTGAATCCTCAATCAAAATGTGTTTCACGAGCTCATCCATAGTGTAATTTTTCTCCTTGTGCTTCAAGTTGTTTTTGTAATCAGCCCACCCACTGGGTAACTTTTCAATCAAGACATGCCCGACAAATTTCTGTAACTTGATGTCTTCATTTTTCAATTCTTCTAACAGCATTTGATACTCCGTGATTTGATTTTTATTTCCTTGTCGTCAGTCATTTGCCATTGATTGTATTTACCAACCAATTTTGCTTGGTTGCATCTTCGGCAGTGAATTTTGTTACCAAGGCTTCCCAAATAACCTTAGCTTCTTTGCAGCTACAGTAGACATCAAACAATTCATTAGATAGAGTTTGCAAAATAGTGTGTCTACATACCTTATTGGCATATTGCCATGTTTCTAGGGTCTTGGCATCCTCTGTTGCAGAAGGTTGGGATTCGGTAAGTGCGTAGGCTACTCCATGAATATCGAGGAGAGAGTGCACACGTTCTGCATCTTTGAAATTTTCATTAGCGAAAATTTCAATTTTGATACATCTGAAATGGCTTGTGTGATGAAGTTGATTGTTGAGAGGCGTTAACATTGTCGGTGGCCATAGTTTCTTAGATTGTTGTAAAATAGGGCCGAGTAATGTTAACAAGAATAACAGAAATAAAACGGGATGTAGGACACGCTTGAGTCGTGCTAGGTAGCACTGTCCTAAGAAACTATTTCCAAATATTGAAAATGTTTCCCCAGGATTAAACAAGCCTTCTTCTAATATCAAGAAGGAAAGTACCAGCAAAATCTTAAAGTATCCAGCAGAGAATCGAGAGAAGAAGAAAGCGAAGAGAGAAAGTAGGAGAGGAAGAGAGATCAGATGGAAGGTATATCGCTACTGAGAAGGAAGGCAGCTATTTATAGGAAAAGTTTAACAAAAGATCCGTTGGTCCATTAAATGCTGCAGAGAACGTTTCTGTAAAAATTCAATGCAATAAATCATGGCATGATTTTAGGAAGGAAACGTTTGGAAATTAATCTGTCAGATTTCAATGCCATAAAATCATGGCATGATTTTAGGAAGGAAACGTTAGGAAATTAATACCATAAACGTTTAGAAAATTAATCTGTCAGATAAACACGATTTTAGGAAACGTATCTGCAGATATTATTTTCTACCGTTTTCAGTCAAGGCGTTTATGAACGTTAAAACGTTTCGGTCAAAACTTTAATGATGATTGACAAAAACAAAACCAAGGTGAGCGCGTTTAACCCAGCCAGGGGAAATCTGACCGTTTGAACTAAATTAGCCCAATTCAACTTCCCCTCATGCGCGCGAGCTCATGCTAACTCTCAGCTCATCACAAGCCCAATGGAGAGTTAGACAATATAAAGTGTTTAAAAAACTCCTTGGTTTTCCAATGTGGGACAAAGTCTTTTGAAATACAATATCTACAACAAAAGGTACTGTCAATTGATGACGAATTAATGCTGAAATACAGTGCTTTTAATTTTTGTCTGGTGGCTACGTAATGATGGCAGGGCATCTTCATTTTTTCTTTTAGTATTCTGATGTTTGTGGATGAAAGGATTGGTCAGCATATGAGATGATGAATTATTCCAACATGATGAAAGCTGTTCTTACTAGCTTAATTATATTTTGGCTACTCATTGATTCCGTATTAGATAATGAAGCAATTCCTTATATACTAGGAACTTAAGGATGGATAGGATAGATTGATTAAGATGTAGATCTATAAAGAATTTTATTTGAATATTATGAAATATAAGTTAAATTTTTTGAGTAACAAAAAAGATTATTTGGGTGTACAAATTGTTCTTAATTTGGATGATGATTGTCTCTAAACAAATTGAGAATAGTCTCCATAATTAACGTAGTTTACTAAGCCTGGCTTGGAATTTAGATACACAGGATAGGACAAAAGCACATTTGCTCTTTTTTCGAATTGACTGCTTAATTTGCAAATTATTGCCAGCATACTACTAGCTTTAGAAAGTGCATGTCTGGGAATTTTCAGTACATTCATTTCTCCAGTTCTCATCCTGTCTTTTGACTGGGACTTCTGGGCGGGTAGGATGTTTAATTTGGAGGATTATCAAGCAAGACACATGACATGAGCTGCATAAAGAAATGGAAGAAACTACAAAAAAAAAAAAAAAAGAGTAAAAAAATTAACTACTGTATAGTGATCAATTGCGATGAAAATATAGAAGAAGTTGGTTCACAATCGTGAAGGTTTTTTCTTTGCTACGAGAAAATTCTGCTTAAAAACATTTGTCTAATGTAAATGGGGATTTTTTTTTTAAGAATGTTAAAAAAAATTAACTACTTTATATAGTTGATCACAGCAGCAATTTTCTTGCTTTCTTTCTTTCTTTTTTCGGTAATTGTGATGTCTTTGGATCAAAGTTTGACGGGCACTTAACATGATCCTTTACTTGAACTGGATAAAAAATGTTCTCATCAGCTTTCAGGCTGGGATAAATATATTCAGATGTAAATAATTATTATTCAAAGCTACAACATAGTATTAAAATGCTCTTGAAAAATCATTTTGGTTTACAAAAGATTAACTTTGTAGTTAATTTACGTGATGATCGTTTCTAATTTAATTAAGGATAGTCTTCAGTATTGGTATCATTAGGCAAGCCTGGATTAATAAAGTTTAGAAACATTGGACAAAAAGTACATTTGCTCTTTTCTGGGATTGACTGCTTTCTGCTAAGCTTTACGACAATCTATGAGTGATTGCCACGCTCATTTCTCAGTTCTCATACTTTCTTCTGTCTGGCCCCGTAAAAAGCTTTGGGGGATTATCAAGCAAGCCACCGCAACCTGAATTGATAAGTTAAGAAAAATAATCTAATTCTGAAAATGGGAGAAATGATGGTCACCTGATCCGGACATTGGAAATAGGCAAAAAATTTTAGTACTATACACTTTTTGTTGTCCTGTAAATCACTCTAATCGCTAAAAATAACGCACAGTTAAAAATGCTAATGTACTTTTAGTGTCCCAAAATTATTACTCTATGGACAACGTGCCTCTGTGAGTGCAAAATTTTAATGACAACGGCCCATTTTTAGGACAACGTCGCTCTATACACAATGTTTTTTTTTTTTTTTTTGAATTCTAGAAGCTTTAATTACTTGCAAATTTCAGTATTTCGTTAGCTTATAGTTTGAGAAATTAAGAAGGATCTATAGTATGTATATTTGTAGTAGTTGGGAAACTTGAGGAAATGACTCCCGGAATTGGCTGAACCTGATTATTTGGCAATATTTGATTGTGATGGCAGCCACCGGGAGAAGAGAAAATGCGACTATAAGCAGCAGACTGAAGCACGCTGTAAAGATGAACATTCGTCGCTTGTCGAACATATGCATTCCAGGCTAGCCTTCCGATACAATACAGGCAGAATCATCTCTTTGCTCGGAGTATTGGAAGGCATCAAATCTATATCAAAATTGATTCCAAGATTGAAACGCCTCATGCCCTCTTCAAAACTTGAGAGGTGAGAGATGGTCTTAAACATCAAGGAAAGGGAAATCATGTAATAAGTTATGTAACGAATTTCTATTTTCTTTTGGAGAAGCTAAATGTTTTTACCAATTATCAGAATCAAATACGAGTTATAATTATGAGATTTGTGATGAAATTATGAGATACTCGATTTTGTCAAATTTCCTGCCGTTATTAGGCGGGTTTTAGTAAAATCGCTTTACCATGTTAAGAGCTGTATTACACTAGCACTCAACACGGTCACTTCATCAATTTGGTCAGAGTATATTGTGGATTTTGACAGGTGGTAGCTTGGGAACATGTTTCCTTTGGACTCTTGATCCTCATTCCCGGTATACAGATAAATTTACATTTATTGAGGATTTTATTCCAGAATTATTATTCCATATCAATTACTACTGTAATTCCAGTTTGTGTAAACTCATTTTCATCATCGTATAATAATTATTTTACAATGTCTTTACGGTTTTTTTTATTTCTTATTTTTCCTTCACGTAATTGTAATCTTTTCAGTTCTAGTTAACACTGCTGCATACTTTTACATAAAAATATATATATATAGCTCTATGATTTATGTTTTAACTAGGCATGCACAATGTTTTTAATTTCTATATGTTTTGCATGGTGGTGGTGGTTTGAGTAAGAGATATAAAGAAATATTGAAAGAAACTACAAAACCAAAAATGTGTCAAAAGATCTACTGCTAAACAGTTGACCAATTGCGTTGAAAATATATAAGGTTGGTTAACAATTGTGAAGGTCTTTTCTTTGTGGAGCTTGAACTCAATCCAAGCTGCCCTTTCTATTGATTGGCTGGACCAATCGAGCTCGGACTATTCCAATCTCATTAACTATTATAGCTGGCCTTAAAAAGAAATCTGAACAATTTTTTTTCTCCATACTGTCAATTACAAGTACATGTTTGGTGCTTAACAAATGCATTTAATTTGTGTTGAGCAAATGCATATATATTCAAGAACGGAGAAGGTTAATATTTTAAAATTTTTTTGGTACTTATAAGTTTAAAAGGAAGAGAGTTTTACTCAATTCCAAAGACTCGAGTCCGACCTTTCCTTCAATGAACTTGTCTTATCAAATGTGCTAATCTCGGTTGACTTCTATTACAAAATGTCAAACCAACTTTGGATATCATTGCCTACAGTTTAGTACAGACTCAAACCAAAACTTTGCAATCGCCTAAATTAATAAATAAACCTTTGACACTTAATTGATCAACTAAGCATTAGTTTATAATATTCCAAAAAAGCACAAAAAGATCTATTCTTACCGGCCTGATATTATACTGCGGTGTAGGCATCTCTGTGTGTTCATCACCTTGCCACCCGCAATATTTTCTTTCCTTTCGATCTGTAAGGATCTCTGCTTCGCTCACCATCGATCTTTCAAACCAGGAGTAGGTGCAATTGGAATTTTAGTGTAATTGTCTAGTTACGGTACAATCTACATGATATAGTGTGCTCTTATATAATTTTCTTGTACTCATAAATTTTATTTATGTGTATTAACTCAATCCATAAATATAATAGCATTTGTAATTGTATATCAAACTATAGACGAAATCGTACCTAACTCAATTATACCTGCTCTATTTCCCAATCTTTCCAGCCTCCAAATTTATTCCCATCAGCGTACTAAGCCTCTTTGCCTTGCTTGACAACTTACCACCCTCGATATTTTGCTCCACTATAGTAGTGGGCATCTCAAATTTAATCTCAATCTGGATTTATCAAATTGTTTTTTTCCCCTTTCTAGCCTTTCTTGTGTTTTATATGATAATTGAGATTCATGGTAATGCTCATTTATAGCTTAAAAAAGCAGGCATTCATCGTGTAACATGCTCCAAAGTACTTCAATTACGACATGGTTAAGGAATGATCTCTTGAATGTTGCAAGGTTAAGTTTTAAAAATTAAATTTAAAGTTAATCTTATATATGCTGGTAGTGTATATTGATAGGATATAATTAAGACTCATTTTATATGAATAATTGGTGCTTAAATTGCCGTCTTAAGCTTTAATGTACTTGATGGTGTTTTTGTTTTGGGAGGAAAAGGTATTGATTGGAAGCAAATTAGGTTGGAAAAAATGCATGTGGAACTTAAATATCATATGGACCCAACACTTGAGACAAAACGTGGAGAATTTTACGGGAAAGAAGCCAATGAGATTGCATGTTAGGGGTGTGCAAAAAATCCGAATACCAAATTACCGACCGAATTCGAATTGAATTCGGTAATTCGGTAATTCGATCGGTAATTCGAAAAATCTGAATTTAAATATATCGAATTTAATACGAAATCGGTTTCAAGAATTTTCAATTCGGTTTTACCGAATTCGAATTCAATTCGGTAATTCGGTAAATATTTACCGATTTCATATTCGATTTTCCGAATACCTAATGTATTGAAAGATAAAATTAAATGTGAAATGCCTAATTTGGGTTAGGAAAATTCATATCAACTTTGATAAAGGCAAATGCATTTTTATTTGCTTCGATGCTCAATAGATGTGTCAGCATTGGGGATTTTGTTTGATTTAAAATTTTCTAATTTTCTTTCCATTGTGTTTTTGAATAATTGTTTTATGAATTCGGTTAAATCGGTAAAATACCGATTTCCGAATTGAATTCAAATTGAATTCGAAATCGAAAAATCGGTAATTCGAATTCGAATTAGGTCGGTATTTTTACTGGTCGTTTACCGAAAAATACTGATTTCATCCTACCGAATACCGAATTTGAATTCGATTCTCACTCCTATTGCATGTGGAGTTTGGATATCATGATGGGACCATGCCATGATAGCTTGCACTTGCAGAGCGACCTTGACAATTGCACAGGAATTTCAAAGTTCAAAGTGAACCATCAATTTGTAAGTGCATGACCGGTGCTCGTCATGGCGACGGTATTGTCACCGGTTATTGACTGAAAAATGATCAATTGATAGACGATCAATAACTAGCAGCGATCTTATCACCGGTCTTTATCAGAAAATTACATAAAACTTGTTTTTATCAACTTTTAGAAGTCTATCTCTTTTGAAATTCAATTATAACTTTGGAAAGTTATAGATATGAGTGGATATGTTATTGTTTCGTTTATTTCCTGGTGGGTGTCAAACCGCCAAAAATAAAGTTAAAATATAAATCCTAATTGCCAGCAAAACAATCTTAAATTAAATCTAGTACTGGAGTAGGGATTCGGATGTGCAATGAGTTACTAGCTTCACCCTGATTCTAAGGAGTATACTAAACCCGATATACCAGAAATAATCCAAGAAAATCAATTTAATTTGTAAATAGGGCAAGTAGGGTCGTCTCCTCAGGGAACTGGTAGATAAATCACACAGGAAAATTGGGGGGTTTTTGGGAGTAGATAACAAATAATTAAAAGGAATAAAAACTGAAATTCTAAGTAAGCTAGCTCGTAGGAATTAAATAACACAAGAAACAATTAATTTAAACAACCTAGTCAAGGAATTAATTTTGGTACCGCTGCACACAACTGATCATAGATCCATAAAAATGTCCATATGTTCATGGATAAATTGGTTATAGTGGTCAAGCGACGCGCCTAACCACCAATCTTTCCTTAATTTTATTGTAGTCCAGAGACGCTCATAAATTACCCTCTTGTGAACTAGACAACCCTAGAGACGCTCATAAGATTTAATGTAGTCACAGCATTAGGAATTAGAAAGACCCAATTCTAGATGACAAATACACATGCGGGTTTATTTAGGCTAGATTAATTATCCCCACGATCCAAATTAGACCGCTTGCGAGGCGGCGAAACTGTCTCGTTTGCCACTGATTAGATTGCTTAAAGGCGACGTGCCAACACCCTAATTGGCTATCAATTATTTAGACAATTGAACAACAGGCCTTATTCATCCAATAAATCTAAATAATAATAACTCAGGAAAAAATAGAGAATAATTAAATACCCATGGCCGTATAAATTTAAAAGACAATTAAAACGATCTCACAGTTTTGGTGCCCCGAGTCTTGATTATTTCTCAACTAGAAAAAGAATTAGCCATGCCTTAACATCTTTGCCATGCAAACCGTGATTTCCATGCACTTTAAACGGAAGTCAAAATAATTAAATAAGCAAGAGAAGGTTGCCAATTGACAATTGACTTGGAATTTTGATTGCACCAACGAAAAGAAAACAACAACTAACTATGCTAGGCTTGTCTGCCACTGGAACGGAAAAGGACGAGAAACGAGACGAAGACGGAAATTAACAACTAAAACTGAATTGAAGTGCTAATCTATTGTCTCTTGCTACTGGCGGCGGCACAAAAAAAGCTAAAAGAAAATAACTAACAAGGCCAGGCTAAAGATGATCCCCGAAAAAGAGAAAACTCCTATTTATATGTCTTTGGTCTTCAATTCGCCAAGCCCACTAGGAACGTGAGATTCCAAATCCGCATGACATGAGAATCCTTCCACGACCAGGAGACAATTCCCTATTAAAACTCCACGTTCACCACCAAATTGCTATGCTATCCACGTGGCCCAAGTACAGTTCCAATTACTTCAGCAAATATAGTGGCTCGTATCCCGAATTTTAGCTTCCCAATTCCTGTCTTTTCCTACTCCACTCCCTGTTCTCTGGCACAGGCACGCCCTGAAAGCACAAGTCTTCTGAAATTTGCCAATAAACACAAATTTTCACACCAAAGGCCTATACTTGACACAAAACCCAAATATAAGCAGTAACTCAATTCTTTGCACAATAAATGAGAGAAATTTAATCCAAATATCCTCAAATAAACTACACAAATATCTCCCTATCATTTCCCTACTTACATCATCAACACATTTTTCAATCACCTTTTTAACTCACATACATCACATCAAATAATAACAATTTGATTTTTCAATGTATTTTTAGTATAGATGCACTTTCTTTTCATCTTTCTCTTGGGAGATCGAGATCGTTCAAGGAGCAACCGAGGAGAAAATTGAGACGAGCAAACTGAGAAATTTTCTTACTCTTTTTCTTTTCTTTGTAAACTTTTTGAATTTGTGTATTTAATTTTTCCCATCATGTCAAACTAATTTATCCTAGGGTTAGGGTTCTTATGAAAGGATTTTGATTAATTTTTACATTTAAATTCTTGGCTTTTGTTATAATTTATTTATCTTGATTTTAATTACATGTTTATTATTGGGCATCATAAATATGACTTTTAGATTTGTTTTGAAATGAGAAAGGAGATACAGCCGTACACTAGATAAATAAATATACTTAGTCTAACCACGAGAGGAGATTACAATTTGTATGACACACTTATATTATTTAGAATCTTAATAGGTTTAATTGAACTCTTATAATCTCGAGAGAGATGTAAGATTTAATTAGACACACTTTAAATGTATCAAAAGGTGATCTAACATACAATTGTATGATGTGCTCATAACTTGCCAAGAAAATAATAGGAAAATTATTTCAAAATTCTAAATTAAAACTTGACACCCTAAGTTTCGGTCTATTGTTTTCTCCACTACTTTTTATTTGATTTGATAATTTGTTTTGTCTCTTAATTAGTAGTTTAAATATTTGAAATTCATTTGTTGCAGTTTTTTTAGAATAATTGAAATAGAAAAGTAAGGGTTTCTTTTGATAGGAGAATTCTCCCAAAATTTATCCAAAATTTACTTGCTTGCATCATCAACACATTTTTCAACCACCTTTTTATCTCACACACATCACATCAAAAAAGTGCTACAGTGTTTTATTTCAAATTATTATTTCAAATACTCTCTATCTAACTCATCCCTGTGGATTCAATCTCTGAATTACTTTAAGTGAATTATTACTACAATTGACCCTTTGCAGGAAATTGTCAATCATATACACTATCATGATGGTTGGATGACTAACATATCTGTGAAATTTTATTTTAAATTCAAATTTAAATAATGTATACAAGATTAATTCTTAGATTTCACTAATAAAAGCATCCAAAAAACAAAAAGTAATCTTGACGAATTTTGAAGTCCTGTGCTTTTAGTTTTGTCTTGTCCCTATAAATTCACGGCCGGGCAGCTTTTTTCTTTCTTTCTTTCTTTCTTTCGTTCTTTGTCTTTGTCTTTTTCTTTTTTACTATTTTGATGTTAATGGACGAAAATGACTGCTGAACATCTTAGATGATGAGCTACTGTATCTTTTTTTTTTGGGTCAGATGAGCTACTGTACCATGATGTTCAGCAATATGTGCTCGTCCTCGGTTTCAGAAAGCGACCACACCAGAGGCAGGGAAAGAAGCTTTGGAAAAGCATCTGACATGACTCGCCTCGGTAGTGAAAAAATTTGACTATGTAAACGAGAAATATGGACGTAAATAAGAAACTCACAAGGTGAAATAAAAATTTCAAGCGTAAAAGGGAAAGAAATTCTCATGCAAACAATTCTTGAAGAAGTCATGCAATGGTAAATTAACTTGCAGCATAGTGCGGAAGAGGTCAAGCCATGTCATCTGCCAGTAGACGGTAGCCAATTTTCCTGAGACACCAAAGCTTGCGATCCCTTTGTCCCCGAAAAATGCCTGGTCCGGAGCAGAATACTACTGTTCGTAAAAGCAAAGGAAGCTGCAACCTGAAGAAGATGATGGCCGGAAAACAAGCCACGATGGTGATGGGAATGTAAGCCCAGTTAAGCCTTGATTGAAGTGACAGTCCAATTGCTGTGCCAAAAGATATCATCATTGTGACAACAGCTATAGACAAGAAAACTAGACCTTTGACCAAAGTGTTGGGGAGTGACTCCAGAAAATCTTCTACTCTATTTCGTGAGGTTTGAATTGAAAGGAACATAAGCAGCGAAACTGCAGAGCATATCATGGATAATGCGTTTGCTATGGAAAATGCCGCAAAAAGTTTTTTCCTCGCCAGAATTGGCATGCCTGTCTCACTATCATTGCCACCGGGTACGGTGATCATAGCAGCAAATGCAACCGTTGCGACCAGAGTAGCTACGACCATGCATGAATTTGATGTATCCTTCATCCATTCCTTTGCATCCTTTTGCAAATCTTTATGCTCCTCCAAGAATAATTCGTGAGGAGTTTGCCCTTTATCGTTCTTCTTTGTCCTTAAATCATGATAGACTATTGCTTCAACCGCCTGCATGTAGTTAATTAGTGGAAATATCTAGGTTTATGCATGCACTACATTTGCTAATACCAGGGCAACTAATTTATAGCAAAACAAACCATAACACAAAATGAGAAAATTAAGGATCTACAATGGGCTTTAATTTTGCTACACTGTTAGGGGTTCTGGCGTTAATTTATATTCCACCATATACTTGCCTCTTTAATTTATATTCAGCAGCCATTGGGGTGCGTTTGGGCAACTATCATCCTGAAATATGGTGTAACGTAGCCGTAATACCAAAAAAATAGAATAGAAAAATTCAAAAGGTACCGTTTACAAGTATGATGCATGTGTGCGTGAAATATGGTTAAGTAAAGAACTTACCTGGATAGGATACTAATCCAATATATTGTGAAGACAATTTATTTACAACATTGCATTATGTACCTTATACCATTGTAATTCTAGCTGCATCTGAAATGCAGGACCCCGGACAGCTTGGAGTTGAGGTGTTGGAGCCTTTATCGCCGCCAAATGAAGGGTATTATTACCCCCAGCAACATTCAATTCGGCATAGGCCTTCGTGTTTTTTCCAGTCAAATCAATTATGTAATTAAATATCCTCACTCGGCGATGCTCAATAGCTGCATGCAATAACAACTGCTTGGATTTTGTATCTGCATACCAAATTAGATCAGGAAAATGATCTAAACACATTTCTACAAGTTCAAAAACTCCATGCTCTATGGCTATGTGCAAGATTGCCGTCTCATTTCGAGGGATGAAGTATTCCTGAACATAATTGACATCTGTCCTTTTCAACAGCTTGCAGACCTCCTTTACAAGTTCGAGTGCAAGCAGCTGCTTTTGCTTCATTTTGGCCACCTTCCTTATTCCTGCAAAAAATAAAAAAGACCAGACATGTAAGTGTCCGCAAGATTTACGTTTAAACTGAAATGCAGTATATTTGGAAACCTTGTTTAAGAATAATGATGCAGTATCTTAGTGATGTAATATAGTGAGATAGCATGCTGGAAAAGTAAAAATTTGGTTGAAAAACTGTGTTTAGGAATTAATGTTATAATTATCTAAAAAATGGCAAATCCTTTCACATAGATTTATAGGAGGTCAGCTACATTAGACTGCGTATTAACAGCTGTGAAAGAAAATGAAAATCGAGAGAATTCAAAGACTCCAGGCATACAAAATGCCTGAGCATTAAACGGTATACATGACCAAACATTATTAGCAACCTTAATTATGGTAAGAACTAATATCATTTACTGTTTCACTATTTTCCCCAAAAACGAATTTGAGTAATAAACAAAGATATAATAGATACAAAACTTTAATACCTTTACTGTACTTGCTGACTAATTTAAAGAATGAAACTGCTGCGCCTCGTGGATTCTTGCTTTTAGCAGCATCAGTTGGTGAATCCTTGTGGTCGTATTGTATTTCCTCGATATCAACTTGTACCACTAAGATCAATGGGAAGTTATAATAACATCACACAAATGGGGAAATGATAAAATCAAGAACTACGTATGGCGCCGCAATGCTGTTGAAAGTTGTTAATTAGTAGTAAGATATCAACTGGGTATTGAGTTTCTACTTTGCATTTTCACGTTCCCCTGAATTCGAAAATGGATGTTGCTATGACCTGGGAATCTAGAAAAGAAAAAGGTAACTCTGCTTTCATGTTCAAAATACTTGCATCATTTCAAGCAGAATGTCTTACTTCAAGTCTTCAACTACGCATAGATTCAAGTAGATATCTGTTTGTCAAAGTAAAATAATGAAAAAAGAAAAACTTTCCTGAATATACCACATGCGAACCAGAAAATCTAAGAATGAGACAGCAAGAAAGAGAGTTTCCTTTTTTTCTTTTTCTTTTTCTTTTTCTTTGGTGGGAGAGTACTTACACTTATAGATCAATGATTTCCATGATTTCCATATAGAAAGTCTCTTTCCGCCTGGAAATGCTGAAGGCTGCGTTGCAAGTACACGAAGTACAGACAAACCTTGATCATTTTTTTTAAAAGCTAGAGCAGGATATGTCCTCAGTGTACGCAAACCTGTGTCTGCAAAAGAAATCTATAATCACTGTTGGTTCAAGAATTTCAACTTAGACATTTAAGTTTCTTTTCGCAAAAAGCCTTTCTTATTTTAGAGGCAAGGAATAGAAAGAGGCAGCCACCCATAAGTTCGGAAATCTATGCCTTTCCTCTTCAAATTTAAAGGCTTTAAGAGTTTGTGTATGAATTAACATGTGTCCCCACATATGCTTCTTAATATTTACGTTGATTCCATAAGCATCACGTGGCTTTATTGCTCCTTTATTTATTTATTTTTTTAAATATTTAGTAAACAGTACTTGAATGTATACTTTTTTCTTTTTTTTAGGAATTTTGAAAATTTTAAAGAAAAGTAGAGAAAATGTTGGAAATGGAATTTATCCTATATAGGCATACCATAGCACCGCGAAGCAATGATTGCCACAATGAGATCGGTAGCTGAACTACCCGTGAAGGGTAAACAAGATTCTCTGTTCTCAGTAACTTGGTGGAGATATCCCACCATTCTCCCGCTTTGTCTAGGATGTCGCCATTTGGCAGCATAGAAGAGGGGAGTAAGGTTATTCATATCCACGAGGTAAGGTAAATATGGGTTCTTGTCCACCATTGCTTTGGCAGCTTCCATACTTGCAGCTAAGGCCACGTGATGAAGAGCAGTGCGGCCAAGTTGGTCTCTGGCTTCAAGCTCGTTGGGGGATAGGATCTTGACTATTTCCACCACAAACCCTGACCGCCCACAGCTCGCCGCCACATGAAGGGCAGTCATGCCAAGGTTGGAGATTTTGCTGTCTTTGCATCTTCATTCGCAGTAAATATGCGACGAACATCTTGCCAATTTCCTTTCATCGCTGCTCTGTATAGTTCTAGGAGATCGGTCAAATCAGCTTCAGCATCTTGCGGAACCCATTCTCTCATTTCTTCTTCGATTAATTCTTTCAACTTGGCCTCTAGCAGATTCGGATGAATTCAGAAGTGACTTGTAATAAAACAGTAATCATATCAAAATAATAATATTATTACATTCCCTTATCATATAGCTTGTATTAATAATAGTATTAATTAATAAAGTGGAACATTTATGCTATTCCTACTTTTTATTCTTCTTCTTATTTGTTTAGACTTCCACAGCTGGCTAACTTCTAGGTTTAACCATAAGATTTCTAATGATACTTGTTAAGCCCTTAATTGTGCGCATAATTTATGGATATTTCCCTTTTAATCATGCCAAAATATGGTGTTAATTGCTTGATTCTACTCATACTTGGTTTTGGTGTTGGTTTTAGGTCGGAATTAAATGAAGTTAAAAGCACAATTAAATGGACATTCCGTAAGACCTTATTGTTAAGGCGACAAACGCTAATTACTGTGAAGAATGGAAGTCACGAGATTAGAACGGGCCCCATTTAGAATCCCTGCTGACAAAACGAAGTCATATCTCTGTTTGAATTGGAAGCTGATTTTTAGTAACAGATTTGATTTCCTTTTTGTTAGGCCTATTTGTTAGTATTCTAATTATAATAGGATTCTTATTCCTTTAGTTATTTCATTAGTATTAATAGGAGACAAAAAGACTAAGGACGACAGACTTTGTTTTAGGTTAGTTTGGTAGACTTTCGTTTAGGGATCCTTGGTACTTGGCTGCGCACTTTGTTGGCCAAGAGACCAAAGTGCCGTTTTATTCTTTTTTCTTTTACTCAACTCAAACATGAAATCAAGAAACTCTTGGTGGATGCGAATCTCAATAAAGAGTAGCTAATTTCTTCCATCTAGTCGAAAGCTAATCGATCTTTGGTTCATCAATTCTGTGAGACTTGGTTGAATTATTTTTATTTCATTTATTTACAAGTATTTGGATATTTTCTGATGTTCACATTTATGATTATTTCTTTCAATTCAATAACTGGCCATTATTTAATTGTGTGAATAATCTTACATCTAGAACGCCAACCGAATTGTTTGGTATGTTTTAGTATTTGTGACGAGTGACTTGATTCAGTAGTATAAGAAATTTTTGAATTATTGTCACGGAGGTATTCAATCTAACTTAAATGAACCGAGCTTATGTGTTTGTTGATTAGAATTGGTAGCATTTCTAAGCGTTATCTTGTTGGTAGGTTAAATCTTAAGAGCTTGTTTAGGGGTTGTCTATTGGCAAGAGAGAGTAGTCTGAACAGCGTAGCCATCGACCTGATAAGGATTAGCAAGTTGTCGAACTTGTTGACAACCATAACAATTTATTTATAACCAAATGAATGATTTCCATTTAAGTGATCGGTTTGATGACACAAAGTGAGATTAGGCCTTTGATTAGAGCTTTTTATTGATTGATTTATTTTTTTTATATAAGGTCTATATTGTTTATTTTCATCTAAATTGTTAATGGAATTGTTCCAAACTCCCCAAGTTATTTATTTTTGGATTCTGAGAAAATTTTTTTCGGGTTCAGTGAGGGACGACCCTTGCCACTTTACACAAATCAGCAAATTCAGGTTAAATTACGGCATATCGAGTAAGTTAAACTCTTTGGAATT
The DNA here is from genome assembly GCA_013103745.1 of Gardenia jasminoides. Lineage (NCBI taxonomy): Eukaryota > Viridiplantae > Streptophyta > Magnoliopsida > Gentianales > Rubiaceae > Gardenia > Gardenia jasminoides. Next base: position 25,048,916 of record CM023102.1, on the reverse strand, counting down.
AGAGTGAAGCCAATAACCCATTGCACATCGGATGCATATCCGAGTCCTTGCTCGATTTAGAATTAACTTCGGGAATATTTACGTAGGCGGTTAGATTTTATTTATTTTTTGTACGGTCGACACCTATCAATACTTACTTTCGATTGAATTGGTTGCAAGTATATGAAGCCCTAAATTGCATCCAAATGAAGCTCCCAAAAGTTATAGGACAAATTTTGCAATATTTTATTACTAAAACCTTATACAAAATTAAGGTTTGAGTACTTATACCTAAAGTTGATTTGTACGCTTTGGCAGCTCTTCGCTCGATGCAAAGTTTAGTAGAGTTTTAACTCAAGTAAATCTCATTTTTCTGAATTGGGTAGAGCAATCGAGTTCGAATTGACCCAACTCATTGATTAATGTAACTAGTCAAAAAGATTTTAAACAATTCTTTTTCTTTATATTCAAATACCAATAGTACATAATATATACGTATTTCTGTGTTGAAGAGCATATATATTCCAAGAAGCAGGCAAAGATTTATATTTTGTTTCTTTTCTATACTAAAAGTATGGGAAGGAAGATTACTCAATGCAGAGCTGGTCGTTAGCTAAATTTGCAGTTTTTTTTATAATGGTTTCACATATCGAACTTTCCTCTCATAAGCTACGAGTCCTGTAATAAAATTAGGGATAATTTCAGAAACCTTCCTTGAGGTTTCTTGAAATATCATCAATCTCCCGACGTTCAAGAAATCTCACTTAGCTCCCTTTGAATTGACTTTTGTTTACAATGTCAGCCCTATGCTTAAAGTAATACTAGAAAATGCAAGTTAGAGGAGAGAGATTATTTTTGTACTACTAATGCCCTTAGGCTATCTCATTATAAACAATCAATATACCAAGAACAAAATGGTCTACAAATTAAATAATTTGAGAGTGAAAGGGTGCATAGCCAAATACATGAAGCCAATTTTGTGACGTAAAAAGGGAAGTGTATCCAGGAGCCAACATTTTCAGTTCTACAAAACCCAATTATCACCATGTTGGTGATCATTAATCTTAATTCTTGGCAATGTTTTCATTCTAATTATAAAATCAGTCTAAAGTAAAGAGGTAAGATTCTAAAATCTTTTTTTTTCAAGCTATCTAGAACCTTATTTGTCATTAATGAAAGAGCCGATGGCGTTTGTGAATTTGACTTTTAAAATATATAAATGTGATTTGAAGCTACTATTTACTTAGAAATGAATCATTACTAAAATTTACTATAGTAACATTATCCAGGTTAGGATGAATGCATATCTCTTTTCAGGCTTTTCTATTATATCATATAAATTTTCTCTAATTTTACAGCAAAATAATTTCTAGATAGCTGGAGGTAATTTTGACAATTCATGCCATTTGACACTGACATTTGCTCCTAACATCACTTAAGGGGAGCAAGCGAGATTTTGTAAATGTTAGGGAAGCTAGTGATATTTCAAGAGATCTCGGGGAGGTTTCTAAAATTATCCCATAAAAAATTAACCCCTTAGCGTTTAATTTAAATATTTTAGAATCTATCACCGACTTTTTAATTATTGATGTATCACTTCCTCGTGGATATTTTAGAATACAGAAAATTTCATAAACCTTGAAGTTTAGACTATTTCACTTGGTGTCTTAAATCTTGAAAAATCTCACTTGCCTCTCTTATTTTAAACTTTTATATCATTTACAACCCATTTTAAAATATAATATTAAAATTCATTTTCCATGAGGTAAATAATCTCATTCCAAAATTGCCCTTTTATTGTCTTACTTTTTTTTACACAAGTCTATTAATAATAGAGAATATAAAAATAAAAAGTATGAAAATTTATCTGATTGGACAAAATATAGTGTGTTTTATATAAAAGATTTAATATTTGAAATTTTGCAAGTTATAAGGGTAATTTTTTCTTTATTGTAAAGTGTTTTATGTTAATTTAAGAATTCTTATAATCATTTACATGTTTTGGATTTTCTATTTTGTCTAAATGAAGGATTGAAAACTAAAATATTAAAATTATATATAAATTTATTTGTATTGTTTTATGATTGCAAATATTATCATGATTATAATTTTTTGTAAGTTATTTTTAAGAGTATTATAAATAATTCATAATTTAAGAATTTAACATAACTTGTCTAAACCGATAGCATAAAACTACTAAAGAGTTTTTTATCTCTGGTTTTAAATTTTCATCAATGAATTACATCCATCCATTTACAAAAGTTAAGAGATAAATTTGATATATTATGTTAATCAAAAATCACAAGAAAATGGAAAATTGGAATGAAATTACACTCACTCTCAAAATAAGTTTTTTATTATATTTTGAAATGAGTTTTAAATGTTACAAAAGTTTAAAACAAGAAACTAAGTAAGATTTTTTAAAATAGAGTGTCAAGTGAAATTGTTATAAACCTCAAGGGAGTTTGTGAGTTATCCCTTAGAATAATGTTGTGATGCATATAATTTAGTATGAGAAACAAAGAGCACAAGGTTATGATCCAATGTGGCAGAGACTCAAACCAAAATTTCCAGTCACCTAAATTAAATAATACGACTTTGACTCAGCGCTAAAGTAATATGAATTAATTAAACTTTGATTTAATATGGACCAAAAAGCACAAAGATGAATTACCAGTCTCAATGGGATACTCCTCGTGAATATCAGTGGCATCTCTGCGTTGCTCACTCTCTCACCACTTTGGATATTTTTTCCATCAGGCAGAAAGCATCTCTCTCTTGCTTGCCATTGTACCGTCCTCGTTATCTTTGTCCATTAGAGTATTAATCATCTTTTCCTTGCTCACTATCTTACCACCCTCGATACTATGTTGAGCCATCACAGTAGTAGGCTGATATATTCAATTCTTTTCTCTCTCAGCCTTTCCTTTTATTTTTATGATAGTGATGTTCATCTTTAAACTAATTTATAGCTTAAAGAGGCAGGCAA